>JANTPM010000005.1:46713013-46729091 GCA_025434745.1 Erythroxylum divaricatum
TGGTTGAGGCAAATGATTGAACACTTTCAGCTGCTCAAGAGATAACTCTGCTGCAACACTCTTCTAAACTCCTCCTCTGTTCTTGACTTTGTACTCTTGACTGCTCCACTTGAAATTTGCTACTGAAAACAAAATAACAATGAAAACATAACAAGAAGATTGAACTTTGAAAAAAAATGATCTTGTATTGATGGTTTCTGGTTTTTTTTCTCTTTCTTCCTCCTTCTACTTCTTCTACTTCTACACTTGCTGCTGGAAAAATAATGTAACAAAGAAAAGAAACTTGAAAGAAAATGATCTTGTATTGAAGGTTTTTTGTGTTTTTCTTACACTTTTTACCTTCTTCTACTCTTCTAACTCTACATCTACATCTCTACTTACTTCTACTTTTCTACTTACTTCTCTTCTCTTCTACATCTCTACTGCATCTACGAAAATAAGAAGGATCATGAGCTTTATATATTAGCTCTACAACTTTCTGCTGGAAAGAAATAACTAGAGACTAGAGAACAAAAGCATAATCTGATGTGTAATGACTAGCTAGTACAACTTTTCCAGATTTGGCAAGACACAAAAGTAAACAATTTTTGTCTTTGGTGTAACTAAAACTGACATTGCTATATTGCTAACTACAACTCTGATATTTTCCTTCTGCTGGGAACATTTTCTGATGATGACAAACTTCTTTACACAGCCATCTTTACTTGGTTCTTTTTCTTCTAGTTACTTCTTCTGGTTACCTTCCTGCTGGTTACTTCCTTCTGCGAGTTTGGTTACTTCTTTCTGCAAGTAACTGACAAGTAACTAACTGGAATTTTCTTTTACAGTTTTTCCTGCATTTCTTTGTTCTGTTCTTCTTCAACACTTCAGGCTGCCCAAAACAACTCATCTCAACAATTCCAAGTGACATGAGACTCAGTATATTAGGTAAAGGAGTTCCCTATGTCTGGACTTACAAGAAGACTCCTTGCACATTGAAAGGCATCAATTGAAACAGAAAAGATCTTCCCTCGGGAGTGGGTTATTAACATTATCTTCCAACAAATTGTTGACTTTAACCAAACTAGCAGAAGATATAGTGAACATTTTCTTAGATGCAATATAGATTACTGAATCAAATGAACTACACCTACCATATGTTTCACCTAATGAACAAGTTGTATAGAACAATCATGTTAATTTCTTCACAATCCTTTGAAAAATTAAATACTTAAAAGTTAAAAAGTTAAATTAAATGGCATAAGGAACCCAAATTCGAACACATGCATACCCGATTGAATGACTCCATCGTCACAATGAACATATATAGTTTTTGCAATTAACAATTGTTCCAAAACAATTAATTTCTCTAATCTTGTACGGACCATCGAGACATTGCCATCACCTCCTTTTTCATCTATGCTCTCTTGAAGATTCGAAGAAACTTTACACAACACATAGTATGTACAATCTAACGTTCGTCTAATAGCTTCTTAGTAGAAAATGAGATACAGATAATAAAGAAATAGAGCCAATTCAGATGCTACTAAAAACCTTGAAGAAGAAGATTGACTATTGAAGAAAAATGGTAATTAGACTTTGATGAGGAGATTTGTTGTGGATCGATTTGTTCTTCATTAAGGATAATTCAGCTATATTCCTCCCACTGAAGCTCTTTTTGCATCAAAAACTATCTGCCATGTCGACATTTCATGATGAATTTATATCAACAGTTTGTCTGAAATTTTAATAGAAACAAAAACAAGTCATTGCTATAATCAATATAAAAGCAAAGTGTACACTTTAATAAGGAAACAAAAATTATATGAAGGTATATACAATTATAAAATATTCTCAAAAAATGCAAAGATCATCGAAACTTAATTTTTTAACTAATGAAAAATCCTCGACACAAGCACATTCTATGTTTGCCACTCACCCTTAAAGATAAATAAAGCTAAAAGCACATGCCACAGATTAATAAGTGATCTGATATCTTTAAGAATATAAGACTTCTTATTTGAATATTCCAACATTCTAATGATGTTAATTTTTTGATATATTAGCTAAGACTACTTTATATGATAAGGTTGAGAATGTTAATTATATATATACTATGTTTAAGAATGCATAATTAAGTGTGCTTTCCTCTAAAATCACTATTTTGATCAAAATAGTTAGGTCCCCTAAGCCCCTCATAAGATATGGAGGGAGCTACTATGATGGAATTTAAAACAGAAGAAAGTACATAAACAGGAAGGACAACTCTAGATAATCAATAAGATGCATAATCATATGGAAAAGGGATACAAGAAGTCTTGGTAGATGAATAGAAAAACTTTAAAGCAGTTAAGCACAAATTCACAAAGAGGGAACACTTACCTAAAGAGTTTAATAAAGACTAGGGATCAAAGTTTTCTCCCTAAAACAAAACCCTACTGACTAGAAATTTGGATTAAGCAAGAAGACACTAACTTAATATAAAAGAATCAAGTAATCCTTGAGGTTAGCTTTCACTTGGATGAGAGTGATATGTGACTCCCCCAAGAGAAAACTAATGACTACATATTGCAGAACAATGACCAAAGGAAAAAAGAAGAAGAAAAAGTGAGAAGCAAGACAGATGAACTTGGCAATTTAACCAGCTTAGAGAAGAAGACTGCCTTTGATGGTTCAACCTTAATTAGGAAGTTTTTAGACTCTTTCGGTAGGGAGTTACTCAATTTATATCCTTTATTTGGGTAATTAAATTTTCAATTTCATAAAAATGATGTGGTTTTATAATTCGTCGCTAAACTATTCCTCTATATTACACTCTATATATTATAGAAATTATATATAAATTATATAAAATTCTATTATTAATATTATTTTATTTATTTAGTTATTTAATTTTAATTTTAATTTTAATCTTTTAAGTCCTTTTCTTTTCTTTTCTTCATTCATGTGAGTCATTTAGAAACAACCTATCAACTAGTTAGAGGTAAGGTTGCATACTACTAGATACCCTAGGCCCTACATCCCAACGAAATTTTTATTAGGTATTGTTGTTTAGAATTTATATATAATAAATAGAGAATTATGATTAAAACGAATAATATGTTTCAAACTTTGTCAATTCGTTGTTGAAACAAAGAACTAGAGATCATTGTTATAAGTTGAATCAATATTACAAATATTTTCCTTTTGATACGAAGACAAAGAGACATGTTCTAGAACGGATGACTTTAAAAAATTGGAATACTAAAAATGAAAACCTCTCACAATCAAGGCTTAAAATCATTTGTTGTCGTTCGAAATGAATATGTAACATCTTTGTTTACAAGTTTTAGTTATATCAATAAACACTATATTATTTATTTTTTATTGTATTTTTCTCATAAAATAGCATGAGAATGAACTATATTGACAAGAGTATAATAGGATTACACTATATAAACTCACTTACTATAAGGAAGGTCAAAGGTGGACGACAGAAGAAGCACAAAATATCTATGTAAGTATAAAAATTTGTTTAAATTTGCATTTAAAATGGCTTTTTTTAAATTTAGAATAAGATGCAAGAGTTGTTACAAAAATCGATAACTGAGGGGAATGACGTAAATGTAAAAGACATTTGTAATACCATGCTTGGCATACGATCCGATTATATCAAAGGTCTTAGGTTTAGCCCTAAGCCAAGTGTGTCATCCTTATCAAAGTCAACATATGTTCAATGTCTTGAAAAGGAAAACAAGTCGCTATATTTTAAATTTAATACTTTTTCTCGGATTACAAATTTGAAGAAGATGCAAAAGGGCTAAGTGATTTTTTTTATTTTAATTATATAAATAATTAAAATCTTATACACGAAGAAAGTGATATTTTATTTTTTATATGCAATGCTTCAAATTATCAATTATTTTGGATAATTTGTTATAATAAAGTAACAACAAAAAATCTAAATATTATATACAATACTATGGATTAAAAATCTTACAAATAATTACAATTCAACATGGTATAACATTTCATTAAAATGTAGATAAAAAATTTGACTACATTTTACAAAACATAGCTAAAATCATTTGTTATGTTTTCAAAACACATAGCTAAAACTTTTTGCTTTTAGTTACGTTTCCAAAAATGTAGCCAATAGTTTTTACCTATGAAAACTAAGTGTAGGCAAAAGGTATTGGCGATTTCTTAAAATGTCGTTAAAAGTTTTTAGCTACAAAAATAAAGTGTAAACAAAAATTATTAGCAATGACTAGATAAAAAACATCACCTATTGTTTTTAGCTAGGGAATTTGGCAACGTTTTTGACGATGAATATAAATTGTAGCTAATGAACATTAACAACAATTTTTGGACCTTTAAATATGATTTTTCGTTGCCAAATGTTATTTTTCTTGTAGTAGATTGACCTCTCTTGAAATAAGAAATTTTAGACAAACGTCCTAATCTTTAAAATTATTGAAAAAAACTTTCTCTAATTTTCAAATAAAAAGAACCCTTTTTGTAGACTTCGTTTAAAAAGTAACAATAAAATACACATAATATCAATTACAAACGCGGACTAATCAAATGTCACTAATATGATAATCTAAGTCAGCTTTTAAGTCCAATTCACGTGAATTAATTTGACTTGACTTAATAATTAAATATAATTATAATATATTATTTGGTTGTATCAAATTTAATTATTTCAAATCGAGTTTAAGAGCTATGTTGAATCATCATGTAAATAGAATTTAATTAGTTCACGTTTAATGTTCATATTATATGTATTTTATCATTATTTTTATCTAAAGTTTAAAAGAAGAGGATTTTTTCGGAAAACGTAAAATTGAAAACTGAGAACTAGGAAGAAATGTTTTCAAGAATTTTAAAGATCTTGGGGGATTTTTTAAAAGATTTCTTAAACTACAGGATATATTTTTGTCTTTTACCCTTTTTTTATTCTTTTGTAACATATTCCCTATGTCTTCTCTTCTTAAACAAAGTTGTCATTTCCCTAGAAAAGTAGAAATCCTAAATCAATTTCTATATCTTCACTCTCGGCTTCTCAATTACTACTTCTTATCACTCTTACCTTGATTCAGGTATAAACTACTCTTTTACACTCCAAGATTATCTTGGTCTTGTTTTGGGAGAATTAAAGTTATATACCAACTAAAAATCTGTACAAAGCAAGAATGCTTAGAAGGGATAATTCCCAAGCGTATTTTGTGACAGGGGGATAAAACGTTCAGCTAGGAGGGAATACAAAATATAGACTGCCATCTGTGACTTTTGATTTAGAACTACTAGTTTTTTGGCAAGTCTGTTCTAATTCATATTTACAAGCCAAAAGTTACATGAACAAAATTTCCTTTGCATATGTTTAATTGAATTAACGATGTAATATGCATCTGCCCTGGGTAGTTTTCATCATTTATCCAAGAGATGATCTCTTTTGGAACTTGTATCCACGATGAATTCATTGACACCTTCTTTCTAGACTGTCCTCATTTCTTCAAGTAAGGCTTTAAGCATTGCGATTTTCAAGGATTTTGCTTTGATTTTCTGACTAGGATTTTTTTGTGAGTTGGGAGACCCAAGAAACTTAGGAAGTGAAAATTGAAGGTTTGGGATTTAAGAAACTCTATGAAGACTTTAAGTAAGGGATTATTAAGTAACATCTGAGGTGGATAGATTAATTAATCTTTGAAAAAAGGGGATTAATTACTCTTAAAATTCACCTACAAGGTTAGGATATTTTATTTATGAAGGATAGCTAATTTAATATTGAGGTAGGCAAAATTTTCATTCCTTAAGAGAAAGTTATTCCCCATTGTCGTTAATATTTTTTTATTAGTCAATTGTTGCACTCTTTTCTTAATTAGTTATTGCATAGATTTGTCATATTCATAGTTATTTTGATTGCATTAAATTGTGTAGTTGCTTAGAAATTTCCTTGAGTTTTTAATAATTCGTTACATTGTTTTAATTTTCTAAAATTTCATCCAACCTGATTTCAAACATTGGTAGCTAGTATAGATTTAAATTTTCTCATAATCCCTATGGATACGACTCGGTTCTTACCGATTTATTACTCATTTCGACAATCGTGCACTTGCAGTTTACGAACACCCGCTGACATAGATAAGGTATGTTGAATTGCGTTACCAAATTTTTGGTATTTTTATTATTTCAATTTCTTTATTTTTATTTTGTTGGTGTCAAAGAAGTTTGCGAAACAATTACCTCCTACTGTTTTTCATGTTTAAATTATGCATCAACCATAACATCATCAAATAAAATTTATTGTAGGAAAATTTTTTGAAATAGTTTTTAATAAATTTACCGATGGAAAAAAGCTCATCTGTTTGTGAGAGTGCTGAAAAACATGTTGTGGATATTAATGAAATAAGGGTCGTTGTTCAATTACTTGTAAATATTCCACTATCCTCATCTATACCAAATATTGTCCCAGCATCGGAAGAACAAACTAATTGTAAACAATATTTAGATGAAACAACAATTGATGAAGAAACTAACTTACATCCAACTAATTTAAATGAACCAAGTGGAATAACTTTGAACAAACTTATAAGAATAAGGAGATAAACTATTCCTAATGACTATGTGGTCTATTTGTAAGAGGTAGAATTTAATTATAGTGTTAATAATGATCTTATTTCATTTTCATAAGCCGTAAAAAGTGATATGTCTAATAAATTGATTAATGCTACGAAAGATGAGTTAAATTTAATGGTACAAAACAATGTCTAGGACCTCGTTGATTTGCTAAAAGGTTCTAAATGAGTCTGATGTAAATTGGTCTTTAAAACCAAATGTGACTCAAATGACAATATTAAACAGTATGAAGCTAGACTTATTTCTAAAGATTATACTCAAAAGGATGTGATTATAAAGAAACATTTTCACCTACCTCAAAGAAAGACTCATTGGCAATCATCATCGGATTAGTGACTTATTTTAATTTAGAGCTATATCAAATGGATGTGAAAATTACCTTTTTAAATGGTAATCTCGAGGAGAAAGTTTATATATATCAACCTGAAGGTTTTTCCATAAAAGGAAATGGTCACATGCTATGTAAACATAAGAAATCAATATATTAACTTAAACAAGCTTCCTGATAATGGTATATTTAGTTTAATGAAACAATAACATCTTTTAGTTCTCAAGAAAATATTATTGATTGTTGTATCTACCAAAAGATCAATAAGAGTAAGTTTTTATTTCTAGTTCTATATATTGATGATATTATGCTTGTTGCTAATGATTTGGACATATTGTATAAGACTAAATATTTTTTACTCTCTAAAAATCATGAAATGAAAGATATAGGAGAGACATACTACGTGATAAAAATTTTAATATTTTGAAATACAACACAAGGACTAATAGGGTTGTCTCAGAATAACTATATCGAAAAAAATTCTTGAGAGATTTAATATGAATAAATGTTTAGCATGGATTGTTTCAATACAAAAAGGGGATAAATTTAGTCACATGCAATATCCAAAAGATGATGTGGAACATAGACAAAGAGAATCTATTTTCACTACAAGAAAAGAACTAATTAGCAATGAAAAATATCGATGAAAAAGAAACTGTTGCAAATTACCAACAGAAACGCAATTTCTATCAGTAACATTGTCGAGAAAAATTTCGTTTAGCGTCGGTACTAATATCCATTGCTAAATATAGAGGGAAATCATCCCGACAAAATTTGGGATGGATTTTAGCAACGATATAAAATGCTCATCAGTAAAGAATGAGGGAATTTTTAGCGGAATAAAAAAATTTTAAGTTTACTGATGAAAAATTTTTTGTTGGTAAATTTTCAATGTGAACATCATCATTTGCTTCTTTAAAGTTAAAGAAAAAGACATCATTTTCTTTAACTTTAAACTCACTAGACATCCGTGCCCACAACAACCCCCCCTCCCCGGCTTCTTCTTCTTCCTTCTTCTTACTGCATCTCCTCTCGTTGGTGTTGTCTTCTCTCCAGTTTCTCTGTCGTGGACTCCTCTTCTGCTCGTTGACGTTGTCTTCTCTAGCCATTGTCATCGTGTCCTTTGATGGAGATATTTTTGCAACCACTTTTATGTGTTTTTTTGTATATCGGATGAAAGTTAATTTAAGTATTTGATTACTTTTGTTTATTTGTGTATTTTATAATTATAAAATAACTTTAAGATATAGATGTTAGTGATAGAAGGGACAAGATGTGATTTTAGTTGTGATGTTAGGATGAATTTCTGATGCATGTAGGTGTTTGATGAAATGTTTGTTCTTTGCAAAAATGATTTCAGTTCTTTTTTAGTATGAATTTCATAATTTCAGTTAAAGGAACAAAGTATAATAGGCGTCTTTGTTTTTCCCTAAGGTTTAAAAGCTAAGATACAGTATAAAATTGGTGCTAGATTTGATCTATTACTAGTTTTGGACTCATCATTGAAGTTATAAAGGATAGAAGTAGAACAAGAATGGCACCAATTGTCAAGCATTATTGTTCAAATGGGAAAAGACAAGTATGTGTGATTTTTCAAGTTTAAACTATTTAGGACTCTACTTTTGTTACACTATCTACAAATATTTATATTATAAGACTTATAAAGGAGATTCTAGCCAATTGTAGCTATCTCTAATTAATGTTTTTCATAGTTTCTTTCTTTCTTTTTATTGGAAGAAGATTGGGACGAAGAATTGAAGAAGTAGATGACTTCTTATACCTTCTCACACTTTCACAATTCGAAACACGTTTCCACCCCTATCACTCTCATATTACCCCTCTCTTAGTTCTTACTAACTATCACAACACCCGTTTGTGCTCTTTAATATCTTTTCCCTACTTGACCTAATATCCAATTTTTTTATAAACAAAGTCTCTCATTTCCTTCGTTACCTTAGTAATGTTCATTAAATTGCAGTTAAACAGAGTCTTTAATATCTACGATCTATACCTTCCCATCACCTTAAGCAAAGCTATCGCTCTCACTCATATTGCCAATTCTGATATCGTATCAAATATTTGAAACATTCTCAAAATGAGTTTTTCGTTATTTATAGCGTAAATTAAATTATTTCGTTAATAATTTTTTTGAAAAGGAGATGAACCTCAAAGAGTTACATCAAAGAGCTTGTCCGTAACTCTATGGTAGAAGAATATTTTCAAAACATTGGACAGTGAAGATTGGAAAGATTTGAAGCTTCCAACTTGATTAAAATTACCTGGATGTGCTTTTGCAAAGCTTTAAACATCACTTTAGTTACCTTGAAGCTTAAAGTGGAATATTAGTTGGTTACTTGGAGGGTAGTACAAGACACTTACTATGTCTCAGCTAGCTACGAAATTCTGACTAATATGATAGTTAAGATTGGTGTCATTAAGCCATCCTACCCTCCCTAATAAAAAATAATCTTGTTGGAGAGTCTAACATTCTAATTGTAAGAGTCTTTATGTAAACCTTTTGAGTGAAGACAAGCATAGTTGATGTCTATAAGTTGAAGCATCACCTTGAGATCGAAACTTGTAGTCATAATTCTCAAATGCATTATGCCTTTGTAGGTTTGAGTTATACCTCAAGCAAGTAGGAAATATTCTTGCATGATCTATCCATATAAGAAATTTCTACGACTTACATACAAGAATGCAGGCATGTTATTGAAGGAAATGTGAAGTTCTGTTTGGTGATTATTAGAAACTAAGTTAAATAGTATCATCAGTTGTATTTCTATTGCAAATGATCATGAACAACAAACTTATGAATAACTACTTCCAACTCACTAATCACAGTTGAAGTTTATAATAGAAAGAGGGTTGACGGATATTACTACCATCGTAAATTTGATAGAGCTATCGTAAGAGTAACATAAACACATCAAGATGAAAATGAAAAATATTAATTCAAAGGATGGGATATGAATTTCAGGTTGAAATATGCCACCAAAGAGAAAGAATGATATAATGCGACCAAGGTTCAAATCACGATTTGGAGCCAGTTACCGTCCAAGTGGAGCATCACATTTTGCAGCTGCAACTAAATCAGATGTTGTACCTCTAGCTACTACAACACTTGCAGATGAGGCATCACCTTTTGCACATGCTATTAATCCATCCACCACTCCTATACCGATAGAGATATCAGGGGCAAACGATATGGTTGAAGGAGGCAACCTCCGACCTAGAGCCGAGTGAGCTGACGGAAGAAATTACATCATAATTGTCAATAATCTATAAGTGAAAATACATGAAAAACTATTTGTTTATAATTAAGTTATAGGTTTAAATTTAAGAAATGGTATAAAATTAATCGTTTTAATATTAGGCTCAAAAAATATGACATCCAAATTCAAGGAGAAGATTAATGTTGGGGTTATATATGAAAGAATATCTCTCAAGCGATAAAGGAATTTTACTATAGGGAGTATGAGGTAAAAAAAACTATTTTTATTTTTAAATTGATTTTTATACATTTATTAGATAAATATTATTACATTATAAATACTTATCATATGTTTTTCTTTTTATTTCAAAAAGAATTTTTTGGGATTTTGAATTTGACACGGTCATTTATAAAATATGGGAGAGACGAGTACGTACACGTTATCGAGACTTTGTTAGTGCGATATATAATACTGATATACGACTGCCTTATATTGCTGAACAAATATGGAGTCATTTTTAACAGTATTGGACATTACCCAAGGTAATGTCCATTTCAGAGCGTAATTCTACCAATAGATGTGGAGGATTGGGGGGAGAGAGTCTTCCCGTACATACTGGAGGATCTATTACCCACCACGAGCATGTCGAAAGACTTGTAAGTACCTACACTTTATATTTATATTATGATTTTTTTACTTTGGTGTATTTCAATTTAATTTGATGTATAAACTTTTGAACTAAAATATGTATATTATAAAGAATGATAATCTTATAAATTATAGTTCACTTATAACATTTTATTCAGATGCAGGAAAAGTCTATGGACACAAAACCTACACCCCATCAACTCTTCTTGTACACTCACACTAAGAAGCATGATAGTGTGACCTTCGTCAACACCCGATATAGAGAACTAAATATATATGAAATATAGAGAACTAAATATATATGAAATTTATGCTTTAATATTAATGCTTAATAGTTATCACTTACTAACATAAACATAGCCTTATGATAGGACCAATTACAAGAAAGTATTCAACGATAGTCTCAACAGTATGAAGATGTTGATGAGACTCAAACCTATCTTCATGCAATAGGTGGTAGGGATCGTCATGGAAAGATATTCGGCTTAGGTTCATTTGCAAACACATGTTATTCGCAATCTTCCACGTATAGTACAACATCTAGTAGGTGGCCAGCAACTAATAAAGTCAAAGAGCTTCGAAACACAGTGCAGACGTTGGCAACTCAGTTGCAACAATTGAGCACATAGCTCAGCTTTGTAATGAGATGAATGAGTTGAAAGAGAGGCGTAGTACCTCATCGCAATAATCAGAGCATCCGCGGTCACCAAATGAATATCGTACTTGTAGTCATTTTTTATGAATTACAAATACTTATTATATACAAAATAATTTTTTTATTATCAATTAAGATAATTTTTACTTTATATCATCAATCAACTTTATGTTTTAACAAATTAAATGTTGAAACAAATCAAAATATTATCAACAGATAACTCATAACTTTTTAAATTATGCATCAATCATAATATCATCAAATAAAATTTAATGCAGGAATTTTTTTAAATAGTTTTTAATAAATTTACCAACGGAAAAAAATCTCCATCGATTTACTGACGGAAAACAAATAATCGTCGATAATGACAATATGAACTTTTCAACGGAATAATCAAATCCGTCAGTAATTTTTCCAATGAACAAATCTTCTCCGTCGGTAAATTTACCGACCAAAAATAGCACAAAATAACCATCGGTATATTCATTGACAGTACACAAAATTTTCGTCGGTAAATTTAACTATGGTCATATCTCCGACACTTTGGTCCGTCGGTAAATTCTGTTGCTAAATAAGCTTTCCGACAGAATGTGTAGACATTCCATTGGTAATTTTCGTTACTAAACTCCATTTTTCTTGTAGTATTTATAAGCTTCTGTTGATGATGGTTGTTTGATATTTTTACAAATATGCATTATACTTGATATCAATTTTATAGTTGAAATGCTAAGCAGATATCAAAGGCAGTAGTTGGGAAAAACCCAATTTAAATAGAATCGTCAATCGATTTATAGATTTCTGAAAAACCCAATTTATGTCAAAGGCAGTAGTTGGGAAAAAACCCAATTTATATCATTTCACTCTCTTTATAGATTCCTGCAAAGCACGTCTGTTTCTATTGATTGCAAACCTATCCTTTCTATTGATTGCAAAGCACGTCTGTTTTAGACTAGTGCAGTAACTCACTGTGCAGTCCTCTCTTGGCCCAATTGTGCAAAGATAGAACCTGCTCCTGTACATGTATGAACATACTCCAGAATTTGACTTGAGTTGTGATAATTGTATTAAAATGTTGCCAAGAACGAAAAAAAATAAAAATCGTGAAACACCCGAAGGTTATGGTTTCCTAATGTATTTGTTCTACCGCAGTTATTGTTTAATACAAAACAATTGTGTTAACAACTGTTAATCCGTTACTAAAAGAGAAGGGAATTTTTTTGCCAAGTTTTGCTGACAAAATTTAGTGACAAAATAGTGAAAGTCGTCACAAAAATAGGCACCAATGGTAAAAATTTCGTAGGAAAATTCCCTACTATAACATGAAAAATTTTGTAGGAAAATTCCTTACAAAAGTTTTAATTATATCAATACACACTATATTATTTATTGTTTATTGTGTTTTATGATAAGGAACTACATGGACAAGAGTATAATATAATCAACTATACAAATTCACTTACTATAAGGAAGGTCAAAGGTGAATGTTAGAAGAAGCACAAAATAACTATGTAAGTATAAAAATTTGTTTAAATTTTAAGTTTATGTATTTATGTAGTATTAATTTAGTAATATTTGCATTGAATATTGGTTTTGTTTTTTAATTTTAAATTAAAATGGAAGAGTTATTACAAAAATCAATGTCTGAGGAGAATGAGGTAAATGTAAAAGACATTTGTAATACCATGCTTGGCATACTATCCGGTATATCAAAGGTCTTAAGGTTAGCCCTAAGCCAAGTGTTTTATCCTTATCAAAACCAACATACATTCAACGACTTGAAAAGGAAAACAAGTCGCTTAAGATTAAATTACCATATACTGAAAAAAAAAGTTGGCAAAAAATGAAAAATACCTCAAAAATTACTTGACCTAGATTATGAAAACAGTGAAGATAAAAATGATTGGTATTAATTATATCTCTTATATATTTTTTCTCTTAATTCCTATTTTTATTATATTTTAAATTTAATACTTTTTTCTCGAATTATAGATTTAAAGAAGATGCATCAAGGCTGAGTGATTTGTATTTTGTATTTTAATTATATCAATAATTAAAATCTTATACACCAAGAAATTTAATAATATTATATTTTATATACAATGCTTTAAATTATCAATTATTTTGTAATTTTTATAATAAAGTAACAACGAAAAATCTAAATATTATATACAATACTATGGATTAAAAATGTTACAAATAATTATAATTCAACATGGTATAATATTTTGTTAAAATGTAGATCAAATTTTGACTACATTTTACAAAACATAGCTAAAACCATTTGCTACGTTTTCAAAAAACGTAGCTAAAACTTTTTGTTTTTGGTTACGTTTCTGAAAACGTAACTAATAGTTTTTACCTATGAAAACCAAGCGTAGGTAAAAGGTATTGATGATTTTTTAAAATATCGCTAAAAGTTTTTAACTACCAAAATAAAGTGTAGACCAAAACTATTAGCGACGACTAGCAAAAAAACATCTCCTATTGTTTTTTGCTAGGGGGATTTGGCAATGTTTTCGATGACGAATATAATTATAATTTTTTGTTGCCAAATGTTCTTTTTGTTGTAGGGGATTGACCTCTCCTGAAATAAAAAATTTTAGACAAACCTCCAAATCTTTAAAATTATGGAAAAAACTTTCTCTAATTTTCAAATTAAAAAAACCCTTCTTGTAGACTTCAGTTAAAAAGTAACAATAAAATACACGTAATATCAATTACAAATGCGGACTAACTAAATGTCACTAATATGATATTCCAACTCAAGTTTTAAGTCCAATTCGAGTAAATTAATTTAACTTAACTTAAAAATTAAAGATAATTATAATATATTATTTGTTTGTATCGAATTTAATTATTTCAAATCGAGTTTAATAGTTATATTGAATCGTCGTATAAATAGAATTCAATTAGTTCACATATATTATATGTATTTTATCATTATTTTTATCTAAAGTTTAAAAGAAGAGGACATTTTGGAAATCGTAAAATTAAATACTGAATACTAGGAAGAAATGTTTTCTAAGAATTTTAAAGATCTTGAGGCTTTTTTAAAGATTTCTTAAACTACAGGGTATAATTTTGTCCTTTACCCTTTTTTTGTTCTTTTGTGACATATACCCTAAATCTCTTCTTCTTAAACAAAGTTGTCATTTCCCTAGAAAAGTAGAAATCCTAAATCAATTCTACATCTCCACTTTCTGCTTCTCAAGTACTACTTCTTATCACTCTTACCATGGTTCAGGCATAACTACTAAAAATCTGTATAAAACAAGAATGCTTAGAAGGGATAATTCCCAAGCGTATTTTGTAAAAGGGGAATAAAACTTTCAGCTAGGAGGGAATACAAAATATAGAGTGCCATCTGTGACTTTTGATTTAGAACTACAAGATTTTACTGTTATTATTTTAGTGATTTTATTGCTACTGAAATTTGTAAGATATTATTAGCTGATGTTCTGATCACTTAATATTTTGTTGAGTGTGTAGACTTATAAATTAGGTCACTTATGTATAGATATTAAATTTTAATAATAAAAATATGCTTTTAAAATTTACACGTTTGTCTATTGCCTATTTATTATTGACTTTTTTTAGTTCGCTCAGGGCCTATAAAATATTAAGAACGGCCATGGGTTTAACTACTATTTTACACTCCATGATTATCTTGGTCTTGTTTTGGCAGAATTAAAGTTATATATTAACTAAAAATCTGTACAAAGCAAGAATGGTTGGGAGGGATAATTCCCAAGCGTATTTTGTAACAGGGGAATAAAACGTTCAGCTAGGAGGGAATACAAAATATAGAGTGCCAGCTGTGACTTTTGATTTAGAACTACTAGCTTTTTGGCAAGTCTGTTCTAATTTATATTTACAAGCTGAAAGTTACATAACCAAAATTTCCTTTGCATATGTTTAATTGAATTAACGATGTAATATGCATCTGCCTTGGATAGTTTTCATCATTTATCCAAGAGAGGATCTCTTGTAGAACTTGTATCCGCGATGAATAGGTTCCTCATCCCTTCTTTCGGTATTTGACGATGATCGTAATGTAAGAAGCAAACACCAGATACTCAAAAACTGAATTTTCAGTTTGTTTCTCCGGAAAATTGAAAGGGGTCAGGCTTGAGTTGGTGGCAATTAGGGATGACAATGGGTATGGTTCGGTTCGAGTATTACTCTACTCATATCTATATCCATTTTTTATGACTCACCACATATCCATATCCATATCCATCAGCTTTTACGATTTACTACCTATATCTAAATCTATTGGATTGTTCGGGTTTTTGAATATCCATCGGATTATATAGCACATAATATAACTTCTAAATTCAAAATATGAAAAGCAAATTTTTGCGAACGCTTTAAATCAAAATTAACTTAATAATAATAAGTCAAGATTTTGATTTGTATATCTTTAAAAAACCGTAAAATTGGAATAATAAAAATCATAATGTCTAATACAAAGACAAGTAGACAACATATATTTTTCATAATCAATAACTAAAAAAAAACTGAAACATTCAAAACTTCAAACTGTCTTTGCGTAAACTCCACAACATTCAAAACTCCATCTCCATATCATTTGCATTATTATCATCCTATAAGAAAATAAAATATGTTAAC
>JANTPM010000005.1:46768046-46783098 GCA_025434745.1 Erythroxylum divaricatum
CGCTCGCCTCGCTAGCGGGTTAAGTCCGGGCTTACATATCTTTCATGAGCCCCCTTTTGGCATCTAGGAACTTCTTCATCAAGATGCGCTAGCCACAGTGTACCCTCGAGAACTCATGTAGTCTGTTTTTTCCTCTTGTATACAAAAAAACAAAAAATTAATTATACATAGTCTAGCGTGTTTAATTTATATATAAAAAATAAAAGAAGGGCTCCAATTAACACACGAGTCGCTACCGATAGTTGGCTTTTTGGCTGCCTTATCAACTTGTTCAGGTAATTTATAATATCTTTTTATAGTATTCAATTGGGTTATGGTTTGTACAATAGAAATAGACAATGAAGGCTTTCACCCATCAACTAAGAGCCACCTTAGCCTCGTGTGAAATCTGATTGGCCTGTACTTTTTTTGACGTGCATCTCAGATTATACAGAAAACTTTATATTTATTATTTTGTTTTTCTTTGACGAATTGGATATTAGGGATATCTGCTCATTGAATAAGAGTAAAGTGCTTCTTTATTTTTATTTACTTTTTAACTCTTACATTTCGAGTTAAGTAATAGTTATATTTTAGTATCTAATATTTTTATCAAAATTTAAAATTGACATTAATGGTTCATAATATTTAAACAAACAAAAATTATTGAACTAACTCTCTTATAAACATAATCTTTAATTTAATTAGAACTTTATTAATCTAAGTTTACGTAACACTATTTCTTTTAGATTGAAAGCCATGTAATGCCAGTTTTGCAATCAAACTAATCTTCCAACATGTTTAACAACATAAAAGTAAAATTTCCACTTTGCTTGTATATGAATTGAGGGGACAATTGAGTTATTAGACTTTTCAACGAAAATAAAGTATTAGAGAGATATAGCAGGTTTTTTTTAGGGTTAATTGTGATGATATTAATAACAAAAATGAATTATTTGAACTTTTTAAAAAAGAAGAATTGAATTAAGCCTTAAAAGGCATTATAGATGTATAAGTCAAAATAGCGTGCTGAAAAAACCATTATTAACTATAAATGATTACAATTTAGACCTTAAAA
This sequence comes from Erythroxylum divaricatum, assembly GCA_025434745.1. Lineage (NCBI taxonomy): Eukaryota > Viridiplantae > Streptophyta > Magnoliopsida > Malpighiales > Erythroxylaceae > Erythroxylum > Erythroxylum divaricatum. The sequence continues at coordinate 46,769,104 of JANTPM010000005.1, forward strand.
TAAAGGGAAACTAGACATTCCAAAAAGAAAGGAGTCATTACTTATCCTGAAATCTATGCTTATGTATGTTGATTTGAAGTCTAATATGTTGAATGCGTTGATTACAGAATTATTCCTTAGGAAGACTTTTATCTTGAAAGATTCGATTGTTTCTCTCATCCCAAGTTGCTGTGAGTATAGAAGAAAAGACCAACCATCCTTTGTGTAGATTTGTTAGGATTTTTTTATTAAGTACCAAGCTTTAATGTTGTTCAAGTTAATTAATTCCTCAAAAACCAAACATTTTCTCGTAAGTGCTTTCTAGATTTCACTAGTGAACCTGCATTGAAGAATAGATTATCAACATTTTCTTCTGCCTCTCTACAAAGTGAGCACCAGTTGGTAACATTCAAGAATCTAGAAAGTTTCGTAACATTTGGCAGCTTGTTCTTTATTGCAAGCCATAGGATGATGGAGGATCGAGGGATAAGGTAGCTAGACTAGACTGCTTTGTTCCAAGGAAAAAGAGCAAGATTATTGACCATTAGTTTTTCTGGAAAATTGGTTAGTAAACTTGCCCTCATTGGTGTGCTTTCAGATGTATCTATCCTCATCAACACTAATAAAATTTCGATAAATCTCATTTAGAAGGGAGCTAGAAAGTGCTGACTATTGGAAGATATCCCTATTCAACTAGTTAGGCCAAAGATAACCAATTGTCTTGCCAAAAGTTAATGGATTCCCCATTTTCACTAGTGCTATGAAATCAACATTGAATCTATCTCTCAAGTTCAAAATGGCTTTTAAAGTAGCGGAGGGATAGTATTGGACCCTGTTTTGCTTTAAATTTTAATTAGTATTTGTTTAATGATTTATTCATGCTTAATTATATATTTAATTATTTATTATTTTGAAATTGAGTCTTTAATGTATTAGGCTTGAATGAAGATTTAAATTAGTTAGAATTAATGATGGAAAGTTGGGTGGTTAGTTGGAATTAATGGGGAGTTAATGGGCTTAGGTGTAGTGCTATGTAAGAAAAAATGAGAGTTGGCTTAGTTAGAATTGAACTAAGCTAGTTGGATCATTAAAAGCCAACCAAGGGCATAGTTGGAAGGAGGCCTTAAGTGGAGGGTATAATGGGTATAGAAGGAAGAAAGAAGAAGACAAATTAGAGAGGGAGAGGAGCATTTTCGTGAGAAGCAAGGAGAGGAGAGAGAGAACGAAAATAAAAGAAGAAGAAAGGAGAAATCGTGGGAGAAGGAAAGAAGAGAAGAAAAATCCAAGAGGAAAGGGAGAAATTTCGTGGAAAAGAGGAAGATTCAAGGCTTTCAAGGTAAGTTTTCATCTTCTTCTTGTTTTAGTGGAAGGAAATGGGTATTGTGTTGTGAATGGAGAAAACCCTAGAGAGAGAGAGTGGTTGGAGGAAGAAGAAGATGATGAAAGCCTTAGGGCTTTTGAGTTTCTAAAGCTAGGTTTGGAGGTTTCTAACCTATAGGAGTTATGGATGGGTTAGCTTAGAACTTGGTTAGAGTTTATGGTGATTATGAGAAATTGGAGATTTTCCAAATAAATTGACATTGATGGAATTGTGTTGTTGTGTTTAGGAAATCAAGAGGCTATCCTAGAGCAAGAAGAAAGAAACCATTGATTGTGGAAATTGCAAGCTAAGGTGGGTAATTTATTTATGGTTATTGTGTAATGAGCAAATGCATTGTGTATGCTATATGTGCTAAATGAATTGTTTAAATTTATATGATGTGGGAATTGCTTTATGTTGTGTTCATGTTATGCATTGACTGTGTGACATGATGGTTATGCCATTGAGTTGAATCATGGCATTTTGTCTATGAATGATTGAATTGTGAGAATGATTGTCATGCCATTGAATTTGAGTCATGACATTTTGACTGAATGGAATGAAAGAAAGTATGAAAATGTGAATCTATGAATAATTGAATTGAAACATAAAATTTGGTTGTGTTTGGGCGAGAGAGGAACCGTTTCGTAAGTCATGTGCACGTTGACGTAAAAGCCTTCTCCCGGCTACCCGCTTGTGGCTCACGAGATCTAAAAATGGACTCATTTTTTTCACGGTATAAACCTCGGTTTATCCTTTTTGTTTCATAGAACCCTTGAGTCATTTGATTGTGCATTTGCATCTTAATGTGCTAAGCTATGCTTTGGATTTAATTACATTCAAATGTGTATTATGTGATGATGTTATGAATTCTGGAATTGGAATTGAATTGTGAATTGCAAATGTTAACTTTTCATGTTGATGAATATGCCTACATGAATGTATGTATATACATAAAAATCTGGTTGATTGTATGGTTCAATGCCAATGGCTATAAATATTCTAGCCACTGAGCTGTGATACTCAATCCATTTTTTCCCACTCCTCAGGTGCAGATCAAGAAAATCGATAAATCTTTGCAAGGCATTTGGATCAATTGCGAGAGAGTTAGCTTTTGTATTAAGTTAGTAGTTAAGTTTTGGATAGATTTGGTAGCATACTGAACATTATGCGTCAAATGTATTTTGTACTTGTGTTAAGACATTGATGAAATGTCAATACGTAATTGAAGCTATAAATGACAGCTTTGTATGAACTTCAATTGTTTTGAAAGGAAAATGAGACCTTGAAAAATTTCCTTTTGTATGATTGTGTATTTATCAAGTTTGAATATGTTGATTGTGTATATTGTAAGTGTTGAGAAATTCCAATTGTTGATTGTGTTAGATTAGTATTTGAATGGTTATGAGGTTGGGTTGCATTTGAAGGGTTCAAATTGGGGAGATTTTGAGTAGATATGGTGTTAGGATTGAAGATGAATCCTTGGGAGATGAGATTCAATGATGTTGGATGTCTTTTAATAGATTGGTAGTGGTTTTTGTGGGGTTGGAGAAGGGTTTGAGGTAAGGGAATGTTAGGAAGGAGTTTAGGAACCTTTCAAGGGCGCTTGGGGGTGAAAAATTCACTTTACCTGAAAGTTACACGACACGGGCCATGTAAATCTGGGCGCAGGAGGCACTTCCCACCTGTAGGTTACATGGGCTGTGTGATTTTTACACGGTCCGTGTAATTCGACCCCCAAAACGACAGAATTTCAAATTTTGGTCTTCACAAAAGTTGTATTCCTAGATGTCTACTTTCTAACCGTCTAAGAATGAAGTCAATCTAAGATCTATAGTGAGAGTTATGACGTTTGCGCTAAAGTATGTTCACTAGGAATCAGGATATGAACATATCGGCTTCGTTTGGCCATAACTCCTTCGTCCGACCTCCGAATGAGGCAATTCTTAAGGCGTTAGATTCCTAACATGTTTAAATACCTCTACATAAAAATTTGTAGCCATTGGATTTAAATTCAGAAAGTTTGATGAATAGGAAGGGTTGGGTTGGTTTGGAGAGCACGATTGGGCCATGAACCTACTTCAATTTCTTAAGCATATCTTGAGCCATAAGGCTCCGATTAGGGCGGTTCTTGTTTCTAAATGAACTAGAGACTAAGAGCTACCATTATGGAGAAGTTCATTGTGATTTTGTGATTTCGTTGTGTGGGCTCGCCTTTGTGGCTTGTATGTCATGCAAATGGAAATTTTCTTTTTATCGTTCAAGGTGAAGGACCTTGGAAATTCGCTTACGCTTTCGACTTCGGTGAAATTGTTGGGCTTCAGAAACGGGGCCCAACACTAAGCATATCCTCAGTAGTCTTAATTGTCCTGTCACTTTTTCCATCTGTTTGAGGATGAAATGCAGTACTGAAATTTAACTTTGTACTCATAACTGACTGCAAACTCTTCCAGAATCTCAAAGTGAATTTGGGATCCCTATCCGATACAATAGACACCGGAACCCTAAGCAATCTAACCACCTTATTCGCATACTTCTGGGCTAACAGGTCTAGTAAGTTATTCTCTCTCACTAGGCAATGAATAGGCAACAAATGTAACTTTCCAACTAAAGCCTGATGCTCAGCCTTAACTTCCTGACATGTTATACATTTAGAAATAAACTCCGCTAGTTGTTTCTTCATTCTAGGCCACCAGAAATGCTATTTAAATGTGTTGTACATCTTGATGATACCAGGATGCATAGCATAAGCGGCTATATGAGGTTCCTCTAAGATTTCCTTCCTTAGAACATCCACATTAGGCACACATAGCTTCTATTTTAACCATAATGTTTCATCTCTCAATTCAAATTCAGAATCTGTATTCCTCTTAACTTTCTCAATCAGTTTCACCATTTTAGAATCATTACTCTGTACTTTTACGATTCTATCACACAACATTGGTCTCAACTGTAGTATGGCAATCAATGTCTCATTATGCTCTAGATTCAACTCCACATTCAAAGCTCTCAAATGAATCAAGCTCGGTAACCTCAATAACTAAATCTATGCTACACTAGTATTCAACTTTCTACTCAATGCATCAGCCATTACATTGGCTTTCCCTGGATGATACTCAATTGTGCAATCATAATCTTTTAACAACTTTACCCATATCCTTTGTCTCATGTTTAATTCTTTTTGACTTAACAGATATCTTAAACTCTTATGATCAGTGTGTATCTGGAATGTCTCTCTATATAAGTAATGTCTCCATATCCTTAGAGCAAACACAACTGTAACAAGCTCTAAATCATGTACCAGATAGTTAATCTTGTGAGGACATAGTTGTCTCAGTGCATAGGCTATCTGTAACACCCTACTCTCATCTGACACATATACATGCGCCCTTCGGTCACACGTACACATGCTTGACAAAAATAATGTGTTAACTATCACACTTTCACTTTATTACATGGCATCATAATTAAAATCACAAATCACACATTTGTTAAAATCCAAAATTTCCTCATTTTATATCATAACCATAATGTGTATTGTAGCTTTAAGTTCAACATCCAAGTTTATATAACATCGTCCTATAAGCATAAACAACTCAGTCTACACAGTATGCTACAAACATGAGGAATGCACAAAAGTTATTAACAAACTATTTCTTCAATGCCTAGCTGATCGACCTTAAAGCTATATCTGATCATCAAAGTTGCACAAAATATGCTTATATGGAGTTTTAGAAGCTAGGTCGTCTCACTCTCAAACCTGAAATTGTCAACAGTGCAATTTTAATTAGTTTTGCAAACTCAGTATAGTAACCATCCTTGATGGTTCACTCATGTTATAAAACAAATCAATCATAAACATACTGTCACATAGTTCATATCAACTTGATTAGCATCAACTTTTATCACAAACAAATTGTATTTTCAGACAAATAATTAAATCAAACTATCACTTCATTACACTTGAATACAATACCATCCAATACCATTATTGGTTTAATACCATGTAGTCAAACATATAACATTCTTACAGCTTTACTAATAATTCAATGAATTCGAATCATATGTGAATGCTATATGTATGAGACTCAAATTTGTTTTTACATTGTTATGACTGTGTGTTCTTTCAGTATCCCGTATCACTGGGCTCATTGATCATAGCGAGCCTTAGGCTCTAACCATATATGTTTGAGCTTTAAGCTCTGTTCAGTAACAGTCTCAGTCAGTAGTAACACTAGTCACAACTGCCTTTATATTACATGTATTGAAATGAAATGTATGCCATAAATCATTCAAATACAATCAATCACTTTCATTCACATTATCTTAGTCAATACATTTGATCATAATATTCAGTCACTTTTAGTTCAGAATCATTTAGGTAGTCTCATTCACATACAAGTAGCACTTCCAATGATATTCACGTGCATCAAAACTCCAGCATTTCATGTCCGGAATATAGTACACAATCAATATATATTCATCACATATCAAACTCAATTCACTAATATCATATTAAATTAAAGTGAGACCATCTTTGGTTACTCACAATTGCTCCCTTAAGCCTATTACCTTCACGTTTTGGTGATACCCAAAAGTGGTTGCGATACTTGCTCTCCTATATACATTAAAACAATTTCACATTGTTGTACTGCTTATGTAATTGAGTAAACACATGTATAAATGTATCATGTATCATGCATGTGTAATGACAAATTCTCAGGTATATTTCTATAACAAATAGATGTACTCCAATAGTGTCGAAATTCACAAAATCATTCACTATTTCAGCTTTTGTTGAAAGCATCCCATTTGGGTCACATTTACATAATCAATAAGAACAAGAAAATGATGTCTCTCTATAACACTTTCTTCTAGAAAATTATTCCTTTGTGTTTTGTTTCTAATGATACCAAGATCATACAATTTGGTTTATTATTCTATGAGTTATGTTCAAAATATCACAGACTGTGTACATTTGAAATTTTGGCTAGAGCATGATCATGCATTCAAGTTTTACAACCCATATCTCTCAATTCCAATATCCAAAAATTACAAACTTTATATTAATTTAAAGCTAATAGAAAAAACTCCAATTTGGTGAGGACATCATAGCCTAATTCAACCTACATCAATACAGTCTATTCAATAAAAATAGGATATGATTTCTGTCCCTTGTAGTGCCACAACCTAAGCCAAAACTCAATTTCATGCCACTTTTGAACATTTTATAGACAGAATTAGAATTTGACTTCTTAAGAAAGTTGTAGAAATATGTCTTAGGTTTAATCTGAATTAAGAATCAAGTCATTTGAAAATTTATAGATCAAAATAAAATCAAAATACTGAAGCATGTTCAATGAAAATTCTCCAGTTCATAACATTCAGCACGTTTCCTCTCTTTCGTCCAATCAATCTTTTTCAAATCAATTCAGATGGTTCTAAATTTTTATGGAGAGAAATAAAAATGTCTTAGAAATATATTGGTTTAAGTTTCAAGTCATTTGGAGATCTTCAGGTTAAGTAATAACCAAAATACCAATGTTTGTATAGTGAAACCTATTCAGTGAAAGTACTACAATTAACTCACATCTTACACCTTCAACAACCCCCTTCACCAAGATTCATGAATTCCACTTCAATTGCACCTTATTAATGACTCAATTACACATCAATTTTCTGTCCAGAACCAATTCCAAAGTCATTCAATAAACAGCTCACAATTCTTATCTTCCATACATTAAAACCAAAACAGCATATGCCAAACCATAAATATTTTTCCAACACCTAATGTTCAACATCATAACACATATTTTTGGTTATATGAATACATGCTCTCAAACGTAGAAATCCCTTACCTCTTTAACTTCAAAAACCAGCTAAATCAAGCTTCCAAACAACCAGCACATATTTTAAGTTTAATGTGCAACTTTCAGCATCAATAAGGTAATAATATATAGAATCACAAGACCTATTTCTTAATGAAATAACTTACAAAGCTTCCAAAGGTTGATAATCCAAACTCCAGTATAAGTCCAGAAGTTAGAGAGTAGATGGGAGGTTTTGTGGAGAGAAGAAAGCAAAGTGAAAAAAAAAGAACAAAACAGAAAAGTTTCCAACAGAAACTTGCTTCATCACCACCTAGGTGTCACTCCCTTCATAAGGTATATGTCTTCTTGTATGTGTCACATATGTCCAACACTTAAGCTACCTTTTGTCACACTTCCATTAAATCATGTGTCACTTAATGAATGATGTCAAATGCCACAATTAAGTTAGGTCACTTGTCACTTTATTAACTATGTCATTTGTTAATGTATCAACTGTGTCAAATGTCACTAACCCATAAGCTTAATCATTGCAATTTTCATATACCAATTCATCTTGTTGCTTGAAAATTTTCCTAATCTAAATATACATTCAAATATATGAATTTTCTAATGATATCAATTAATTCTAATTTACTCACTATAGTCTACTTGATCAAAAATTCAAGTCATAAGTTTTTTATATTCTAATTATATATAGTAAAATTCTAACTCCTATCACACATGTACTTTTATAAACATGAATTATTTCAACTAGGATATATTTTAGGACCTTACGGTTGATATGTGAAGTGGGTTTGGCCTCATTAGATTGCACAGATCCAGAGGAATTACGTAGCCCTTTAAAGGTATCAGCCCATTAGGTACAATGTCCAAAATAATAAGCACTTGAAGAGGAGTATTGTCCTCGACTAATTCTATCGCCACCTCTGCCATTTGAGCCATACAAGGAGCGACTGTTGCTGGAGAAGGTAGTGAAAGTTGACTCCGACGAAGGCGGCGTGTTGAAGAAGAGTAGTCTATAATAGTGTTGGACCCTTTCTTCAGAATGTGAAGCTTACGGCAAAGGAGAGATCGTTGAGAAGCTAACAGTCTTGCCTAGAGATCACAAGTTGTGTGGTATTCTACTGCAAACTACGCAATTAAACTGCAAAGTGACCCAGTGAGGAAGTAGTAAACCAACTAATCAGTTTTCTGGTAGCACTTGTGTGACATTGTTGATAGGGTTCTAAATATGGTGTTAGTGTAGCTCATATTTGATTTCTATCACGTTTTCTTAAATCTAAGATCCACATAAATGTGTGGATTAGATTAAGTAGTACAGAGTTAGAATACCTTAAGGAGAACATCGTCCTTTAACCCTTAAATTTGAGTGCTTTTCTGTACTATATTTGTCGATTTTACGATCTTGTTTTTAAATTCAAACTATCTACTTTTTAATACCTTGAATTTTAAAGGGAGAGATAATATGACAATATATATTTTAATCAATGTAAATATTCTCTGATAAACTAGTGTCTTGCATTTAGGTATTAACTACATTAATTTTATTTAAATGTTTTCCTAATTAGTCTAATATCTTTGTGTATAAACAGGTATGTCTCCTTTATTATAATACATAATACATATATGAAATAATTCATTCTCTACTAGTTTAAATGCCATAAATATTTATCTCACATTCTAGGTATTGAATTAAAGAATTAATAGTGTTTATTATTTCCTAATTCAGCCTACAATCACTTAAATTCAATTTAATATATAATTTTAAATTACTAATTTATTAAATAAGCCGTCTACTTTGCACTAAGTTTGGCAATAGTAATTTAGTTTGATCTAATTTAATTTAGTACTAAATAAACAATTAAAATTAAAATTAAATTTTAATTTCAAATCAACTTTAAATTAGGTAAAAATGTATTTTGAATCTCAACGTTTACAACAAAATATAGGACAAATCTTGACGTTTTGAATTGTTTAAATTAAACCCAACATTTTTAAAACATTTAAAACAGACCTTAAGTTGATGAAAAATTTAACTAGGTTAATTCTTTGTTAATTAACCGTTCATCAATACTGACATGATATTATTTTTATTTTTAAATAAAAAGTTGATATCATTATCATATTTGTCACATAACAATAAAACTCATATATTATATATTTCAAATGGTGGATATCACTTATTCGTGTCACATGACAATTAAAAGATATAAATATAGATTTCACTGTCATGAGACAATTCAGATTTACTATCTGAAATGTGTAAACAGTAATTCCTACTACCACGTAACAAAAATATTGCAAAGGACACTCAAAGTTCTAACAATTTGTTCAAAAAATTGACGAGTTTATTTAAGATTTTAAATTGCTTACTCAAACGAAAATATACAGCTAAATGAGTATATTGTCATTTATATAAGTTCATAGTTAATTTTTGGGGGGATTAATATAATTTGTGTTATGTCTAATAGGTAGTTTTAGAAAAGTCCCATAATTATATAAATTAAATAGAGATTTTCTAGAAAAATTCAGAGAAATTAATTTACTTTTGCTTGAATACATTGTGCATTGTTACTTAATTGGTTTCTCTTTGAAAAATTATAGAAAAATTCCTTATCCAATGGCTAGAAGTAAACGTCTCCAATATGAAGACCAAAGTGGGCTGGAGATGCACTATACTTGTCTAACGTGTGTAGTGGTGTTTGGTTGCCGCCTTTCTCCATTTTTATTCTTACTTTAAAGAACTTGGATTAAAAATTTTGTCCCATCCAAGACTATGGTACAGTAAATTTTATCCTAAGAACAAGAGCAGAACATCACGGTGAAATGTCCGCAATACCCTGCTTTTAATTCCAAAACGCTACGTTTTTGTTTGGGAAACGAAACATCTCCCTCTCTGCGCAGCTCTCCTTCCTTCTTCCCTCTGCTTCGTAGCTCTCCTTCCTTCTTCCCTGGGCTTCGCAATCTCCGCAGGTAATGGTTTGCATGCTTCATGACTCTCCCCTTGTTTGCCTCTGGAGTCGCTGTCCATGTGACTTGTTTTTGGAATCTCCGAAATGCTCTCTCAAATGTCTTGCATCTCTTTCGTTTTTCTGTCCCAAAACTCTCTCTTTTGTTTGATTATTTATGAATCTCCCAAATTCGTCTTTACTCTAAAAATGTAACCCCATTTCGTTCGACTGTCTCTAATGTTTGGATTTACGTTGATGGTTTGGTTTGGTTAGGTTTCGTCGACGCAGTAAATGGTTTGATTCTCTTTTTAAACCGAAACCAATCGCATATAAGCATCCTTACCTGAAAATTTTTTACCCTTCTGTTTTTGTAGTGAAGGCCTAAGGGGATTTTGACATCTTCATTTTCAATGAAATGTTGATTGTTTTCTCCGTTCATTTCTTTATTTATTGTTTTTTGTACACTGCAATGCTTGCCCGACTGCTCGTAATGGGACTGTTTTTCCCTCTGATTTTTTGCAAATCCTATTATGCCTAAACTTTTGGGGGATTTGTTTTCTATTTACATTAATGCGGATTATCATGGACTTCTAATTTTCTTCTCTTCAGGGCTTATTTGGACGAGGTAACTTTTGCTCTCAATTGGAGGGACAATCTGCTTGGGATTTTTGCTTGGTGAGTTATGTTATCTTGCTATGTATTGCTTGAGAAGTAATGACAGTAATGCATCTTTCAACTCCATGATTAAATGTGTTAACTTTCCCCGGACTGGTGTATGTATACTCCTTGAATGATTAGAATACCCTGGTTTTTGATTTCGTTGGTGCATAATTGAGTCTCAGAGGGCAAAATGATGCTCTTTTTGTTGATGTTGTTTTATTAGGATAAGGTAACTGCTAGGTTATGATGCGTGCTTTATTATGGTTGGAAGGAAAAGGTTTATACATCTTTTGTCAATGTACTCACTTAAATGTACTCACTTGATTTTATTCAATTACCTCTAAGCCTGTTTTGTTGCTGATCATTGCTATACTGCACTGTTAAAACAGAGTTTTTGTTGGTAAAAGCAATTGATTTGATGTCCAGCTTGATTTGGTGGGTTATAACTTTTCAATTTCTTGCACAATGAATAAAAGGTAGTGAAGCCGTGATCAAATTGTCATGCATTTGACACTGTCAATAAGGCCTGTTGGAATAGTACTTGTGTTAGTTGTTTGCTGGTGCTTTGTTGTTTCTGCACCTGAAGGGCAACCTTACCATTTGATGCTATTGCCTGTAGTTTTCCACCAGTATTATCACGTAAACATGAAAGGTTAAGGAGTTGTGGCATTTACTGTTGGCCAACTTAGTGCTACTGCTACATCTCCCAATGATATCTCCAAGGTTACTGTTCAGGCTTGTGCATGAAGTAGCAGGCACTTTACTAGCACTCCAAAGCTGAAAATCTAAAGCAAGATCTAAAACTGATCTCTAGGCACTCCTGTCTCTACCAGATGACTTACTGTCAAAGCACTGAAAGATCAAACATTCCATGGAGATGGAGTGGCTTGAACTGCCAAGAATACAAAACCTCACCAAATCAGAGCTACCTTCTGGAATTTGAGCCTACTAAGGCAAATTTCATGCCTTGTATTCTTGTTGCCGACAATCTGAGAGTATATTTCTGGAAGAAAACGACTGCCCCTTTCCTTGATTTTTTATTCTCAGGAACGGCTATGGGTGGCTTGTATGATATTGATCTGTGAATGACAGGCAACAACATGATTGGTAGATACAAATTTGAAAAAGGAATCTGATGGTGATGGAGAATAGTGGCTAGTGGGCATATAATTCTTCTGTCCTTGTTGCTTCTTTTGAGCTATAGATGTGTTTTCACAGTTTCACTTTCATTGAACAGGACTGGTAGGTGATTCTGATAAGGAAAATCAATTTGCAAAATGAAAAACACATGATCCGTTGAAACAAGAAACCATTTTTTTACCAGGATCATCAATTATTCCACCAATTTCTTCAATAATTGCTTCATTTGAAAGAAAGGGAAGGATAACATCCGCTTACCTCTGCCAATGTGTTTTTACTAATTTAAGTAAGCAATGTCCTTCAAATGTCAAAATCTTCCCTTTAGGTATGATGAACCATTGAATAAACCAAAGTGGTCTAGCCACCATTGAAAAGTTAATCTTCAGCAATGAACAATGAAGGCCATTACCATGAACTTCAGTTGATCAGAGCCGTAAATTACACGTTCCAGTTGATAAGTTTAGTTATAGTTTATAGAGTTGTGGTGATGTCTATCAAGAATAGTCATTAAAGCAAAGATTTTGACCTCCTCCTGGAGTTTTATGCCAAGTGAAATGATTTGCTATAATTTGAATCACTTTGCTTTAAAAGTGGCTTTAAAACACTAAGTGGTGGCACAATATGAATGTGCTTATTTAGTAATATTTAATATGGAATTGCAATTAAAAGAACTAATGCAATCTTTTTGTTTCAGCCACTTAATCACACCCCTTTTGGTCCACCAACTGGGGAACTAGTTTATGATCACATGGTAGGAGACCCGAGCAATGATACGAATATTATATCAGACTTGATACTAAATTTAATTTTAGTATGATATGGTAGTAGTATCGATTAATGCTGATATCATTTTAGATAATTTTTTAAAAAATATATAATAAGTTTTAAGATTTATAAAATTGTAAAATAATGTCTCAATATATTATGTTATAAAATTTGTTACTTTATTTCAATCATATCTTAAGAAATCATAATAATACAAATTTGATATAATAAATACTTTTTTATTTTTATTTTTATTGTTTTCACATATTTCTTATAAAACAAAATAAATTAATTTTAAATATTATCTCTACATATTTCAAAAGTTATTATAATATTTTTTATATTTATATATTAAAAAGTATGTATTATCGACATAAAAATATTAAATATAATTATATTAAACTAATATATTTAGTTAACCACTTTATACAATTATATTTTTAAGTATAAGTAATTATTATTTTATATAGAAAAATTTTAAAAAAATTTAATTTAGTCCAATCTTCTTCTTGTTTCAGCCACTTAATCACACCTTTTAATTAATTTGACCTTTTCCTGTATTTTTAAATGTTCTCTTGGCTCACTTATTGTAATTTGTATTTTTGTTTCTTAATTTTAGTTTATATCTTTAAATAATATAATTTATTGTTAATATTTATGCAATGATATCATTATTATTACTATTGTTCATAACATCCGAAATAAAAGTTAGCGATATATTAATTAACTAGTTTATTTTAATCTCTTATGTAATGCTTATTATTAAAGATTAATAATAAATTCATCCTATCTTATTAAAAACAAAATAATAATTTAATATTTATTTATTAAAATATATTTCAATTTTATATTTAAATAAATTTTTTAATATGAAATTCATGTATTTTATGATACTTAAATTTAAAATATATTTATTGATAATTATAAAATTCAAAAAAATCAAAAATCATTTTTTAAATTTGTAATTAATTATAAAAGTAGAATAAAAATATATTATTTATCATTTATAATTTTATTAGTATTTAATATTAAACAATTGAATTCATTATGACAAAGAAAAAAAAAACAATTTATATGATTTTTTTTCTTATTCTGCTTCTATTAAATTTTTGACTTTTCCAAGTCGCCCGTGAGCCGTTGGGAAGTCCATAACGGAAGCCTGATGTCTTAAAAGAGTAAGGGTCTGTTTGGTTGAGCTTTTATCAGTAGAGCTTTTATCAGTAGAGCTTTTGTCAGTAGAGCTTTTCTGAAAAGAGCTTTTTTTAAAAGCCAGTTGACTGTTTGGCTGTCAATTAAAAAAACAGCTTTT
>JANTPM010000005.1:46800032-46810730 GCA_025434745.1 Erythroxylum divaricatum
TCTTTAAGTTTTATATAAAATATAATTATTATCAATGATAAAATACAGTTACATTAATATTAATAACCAGACAGATTTTTGTTTTTATTTAAAAGAATAGAAAATAAAATAAAAAACTAAAAACAGAAAATAAAAACTTTAAAAAAATAAATAGAACCAACTTCTAATTTCAAGTTATATTTTATTATAAAGGTCAAAGTTGGTAAATTGTAACTATAAATTTATCAAATAATACACGTTTATCGTAACTATTGGCTAAGGGAGAATAATCTTTTTTTTTGTGAGAAGAGAAAGGGTTGAAAAAAGCTAGGTCTGCAGAAAGACAATAGATTGACAGTAACTTTTGAAATACAAACAAAGCTTAAGGGGCGAAGTCGACCAATAAGATCACATGAGCAGTTGTGACGATCCAATCTTTACAAAAAAGTCTGCACAATAATTGTCCTCGCGAAGAACATAATAAAAGGAACAGCGCTACTATTTAGTGATCCAATTTTTGTAAAAAAGTCCGCACAATAATTACCCTAACAAAGTAGTACATAATAAAGGTAACAACGCCACTATTTAACGAACAGGTCCTGATTATTCTAATCACCGAGGAAACAAGCACCTTTGAGATTTGAGGAGGAGACAAAAGCAAAATCACAACGAAGAGAATCTTTGTAACTTCAACTTGCTGATTTCGTAAGTGACCTGCCATTCCCAAATTATCACAATTCAACAAAGTCCAACGCGATTCCAAGGTCCTTGTTCGTCAATTCGTCGAGACGTGTACCTAGTACCTAACCCTAATCATAGTCCACATATTCACAAACACGTGAAATCAACACATGTTTAGCTTCTGGATTTAGGCAGGTAATGGCGCAATCAACATCAGATTAACGCGAAACCAACGTTACTTCGACCTTTTTTATATTAGGGAATTTATGAACTAAACAACTTTTTATTATTTTACAAATTAATTTTCTAAAATAAATGAATGAATGAGTTTTATCAGATAATTATTTGTAAAATCAAATTTAAAATATTATAGTCATCCTCAATTATTTGTACTATCTTTATTTTAAAATTCTTAAAAAATCCCTTTCACTTGCTTAAAATATTCCTAAAAAAAGAATTTCAAGACTTTCTCATTAAACATTTGCTTCTTATAATAAAATTTTTTTTTTGCGAGGTATCCTAATCTTAAAAAAGTCCTAATTATAACCTCAAATTTTAAATAACTACATATATAAAAACGGTTTGAATCTAAACTTCACTTAAATCATAAGAGTCTTTTACCGAATCACCTTAACCTGGGTTATATCATTCCATAACTTAACGACAAGGATGTCAAACAATAATGGAAAAGTAACTAACCTGTGGAGGCTTACGCAGGTGTCCCTTTGATCTTAATAGTTTAAGAATTGCGAATCTAGAAAGATTGGGGTGATTGTCAAAATAATTACACTTCTTTAAGATGCGTATTAGTGATGGTTTTATCGTCTTACGTGACGTTTTAGAGAAATTAACGTCGTTTTATACTAGAAACTGGACGGTAAAGACAAGGAGATGGACCCAACCCAAGGGTTAGGATAAAAGAAGAATGCGGGGAATCTAGACTTTGGAGTGCTTTTTAGACCATAGCTTTGGATGTTCGATGTAGGCATCTGTACTTTTGGGTTCTGGAAATTTCAGGGACTTGGTAAAGTGGTAACTTAGTTTGTCTTGTTGCAGATAGAATGAGCAGAGATATTTACAATGTCCCTGGAAGTTCGGTCGCTGTGTCGTTGGTGGCAGAGGTATCAACGCAAAGATGCATCGCCATGTCTTCTTCCCATTTAGGACTTAGTGTATTCGATTAAGGATGATAATTTTGCATCTACACGTGAATCTATCGAAAATAGTCTTTTTATTATATAAGAGTAAAATTGTGTACTATTAAATCTTCTCAAATCTTACTTCACTGCGAAACTTCAGATTATATATGATGATGACGACGACGATAATGAGTTTAGAATAATTTGAACAATTTAAAACTAATAGATATTAAAAATCCTAACAAAAAACGTGGTATAGAAAATTTAAACTCAATTAAATTTCAAATCGAAAAGTAGTACTATTATAGACTATTCTACCTTTCTTGTTAGTATTTTCAATGTTGATGTTAACAATGTTTTAAAAATTGAATAAGAAATTATACTAACATGATAAGAAATTTAAGGCTTAAAAGGTTAAATTCGCATTAAAATTTTACAAAATCAGCTAAAAATTAAATAAAATTTAAAATTTAAAATTTGATTGAAAGAAATTATTCTTAACTTTCGAAGATTTAAAATTTAATTGAAAAATTGTTAAATGAAAATTAATTGATTTATTTTTGTTTATAAAAACTTATTAATTAATGAAAACTGATAGATCAATTAATAAATTAATCAATTTTTAATAATAAGAGTTATTAAAATAAATCAAACAAAAAAATTAAAAATATTGACGACTTTCCTACGATCCCGACAGAGTGAGAAATTTTGTATGTGGAGTGCGTATTTTTTTGTAACTATAATAACAAAAAAAAGCATTATTATGACATAATTTCTATATATAGTGATTACAATATCTTTTTTAACACCAATACTGCCAAGAAAGATAAAAATGGAATTCAGCTCATAGTTGCAAATGATTGCATCAAGTTTGGTAGTGAAGCAAACTTTAAGGAAAACCATAATTGGGAGCATTCAAGTCGTCTGCATTACCTTTCTTTTTTTCTCTTGCTCAGCAGAAGAAAGCTACGTTTCAGAGATGGAGAAAGCAGAACCTTATCAAAAAAAGATGCCTTGTTCTGTCTCAAATTTTTCCTAATTCACTGCCCATAATTTGTACTCTTACCTTACCTAACCTAACCTAACTAAAAGATCTAACAACCAATAAATTATAGGAACGATTCCTTCTCTTTTATAGAAAATAATGAATTGGGTCATTACTTATTACCACTTATCTAAGAAAAAAATTTAATAATAATATTATTATTTTGCTTCTTTATTGTTAATTTAAATTTGATTGGACCAACCAAATTTGATTTGATTATATTGGTCAAATTTTGATGACGAATGTTAGAGCAATTAGTAAAATTATTTCTTTGTGATCAGGTTTAAATCACAAAATAATATTTTTATAAAAATACAAAGAGAAGATTGCGTACATTATGACCATCTTCAGACATCCTGCAAAACAGGAAACTTTATACACTAGATATGTTGACTTTTATATTGGTAAAATTTTGTTTTTACTATTTCAGTTTCATGATTAATTAGTTTACTTTTTTATACTGCTACAATAACCGTTGCGTAATAATTAAAGAGATTCAATAATACGCAACTTTATCTTAAATAATAGAAAGATCGTTTCTAATTGACCACATAAACTATATATATAAGACAATAACTTATATATAAGCTATTTTCTTTTTTTTTAAATAATTTAAGTACGTAATTCAATTTACATAATAATTTTGTAATTATTATAGTTATATTAAAATGTAGATATTTGTATGCATGTACCACACATGCATGATGTGTTGCACCAAGCCGTGCCCCCATATGCTACGTGGTTTGTTTGGAACCTTTATTTCCGTGTACAAAGGAACCGAGGCAAACGACAACATACCAAACACATGATTGGTGTCTCCAATCCCTACGATAAAGTTGGTTTTACTCTCCCATTTTCCTCTGAAATGATGACTTCCATTTCTTTCGAACCATCTTCCTCTTCTCTTAAGGAATCCAAAGGGTCACTCATGGAAGCATGAGGAAAAGGCTAGGTCTTTGAGGTCCCACACTTTGCTCATGTCTCACCATCACTTCATCATAGATGATGTCTTCCATTTCCATATCCTCCTTTTTCTTTTTTCTTTTTTTTTGTAATTAACTTGATTCCTAGGGTTCTAATGCCAAGTCCTAATTAAGGTCGGGTCGGGTCTCTGGCATGAGTTTCCACGACGCAAATTCTGTGGAAACAATTAAGAGATCGGTCTTTCAAGAAGACCACTGATGGCTGACAATCGGTGAAGACAATTTCTTGAACCGATGGTCGTGGAAGGAATCCCCGTTAAGAGCGGGCAGCCATGACTCGAATCGCATAAGCAATTTTTTCTTCATGAATCCCCAAATTTTCCGGGACATGCCAACCTAGAAGGAGACAAACAATCGCACTGTTGTTATTACTTATTACTACTGATACCTGATACGTCAATTAATCCATCTCGATGCAACTAAGGAGTTTTCAATCATAACTGACAACTGGTCGGGTTAGGTACAGACTAGCGAAGGCATAGATTGAAAAAAAGCTAGTCTAGTCGAGTCCGCTCTAAAATCAATGGTCCGATCTGAGTTATTGCTCAACCGAAAGATCAATATGTGCGGATTGACTCGCTAACTCGACAGGTCAGAACGATATTAGAATCACTTATTTTTACGTGCTACTTTTAAAGTGCCACAGTCTTCTTTTAGAGGATATATCGAAGATCAGTTCGGTGTATTCTTTTCCTTTTGTGTCAAAAAAAAAACTTTGGGTCGAGCTCAAAGGTTCGGTGGGTCAAGCCTGACTCGACCTATGATTCAAATTTTTTTAGCGCACATTAAAACAACACAGTTTAAAAATAACATCATTTTAATTAATTAGTTATTCAACTACTAATAAACAAAATAGTATTGCTTTATTTGGACTAGTTCAAATCATTCGAATTGAGTTAAGCCAATTACTTAAACTTAAACCTTGTTCAAAGTCTGCTTAACTTAAAATTAGGAGTTAGTTTGGTTATTCTTTTGTTTTTATGTTGTAACTTTTAATTTTTGTTTTTTATTTTAATTTCTATTTTTCTTGCAAATACATATAAATCCGTTTAGATGTAAATGCCAGTATATTTATATTATCATCATTGATAATAATTACATATTAAATAAAACTTAAATAAAATTATTTTTATTAAATAAAATTTAATTTCTTGCATAATATTTATTAACAAATTATAAATATATTTTATTTTATTTCTCAAAATAGATAATTTAAAAATTAACATTTATTTATAAAGTAATTTTTATTATCAATATACTTTAATTATAAATCAAAGTTTTTAAAAAATTTATTTATTTTGAAGATATTTTAAATTTAATTATTTTATTAATAATTATTTATTTTAAACTAAAATTTTTAAAAATTTAAAATTATTAAGTAAAATTAAATTATCCATAATTCTTATTAATAAGTAATTTTCATTAATTAAATATATGACATTGAATTAAATTATTCATATTTTATTAACAAACAATGTATTAAATAATTAATCAGGTTATAAAAAATATAAATAGAAAACAAAAAGTCAAAAACTACTTTTTATCGATTCCTAATTTTTGAAAACTAAAAAGACTAAAACCAAGGTTATAAAAAATATAAATAGAAAACAAAAAGTCAAAAACTACTTTTATGGATTCCCTAAATTTTGAAAACTAAAAAGACTAAAACCAAAAACTAAAGAAGTCGTTTAATTTCAGCTTTGTGTTTTTTTTTGGTTTTTAGTTTTTATTTTTAATTGTAGTTTTTATTTTTCTTTCAAATAAAAATAAAAAATTGTTTAGTTGTCATTTATATTTTTATTACTGATGACAATTACGTATAAGATAAAATTATCAATAAAGATTAATTTATTTTGTTAAAATAAATCATTTAAAAACTAAAGTAATATATATTTAATTATGTTTTGATTATTAATTCAAAATTTTATCTAAAATTGATATATTTTAAAGATATTTTAAATTTAATTATATTCATTTAAAAATTAAATTCATTGAAAAAATATATTATTAAATAAAATAACGTTATTTATAATTTTTTATTAATAATTTATTCAATATTAAATTAAATTAAAATTATTCATAATTTTATTAGTAATTAATTTATTAAATAATTAAAGAGTATATATTTAGTTGAACAAAAATAAAAACAAATTTTCTCATAAATTTTGAAAACTAAAAAACAAAAACTCAAACTAACATATTTTTTACTAAATTTAAAAACAAAAACAAAAAGTCAAAAATATAAATAAAAAAACAGTTTTTTTATTGAATTTGACAGCAAAAATAGAAAACAAGTTTATTAATTTCTAAACGGGACAAACCACAATGGTCTATTTTCAATGTCAAAATTCATAATTTGTAATTTTATTGTTACCGTATATGCTATGTCAATTTCTTTTTCGTATGGAAATAATTAAAAAAAATCACCAATACAATCTAGATTTGAAATTAAACGTACTTAAAATCCACATTAGGTACCCAAAATGAATTAGAGCCAGCCTACCCTCATCTTGTAAAGTTTATTTCTTAAATATAATGTTAAATTTAAATTATTAATATGGTTTAATATTAATGATCTATTTGTTAAGAAATTAATCCTTCATCTTTAGACAATTATCCTTCATCTTTAGACAATTAAGGAAATATAACGCTAAAATTACTATTCATGAAAGTTCTATAAAGAAGTTACCTCCAGCATGATTGGAGGCCATCAAACCCCATGTTTGCAAGCTTCCCTAAGAGTATCATTACTGATTCCAAAAGGGATTTTATCTTGACCAAACTAGATCTTATTAAATTTAATGATGTTGTAACGTAGAGTACAAGGCATGTTTCTGACTAATAATCTCAGTATTCGGAGGCTTTCCACGAAAATAGGAACAGCTTCAATAGATGAACATCAGAAGCTTGAATTTTATTATATTCCAAGAACAGTTGATGACCACTTCCTCCCATCTCTGATCGTTACAATAGTGATATATTGAGATGCACATGCCAAGTTCTTTCTTTGTCAGATTCTCAGATTCACCTTCTATATGGACGATTCAAATAAGATTCGGTTATGTTAATTGATGAAAGCATGTCAGAATGGTCTATCATTAAAAAACAATGTTAAGCAACAATTCACCAACTCTAGTGAATATACAAGCGAGAAGCATATTGCCAAAATTCATATATTGGATGCCTTCGTACTCTTCTTAGCAGTTGAGAAACTAGAACAGCCAACACAAAAATCTGAATCAAAAAACCAACATGAATCCACTTATTGTGCAGATGCTAACCCTGCACCAAAAACTAAATTCATGGCAGTAATAACAACACCAACGAACTATTTGTTCAACCCCATTCCATAAGACAGCGGTACATTCGATCAAACTTACTGATGGGTTCTGAAAACAAAATAATTTTTAGGCGGATCTCATCAATATCCTATACTTCTTAGTCAGCTAAGAAGTATACACTGAATTATGCACGCAACAACCTCACCTGCCTGTTGCAAGAAGTGAAACAAAACAAACACAAAAAGCATCATCTCCCCGCACTCTTATCAGAATGGTTCCAATACTCTGCTGCGAATTCCTAATTGAAGACACAGAAAAAGTGAACAAGTGCGACATGGTTCTTCAGCTTTTCGTGTCTAACTCGCTTCATCTTCCCACAGTAAGTGAAGAGGGTCTTGGCTTATGATAAATCATATGTTGAATTAAGCGATATGATGAATCATATGTTAAAAGAATTTCAGGTGATAAGCAACTCCTACAAGTACAATGAGGATTTGGAAATTGGAACCTCATAAAGGATAACAAAAATTGAGTCATATGGAATCATGAAAGTTAGCTCGGATGCCTTCTGCCCAATGGAATGAATGAAGCAAAATTAAATTATCACACCAAGCTGTAAATCTAATAAGAATTGGTTTTACATTGCTATCTCAACTTACCAGGTTCAATGTGCACACAAAGTAGGGCTATCCAATTATCAAAGCCAGGTATCAGAGAACAAATTCTTGATACAGCTTGCCATAGTAGGATCCTAAACAAACCGATATGTATACATTTGTTTGAATATCCGGGTTCATCTGAACATAACTGCATTAAGAAGTGACAAAATTCCAATGTCTAAGTTATTAACAATTGAGATCCAATTATAAATGACACACACCGCACATACCAGTCGAGGCAAAGAACAACTTACAAGAAAGAATTACTATCACATTGGCAAACCTCTCATCCACTACTACAACACTCTAAATTTTATAAAATATAGATATCCAGAGTAAATGTTGTCATGAATAACAGAAGCAAATCCACAGTTAAGAGGAATGAGAAAAAGTTATACCCTTTGTGTTGAATTCAATAGCATCCTCTATCAACCTCCTAACTGTTCTCCGAGAAAAACTTGTTTGCGAACATATTATCCAGAATATACTTTCTATATGGATGATCCTTTGGAACAAGCTTCCTAAACTGATCAAACTTTTGTTCAGCCTCATCTTTCTTCTTCAACAAAGTGTATATCATCCCTTGACACAAGTAAGGCCTATAATCCCTAGGCTCCTCCATCACCAACTCGTCATAAAGCTTAATAGCTTCACCATACTTCTCCTCCATAACCCTAACTTGCGCAAACAGCAACTTAAAATCCCTCAAAAGTGAACTCTTTTTCTCCTTCTCGCATTTCTCCATCACACCTTCAATTCTCTTCAACAACTCATTGAATGGTTCTCCAGACTCCGAATTCGCCATCATTAGACCGTGATAAGCCTCCACGCGAAGTGGGTCTTTCGCTAGTATGTCCTCAAATATCTTCCTCGCCGACTCTGAATCGCCGCTAAAGGACAAAATTTGACCCTTTAGCAACGGCCATTCATCGTCATTGGGTTGGAGCTCGATCAAGCGGTCAACAACACCGACTGCTTCTAGAAGCTTCCTAGATTTGATTTTCACTTACCATTAAGGACCGAAGCGTATCAAAATTCTCGCCATTCTGAGTCAAGTACTCCTCGAGACTTTTCTCTTGTTCTTCAAGCGAGATATTTTCTTCGGTGGTCTCCTCCGTCGTCAGTGTAGAGACCGGCGTGGCAATTGCGGTCTTAAGGTTTAACTGCGCGAAGAGCACGGCGGCGACGGCGGTGAGAGCTACGGCGGTGGTTTTCAAGTAGGGTTTTAGAGTCCGGAGGAGTGAAGATTTAGGGTTTGGCTGGTGTTGAGAGATCGAGGGTTTTAAGGTGTAAAAGGGTTGTGACAATGAGGAAGATGAGGCTCTGATGGAAGATGATCTGAACGGAGATGACGAGGAGGGCAATCGTAAAATTGAAGTTCTGAAGGAGACAGAGTGAATGGGTTTGAAGAAAGGCGGACGGTGGGGAGCTAGTGAGAGATGGAGTGGTTGGAAACGGTGGTTCACTTTAGCAACAGCTTCCATTTTCTAGAGAAAGCGAGTATGGGGTTTTGCTTAAACCCTGAGGATAACGTGGAGGGTATAGAGGTTGAAGAAGACGAGAATAATTGGGGCCTTGATACGACTCTCTAAGCCCAAATTGAATTAGAAGGGCTAATTAATGTACTAAATTTAAAATTCATAAATAATAAATTGGATATATTTTTTTACATTATTTATGTTTCATATAATTTCATATATTATTTGGAGTATTTTATGAATTCTAATCAATTTTAGATGAAGGATAAGGTTTGAATCATATCGTTATAAAATTAAATTCTTAATATAGCTCTATTTGTTTCTATTTTATTTTATTTTTATTTTTAATTTTAATAAAATTTTTGTTTGTTTAAATTTTTAGTTTTGATTTCTTTCGATTATCATAATTTGTGACCGTAAAAAATATTTTCTTTTTCTATTCTTATAATTAAATTTAACAATTATTAAATTTAACAATTATTGATAAATAACTTCAAAATTTTATAATATATTAAAAATTTTAAATAAAAAATTTAAATAAAAATTTCTTTAATAATTCAAACTAATTATTAATTTATAGATAAATATTATTAAATTATTTAAATAAAATATTTAATATTAAATTTTATCTAATATATAATTATAATAAAATAAAAATAGAAAAATGAAGTAAAACCATCCTAAGAGAATCTAAACTCCTAATAACAATAAAAATGCCGATAGTTTAAGTAGCACTTTATCCCTTATAAATTGAACCGAGTTGAGCAAAAATTAGCTTAAATATAGATAACTTCAATACCGTTTTTATAGTTGGAATCTCTCGTAATACCTTGCGGCTATGACTGAACCAAAAACTAAAAAATAGAAATACCGGTAGATATTTGCGGAGGTTGCCTTGGTCGAGGTATTTTTAAGTGAAACAAAGACAAAGACGATCTGTTTAAAAATTAAAATAATGTCATTTCAATTAATTATATCAAGTTATCAGTAGTATTTAGCTTATAAAATAAAAATTTTAAAATTAAAATAATGTCATTTTTAGATATGGCAATGGGCCGGATAGAGCCTACGACTTAGGTTAGACTCGAGGCTCAACCTGGCCCAATATAACAGCCCCAAGCCTGTGCCTAGTGGGACAAGAGACAACGAGAACCCTGTTCGACTCAACCGGCCAAATTTTTAACTAAAAGTGCAAAATGACGTCATTTTGTTTAAAATGATCGGATCACAAGCTTGGACTCACCCAACTAGGCTCAAGAAACTGGTTTGAAGTTGACGAGAGGTCTGATCAACTCAGGCTTGACCGTTGATTTCGGGCAAAGCTATGTCCCAGCTAGAGATGACAATGGGTAGGGTTCGGTTCGGGTTTTACTCAGCCCATATCCATATCCATTTTTTATGACTCAACCCATATCCATATCCATATCCATCGGTTTTTACGATTTACTACCCA
>JANTPM010000005.1:46861011-46876540 GCA_025434745.1 Erythroxylum divaricatum
ACTTAACACCTGCATTAGATCCCCGCTTAAGTTGTCATACAGAGCTAACAAGTCCTTTTTAGAATCACGAGTCAGGGCACGTTGGATATCCTGTAATCTAGCGAGCAGGCGTTGCTTCCAAAAGAAAATATTCCCAAAATCTGAGTAATTCCATTTTTAAAGGTGGCTAGCCAAGTTAGCAAGATTCTTATTTATGGACTCCTCGGTCGGATTCCAATGAGCCAATGAGCTGTGATGACTTCATCAAAAGCGGGGTGAGTTAGCCAAGCGTTTTGAAAATGAAAAGAAGAGGAATGTAACCGAGGGGGCATACTCTTGAAGAAATTGAATGCACATAGGACGATGGTTCGAACCGAGAAAAGGAAGACGAAGATTGGTCGTGTTTGGGAATATGTGAAGCCCCTCGGTCGACCCAAAAACCCGATCTAGCCTAGCTTGGACCGATCCCCGTTTCCAAGTGAATTTGGAGCAAACATAGCCCAGGTCATACAGACTACAGGCCTGAACCTAGTTTTGAAAGTGATTGTTCACAACTCTCGTTGATCTGGATCCGCCTCATTTATCATTGATCTCCAGTTTAGCATTGAAGTCCCCGCCGATAAGCCAGGGAGTTGTGACGGATTTCCCAAGTCCCTCTAGCGCTGGCTAGAGGTGCCTTTGGGTAGCAATTTGAGGACTAATGTACATCGCAGTAAAACCAAAGGAAGCATGGCCAATATCGATAGTGGTATGTATGAACTGACGGTGGGCGAAATTAATAGATATATGGTAGGTCTCCTTCCATAATATCCATACCCCCCCGAAAAAGCCTAAGGCTTCGACTCGGAATGAGTAGTCGAAACCCAACTTCCTAATAACCGCCTGGGCCAGAGGTCTATTAATGTGGGTTTCCTACAAAACGAGGATCCCGAGTTTATAACCCCGAAGGTAATTACACAGAATTATAATGAAGTGGCCCCCACCCCTTGACAATTTCAGATAAGAATCGACATAAACAGATAACTAAAAAATTATGTACCTCCCATAGGAACGTCCGGAGTTCCTGATTCTGACGAGGGCTCAGCCTGCATCTCAGGTGGATCATGTTGTTCTGGGGCATCTATGGGAGGGGATCCTTCGGGTAGCTCGGGGGGTTTTGTACGTGTTGCGATGCTCCCTGGATGGGCTGGAGCCCCCGGCCCCTCCACACCATCCATAATTTGGATGGTATCCGCACCAGAGGCTTCGTGGCCTTCAATGAGTGGGCTTCCGCAAATTATTTCCATATGTGTGTGGATCTCAATAGCCACGTGTTTGTCGGTCTGGGTAGGTTGCAACTGGATCTGGGTAGAAGGGGCTGAAGTGTGTTCTAGTTGTGAGCTGGCCCGAGAGCTCTCACCCCGGGTAGCCTGGATTGGGTAGGTCTTAGAACTCCTAGGCCCTTGCTTTTTAGTGTGGGAGAGGCCTTGGGCCTTGAAGAGTAGACCAGAGGGGGTGATCTGCGTTGGCCCAATATCCTGGTTTAAATGCAACTGATTTCCTTGGCCCATACGCGTGGCCCGTTGGAGATTTCAGGCCGTTGGAGTTGGTGCTGTCTCTGTCACGTTCGATTATGTCAGCGCCAGAAAACGAGAGCCTGCTGGGTGAGATGACGTTGGGGTGTGGTTCGAAGAAACTGTCATCTGCTGTACGCTGAGTTATTGGCGAGATAGGCGTGGATTCGCTGGCCGTGATCGCCGTAGGATCTGTACCCATGGGTCGTAGCCTGTGGGTGTGTCGCCTAGAGCCAGAGAGGTCACGGTGGGGTGGGTGTCAGTAGCTAAGTGTTGTTCTCCGTCCGCCCGTGGGTGCTGTTCAGGGGCCGAGGGTTCAGTCACGATAGGGCGGAGACGTGGCGGGCATGCGATTAGTTTGTGCCCCACGATGCCATAGTGGTAACAAAGCTGGGGAAGGCCTTCATAAACTACCTGTAGCAGTTCCTGTTGAGGTTGACCACCGTCTTCAATGGCTGTTGTAAGTCGATTTTCACCGCAAGACGGGCGTAACGTCCTCGATGAGCTAAGAATGTAGATTCATCAATTTCCATCGTCCTTCCGACGACATTGCCAAGAGCTGTTAGAATATCTGGGTGATAGCGTGCAATTGGTAGCTTCAGAAGGCGTATCCATGTAACTGCATGGGTAATCTGTCCCTGCTTCGAGCGGAAGTTAGACGCCCATCATTACACGAATAGAGCCTGTCCAAAAATCATCCAATGGCCATATGCCAAGGCGTGAAGAAAGTCGACTTCCTCCTTGAAAATAACTAGATAAAAGTCGTGGTCTAGGTCCACAACTTTGATCGGTCCAGTCAGTTTCCAGAGTGTGTGCAGGCGCGAGCTCAACACTTGGAACCCAATCCGTCTGCTCAGGAGCTTGACAACCACGGTAAGACTCTATTGTTGATCCAGCTTGGCTTTGAAGGAAGTGGACAATGTCAATCCTCCATCGAGTTCACAGGAAATTGGGGTGATGTCCCCCTCCTCAAGTTCAATGGGATTATCTGCTCTAGCCATGGTGTGGTGGTGTTTTGGGTAGCCTCGGATGGGATACCTGTAACGGCAGCGCTATAGGATAGTGGCATGGTGATCAACGTAACGTCCTCTCACTTTCTCATCCTTCCACATTTAGCCAAGGAGCCCTCCGAATCAGGGGACGCCATGGGCGAGCCCAAGCAGGAGTAGAGGAAGCTATGTGACAGATAATGCTAAATGAAACACCTCTAAGACGAAGATGAAGAGTAGATCAAGCTATGTTCAATGGTGGTTGCCACCTTATCTCACACTACTTTCTCGCTCTAAATGTCACAGAGTATATTATCTATCTTTCAAACCCATATGATATTGTTTTGTGCATGAACACACATAAAATGGACAAAGCCCAACTGGCAATACAAAAAAGCTTTAAACCTAAAGACACAAAGAGAGGTAAAAAACTCACATAAAAAAGGAAAAGCATTAGTGAACATTTAGTAACCTATCCTCAATCATTTTCTTCTAGAGTGCCTTGCCTTACCTCACCTTATTATTTACATTAACACAACCTCGTAACATAAAAATTATGTTAAGAGGTTTAACATGGAAACTGTACAGTACAATAACATTAGATTTCAAGTTTGGGATTTAGGTAAGTTGTACTTTTTCTCATACAGTTGTTTTATTAATTTATTGTTTATTAATTTCCATTAGAAATATGTATTTTCTTCTTTTTTGTTGTTGGTTTATTGGAATCCATTTGAAACTTCGTTTTGATAATTGTTTCGTAAATGTGGTACTATTAATTCCTTTTCATCTCATATGGAGCTGAACTGGTTTGCCACTTTCTGGAACATGTGGGCAAACAAGGATCAGGTAATTATGTCATCTTTTCTCTTCCTTTAGAGAAGCATTTTTGGGTCCTACAATTTGGTGCAATTACTTGCAATGTGCATTTTCTTGGGTTCTATGAGTTATCCACTTCCAACTGTTTTTACCAATGGCTTGTAATGTTGTAGTGGTTTAATTAGAGTTATTGAGGCACAATCATTACCCTCCTTTCGAGAGTTTTCTAATAAACTTTTCAAATGCTAATTTTTATGTTAGTATGTATAATTGGGCATCTGTTAAGAAGACGACTTTTGTAAGGCTTTGAAAGAAAAGCATAACAAAGAAGCAAAACAACTAACAATCAAGAGTGGGGCATTTCATCAAACACTATACATGCATTGTCCCGTATTCCCATTATTAACATACAAAGTTCTTAAATTATCCGAATTTGTTATCAAAATAATCAATTATTAATAAAAAACCAAAATTGAGAAGAGAGAATGATAGATTACCTTATTAAGTACGTAGGACCATTGTTTGTTTTGAGTGTTGGTGACTTCACACGGCCGACGATAAAGGACGGATGACACGAAGGAAGAACGTGACTGGGTGACATGAAAAAGTAGAACGAATGAAGAACATAACAATAATGTGAAGAAGAGTCAAGTGATTGAAGTGAAAAACTAGAGGAGTGTGTGTGTGAGTGACTAGCAGTGGCTGGGTGAGAGGGCAGGGAAGCCTGTTGCGTTTTGTTTAATGAGAAACAAAACGATGTCATTTTGTTTCTGGTTTTTTAAACTTCTACTTACTAAAACGAACGAATGAGAAACAAAACGATGTCATTTTGCTTCTAGTTTTTTAAACTTCTGCGTACTTACTAAAACGACGCAACTTCTACTTACTAAAACTAACGAATGAGAAGCAAAATGACATCATTTTGCTTTTGGTTTTTTAAACTTCTACTTACTAAAACGACGTCGTTTTTGTTTTCAACAAAACAATGACATTTTGTCTTCTGTTTTTAAGTTGTATTGTATGTAACTTAAACGATGTCGATTTGCTTGTGGAATTTATTTAAAAAACGTAACAAAACGATATCATTTTGCTACAAACAAAATGTCATTTCGTTTGGTGACTTTGGGCAGGCCACGGGTTGGGCTACTTGGCCCGAGCCCAAGTCTGACCCGATCTCCTTGGAGTTCAGCCCGTGGCTTGGCCCTATGTAACTAGGGCCAAACTCAGCCGACCTATAGTTCAATTTGTCCAGACCAAATCTATTAAACACAGGCTGGGCCGAACAATTTTTGATGTCCCTATATGTAGAAAGATTTAAAAAAAAGTGACGAAGTTTATTTATAATCGTGCAAGGGACCTAAATTTGATAAGGAAGGATTTCACCAACGACAAAAATTTGTATCATCTAGTTATAATAAGATTTGTGACTAATTTCTTATTATTTCAATTTTTGTTTTGATGAAGAAGGAGTTGAGGAAAATATTTACAAATGATAAATGAGTTGTATCACAGTTTAATGCTGGAGTTGAAGTTTCTAAAATTATACTTAAAGATCATGAATTTTGGCCCTGTATCAATTTGTAATTTTGTGACCTTTTGTTGAGAGTACTTTATTTAGCTGATAGTGATGAGAAGGTTTATGACTACAAATGAATAGTGAAAAGCAAAAATTGTAAGTTGATAGAGAGCAAAATCTTATTATCTTTAAATTTTTGGGTTCCATTTGTCATGTTTAATAAAGGGCCATAAAAAATGCCACATAACGTTTTTGTAATGTGGTACGACGAAAAAATTAAGATAAGGTTTAGATTGAACATTTATGAAAGGTTAAGGTTTAATTCCTTCTAATTGTGTAATCAATGAGATGATTTAATCAAGAGGGTTAAAAACCAATGTTTCAAAAATTGAATCGGTTTGACCGGTTTTATCATAAAAATCTTGAATCATCTAATTTTTAATTCAGTTTTCAAATTTTTGGTTCGATTTATTTTAATAATTTTTGTTGTTAAAATGATCAATTTATTAATTAATCGGATAATTTTCATAAATTAATAGGTTATTATAAATTAAAATTAATTAACTAAATTTTATTTAACAATTTTATTTAATTTGTTTATTAATTTTTTAATAAGAAAAAACAATCTCTTTCAATTACATTTCAAAATTTTTAATTTTATTTAATCTTTAGTTGATTTTATAACGGTCTAATATTAATTGAATTATATTTTACATAAAAAATTAAAATTTTTAATAAATTATATTTTACATAGGAAATCTCGTCATTAAATTTGTATGTTATTATTAAGTTTATCTTTTTAACCATCAAAAGATATAATTAGCAAGTGACATAAGAAACTCCGTCATCATGTAAGTTAATTAAAATTTATATGTGAAATATAAAACAAAAACCCTATGAAACTACTCTATATATGTATATGAAGCTTTCATGTATCTAAAGTCAATAACAATAGCTCTTCACTTTGCAGGCGGCTGCTTGGCTATTCTTAATTGTATTACTTTGGTCTTCCCTATATACTGTCTACAATAGAGTGAGCTCCATTCCGAACTATGGCAGTCAACTCAATTTGTAAAGGTGAAAAAGATGGGGCTCTCGACGAGGAAGATGATAAAGACGCTCACATATCTATTCATTTTCCATATCAGATCGGTGATTTACCAGAAAAACTGTATTTCGGTAATTGTTATATATGAATTCCGTGATGGATATAAATAGTTTAGATTTATATTTATTGTTATTAGTTTTTACCAATTTTCTATTCGAAAAATAGGATCATACCTCATGCTGTGCACCTAGTTTGATTAGCTTAATTGTAAAAATTTTAAATTGTTTAACTTATATTTGTTTCGGTTTTTGACTTTTCGACTGATTAATTAATAAACTGATCAGTTTTTATCAATGAAAGTTATTAAAATAAATTTTCATTTAAGAATCTCTTTTTCAATTAACCTTCAAATTATTTTTAATCATATTTTAAATTCTTTAATTTTATTAAATCTTTAACCAGATTTACGACGAACTAATACCGGTTGAATCTTTTAAACCATAAACATTTTTTCTTACCGGTTTAACTTTCGATCTAAATTTTAAAACATTGCTTATTTGGGCTAAATTTCATTGGTTTGTTTCACAACTTAGACTATCTTGTGCTTTTATATCTTGTTTATTCTAAAATAAGTATCATTTCCAATTGAAACTGTAATTTTATTTGTAGGCAAGGGTGTTAGTTATAGCTGATATAGATTGGCCTCTCATTCTGTTAAACTGACTTGGCCAACAACTTGGCAATCAGGTTTGTGTCCCTAGAGCACATTTTGCTGGTTCATACACTCTCAAGATAGGGAGTGTATGAAATAGGAAGAGAAGCTTAGGAGCTTTGGCGTGGAGACCTAATGGCCTATGTTGCAATCGGTGATTTTTTTTTTTGGTTACAGCAGATGAACAAACTAAAATATTAACGAGGAAACGCTAACCAGGTGGGGGTGTACTCTAGACGCTCTCTGAATGTGGGCATCCCGTGCCTAGATGAGCTAAAAAATCCGCACATTGATTACCTTCGCGAACCACATGAACAATGTTGTATTGAGGAGTCCTTGCCAGGTAGGAGCGGATATCATGAATGAGATGAGTCAGAGGATGAAAGAATAAAATATCATCAGGGAGGGTGAGACAGTGCAATGCCTCCTTGGAGTCGGATTCGATCATAAGGTCGGCCCAGAAGTAATTGTTGGCAAATGCGAGTCCATATCGTAGGGCGAGGAGCTCCGCAACTATGATGGTAGTAATACCGACCTCACAGGAGAAGTCAGCTAACCAAAGACCTGTACTATCTCGAAGCAAGCCGGCAATCCCGACTTGCCTGGAGGGAACCCGAACGCTCCCATCAATATTGAGTTTGAGCCACCCAGTTCAACATTATATTGTTCTTATTCAACCCAGTAAACTAGAAGTCATCATGATAGGTCACATTGCCAATCGGTTTGACCGATCCGAAAGTCTAATATCGAAACCAGGGCATTGAAAGTTCATGGTTTTGACGAGCAGCCAAGATTTCAATTTTTGACAGCTTAATGCTGTTAATTAATAATTATTAGTATGATTAATCCATAAATCATATTTTCTACTGATTGGGATTAATTTTTAATTAAAAATTAGGTATTTTTAAAATTATTATTAAAAAATGATTTTTGCTAACTTGTGACGACTTGGCATTAGACTCGTTACAGTACACCTGATGCAGTAACATACCATATGGCATAAATAAGAGTTGCACGCGTGTTACACAGCAATTCTGTCAAACGAAAGGTGGTTAATTTTTTATTAACCCAATTATTAATTCTGTAGTAGTACCCTTTATCTGTCTCTCTTCTCTCTTAATTTCTGCTTCTAAATTTGAGAACCAACTCACTCTTCTGCTTTTACGAGGACCGCCTCCATTTTTGAGGATAAAGAAAGCTCGACAAACGTGGAGTTATCTCACATTTTGATCGTCTGAGCCAAACCCTGGTAAGTGTTACTCCTTGAAACGAATCTCTTATGGCGCCTTCTTCAAGTAAAGAGTGTGTTTGATGTTATGGATGGTTTCTATTAAGGTTTGTGTCCAATTTTAGCAATGTTGTTGATCGTTTTCTCTGAAAACGATGCACCAAGTTTCTTGTTTTTTTTGGTTCCATTCTTCTCTGCTTTTGTTCTGTGTACTGTTTTGTTTACTTCTTCCTCCATCATCACGATCAGGGAACTTGGTTTCATGACTTTTTGGTCATGTCCTAAACTAGGAAAGACTTGGGTTTTCTATACATCCCTGAACGTGCTTTCAGCTTATAAAAAAGGAACTTCTTTTAACTTTAATATACGATTTAATGGGGATTTGATTCCGGTGTAAAGAGATCAAACGAAACTTGATCATTATTATTCTCTAATTCATGATCTCTCACACTCTGTACCTCTCTGTAAAGGCCAACAAAAATTTATTCATCACTCAAAAGCATGAACATGGCGTCTTCTCTGTCTGTCTCTCATCTTACAACCTTAAATCATTCTTTTCATAGTATTACATTATATTTTCCTTTCCCTTCACGTTTTGTCCTCTCAGCTTGTCTCCATTTCTTTCTCCTGCAACTAGGCATTTAATAACCTCGTTGAACACTCCCCTTTGAAAGTAACTTAAGTTTCGTCTGCTCCTTCAATAATTGATTAAAGAAAGCCTTCCGTGTTTCAGTATCTCAATTTCATCTACTCTTCAACATTTGTTATTTGAAGTATTTTCTAACTCTTTCTTGACTTTGGTTATTTAAAATCATCTTGAAAGGATCTCTAAAATATCTCAACTAATAAGTCACAAGTTTAACAATAAAGAACAGTCTTTGATTCGTTTGCCTGATTATTATTGGCTCTGAAATCTTTGGACGGCGTTTGTGATCAGACAGCAGAGCAATGAGAACATATGCGAGGAAGGTCTCCAAGGTATACAATCAAGTGTCCGAGAAAATAAACTTCCTACAATACTCTGTTTTTCATTTTCTTTTCTGGAAGATGAAACTGAGAAAATATTACTTTTGTGTTCATGGTTGGATTCAGCCTGCATGGCCTAAAGTACTGAGAAAATGGCTAAATCTGCAGAGTGGTGGAGACGAGTTTCTCTGCGATTACACTATGCAAGGTACAAACTCTCTGTTTCGGAAACTCGACATCAAACTTATATTGGTTCTCTGGACTAAAAAGAACTCTTCTTTTTCGTGTTTTGATTATACCCAGATAAAACTGAGAGAAGAAAGAGTTGTTCAGACGGAGATTATTACGTTTATGTACCAGAAAAATTTTCAGGTAACGTTAATAAGCAGCAGGACATTTACTCGTCATTTGAGCTGGACTTTGGATCATATCAGTCAAATAAAGAGTGCCAAAAGTGTTTGGAGCCTCCAAGCCGTTAGATTCGTTTTTAGATTAATTTGATCGGACATCACATTACCAGAAGTGGGTCCATCTCCTTTACTTACCATCTAGATTTAGGTTGCAGGAATTTAATGGAAATCTAGCTAGGCTCTAGGTTTACTTCTAGTTCTATTGGTTTTCAAGTTTTTTGGGTGATCTGATCTGTTTTCTAAATCGAGCTAGCATTCTTAATGCAGTAGTAGATCGGTGGTTAGAAGAGGCCACTACAGGTCTCAGAACAGCTAGTCGACTTGACAGGAATCCTTTGGACCTCAGGTAATTGGAAAAGAAGTATCAATTTTTTTTCAATTTATTGTTTTTCTGTTTTTATGTTTGTTTATTCATGAGCTTGTGAAATTTGTGAATACCAAGTTTCACTCTTTACAGGATGTTCGTGGGGACATGGAATGTTGGAGGCAAATCGCCACATGAGAGCTTGAACTTGAAAGATTGGCTAAGCTCGCAAGCTCCTGCTGATATTTATGTTATTGGGTACATCTTCTATCAGTCACTTTCTATCACAGAAGATTTAATTTTGCTGGTTGTCTAAAATCCTGAATTGGGTGGATCAGGTTTCAAGAAATAGTGCCTCTAAACGCCGGCAACGTACTTGGGGCTGAGGACAACGGACCAGCCACCAGGTGGCTGTCACTAATTAGACAGGCACTGAACAGCAGGGAAAGAGACCAAGAATTTCCTCAATGTTACAGCAACGAAACTGAACCAAGACAATCCGATGGTCAACAACCCAGCCTGATAACGAGGCTTAGCTTCTCCGACCTCCTTTTAATGGAAGATGGTTTTGAGAGAGTGCTGAACTCGAAATGTAGTTTAAGCTCAAGCGAGGAAAGCTCGCCTGGCCCATCCTCTCCATCGACCAGTCCAGCTCCAAGAGCTGGTTTTCGACTAGCAGCAAGCAAGCAGATGGTTGGACTATTTCTATGCGTATGGGTTCGAGCAGATCTTTGCAAGTATATTAGCAATTTGAAGGTGTCTTGTGTTGGACGAGGCATTATGGGCTACCTTGGCAATAAGGTTTGATACATAAACAATTTACAGTGAATTTAGATGATTTAACAGAATCCCAAATGCATTTCCATTAGGACTACAAGTGATTTTCCTTCCATTTCATGAACAGGGTTCAATATCTGTCAGTATGACGCTCCACCAGACAACATTTTGCTTCGTTTGCACTCACTTGACTTCAGGGGAGAAAGAAGGTGACGCGGTTAGAAGAAACTCAGACGTCACTGAAATATTAAAGAAAACAAGATTCTCTCATTCCTCTGCAAGTCCAACACGATTTCCTCCTCCTGAAAGCATATTAGATCACGAGTAAGTCTTTTTTTAATTGTATGATCACCACCAGGTCATAGTAAACCTGCTCATAAATTTCACAACAATTTCAGCAAGATCTTATGGCTTGGTGATTTGAACTATCGACTCGCATCAGGCCGTGCTGATACAAACCAACTACTAAAGAAGAATGATTGGGAAGCACTTCTGGAGAAAGATCAGGTTGGCAACAAACTGAAGATCAGAATCTCTAGGTTGAATTAGGTACAATGAAGCTTAGGATCTGTACAAGGTGTTAAACTGTGCTTGTCCATTCCTTGTTTTGCAGCTAAGAATGGAACAGAAAGCTGGTCGAGTGTTTAAAGGTTGGGAAGAAGGCAGAATATACTTTGCTCCAACTTACAAGTACCTGATTGATTCAGACGACTATGTAGTTCGAGACTCCAATTCTAAAGACAAACGTCGAACTCCAGCTTGGTGCGACCGTATATTGTGGAAGGGTGAAGGTCTTAAACAGATGTGGTACGATAGAGGAGAGTCCAAATTCTCAGACCACCGACCTGTTTCATCGGTGTTCTCAGTCCAGGTTGACATAGTAAACAAGAAGAAACCTAGGAAAACCAACAACCCCACCGGACAATTTCCCCCGAGATCTTCAACAACTGCTGTTTTACAACCAGTTTATGCCGCCAAAGTACAAGTTGAAGAGTTGTTATAGTGACTGAACCAGACTGCAAGAGGACACCATTCGATTGTCTGCTCCAGTCATTCATGATGTGTATAGACTTGTCTGCTCCAGAACTTGGAGCATGAAATGGTAATGGAACATGATCATTAGGTTACAGTGAAGCCTGAGAAAAGAACTGGCTTGGTTCTCTGGGTGTTTTTTGATCAAGCTGAACATATGGTGTATTGACTGCATCTTTTTTACCCCCTTTTTGGCAGAGAAGGTTTTTTTTGTCCCTTCCTTGTTTTTTAGATTTTGTAAAAATTTTGAAAGTATTAATTTTGTAAAAATTTTGAAAGTATTAATTTTTCCATTTAGTTTTAAATTTCAATTTATTTTATTTTAATAATTTTATTATTAAAAATATTTAATTTATTAATTAATAGATAAATTTTTACAATTTAATAATTTCTTATAAATTAATTAATTTTAATTAACAAATTGAGTTGTTTAGTAAAATCAAGTAAATATAAATGGCTAAAATATATTCAATTATAATTATTACAAGTCAAGTTTAATTCAATATATTTAATAAAAGAATCAACTTAATCAGTATAAGATAGAGTCTAACTCTAAAGAGAGTTATGATTGTGCAAGGTCTAAAGTTTAAGTTCTGCCAGTGATAGCGTAAGACTTCATCTAATGTGGTGACTCCTTATGTGCATCAAAATATTTGGCTATCTTTTTAATAAACTAAATGATATAAAATTATAATTTACGCCCTTAGTATTCTGTTGAACTAGAGTGTGAGAGCACTTGAAGTGAATAATTTCACCTTTTTTAGTGCAAAGTTATGATATACACCACCTTCCTTATAAAAAAAGTTATTTCTATGATTTGAATCGTGACCTTACGATTATAAAGTAATAATTTTTCAAATTTTAAAACAATATTTAAAATAGCAAATTACATAATAAAAAGTTAAGTAATTTAAATATTATAATTAATTAAACATATTTATAATTTTATAATTATAATAAATCTCATAATAAATATAAATGAATATATTTGATATTAGAAATCAATTTGCTAATTTTGCAGAATAATTAATTCTGTAACTTTATTCACATCGAAAACGACATCACGTCGCCGTCGTTTGCTCGTACTTCGCTGTCTCAGTTGCGGTACGCTCGTAGGGTGTGTTGATGGCTCCCACTTTCAAGACCCCCGCACCTCATTATGTTGCGCCAGATCCATCCAAATCTAAACCGCTTCCACGTGGACGGTTCGGGTTAAAAATCCACGAATAATGATCGTGCGGACAACCATCCCGTATCATTATCTCCTTGAACCTGAGAATCCAAACAAAAAACTCACTCTCCCCCCAGATCTCACGGCGATCACCGCTCGGTCCGTACAATCGCCGGCTTGGTTTTCCGTTCATCGGCGGAAAAAAGTATCTCCGACCTCCGATAATATAAATGTTGCTAATCTTGAAAGCTCTATCACTTGCATATTTAATACATGCCCGTACAGTTTCAAGATATCTGTTTCTTTTTTCATTTCTCCTGTACTGTCTGTGCCTGGTTTATTTTCTTTGCTTTTGTTTGATTATCTGTTTGGCTTCTGGTAAAATGAGAAGAAAAAATAAGTCAAAGTTTATCTATTTTGGTTCTTTACTAACTAGTAAGTTCAATGTCTGCATGGAAATATTGGCCTGAACTTCATTTTCTTCTCTGAAATTGTCCCTTATGTAATTAGAGACTTCGAAATGCTGCAAGTGTGGATATCTTTCTGTCTTTTCGTATCTCTAATTTTCCCTGCTGCCAAACACTGTGTCTATGTTCTTATTGTTCTCTGTTTTGTTCTTTTTGGCAGAGAAATTGTTGTGGGCGGTAATTTATTCGGAGACTACTAGTTCTTGCTTTAAGCAAAGCTTAGACAAGCTGCTGACAGTAAAAGACTGTTCATTTATATTATTGAAATGGTACGTGTCTTGAAGGTTATGAGCTTGCTTTTAATAATGTCAAAAGTGACATTACCAATTTGCACATTGCATTTGGAATTGGGAAAGTTTGCGTCTCTTTCATTGACATTGAAGTTTGTACTTTGTTTTGAGTATAACGTAATTCCATCGCTCAGTGATCTAAATCAATGGCAGAACATTTGGATGAGCTTCCTAGATTGACTTTATATATGGTTATGTTTGATAAGAATATGAATTCTATCTGTTTAACTTCTGCATCTAGTTCTTGTTTTTTTGTCAGTGTCTTGCATAGGTCTATGTAGTGAGAGGGTAAGTCCATTCTACCTTCATTACTTTTAAAGACTGGCTTGGGATAACAAAGTGCTCTTTTTTTTAATATAGTGTTTTATCATAGAATTTTGGAACTTGGATTTTAAGAAAGTGTATGAATTGTAGCTGATGTATGGAATCTGCTTCATTTGGTTTTAGTGGTTACAGTGAAAAGAAATGAGGATACTTTTCCCCAGTTCGTGGATGTATGATGTTATGCTTATATCCTCTTATTTATCAGCATAATGAAGAGCACACTTTTGAAATCCTGAGATCGTAGCATATATCTGCTAAATCTTAGACAGTTCAAGCTGAAGGTAGAAAAAAAAGAGGAGTAACCTCTTTGTTTCTAACATGTACTAGGTTTGCTATCTGCAGTTTGGTGAGGCTAGTAACCTCTTCTTAGCAACTCCATTCAAAACTACATATTGCATTAATACCAAGAGAAGTAAGCTGTTATTTGTAGAAGAAAAAAGTATTAAGTAAACCTACAGGGCACATATAATTAGCAGTTACAAGAACATAATGATATTATACCACATAAGAGTCAGCACTGTTGCTGTATTTCATTCTTTTGGGCTGTTGAACAGTAGACAATGTTGGGACAAGCCTCTTTGTACGAACCAAAATGGATGGTTCCTCAACATTGTTGAACCTACTAGCTGATTAATACTGCACAAATGTGCAGTAATAATGCCCTGGCAGTTTAATTCGTTATATTATTATATAATTTTTATGTATAAATAAATATGAAAAATTTAAAAATTTGTAATCAAATTATAAGTAAAATTTTAGATTTTGTTATTAAATTATAAATATTTAAAATTTCTATTTCGTTATATTATTATATAATTTTAATGTATAAATAAATATAAAATTTTTTAAAATTAATAATTAAATTATAAATGTCATAAATTTGTAATGGATATTTTATTAGGAAGGTTTAAATATGTTATATTAAAAATATATAACTTAGAATATAATAAATGCATAAGTAAAATTAGTAAGCAAAAATTTGGGATGGAAAATTTAAGAATTAAGGAAATGTATAGTGCAATGTGTCTTATAAATGTAAAAAATATATAAACTAAATAAAAACATCAAACAAAATAAGTTTAAAATAAATAAATATTGTGTAATTTAAAATTTTGTGATAAGATTATTAATATTTAAAATTTATAATAATAAAAGAATAGAATTTGAGAGAAGATAAGTTAGAGAAGTTGGTTTAGAATATAAAAAAATAAAAGTGAAAAAAAGATAAAAACGACATGTATTAAATATCAACAATAACATTTAATAGAAAAGTTATTAACGAGAAGAGGAAATGAAACAGGAGCTGTCATCCTATTTGTCCATTTCATCCAACGACTCTCTTAACTTGTGTCTTTTGCTTTTGAATAAAGATTTAATTAACTACTTCACTTAAAACCTCCAAAGTCGCTATTACGTATATACATAATAGTGACTTTCACTTTTAAGTCTTCGAATGCACGATAACAACTTTCATGTAAAAGTCTGAATTTTTTTAGTGTCATATCCAACTTCAAACTTTCATAACATTTGATCCAAAATTTCAAATCTTGCAAACTTTATATCAATAAAAGCTAAAAGAAAGATATACTGCGACTTTCTTGAAGACAAATTTGCCAAAATCTATTGAAATTTAAAGTCACGGGTGTCAAAAAAATAATTACATGAATAAATAAATATATATAATGAATTTCAAGTCAATCTATTAATTATAATGTAATTATTAAATTAATTATATATAAATTAAAATTAATTAAAATTGACAAAAAATATATGGGCTAATTAGTCAATAATACTAAATATTAATTAATCTATTAATTATATGAAATTTTAATATATTATAATTTATTATATTATAATTATCAGCAGTTAAATCAAAATTAGCAAATTAGTTAATTAATTAATTATATTTTAAAGAACAAATTTTTTATTGGCATTAAATATATCTCT
>JANTPM010000005.1:46876640-46889223 GCA_025434745.1 Erythroxylum divaricatum
CTGCATCTAGTTCTTGTTTTTTTTGTCAGTGTCTTGCATAGGTCTATGTAGTGAGAGGGTAAGTCCATTCTACCTTCGTTACTGTTAAAGACTGGCTTGGGATAACAAAGTGCTCTTTTTTTTTAATATAGTGTTTTATCATAGAATTTTGGAACTTGGATTTGAAAAAAGTGTACGAATTGTAATTTTTTTGGAGTTGTAAAGTGTATCTGGGCATTTTAGAAGAATGCAAAGTTTATTTGAATTTTGTCAGGCTTAGCAAAATAGAGAAATGCTTGGAATTTGTACCTTTGTTTCAATCAAAACTATCTTGAGCTGGTCTCATCCTTTAGATGAGTCCATTTTTGATTTGATATAATTTTGACTTAGGAAGCAAGAAATATAGGGAATGTAATTTATTTCAATTCGTCATTTAAATTGACTTTACTCATTAGATTGTATTAATCATGATGACATTGCGTAGAGATCATAATAATGAGTTGTCTGGTATTTGACCTTTATGTACTTGTTTGTATGAATGTTCTGTTGACTTTTGTACTGTTGTTACAGTTAAATGCATGTAGTACTCAAGGTATAGGAAGAGAGTTGCTAATGATTTTGATATTTTATAGTACAAGGGCTCCCTTTTAGCTAATTTCATGTGACTCTTTCCAGAATCAAAGTTATTGGATGGCAAACCGTGCTGCGTGTATGAATGACAATGAGATAAATAATGATAGTTCTTCTAGATCTGAGCTGAAGCGTTCTCATCAGTGGTTTATGGACGGTTCTGATGCAGAGGCATTTCCCAATAAGAAGCAGTCGGTGGAATTTCCAACTGCTAATTTCTTTTCAGGATTATTGAACTCAAATGTCCCTTCATGGGGTAACACTTCTGGTTTTCAGTCGATTATCAGTCCTTTTAACGAACATATACTTGATTCTGAGTCAGCAAGGACTGTCAATTTTGATAATAGAAACATTCTATCAATTAGCTCTGAAAAACTTAACGTTGGGAGAAAGACAGATGCACAGTCATTTGCAAATGAGTTTCCATTTGGGTTATCCATGTCTTCTACATTGGAAGATCCTCGGTCAGGTTTAAACTTAGTTGGAATTAGAAAAGTAAAAGTTAGCCAGGTTAAGGAGTCTGAGGATCTGATGCCCATATCCATGGAACATGCTTATAATAGGCCGGATAATATGTCAATAAATCATGCTTTTGACAAGACAGATGAAAGCATCATCTCGATGGGTCTTGCTTATAACAATGAGGCTGGAAAAATTGTGTCCACCGGTGAAACTTATGATAGAGATAGTAACATGTTTATATCAATGGGGCAGACATATACAAAGTCTGACGAAGCAATTTCACTGAATCAAGAATATAAGGAGAAGAACAATGCCATGGCTTTGAGTCAAAGTTTTAGCAAGGGTCTTGACGACATTATATCTACGTGTCAAACCTACAGAACAGATGAAAATTCCATATCTTTGGGGCAGATTCATAATAACAGCAACAATAGCAGTGTTTCCATAAGTCAAGCTTATAGCAAAGATGAAAACAACAATTTGCCAGTTGGTCAATCATATAACAGGGGAGAGAGTACTATTATATCTTTTGGTTCCAATGATGACGATGATACATATCCCTCAGGAAGGCTTATGTCTAGTTATGGACTGTTAATGGCTCAACCTTCTCTGCGGGGATCAGAATTAATACCTGAGAAACAGTTGGTTAAAACAAGTGCTGATGCATTGATGTCTAGTTCACATATCACCACCATAGGGGGAGAAAATGATTCAAAGAAGAAAGAAGACCCAAGAACATCTAAAAAGACTCCGACAAACAACTTCCCGTCAAATGTTAGAAGTTTACTATCTACTGGTATGCTGGATGGAGTTCATGTGAAGTATATAGCATGGTCACGGGAGGTACATTTTAATTTTCATGCACCTTAGCTTTCTGATTGTGATATCTTTGACTACAATTCTCTGTTCTCTGTGGGCATGCTAGAAGGAGCTTCATGGCCGCATTCAAGGTTGTGGTTATTTATGTGGCTGTCAGACCTGCAACTACTCAAAGGTGAGCCCATTTCTAGAGCCCTTGTATCGGACAAAGTTTAAATCCCTTTTTCTTCTTTCAGTTCTTAGTTTTTTTAATAGTCTTCTCTGTATGTATACCAAGCTAATGAACTGCTTTTATAGGTAATCAATGCTTACGAGTTTGAGCGACATGCTAATTGCAAAACAAAACACCCCAATAATCACATATATTTTGAGAATGGGAAGACTATCTATGGCATTGTCCAAGAGCTACGAAGCACTCCTCAGAATATGCTGTTTGAAGTTATTCAGATGATAACTGGTTCACCAATCAACCAGAAGGCTTATCGCCTTTGGAAAGGTGATGGTGAATATCTATTTTATTTGGATTGTTCAAATCACTCCCATAATTTAGCTAATGTTCTCTTCTTCATCTTTTTCAGAATCCTTTCTAGCTGCAACTCATGAACTTCAACGTATATATGGAAAAGATGGAGGGACTGTTTTGTCATAAAGAATTCTGATCACATTATAAGGTAGGATCATCTTTCTTCTGTGATGCCTAGAAGTGATCTTTTTTCCTGCACTATTTAACGGGGACTACAACAAACTGAGGCATTTGATGTTTGCACTTTTGGTGGTGGAAGTAGAAGATCAACCTGATACTGGCTAGTAACTCTCTGAGCTGGTTGTAAAACCAATGCTGAGTATTGTGTAGATTGTCTATTGAAGGGTTGAAATTCATAAGTGTGCTAATGGTTAGTGGGATTGAACTTTTAATTTTCTCTTAAGCTTTCTGTCCTAAATAATATTTCTTCAAGTTCCTTCTGAACTATCTGTTCGTTTTGTGATATTAATTTTCATTTACAGCACTTTATGGGATTCCAATTTATCTCAGTGACCAGTGTCTTTGACCAAAACTTTTGAAATGGTTAACAATTACAACTTGGATACATTTTAGGGGATGTTTTTAAATAGTATCATCCAGTCTTCTTAAAGTTGTGTGACAGAGCCTTTTTGAAAACAATGCTCAAATTGCAGTAAATATGTGTGATATTGGCATGTATGCACAAGTTATGTGAACAGTTAGATGAGCTAGCATTACATGGTGAATCATTTATCAAAGACCATCACTTTAACTACAAAGACAATTGTCCTTCCTTATGTAAGATTTCAGTACTTGTCCCTTTTATCTGTTATACTAGCAATTAATGAAATTCTGTTTGTTTCTGAAAAGATTAACCTGTAGATATTGGAGAATAGTGAAGAGGACTTATTTCTGTGGGAAGTGGTGATGATTATGTGTTCTTGATGCCTTTGTGCTATTATACACTTCCAGGGGAATTTAATAGGGGGTCAATCCTGATTATATGATTGGAAAATATACCTAGTCATACAACAAGAATACTGGTGGATGGCTATGAAAATTCATTGTTCTGGATTTGTGACAGTAACTTGTAGCATAATAGAGTTGCAATACTTAATATTTGACTAATAGTAAGACAAAAAAGGTGCTCTAATCAAGCATGTGAAAGCTGGAGATTATTGGTATGTTGTTTTTTAGTATGTGACCCTGGAGGTCAAATGAAAAACAGCTCGGTTATCTTCATTTACTGTCATATCTCTATGGTTTGTTTGACCTCTACATCAACTTTCACCTGTCCACTGCTACCTGCATCTATTGTTTGCTTAACAGGTATTATTTGCTTGTCGGTTGTATGGGATTGGCATTTGTAGTCCTTGCTTTTGCCCCAAACAACGAGATAGAGGCCTGCGACTATGACAACAGCACCAAGTACCCTGTAAAATTATAGACTAGTATTAGTTCTCTTAGGTATGAATATGTTGTGTCATTAGGTTGCCAATGAGAAGTCTCTTATTACCTTCCCAAGTACATTTGCTCATTTAAAATGATCGAGCTCATGACAGCGACAATAACCATGGCTAGGGGACTGAAAGCTGTAACAAATACGGGGCCTCTATCCTTCATTATTACCCCCTGAATGTAGTAAGCTAATCCTGAGCAGATAACGCCCTGCACACATGTGCAGTAAGTTAATTGGGAGTTCTCATTGA
This sequence comes from Erythroxylum divaricatum, assembly GCA_025434745.1. NCBI lineage: Eukaryota > Viridiplantae > Streptophyta > Magnoliopsida > Malpighiales > Erythroxylaceae > Erythroxylum > Erythroxylum divaricatum. The sequence continues at coordinate 46,880,742 of JANTPM010000005.1, forward strand.
TGGAGGAGAGAAACAATAGGTATTTGGACAAGTGCATCAGTGGCTACCTAGTATAGTGTCATAGAATTCTTTGGCATATGGTTACAAGTATATTGAGCATAGCTACTATAACAACAAAGTGCCTGATGATAAGTTAATGTAGATATCTTCTTTAGTATTCTTACACTGTAGACTGCTGCAAGTAATTTCATGTCCCAGTGTAGAGACCATACATTGGCATTCCCCCTTTCCATTATTAATGCCACTATTGAGCCTTCAATTGTTCCAAAGAGACATATCCATGCTGTGAGAGATAACTCACAAGGGTATGTTTTTAGTGTTACTGCCTGTGGAGGAATGAAGAAAAAGGAGAATAAATAGTTACAGTTGGACTCATTTATCTGCAGATTTTGTGTAAGATCAACTCAATGAGTCACTCACTTGCAAAATCATGAAAGATGCCCAGCTAAATGACCCCGTGGTGATCATCAAAGTGCCTTTGATTGAGTTATGGAGATTTGTCTCTCCACTATGGCTTCCTGCATACTGTTTTCCTCTAGTCCAGAACAAATCAATCAGTGGACCTCTTATTAATGTCATGATCATAGCTCCTGCAACTGTTGCTATAGTCCCTGCCACCTTAGCTTGGCTGTGGATAGATCTAATGTTTACTTTCTCAAGCCTACATAGAAAGACGACCTTGGTCAGAAGAACAATTACATTAGAAGTTATTGCTTTCAGGAATTATATGAATCAAATCCTGATTATGACTTTTTATTTACCCAACAATGCAAGCCATTACAAAGGTAATGGCTGGAAGAATATTGATCACAGCAGCTGCAAATGTTGCTGTTGTATTCTTCATTCCTAGAAAATACAAGTTTTGGTCGATAACCGGCCTGCCGATATAGATTTTAGCATTTCAGAAGCGGTAATTAAGTGGAATAAAGACAAGAATTTGCTTTCTAATCAAAAACTTACTCTAGTAAACCAAGCAGCAGTAGCTTGATGAAGGTTGAGACTGTCATCTTTGGCCTTACTTTCCTGTTACATACAACAGACCATGTAAAAGGTCACTTTTTCTTATGCCTAGATGTTAAGCTAGGTGAGCATATAGGAATGGAAGAGAAGAGAGTCTCTACCTATCAAGAATTACTGCAAAAGGACCAATGGCAATAGTTGCAACAGCATGACGATAGACCACAAGCACATAATTGCTCGTACCTTGATTTAATGCAGCTTTGGACAGGACGTCCATTCCTGCAAGACCAACTTGCATGAATATAACACCAATGAAGGGTTTTGATCTCTCAAAACGTTCTGCTAAATTCACCATCTTTAGTTCTCACTTAATGCTTGATTCTTCCAACTTGAAATTTTCGAATAGGCAAGAGCCAAAGTTGATGAGCATATGCATTGTCATCTAATCCTGGCCTTAATATATAAGGAAGCCATACCACCAGGAGATGTGAAATGGATCCCACCAGGTGTAACAGAACTCAGTTAGCATTCAGAAAGGACCTTTGGGAAAGTGAAAAGCCAAAACAAGTAGTTTTTAGACGTCAGTGCATTAAACATACAAGCATTCGATTCATTTTGCACATTAGGAGATATGGAATTTTCCTTTTTCTTATTATTTTAAGACTTGATCTTAGAATATTGCTGTGTAGGATTGCATTTCTTGATACTGTGTGTGCTTCTTCTTTACTGCTCATTCTCAGAGGTTGCAAAACAGAACTTCCCAATAAGTGCTTAGTCACCCTGAATACACTAGTGTCTCTCAATCTATGGACTATATGTATGTGGCTATGAATTGCACACTTAACAACAATAACGTTTTAACAGTAATTTTGTTGAAACGAGAGATCCCGCAATCTTATCCTTAATTAATAGAGCGACTATTGAATGCTTATTTTTTGGTAATACTTACATTGTTGGTAAATATTATAAAAATTGGTTCTCCGATTAGTGATTCAATAAAATTTTTATATGAAGGGTATGACTAGTTCACTTCACGCATTCTTAATTTATAAATTATTATGCATATATGTGAAATTTATTTAAAATGATAAAAAAATTAATAAGTATGAATTATACCATTTAATAAAATACTTTAAAAATTATGTAACTCGTTCTTTTTAAACCTAATTTTAACTTGTTTTTGTGTAAAGGGTAGGAACATTTTGAGTTAAAAGCTTTTTATGACCTAATTTATAAATTATTACGTGCATTTGTGAATTTTTTTAAAATGGTTAAAAAATTAATGATTGTGGATTTTACTGTTTAATAAAATACTTGAGAAATCTGTAACCATACAATTTTAACTTTTTTTATAGTGGTAATTTTCTTAAAAAAAGACCAGAACGAGGTCAACATTTCAGTGGGTAGCAATTTCTAAATCCATCTTTGCTTTAAAGCCGTCATAATTTGTTCTGTTATGCTTTAACTAAACTTTAGTAGTGTTTGCACCATCATCTCCCCCTACTTTCTGCAAGTCCCACTAACTCTACAGCCTGTAGAATGCTTGGTTCCTTGCCCAAGCCAACGTGGAAAACAATTATGTTCTGTTTCTGAGCAGATAGTCCCTGCGTCTAATGATGTCTTGATTCCTGAACCGAACCAACGTGGATTACAGTTACTTGTGTGATGATAGTCTGGTGAAGATGACACTCGTAGATATACCGACAAGATTTTCTGTCTAATATTATCTTGTCTTATTTTTTAGCATAAAATTTTAGCTATTTATTTTGCGAGATCTACGCAGGACCCATGCGAAACTTATATAGAATTTACATAAATAAATGACTGAAGTTTACAATAAAATACCATAATATTAAACAGAGGATCTGGACTCATAAACATATCACATATGGGTTCTTAGTGTAGACTTGAATCAATGCAAATGACTTTATGGGTAATCAACCAATAAGTTATAAGAACATGGTTCAAGTAATGGTTAGTTAAACTTAAACCTATTTGACATCTAATGGATAATTTTCTTTACATGCACTATTTACTCAATTCTATGTTCCAAATTTAGGTTCAATCCTAAGTTCTTTTTTTTTTTTAAGCGGAAGAACTCGTAGTTATTATCCTTTAGATGCATACTAAGTAAACTTTTGTATTAACGCAATAGTATATAAATTACACAAATTGAATACTTCGCACTAGATAAATCTTGTACGATAAATTTGATAATTTTATTATAATTATAATTTATTTTAAATTTTAACTCAATAATTTTATTCGGAATATAATAAGTTTTTAAGATATATTTATTTCTCGAATTATTTAAACTTAAAATAATTTTTTTAATTCACCAAAGTTACCTTCATATTTTATTAGTATTTTGATCTACTATATACAATTTGAAATTTTGTGATAATTTAATATAATACCTGATAAAATAAAATAAAAAGAAAGTTTTATCATGGTGTTGGATTAAATCACCTTTTAGGTGTCAGAAAACTACATAAAAGCTAAGTCATTTGATGGAATATTTATTATTCCTGAGTAGGTTAAAAGCTAAGCCCTTTCTATGGAATTTTTTTAAGATGCGTAGTTGGCTTTTATGATTAATGTGCCGTTTAGCCTGTTATATCCTTTCCTTGTTTTTGTTTTTCCTTAACACCCACTAGGTTGCCTTTACTCATTGTGCCTTGTATTGCCTTTCTTGCTCCACATGTCCGTTTGTATCTTACGTGAATTTTACGTAAATGTGTGAGATAAAATTTAATGGAATAAAATAAGAACTAATTTATAAAAATAGAGGGTCTATTTCCTTCTTGTTTTACCTTATAATAAGGATAGCAACGTAAGCATGATCTAAAATTAATATACTTAACTTGAATTTATTAAATTTTGAATTAAATTTAATTTTTTTAAAAAAAAATTCAATAATTAGATTAGGTTTAAAGTTATACTCTGTGATTCCATTCGAGCTCAAATTAAAATTTAAATGCAATATTTAAAATCTAGTTCGAGTTTGATTCAAACCGTAAATCTTAAATCAATTCTAGCCTTATGTAAACCTAGCCACAATTTCACTCCAAAACTAAATTCGGGCACATTTTTAATATTTTTAAAAATCAGCACTTTCTAATATTATTTAACCAATTTTTAATACTACATCACGTTGAATAAAAATATAATTAATAAAAAATATTATAAAAAGTAAACAAAATTTAAAATATAAAGTGCAATAAAATCAAATTGGTTTAGTAAATTTAACCCTTTATTGGTTAACAATAATCAAATTTGCATACAATAAAATCCCACAACTCGAATTTCCTTTCCAAGTTTGGTGATTGAAGATGCAGAGCACTATGAGATCATTGATAGATTGAAATAGTTTGTAAATTCAATCGATCATTTCCTCATCATCATCTATGTCAGGAAGAAACATTCAAAAGAAGTTGAGAGACAAGCAACTAAAGCATCACAAATCAGAGTAAGAGGCTGCGTTAGACGCTACTGTTTCAAACATCAAGAATAGATTAGGGGAAATTGATCTAATAAGGACATTAATTTCTTATAAAGTCACAGGAAATGTACGGGAGTTGTAAAATAATGATTAAGTAAAACAATACAAGCATCAATCACAAAGTTCTTGCAAACTTAGTGTTCACCAACATGCTCAGGAATGTGTCCGTATGCTTCTTCAACTTGGTATCTTTAAGAACCACAGCAAGCTGATTTTTGTGCAGTTTGGCCAGCTGCTCCTGCCCGATCTGGATGGTTGATTTTTATCGTTTGGGGCTACAGCATTCAAAAATATAACGATTCCATGAACAGGATGAGAATCAATGATGAAAACAAGATAAAAAGAAATATAGGACAATTGAATGAGTAGCTAATGAACTGCAGATAATTCAAAAGAATATTGGTATTTGGCATTCGAGAAAATTTATCGAGCAGGGCATCTTGCGAAAATAGTTTTAGTGACTTGGTACCTCAGCTTTTGAGTCAGTATCTGCAAGTCTTTGCTTGATATCTCTAGCTATTGAAAAGAAAACCTCCTCCACGTTCAAGTTAGTTTTTGCACTCTGCAATTAACAGAATCTTTAGCACATGGAATCAACTACAATCGAAGTAATTAGCACCAAAATCAAATTTTACATACAGTCTCAAAGAACTTTATGCCATACTCATCTGCAAGAGCTTGTCCTTTTGAGGTTGGAACAGCCTAAAGAAAAATCTTGTCAAGTAAATTCACATTGGTGACAAAACAAATAAAAACATAAAGACACGCACAACCAGAACAAAGTGAGACAAATAGCTGACCCTTTTGCTTTCATCCATGTCTGCTTTGTTGCCCACTAGAATCTTGTTGACATTATCAGAAGCATGTTGTTCAATATTACGAATCCAATTCCTGATGTCTAACAAAAGGTAAAAGTTAATTATACTGAAGAAAATATAACAAGGAGAGATAAAAGAATTAACCTTTTTTCACAACCAAAGATCTTAGACATTTTAAGAGTCAAATGAAAATGAATCAAGATCTTAGAAAATCTATCAAGAAAATGAATGAAGATCAAAGAAAATAAAACCACAACGATAAGAGTCTAGTAAGTAATTACTATTAAAAGAAGACTCATCGGTGACATCATACACAAGCAAAATGCCCATGGCTCCACGATAGTAAGCTGAAACAGAGAAGATTCCGGGAGAAAATATAAGAAAATATATGACAACATTAGGAAATACATTACAAGGTAGCTGAAGGGTAGAAGAGGTCCAGAGCAAAACCCCATTTTATGAACCATCAAATTAATGAAAACTTCCGACACTAAGGTTACACAAATTTATTTAAGGGGACAATATATGCGCATAATATCGATTACACGCCTCAAATACATTCATAGAAGTACATATACTAGAAATTGTAAGAAAAGAATAATTTTAAAAAAACAAAACTTCATCAAAAATTTAGAACCACCGTCTCAAGAAATAAAAGAACGTTATGAGCAAGCTCATCAGTAGGCCAAACATGCCATGTTGTTTACTGAACCAGGTGTTCTCATCATCATTATTTTGACTAGTGAGAAAACAGATGCAATTAGTCCAAACTATAGAAAACAATTGCTAGATAAAAGCCTGAACTCTTTTGAAATCATCAGAAAACAGTTCTCACAAACTTATTTATATAATTATCATGATCAAAATAACCCCTTATGAAAGCCTATATTTGCTTGAGAAGGGTCAAAGCGACCTTTCTGCTTCATCCATAGTGAAAGACCAATATACTTGGCAGGTCATCAAGGTGACTTGGTTTATTTCTTCAGCCTCTAACAGGAAAATCCAGTATCTGTGTTATTGTTGGTTGAGAACCTGTGAAGCACAGTGTGCAAAACTTGCAGGGATAAAAATGTGATTTATCCAGGTATCCAAAATGATCTGGACCTGCAAATGCAACTAGATAGCCCTAATATGCATCTAAAATAAGTAAAATGATCCCCAATTATTAAGCCATTGGAGATATTCCACTGGCACCAATTCAAAAAATCATAAAACAAACTCCTTTTCCTCTTCTACAGTAGCCAAATTTCTTTTCAACGAAACAACCATGTTATTAGTCGAGTTCTGTCTCACATCTTCATTTAACTTGAACTAAATGATTTATGAATGGAAGCGATCGTAGTAAAAAATTGATTCAGAAGAGTGTCAAAACCATGTCCTGCCATAATTTTCCCCAATTGAATTCGTATATTGAAAAAGTCGTACAGAAACAGATAAGAGACTAGAAGTATTTGTTTATCCCAATTTATGAATTTTTCTTATTATATACAACTTGATGGAGCTAGACACTTCTCCATAAAATCTTATCTGCAAAAGTAATAAACAAAAACCAGCCTCACAGAGCAAGAACAGAGAACAATACTAACCAGTTGTAATTGTTCGAAAACGCTCTTGACCAGCGGTATCCCAGATTTGCAGTTTGATTCGTTTTCCATCAAGTTCAATTGTCCTTATCTTAAAATCAATACTGTAAGAAGATAAAACCTTTACAGATCAGATTGTTATTACACATGAAAAACAGACAAGTCCATTAAGTATCATTATTCAACAATTACCTACCCAATGGTTGTAATGAAACTAGTGGTGAAGGAGCCATCTGAGAAGCGCAGCAGAAGGCAACTCTTACCCACACCTGTGATTTCAGCCCACCAAAAACGCTAGTGACAATTATATCCCTCAATCACAAAGGCTCTAAACATTAGATAACAAAACATGCTACTCGAAAAATCATCTATAGCATAACTAATCAAAGCCTACACTTCTTTAGCATCCATTCTGTTGTTCTCCTTTAGATTCGAACGCTAACAACTACTATACACAAGTCCATTACACGGATCTGAGCCCATTCGCCTGGAATTTATTCAGAAACCAAATCAGTTTCTCAATAACTTCCACACTTGAACTCTCCGACAGTGTATGCCATCCATCGCTAGAATAACTTTTTCCCAAAACAATTACCACAAGTCATCAAACCATTCTAGTACTACATCTCCTTCACAAAAATTTCTCCCTTTTTCCCCCCTACATCGACATTGGTTCACAGCTCAACAACTATATTACAAGATCACCGCGAAAAACAAGTCAAATCAAAGCTCAAAAAGCTGTAACTCCCAAAAATTCAACCATTACACCGCTAACGAATCCACATGCAAGTTACACGCAGGACTCTACAAGCAAGATCCAGCACAAACAGATATATCCAAGGCCATATCTCTAGACGATCGAACCTGTCACTAAGAACAAAACAGGATTCACACGCAAGGGAACGGGAAGATCGCATTTGCCTATCACGAAATGAAGTCGGAAACAAAAACCGTACCGCTATCCCCGATCAGGAGAAGCTTTATGAGATAATCGTAATCAGCGCGAGCTCTCGCCGGTGGTGCAGCCATCTGGAAGATTCACTGTAAACAAACAGAACAAAATCAAATAAACTTCTGCGATAAATCTCTCCTTTGGATTAAAAATTAAAAAAAGAAAACGAGAGAAATAAATTTTAAATTAAAAATTGAGAAAAATAAAAAGTGAAACAGAAAAGTACCGGATCGAGAGAGGGAGAGTCAGATCTAAGCTAATAACGATTGAAGAGGGAAAGTTATTTGTACGGACGTTGAAAGTTTTGAGAAAGTGAACAAGAAAATGAATAATGTCTCGTGTTTTCTTCGCATGCAAATCACAAGTAAACTGTGGTTGAAGGTTTAATTTATATTTTAATATTTAAATAAATTTAAATATTTCATTTTAATATTATTAAAATAATATCTTAAGAATTTTATTAGTTATTATTATTTTCAACCTCATTAATTTATTATTATTATTATTATTATGATCATTGAACCTCATATAACTGTTATAAAACCGAAACTAAACTTGAAAGAATATTTGGGAGAGGAGAATTCTTCTGGTGAAAAAAATGGTGTATCTTACATCAAGTTAACCCTTCTATTTATAGTACATTTTAACCACCTAATACACATGTGAC
>JANTPM010000005.1:46926058-46937572 GCA_025434745.1 Erythroxylum divaricatum
CGGGTTTTGACTAGACCCATATCCAAATCCATATCCACATCCATTTTTTAACATCCATTTACAATCCATTTAAAATCTATTTTTTAGCATCCATATCCATTTTTTAGGGTCGGGTAGTACGAATATGGATCGGGTTGAAAACCCATTGCCATCCCTATGTGTAGCCCCCAAAACTTACGTATCCTATTCTAAAACCTAACCTAAACTTAGGATGTATCCCCCAAACCTAATACATATATATATATATATATGCGGCAACCACCCCAAGTCTCCTATTTGATGTAAATCTCTTCATTATCTTCTCTTGATTTTGTCCAGATTAGGTGCACTTTTACTTTCGGTAGGAGACTTCTTGAAAAGATGGCAAGAGGATCTTTAAAGATTGTGTTTTAATTGGAATCAAATTTTGGAATTTTATCTGCAGACTCCAGATTTCATCCTTAGGCGTGCCCACGCTTAGTCTCTGAATTTCGGCTAAATTGGAGATTTCGGATTTCCTTCCTTCTTTTGCCTCTTTTTGATCCTTTTTCGTCCTTAGAGTGTTGAAAATCTTCTGTATACAATTATAAAGCAATTCCATCAATTTCGAATACCAATTTCAACACATCAACAAAAATTAAATCCAAAATAGATGCGATTTAAATGACTTAACAAGAAGGGGCCTTTAAGTCTCACCAATACTCTAAATTTAGGTTGTGTGATAGTTGCTCACAGTCGTATTGTAATTTTTTAGCCCAACTTTTGTATCTTAAGGGACATCCAAACAAAGCAAACGATTGATTGTGGCATTAAAAGAGGTAAGTTGTATTATTTGGATTTAACGTGAAGGAGCTTAGACAAGTTGCATCAAGTTTTTTTTGTGAATAACTTAAAAGGTAGAAAAAAAAATTAAGCATAACTCTTGACCGTGGTATCAACGTTTGGGGCATACATTTTTTAGGCATCTTTTCTAGTTTGTTTAAACAAATTAATGTCTCTAATTTTCCTCATGATGTTTTGTTACTTTTATTGATGATTGTACAAGGATGATTTGATTTTGGTTAAAATTATTTAAAAAAATTTATAAGATCATTCAAACTCATTACAATGCATAGGTTTTAGTTCTTCACTGCAATAACAGTGGAGAACATCGGAGCTTTGAATTGAAACATTATTTAAAAGTACAAGGCATTATTAATCAAGCTACTTGGATGGATATACCCAACAGAATAAGGTAGCTAAGAGGAAAAATCAACATTTGCTAGAAGTTGTTCGTGACTCATTAATTCAAGCTTATTTGCCATCGACCTACTAGGAAAAAGCTCTTTCTTCTGCTACATATTTGATAATCGAACTCCCTCCCAATCTATTGAATTTCAAACACCATTTTAAGTCCTCACTAATGTTGTAGCTACTCTACCAATGCCAAAAGTTTATAAAACCGCAGTTCCTCATAAAAAGTTGACTTTATAGTAACAAAAGAAGAAAAGTATCATGAATAGAAATAAGAAAAATGGCATTTTCTATACTCCCAAATTTAATAGGCCTTTTAAGCTAATGGAGTTTGTGTATGTGCTCCTTTTGCAGCTCCTTTCTGCCGGGACAAAATCCTTGGAATTTGAGTGTGACTTGGGCACCTCAATTGTTTGATCATTCTCAATATCACAAGTAAAAAGCAGTCGAAAATGGATAGGGATAAAGATAACAACAGCAACTACAAGAAGAACAGCAAGAAAGGCCAAAAGGGTGACTCTTCACGAGGTGGTGGTTTTAACGGTCAAGACAAGAAACAATATTGCAAACAAATTTGGTGGAAAGATAAGTCTTACCGGACAACGGATAATGCAGAAGATGATTTTGGCATCGGTGGCCCGGATTGTGGCAGGATTAGCTTTCTGAAGCAATCACCAAGTTTCACTACTCAAGTTATCCAGGCACTGTGAACTTGCATCTTCACTATAGTTGCACCGTGCTCTGAAGCTGTGTGAATAAATAAATACTGGACACTTTCTTCTTGTGCCCTTTTGTTGACACACCATTAGGCTAAGAACTTGAGTTAGATGTGACTGTAAATAGGAATTCTGCCCATTTCATGTGTTAAAAGGAACCACCTGTGCTTGCATTACCCTGTTCGTAGAGGTGAATGCAATTTCAGATAAACACCTGGAAAGTACCGATCTTGACAATCTTATGAAAGCCAGGTAGAATTATGGTCTCTGCAATTATCTTTTATGGTAAGGGTACAAGAAATGAAAAACCAAAAAGATGCAGTGTGTTCCGTTATGTTGTGTACTCTGCGTTTATTTTGACATAATCGTAACTTAAATCACAGCCCCATGCTTGTCCATTCCCTGATCTGTCACCTGTTGGAACAAATGACAGCTAGTTAGCTCATCTCTTAACTCACAGAAGTGTCAAAATTTCTTTTCAGCATAATTGAAGATAGGAGAATGGGAAAGAATATGCAAATGTCATTATTGTCACTCTACTATGTTTTTTCATTAGCAACTTTACAGTCTCAAATGTAAGCTAACATAAATGATTTAAAATCAATCAAATAGAAATTCCAAGCTTCCCGCTTATATAAGCAAATTACAGTTAATAGCGTTTGGAAGTATTGAGAAACATAGTCTGAATGGGGAGCTATTGAACAATTCTTGCAGTGAATTGGCAGTGTAATATGAAGACTTGCATGGTTTAAAATGCTATTGGGTTGTCAAATTATAGATTCATGGCTGTGGAAATACTAGCCAAATAAATGCACAGTTGCCTTGTGTTTGTCTTATATTATGGCATCTTGAAGCTTACCCACAGATATATAAATATTAACTGTTCCATGAGCCTCACCAGCCTTTCTCATATAGTTGCTAGCGGCAGCCCTGAAAAGGTTCATATATCATTAGTTGAAACATAACGAGGAAACCCAGACAGACATCTGAGCAACTGGGAGAACTTGACTTGTCTTGGCCAAGCCAAGCAAGTTGATCTCACCTGTCAAATGCAAGTGGTTGCCCATTATCCATCAGTAAAAAATCTCCGAGCCTAATTCGAAGTTTGTTTTGTTTGAAATTGACCCCAGCATAGCCAGCAGCAGCAGCAATACGTCCCCAGTTTGGATCTCTTCCATATATTGCAGCCTAGTATCAGCGTGTCAATTAGACATGGCTAGACAAAGCATGGATAACTATTTCAAGTTTAGTGTCATGCCTTGACAAGTGAAGAAGATGCCACTGAGAGTGCTATCTTTCCTGCTTCAGCCTCACTTTCTGCACCCGTCACTGAAACCTAAATATAACGTACAAATTAGTTAAAGCTGCCAAATTCTAAATGGTTAGCTGTGTTCCTATCGCAATATGCTAGGTAATCATTCCAATTTTCAAATTTGAGTAATAAAGGATCAAGTGGAACAGATACAATTTAGCTTCTGCACACAGCACAAACTTGATCTTGTATTGATCACATGTCATACAAGTGCAACTTTTGTTTCTTCAGATGTGTGCCCCTAACTGGAGGAAGGGAATGTGCTATCATTTTTTGTTTCCTTAATTATGAGAAAGACATTTTAACATAGAATTAGACCTCTATCAGGCAGGTAGCTCCTTCTCCATCCCAAGCTATTGATTTGGCAAGGCCTTGCATAACCTGAGAGCAAAAATGTTGAACCTAGGTTACCAATATTTAGGGCTAATAATCAATCAGACGCCAGGATACCACAATACACATATGCTAACCTTCAAAAAAGTCCACGCAAACAGTTACATATGGGAAATGTTAGATATACCAGTAGTAGAGTTGGCCGAACATAGTTGGAGCATGATGCTTGATCAAAAAATAGAATGATGAACAAAAAGAAAGAAAATTGACATAGGTGATGATACAAATTAACTATGCATACAATGGGCTGGGCCAAGCTTTGTAAGGTTCAAAATTTTAAAAAAGAAGCCCAATCATAAGCCAAAATTTGATCAGGTTTGCATCGGGCAGGACCAAATAACCTGAAGTCTGTTTTGATGTTTCAAGCCAAGTTCGGGTTGCGTTCAGCCAAAATGCCAACCCTAAAATTAGGTATCACAATATTTCATGGGTCTGTTACATATCATACAGTTGGTAAAGGAAAAAAAGGGAAATGTGAGTGCGCATGTCAATATTTATTTTAATCTAAACTGGGATAAATACTTATACAAAGAATGAAAAATAGAATAGTTTGATACAAAAAGATCAATGACAAATTTATGGCAGTCAAGCTTACCGCATCAAGGCTTGCTTGAAGTTGCATTGCCTCGTAGCAGTCAAAAGAAGAAACGTAGGTTGATCCAGATAATCCGCTAGCTAAAGCAATCACTGTATCATTAGTACTAGTATCTCCATCTACCTGCATCATCAGCAATCAGCACATAACCATACACAAGGGCATGCAAGGAATGCAAGCATGTCAGCATTCTGTAAAGCAAAGCATAATTGCTTCCCAGGGATGCAGGGAATTTAGGGTACCTTAACACCAAGTTTCAACAAAAGTTCATAAAAACAACTGTGAAGCTGGAGGAAAAGTTAAACCGTATGGGCTTCTGGCTAGCTACAATCTCTTAGATCAGGAAAATTCAAATGCACTGGGAACCAACAAAACATTTACCAGTAAACATGTCAAAGATTCAAAAGCAACAAGTAGCTTTAAAGCAGCTGCAAAATTTGAGAGTAAATTTTAGAGTGGAAAAACAAGCTCAATCTCGGCAAAACAGCTTAATAATAATTTTTGCTAGCACTCTGGATGAAATAAATCTAGCAACGTGTCACCAACATCAAAGTTTTTGTGTGATGCTTGTTGGAAAAAGTAATACACGTTTTTAGAGGATGAAATTTGAGTAATCAAGTGGCCTACAGTTATTTGGTTAAAACTACGATTCACAGCGATCTGCACCATTTTCCGCCAAACATCACTCTCAACAACCGCATCAGTTGTTACGACCTGAAATTAGTAGAATGCAATAGGAATTAGAATACAATTTTCTGAAGACATAAGAGACAAATGCTAAAAGGGACATACACCAAGCATGGTGGCCATATTTGGGTGGATCATTCCAGAACCTTTAGCCATTCCACCAATTTTTATATTTTTCCCTCCAACCTGAGGAATTGACAAACTACAGAAGGTCAACCTGCTTTCCTTTCAATTCAAAATTATAAACTCCAAATCTCAAGGTCTTATCACCCCTTGAGAGAGGCACGTTGAAAAAGAGAGTGAAAAAAAGACAGAAGCTAGATATTAGTTGTTCAAAGCTTCAACCCACTGCGTTGGTGAACAGAAGATGCGTGAATGTTAACTGAGGATAAAATTCTCTTTAAGCATGTGTTTAGGGTCGATTCATTAGAACAAGAAGGCACATAAGCACCAGTCATAAAATTCAAGAAACCGTCCATACCTGTGTCTCAATAGCCACACTCTTGCTAACTAGATCGGTTGTAGTGATTGCCACTGCTGCAGAACCTGCCCTGCACAATAATTGAAAAAATGTATAAACAACAGTAGGATGTATAAAGGAGAAAATACATTTAGTGAACACAATGCTGAAGACCAAACAAGTGACTGAATAGATGAATGTTGTACTAAATAGAAAAACAAAGACTAATATGTGACAGAAAGATAATGATTACCCTTCAATAGAGGATGAGAGAACGTTAACCAATTTTGGAAGAGATTTTAAAAGGGCTTCCTGCACATATTATTACAGGATGAGAATATGGTGCACAATTATTGAACATACCAACTGGATCAACATAAGGAATCAGGGTATATTTGTAGATTTTCCTTATTTACCTTCTTGATTCTTTGACCGATTACTCCAGTAGATTCGATTAACACTTCTTCTCTCTTTAACCTTAGCAGCTGAGACAATTGCCAGAAATAACTAAGCTTGGGCAAAATATGAATTCACCAGGTAGATATGCTAAAACCTAGGCTTGCATACCGCAGCAAGCTTATCAGCACATTCTAGCAAATCTTGGTAACCTGCATCACCCTGGATGTCATTGAAGGCATCTCTTAGTCAACACTTTAATGATAAGAGCAAGTGGTCAGATTGAGTAAAGCAACCCATATAATTTGGAAATAGAATGATTGAAAAGCCAAAAATAATTATTTTTTTCTCCATGTAATCCATTCAAACAGGAATATGCAACTGAATATATAAATAACAATGAATCCCTAAAAAGGAAATAAGAAAATAGGAAAGTTAGCACTATTGTAGAATTCTTGGCAGAAGCTTACTGTTGCCGCATTTGCTTGACCAGCATTTACCATCACTGCACGTGCCTGAAGAAGAAATAGATCTTTAGACTTTTAATCTTTGGCTATGCTAGTATAAATTACAATCAACCCTAAGCTGATTGACCATCAAACAAACAATATTTATGACTTTAAGCAATACATTTGTCCACTCAAATACCACAGTGTTTTAAGTGATCGCTGAGGGCATTACAAGGACTTAACTTTTAGTAAATTTTGTCTGAGATATAAATTAATATCAAAATTTAGAGATAGAACTGGATCATGTAAACACATATTAGTCCCTCCATCCTGCGCTTAGTTCAGTAAGCACCACCTATAACATACTGACGCTCAAAATAAGCCCCCAAGATAAAATGCAAAAGAGGTATAAAATAGCACAGACATGTAGAGTTAGAGTATCATCCAGTAAAGAATTCAAAACTAACTGTAAAAGCCAATCGATAAAACTCTCTCCCATAAAAGGACAAAAACAAGCTCAATAGTTCCAAGAACATGGTAGGTACCATAACCCGATGCCACTACAACCTCATCCATAAAATGAATGATCAATGGTATGAACAAACGAAGTTTCCAAACTCTTATCCTGAATTTACCGTCTTAGAAATCTCCAATGCCTGTTTACAATACAACACCGGTGCGGCTGCAACCATGTTGGTAGTGAATGAACCTGTAAGAATCAGAAAATCTCCAACATTAAAAACCTAAAATAGTGATCATCAGTCCCAAACCCAAAACATGTACAGAACAAAATCATTATCTAAACTCATAAATGTCACTATAACAAAATACAGTACGAACATTAAAACTACCTGCTGCCACAGCATCAACATCACAAGTAACAAGGGCGAGATCAGGCTTCTCTCCTTTCGCACGCAAACCACCATATATTCCCGCCGCTTTGAATCCTTTAGGAGCGGTTACTCCGCCAGGAATCTACACGCACAACAACGCCCAGCCAACAAACCAGCTAATTCCACATCAAACAAAAATAAACCAAGTTCCACACTAACCAGAAAGAAAAACAAATAAAATAACAAATGAGCGGTGGTATTGACCTGCTTCCATGGTCCTTCGGGGAGAAGAATGGGAGCAGCCGGAATGTAATTGGAAGCTTCACTGAGAGTCGAAGAAACCGTAAAGACTCTAAAACGGAAGCCGCTCGATGTCAAGTTCTGCAAATGCACTGATAGTTTTTAACCGAAGTTTCGAGAGAAAAAGAAAAGCCGAAGTCGGCTTCTGTAACTGCTAACTAACCTTCGGGCCGTGTGAGCGAGGGACTGTAGCGGATAGGAAGTGTGGAGGCGTGGAGGTGTACATGTTCTGGTAAAGGTGTGGAGTGTCTGGGAAGGCTAGTGATGAAGCAGGGAAGGGAAGGAGGGCTTTTGTTTGGGCTATGTTGGAATCGAATCACACTCGAAAGCTCTCGCTCATTGATTGTGTCTTTGTACGCAATGCACGTGTATGTTTATATCCTTGCCGGACAAAAACTCAAAAAGCGTCACCATACAACGACATTATATTTTAAAAATAATAAATAATATATACTTAAACTAGCCTTATCAAGAAAAATAATAATAATAAAACACCCAAATTTTTAAAAATTTTTAATTCTATCTCAAACTACAAAAAAATTCAAACTTTCAATTTTATTCATTTCTAACTCTTCATTACCATTTTCATTAAATTTATTGGTGTGATTTGCTACGTACTTCAAAAATCTTAACTATTAATATTCATCAACTAAAATTAACACAATAAATAAATATTAATAAAAAGATGTCGTTTATTCACATAATTAAAATAAGCCGCGATAACCTTACACTTTGATTTTAATTTTTTCTTTTATTTTCAATTTGTTATCTCATTATCTTCATCCTTTTATTTTCATATTACACAACGCTGACGTCGTACACTGTAATGTGAGAGTTATTTGAGACATCAAAAAAATAAACAAAAGATAGAGAGCGTAGGGCATCAAGAGAGCAAAAGATAACATCAGGCTATGTTTGAAAAAAATTGAAAGTTTTAACATTTTATTGTTACTTTTAAATGTTTACATTAGAATTGAGAAATATTAAAAATTTGTGTTTTTTTTAAGTTCAAGTTATAATTAAAAAAATTGATAAAAACTTGAGTTTTATTTTGTAATTAATCCTAAAGCCCAAGATAGAATTTCGAGCTGAACCCGATCTATTGCGAAGCCTAATCAATTAGATTAGACCTAAATGTTAGTAAAGAATTTCAAATCAAAATTAAGTCATACACAATCATATGTCAATCCTACTTTAATGAAAGATCAATCATAAGACTTTGAATAACTGGTTCATAATTAATTTATTTTCATTAAATAATTTTGAATATTGTCAATTTATTAAAAACATATCCAAAAATACAAATTGTAAAATCTATTGATATAAAAAAATTGATTAGAATTTTTTTGTATTTTATAATTATTCATGATTAATAAATTTAAATGCATATTAAATAAATTTTAAATATAAGCTAATACTCTATCGAATTTTATCGTCATCATCACACCCAATCTAAAGTCCCGCAATAAAACGAAATCTAGGGAAGTTTTATAATACACAACCTTACCCTTACATAATACTCTATAGAGTAAATTGACAAAACTTCAAACTTTATTGAAAGCAATGTGTTGAAAACACTTATATCACACCATAGGTCACCCCTTAAGATCTAATCCTTTCTATATTGCCTTTTCTTTATGCAATATCATATGGTGTGTAATCTGGGATGTGTATAAATAGTGCCTTTTCCTTTTCCATGTATCTATTTATTGTCTATTTAGAAATTTGGGCTTGAAGCATAAATGTTAATGGACCAAGGACGGCCAATCCGCCATGGCCCGGTCAACTTGGTCCAAACTAGGCCGGTGTCGGGCTTCGGACATTCCAACCCGTTTCTAATAGAGCTGGATGGAGAAGCTGCGAATGCAAATTATGTGATGAATATATGATAATGTTTAATGTTACATCCTTTGTTCCCAAAACAAATCACTAATATTTGTAAACATCATGTTCTTTTCCAGCTTGAATTGCCCTTTGACTAAACCCCTCATGAGAAGATCACTGACCTGAATATGTGATTGCTTCCAATGCAATTACCCACACCATCCAACAGTCTTGTTAGTTGTAAAACCAGTCACAGATTGCTCTGCTTCAGGTTGAGGTGGTGGCCTATACTCTCTCGGCTTTGCCGGGTCGACAAAGATAACCCAACCATCCAAGAATTTGGCGTTCATACCTTCACGAGCCTTCTCAGCTTCTTCCATGTTGGTATAAGTCACAAAACCGAACCCCTTCGATCTCCCGGTGGGCCTATCGGTGATGACTTTCGCTGGTCAGCCACAGCGACCGAGATCAGAGGGCAACAAGCAAAATAATAAGAGAAAAGAGAGAATTGCCATTACCTTCAACAAGCTGACCAAAAGGAGCAAATGCCTCTCTCAGCTTCTCATCTGTTGTTAGTCTTGAAAGTCCTGTTAGTTGCAAAAGCTGTCCACGATTAGTAGCAGAATTTGCTTCCCTGAATACAATTCAACTTAGCTGAAACTAGCAACATACTTTAGAGACATCAGCACTTCTTCTTCCTTAATTTTGTCCTATTCAGTTCAGAAGATGACGTCTCTCTGATTCTTCAATTTTGGACATGTTAAATGAAATTTAAGCCCCAGAGAATTCCAGTTCATAATCAAATTCGAACAATTTACAAAAACAGACATCGAGCAACCACGAGATGGGTTGTCAGAACCTCCGAAATTTAATTTCAAGAACCAGAACACTAAATAATCCAAATCAAAATTTGTTTCAGCAGTGGGCAAATACTAAATGATCCACAAGTATTATGAAAAATGAAAGCGAACTAAGAATAGGAAACACAGAATCTGAGTACCAAAACGCATACCACTAACAAAGAGTTTAGGAGAAGTGAGCGTCGTCGCATATAACCTAGTCCATGAGAAATTTGACGAAACCCCGAGAAGAGAGCGTCGAAACACAGAAGCGAATGCCATGGAACGCTCTAATTGGGGTTGAGATTTAGGAGCTCTGTATAAGGGCCGCCAAACCCTGGTAAAACCCTCCTCTTACCGTATTAGGTGATCGCCTAACGTTTGTATACATGTACATACGCGGACATATATCTTTTTTTACCGATTAAACTTTTTTATATATTTGCGATTAATTGCATTATAATTTATATGTCGAGTCTGATTAAAGGTTGGCTCGGATAACCCCTAACTCGGAGTTAGCTTGGCTCGGCCTATCTACATTTAAAAAAAAAAAAATACAAAACGCTATCGTTTTTATTTTTCCGGTTGTTAGATTAAACTATTTTGATACCCTATTTTGATACCTCATGATAAAATTAGAATAATACAAAATTGTAAGATTGATAGGTATAATTCTAAAAGTAGTGAGTAGATGTTTGTAGCATACTAGATATAAGCCGAATTTTATAGCTTATCAAATATATTTGTCGAATTATTTTTTTTAAAAAAATTTGCAATCTCGTATCAACTACTATGTACTTATTATTATTATTAAATTTTTATCTTCATGTTATATTTTATTTTCAAGTATATTTTTTGATTTTATTTTATATTTTATTTATTTATATATTTATTATAATTTTATTTACGTAATAATTTAACTTGTCAATTTTACTTATTTAATCTTTAACTTGCATCACTCTTTTATTATCACATCTACATCCAAGTTTATCTAAAACAGCCTCTTTATTTTGTAAAAGTAACGCTGCGTATTATCAAATATCCCAATATCTCGCTTTATTTCCAAACTTTAAACTAAATGTGATAATGTGTCAAAACTACTTTGAACCATAACTTGCTTGTAACTCGATCAACTCAAGCCAAAATCAGGTTAAACCGAGTCAAAATTGACATGTACAATTAAACTCTAGTACAAATTAGGCAATTTCAATTTTTGAAATACCAAAAGGGGAGTTTATTTATTTATCACTTTTTTTACTTATTTTATTTATATTCTACAGATTACGTTATATAATGGCCAAAAGAACAATTTAATCCCTAATGTTATGAACATATTTTTCTCTTAGTTTTGAAAACAAAAACCAAAAATTAACTAAAACAAACATGATCGTTCATTCACCTCAAGTGTGAACTGTGACACAATTGCTTCACTCGCGAATTGGTTAAATAAATTAAGCAAAATATATTATTAACATGTTTTTAACAATAATTTTCTTTG
>JANTPM010000005.1:47038290-47072302 GCA_025434745.1 Erythroxylum divaricatum
AGTATGATCACATCATAATTTCCTTCATGCTATGTCATATATCATGGACTTCATTAATTTGATTAAAGATCCAATCAATTCATAAACAATGTTCATGAACATCAAATTAATGAATTATGCCTTTTCTTTATTTATTCATTCAGTCTGCATACGACTGTGAATAAAACGCGCTAAAGGGGATTGCCTTTAGGGCACAAATAAACAGTACCGTCCTTGAATAAGTCGACTTATCCAATGTACAAGTCGACTTATCGGTACCGAGCAAGCATAAGTCGACTTACACATGGTACAAGTCGACTTACCGCTTACATCAACAATATTCCTTTTCATGATTAGGCTTCTTGTAATGGTTACATTGAGGAAATTTTCTTTTCTTCTTTGATGATGGAACCTTTCCTAAATAGGTTTCATCCATCATCTTTTCACTTTCTTGTTTTCTCACTTAATCACTCATAGGCCCCTCTAAGATCTTTGAGGCTCTGATGTCATGATGGAATTTTTAAAGGAAATAGAAAATGAAAAAGATGGGATAAGATAAAGATTAAATAATACGTAATACTCTCATGCATCTTATTATTAAACTTGATTGTCTTATATAGGCAAAATACACAAAACTAAAATAGATTTTTCAACCACCAAATTTGGCTTATAAGATAAAGTTAAAGATAATCTAAGACCTATTCTAAGATAATCTAAGACCTATTCTAAAGAAATTTTAAAAACTTTAAAATTTTGAATTAATGCTCAATAACTATGTATCCATTTTCACTATAGAGATTGTTTGTCTTCCATTAGTCACCATAGCTTTTTGGTGAGTAAGATTGAGTTCATGCTTTTAATGGAGTAAATTCCCAAGCCATCTCAATTTTTAGGATTGCATATTTCTTTCCATTTCATAATAGTTTGATGACTTTTCTCCTTGCAGCATGTCTATAAGAAGTTACTGAACATACTATCCATGACTTTTAGGATTGATCTTGGGAGAGATAAGTGGGATGCCGAATAGGTGTTGATGGAGTTGGGAACTGAGTTAATAAGTTGTATTCTCCTTGCTCGTGAAAGATGTCTGAAGCTCCAAGATGAGATTCTGGTTTGTATTCAATCAAGTAGTTCTGTGTAATCACTTGGTTTTAGTCTATGTGGAGAGATAGGGATGCTCAAATATTTCATTGGGAACTCTTGTGATAGATACCCAGCTAAGATAGTGATCAATTGCTAATGACCCAATGCACTCTTAGAAACGAAGATTTTACTTTTAGAACAATTGACGCAAAGTCCTGAAGCTCTTTCATATATTTTTAAAGTTTTGATCATGGTGGAGATGGAATTGGTATCGGCTTTTGAAAGCAAAATCACATCATCTGCAAAGCAATAATTTTTTAGTTTAAATTTACCGTATTTAGAGTAATATTTGAAATCTGTCGTCTGTGCCACAACATTCTCAATGATCTTATGTAGAGTTTGCATTATCATGGCAAAGATGTATGGAGATAAAAGATCTCCTTGCTTGATCCCTTCGCTACTTGGAAAAAACCTGGTAGGTTGTCCATTTATCAAGATGCTACGAGAAAAAGTCATTAAGCATTGTTCAATCCATCATATAAATATTTCTAGAAATTCCATAGCCTGCATAATGCTTATGATAAAGCTCCAACCAACATTCTCCTATGCTTTCCTAAAATAAATTTTGATAAAACAATTGAGTTTGCTTTTCTTCTTGTAGTAATCGGAAATAAGCTCTTAAAGTAACAGAATGTTATCACCAATTATTCTTACAGGTATGTAAGCACCTTGAGTGTGGCTAATGTGCTTATCAAGAATTCCTTTGAGCCTTTGAGCTAGGAGCTTGGAAATGATTTGTACAAGGAATTGCAATTGGCAATTGGCAATTGGTCTAAAATCAACGAAGCTATTCAACTCACCATTCTTATTAAGTGCCATAATGATAAAAGTCTTGTTGATTTCCTTGAGAAGTGTTCCTTTACTAAAGAATTCCATCATAGCTTCTGAAACCATGTTACTGGTGAGAGACCAAGTTTCCATGAAAAAATTAATATTGAAACCATCAAGTCTAGGGGCTTTGTGAGGATGAAGAGGTGCAATTACGTCCTCAATTACCTAGAGTGAGACAGGTCTGGCTAATTAGGTTGCTTCTTGCTGTTACCGATCAATCATACACGAAGATAACCAAGAAAGAACGTTGCAGACTAGAGAGAGGTTTTAGAGTGAGAAAGTTTTCTAAATCAGGGGTGAACAGAGCACTTGCAAAAAACACAATTTAATATTGAGATTTCCTCTGATAGTTTTTGATTAACGATCTAAGCAATGTACTCCTACCAATTAAATAGAATTTCATTATTTATAACAATCGAATTCTAACTGTCTAATCTTGATCTTCTACGGACGCTTCTTCATACGGCGATGCATG
Source organism: Erythroxylum divaricatum (assembly GCA_025434745.1). NCBI lineage: Eukaryota > Viridiplantae > Streptophyta > Magnoliopsida > Malpighiales > Erythroxylaceae > Erythroxylum > Erythroxylum divaricatum. Next base: position 47,040,719 of record JANTPM010000005.1, read on the forward strand.
GCTTGCATGTCCAAGCTAACTGTGTCTGAACGTCTGAACCATCTCCAACATACTCCTCCTTGGATCAGACGTTCAGCTTCTGAATCCCAACCATTTTTCTTAACTGCTCAAGTCGCGAAACATTGAACCTTTGTGAACAAGTCCGCAACCTGATTATTCGTACTGATGTACTGTAATTTCAACTCACCTTCCTGCTGGATATCCCTTAGATAATAGTACCTAAGTTTGAAATGCTTAGTTTTGCCATGGAACACCGAATTCTGTGAGATTGAGATTGCAGCTTGATTGTCGATGTTAATCACAGTAGCTCCTCCTATTTGAACCTGCAAATCCATCAACAATTTTCTCACCCAAATTACCTGCTTAGCAGCTACTGTTGCTGCCACCAACTCTGCTTCAGTTGTTGAGAGCGTCACCAGTTCCTACTTCTTCGATGCCCAAGAAAAACACGCAGAGCCTAACGTTAGACAGTAACCGGTAGTACTTTTCATGTCTTCAGTAGCTCCATCTCAGTCACTATTTACATAACACAAAAGCTCACATCTTCCAGTCTTCTCATACACAAGTCCCAAAATCGGTCGTCCCCTTCAGATACCTCAGAACTCTTTTTATTGCCATCACATGTTGCTTCCCTGGATCACTTAGGAATCTGGACAGTATGCTTACCGTGTAGAGTATATCCGGCCTTGTAGCTGTGATGTACATCAAACAACCAATCATACTCCGATAACTCTTCTTATCAACATCATCGTTCTTCTCCTTCTTCATCAATTTTTCTTTTGGGCAGATCGGAGTCGTCACTGCCTTACACTGATCCATCTTAAATTTCTTCAGCACATCTCGAATATACTTCTTCTGACATACCGTAATGCATCCTCTTCGTTGAGTTATCTCCATGCCCAGGAAGTATTTCATACCTCCAAGATCTGTCATCTCGAAAGTTTCGTTGAACTTCTTCTTCAGGTGATTTATTTGATTCTCAGAACTCCCTGTAAGAAGCAAATCGTCAACGTAAATTGCAACCACAATTATCTCACCTTCTTCAATCCGCACATACATTGTTGGTTCGCTGCAACTTCTGTTAAATTGAATCCCTAAAAGGAATTCATCTATTCTCGCATACCAACACCGAGGAGCTTGCTTTAGCCCGTAAAGGGCTTTGTTCAATCTGTAGACCATCTCCTCCTTACCTTTAACCACGAAGCCCTCTGGTTGCTGGACATAGATTTCTTCTTGTAGGATACCGTTGAGGAAGGCGGATTTCACGTCCATCTGATGCACCTTCCACCCCCTTTCAGCTGCTAGCGCCAACAATAGACGGATCGTCTCAATTCGGGCCACTGGAGCAAACGTTTCTCCGAAGTCTATCCCTTCGATCTGCGCATACCCCTTCACAACGAGCCTCGCCTTTAGCTTATTTACAGACCCATCTGGATTCAGTTTCGTCTTGAATACCCACTTCAATCCGATGGCTCTTTTGTTCGGTGGTTTAGCCACCAGTCTCCAAGTTTGATTCTTTTCGATCATCGTCATCTCCTCCTTCATGGCCTTCACCCAATTCGAATCCTTCAGCGCCTCTAGGGTTTGTGACGGCTCCACCATCGCTTCATTACTCCTCTCATATGTCTCAGCCAAGCTTCTCATGCCTCTAACCGGCATATGATCCATATCCTCGTCACTTTCTTCTTCAGAAATGGGCTCTCCTTCAGAGGTCCAGTCTGCTTGATCACCCGGTGGATCCAGATCCGCTATTTCACCGGGTTCTGCCTCCCCCTCTTCTTCATACTGGTTCGGGTTATTTGCTGTCGCCGGAGTGTTCGAGGGTAACTTTAGGCTTGGACTTCTGTCTTCATCAACCTTCTTGTCTCCGGACCAGCTCCACCCTTCATCTTCGAAGAAGTGAACGTCTCTGCTCACCTTTATTCTCTTCTGGTCTGGAAGATACACTCGATACCCCTTGCTGACTTCCGAATATTCGACAAAAATTGCCGACTCTGATTTTCCGTCTAACTTGTTCCTTTTTGCCTGAGGGATTAGAATCCTGCACACAGATCCAAAGACTTTAAATTTTTAATTTTTGGTTTGTAGCCAAACCATAATTCGTATGGCGTCTTATTCTCGAGTATCCTGGAGTACACTCGGTTCAGCAGAAAACAGGCGGTGGTTGCTGCCTCCACCCAGAATTCTTTCGGGAGTCGCTTCTCCTCCAGCATGCACCTCACCATTTCTACCACAGTTCGATTCCTCCTCTCTACTACGCCATTCTGCTGTGGAGTATAGGGTGTGGTCAGCTGATGATTTATCCCTGCAGCTATACAAATCAAACTGAACTCGTTAGATAAAAACTCAGACCCATTATCTGTTCTTACCGACTTGATGTTCAAGTTCGTTTGATTTTCAACATATATCTTGAACTCCTTGAATATCTTGGCTGTTTCTCCCTTACTTTTGAGACAATATATCCAAGCATATCTGGAGTAATCTTCTATGATTAACAGGAAGTATCTACTTTCATTCAACGATGGCACCGGCATGGGACCGCAAATATCCATGTGCAGTAGTTCCAGCTTTTCCTTGGCTTTCCATGCTGCTTTCTGAAATGGTGCCCGAGTTTGCTTTCCCATCATGCACACTTTGCATGGCTTAACCTCATACGGTGTTGAAGGTAGACCTTCGACCAGCATCTTCCTTCTCATCATCTCGAATTCCTTCACGTGGTAGTGTCCGAGTCTCCGGTGCCAGAGGTTCGGTTCAGTCGAATCCCCTACCAACGCTTCTTGTTGCAAGTCCTCGGGTTTCATCGAGAAGCTCTTGTTCCTCATGTGCGCGCAAAGAATCTCCTAGCCAAGATCATCAAAAATCTAACAAGTATTTGATTCAAAATGCACAGTCATACCTCTCTCGATCAGCTGTGCAACACTCAACAGATTATGCTGGATTTTTGGAACATACAGCACATCCGAGATAGTCCTGATACCCTTCATTGTTACCAGTACTACTTCACCTTTGCCTTCCACCCGAATGCTGTCTCCATTTCCAAGCTTCACTCGTGCTTTCACTTCTCTATTTAGAGACTTGAATAACCTTGGATCCGGAGACATGTGGCTCGTGCAGCCACTGCCAATTAACCAGTTGGATGGATAGTTCCTGATTTGATTTACCGTTACCATGAACATTTGCTCTTCTTCTTCTTCGGTCACCTGCACATTAGCTGCCTCCTATGGTGGTTCTTTTTTGCAGATTGCCTCCATGTGTCCCTTTTCATGACACCTTCGGCATTCTACATCGGGCCTTTTCCAACATTTAACAGCAAGATGATTAGTCTTGCCGCAGTGTGGACAAGGGTTATAATTGTTTACTTTCTCTCCAGCCAAGTTCTTGCTGCTGTGCTTTTGACGAGAATTAGAGCCTCTTGCATTAGATCCAACTTTCTTTTTCTTCTTCTTAAATTTTTCTTGAGTCTCTGCCTTGGTAAAGACTCTGTACGCACCCTCTGTAACTTCCGTCTTTCTCATCAAGAAACGTTGTTCTTGAGCTTGCAGAGCACTTACTACCTCCGCAAGTCTCATTTGCCCAATGTCCTTCGAATTCTCTAACGAAACAATTGTTGCTTCGTATCTTTCAGGTACCGAAACCAGCAGTTTCTGAACTAGCCGTTGGTCCTTGAATTCGGCTCCTAAGAGCCTGATTTGATCAGCCAATTGAATCAACCGATCACAATAACTCTGAATCGTTTCATCATCCTTCATTTGGATTCTGTCGAATTCCCTTAAGAGATTCAGAACTTTCATGTTCTTCACCTTCTCATCGCCCTCATATTCGTATTTCAAGAAGTCCCAGATCTCTTTTGCCGAAACGAATCCCATAATTCTTGTAAAGATTGAGGGCGATACTGACTGGTACAAGCAAGATTTGGCTCGGGCCTTCTTCGTCACTCTTTCCCTGAGCCACCGTAGCTGGGCGATCGGAGCATCGTCAGGAATCTCAACCGGGTAGTCCTCGTCGATTGGTTCCCATAGGTCCTGACCTTGCAGGTAAGCCTCCATCTTGATTGCCCATATTTGATATCCTTCGCCATTGAATATCGCTGGTTGGAGACTAAGCGTGGAGCCTTCAGCCATCTCCGAGTATTCCACGCTTCGTCCGAGAAAGAGTTCACTACCGAGCCAATTTTCTCACCTACACCTCCACAGATCCCTTAAGAATACAGCTCTGATACCACTTTGTCGTACACAAACAACAACTCAACAAGATAACCAAGAAATAACAACACACCGTAGAGAGAAGTTTTAGAGTGAGAAAGCTTATATGAAATAGGGGTGAACAGAGTAAGTTCAAGAACTCAATTTAATATTGAGATTTCCTCTGTTAGATATTGATTAACGATCTAAGCAATGTACACACACGAATTAAATAGAATTTCATTATTTATAACAATCGAATTCTAACTGTCTAGTCTTGATCTTCTACAGACGCTTCTTTATACGTCGATGCATGGCTTGCATGTCCAAGCTAAACGTGTCTGAACATCTGAACCATCTCCAACATTGTTCCTATAGGATTTTTCTTTTGCGTCTTTGAAGCTAACTTTACTACAGTAAGAAGAAGCACTTTTTACAGGGTTAAACAATGATGGTAGCTCTTTTGTGCTCTTTCTTCTCTATATCTATCTGGATTTCTTGTGATCTTGTATGTTGATTAATATATAAAGTTTACCTGGGTTTCTTCTTGTTCTGCATTTCAGATCATACCAGAGAAGAACAGGAGAGAAATCTCCAAGTACCTCTTTCATGGTTAGTTTCTCTTGTTCTCACACGCTGATTGATTTGATTTATTGTTTTTCTTATTCATTTTTAATTAATTCAGTTGCCGAAGAACATGCTAAAGGAGGGAAGTTTGAATCTTTTGCGATTTGATTTGGAATTTTGGTACTCTGAGATTGAGAATGTACGTTGAAAGAAGCAGACTTGTATCAGATTGAGAGGCATATTACTAGATAGGGGTTTCTTCGATTGACGCGGTTGAGGCATATTAGTCAATGTTAGTTGTATAGTTATAATCTGCTATGGTGGAACTTAATCCTGCTTATTCTCTCTAGTTTAGAAGGATCAAATTTTATTTTCTTGGCTCCTTTCATCCACTACTAAGGAAGTCTATCCTCTTCTGATTGGTCTTACATCCACTGCTGAGGTTTGACATGCCTTGACTACAGCCTATGGTACCATCAACCATGCTCAACGAACATAGTTATACATTGAACTGCACTCTCTTTCTAAGGATGACAAGTCGACTTCTGAATATCTGTATCAAGCCAAGGCCATTGCAAATTCATTGAGTCTTACGGGTCAAGCCATCTCTGCCTCTAAATTCAACGCATTATATTTTGCAAGCTTGGAGCTGACTATAATGGAATTATTGGCAAACTATAACAATGCCAAACTCCAGTGTCTTTTCATGATTACATGGTCAGTTGGTAGCCCATGAACTACTCCTTAAAGCATAGCATTCTGCTTTACACACAGTCAACATGGCCCAACACTCTACACCTACCAATCATTCTTTAAGAGGTAGAGGACATGGTAATCGTGGGAAACGCGACTTCACTTCTTCTCTGGATGGATCATCCTCCTTTTGTGTCGCCTGTCAAAGTCAAATTTGTGGCTACACTAATCATATTCCCTATCCCGCCGCCCATCCTTCTCCTAATTCAGTTTCCCACCTTCTACCTCCTCTCCCATTTTTAATCCTGATGGCATCAAGCTAGTAGTTGACTTGAATTCCTACTCCTCCAACAAATTATCAACTAGTTTACCTCCAATCTCGGTCCTCCCTTAGATCCTCCTCCCCCACCTCATTGTGTCCATCCTATGCACCTTCGACCTTCCAAACTCAAAACTCAAGCCAACCTCACTACTACCCTCTCTTCGTCCTCTCCATCCATTGAACCCACCTCTTTTTCTCAAGCCACCAAACACCTTGAATGGAGACGGGCTATGGAACTTGAAATTGATGCTCTCCAATGTAATCACACTGGGGACCTTATCCCTTGTCCTTCAATACATCACCCTTAACCATCTAGATGTTTCAATTGATGTCAATAAACTGTGTCAGTTTCTTCATTAACCCACTTCGACTCATTTTCATGCTCTCAAGCATCTGGTTCGCTACTTGAAAAGTACTATGTCTCTTTCCTCGTTAATCTCTCGAGGCTTCCTTCACTACTTAATTGTGTTTAGTGACATTGATTTGGCTGGGTGCCCCGATGATCAAAGATCTACTGGTGGCTTTCTCATCTTTTTGGGGAACAATCTGTTGGCTTGAAAATTCAATAACCAGCAGATTGTTGCTCATTCCTCTACCGAATCAAAATTCAAAGTTATTGCTAATGCATGTGTTGAGGTCAAGTGGCTCTTGAAACTGCTTACTAAACTAGGTGTGCAGTTTTCTACCCCTCCACACATTTGTTGTGACAACATGGTGTTGTATTTCTTTCCTCTAATCATGTTTTCCATGTTAGGACTCGGCATGTTGAAATTGACTTTCATTTCTTCTGAGATCTTATTGCTCGCAAGGAGGTTACTGTTGGTGTTCTCTTCTCCTCTGATCAATTGGCAGACATCCTTACTAAGCCACTTCCTAAACAGAAGATCAATCATTTGCATCCTAGCTTCGTTTGTGCTCTTCCCCTTCCTCAGCTTGTGGGGGGTGTATTAGTTAATGTTAGTTGTATAGTTATAACATGTTGTCAAAGAGTTACGTTCATTTCATGTCATCTTTTGGCGACTCTTATGCTTTGGAACAAAACCATTTGCTATAGGAAGTTTGAGTTGAATGTATATTAATTTGTACAAACATATTTGAAAATGTTTTAATTTTCAAAGATTTTGCATTTTAGTGTCGAAAATTTTTAAAATTTTAATTTAATGACTAAACTTTCAATACAAATTAGGTTAAAATGTTATTTTTACCATGTAGCTAATAGACGCACATCCACGTAGCATTTAGAGATAACATATTTAAAATGTCTAATTTTTTGATTTTTTTTAATTTAGTAGTAAAATTTTATAATGGCTAACATTTTAAAACTTGTAAAAATCAGATCAGAAGGTTATTTTACTAATATAACTTATCCACTAAATCTCACGTAATTTAAATCTAACTTGGTATCTAATTTTTAAATTATTGAATTGTTAAATAATTTATTTAAAATATATAAATTATAGATCAATCCGTTCATTTAATTATTTATCACTAAAATTAACTCGATGTAATAAGTTAAATCAAACTTATGTTACCAAATAGTCTCCTATATGAAGTTTCTTTTAAAATCTCTTTTTTAAATGATAGTCAAATTTTTAACTGACTTCTTTGACAAATTTTTCTTAAAATGATCTAGATATAAGCCCAACTAAACATGGGCTTAAATGAGAAACAATGTTACATAACGTCACGTCATCCTAACATACACTAAATAGAGATCACTATTCTTCAGGAAATGAGTAAGCTATACGACGGAACCATGCACAAGTTTTTTATACCATCAACTATCTCATGGACGCGATAAAGTTAGTACTACTGGAACGGTGAGAATAGCTAGGTTTTGCTAGTTTGAGCAAGTCAAATCTCATCTCTTCCGCCTCTTTTGAGGCTCAGATTTAGTCCCTGACGAACACACAGAAACATTAACATGAGAGAGAGTGTGAGAAACCAAGAAATTTCAGAAATAATGCACAGGTTGATCTTTTCCAAACCCTCCCTACAAGCTTTGCATCTGCTATGAATACCATCACCAATTTTTTGTTACAGCAGTTGACCAACTTCAGCTAATCTTCCTCCATGATGAGTAAAGAAAGTGGTAATGTTTTCATATTTTAATGAACATCAAGGGCAGTGATTCAGTTATAGTTCCAAAAAAATACAAACCTCTACACGGTGTTGCTTGAATCACTTCTTCCCGAATTCCAGTGATATTCCGGTTCTGAAACAATAGAAACACCTCTCCATCACATCTAAGCATATAAAAAGTTGGACAAGAATATAAACTACCAGTGTTTCCGGGAAGAAGCCATCTGTGGACCAATAATCACATAAAAGCAATAACAACTTAACATCATGAATTTCATAAATGTATATGGTTGAGTATCCACATAGTTCATCAGGGCTTCTCTATGGAAGATGGTAACTATCAATCAAGCCAATTCTCCCAACTTGGATCTAACAATATTTACACCATTGTGCACATTCAACTTACTTTCAAGATAAATGTATAGATTGCAATCAGTCGGGCCAGCCTAAAGACCCCTTCACATGGCCAGGGCCCAGGACAAGCCACCCGAGCTTGGGCTGCCCTAAACGTCGTTTTCTGTTATCTTACAATACAACATTGTTTTGATCTTGAGTTTCTTAAACTTACAAATTAAAACGACGTCAGTTTGGGGAAAGGGGTTCAGACCGTAGAGGGGTCTGAAGCCTTGACAACCTGGGCTGGACAGTGCCAGGCCGAGCTAAGCTATATTTGCCATCTCTTGGTACATGAACATTCAATATATTGAAAAGAAGATGCATGTGAATACTTCCCCATTACCAAGTAAGTGCAATCTGTCAGACTGCCACACGGTTGGAAAATGCTTCTCCATCTCGAAAAAGCAAGAGAATGATCATACATTTCTTTCAAAAAAAGCATGGAAACAAAATTGATAATTTTAACTACATAATATAACACAGGTATTCTTCATTATGGACTAACTTCTTGAGAGAACACAGTACATGTTTAGTATGAATAATCATTGGCAGCTGCAGAAGTTAAAACTAAATCAGAAAAGTATCATCACTAACCGCATCATAAACAGGAATTTGGTTCCGCCAGAAATCAAGGGTAGGTAGAAGTAATCTTCCTACAAATAGAGCAATAAATTAAACATATGCATTATTAAAGGTTACACCCTACAAGCTACACAATCACAAGGAAAGACCGATCTTGGGAAAAGCCATTCAAATTACTGTTAAACGTACAAAATGAACCATTAGGCACCAGGAAATTAAATGGAGAAGACATCTGATTTTAGTTTTCATGATTGGAGCACAAGTCCGTCAAACAGGATATGGTAAGTACTTCAAATTTTCTCTTTGGTTCTTTGACAATTAAATACGGAAATCTTCAAATCCAAATCACAGTGAAAAGAAAGAGAAAAACCACAACTAATCTATTCATTATGTCAGTTACTCCACACGTAAATTCTACTAACTTAATACACAAAGGTTAATATGCTAGGAACACAAAATTGCCACATGAATTTGATATCAAATTCACCTGATCTAGATCGTTTGAGACTTAAGGACTCTGGGGATAGCATACGCGATTTTTCTTTTCCTCCCTGTGTAAACAAACTCACCAGAGCAGAGGGTTTAAAAGGAATAATTATAATACACAAATACTATAATTAGACAAGAAAAATATATAACGGCAGAGAATTAAGTATAAACTAAACCAAAAATAAACGTGAAGACAGGGAAGGCAACAACTAGCTAATTTACCAGAGGGAAAGAAACAGAATGAAGAAATGGTATATCATCAAAAACAGGCAAAAGGAGACAAACAAAGATTGAAATATAGCAAAAGAAGAAGGTTTGCAAAATGAACGAATAGCAGCATGTAACAGCCGAGTAAAGATTATAAATGGATCACATACAGAAAAAATGCAAAGAGACGAAGAAAATACAATGTTAAAAACTTTAATTTGTAGATAGGCCATAGGTTCCTACGTCTCAAAATTAGTAAGATAGCTTGATCCACATAAAACTGTGCAACTTTGGATTAGGCTCATACAAATAATTATCTTAAGGATCATCTAGGTGAATTAATGTGTATTAGACAAAGTAAACAATTAAACAACCAGAATTCAAAGTGGCTTACATTTGGATCAAAAATAACTTTCCTTTTAGCTTTTTTCATAGATGAACTTCCTTCAACAGTAACTTTTCTTTGTTTCTTGCCATTGCTTTCCAATTTTTTTGGAAAATTTATCAAACTTTTTGCAGCTCTTTTCATTGCATCTTGTACATTCACAAGTTCCTGAGTGCAACTTGTTAGTGAAGTTTTCTTATGCTTCTCTACACTCCGGAACTCCGTTTCTGACTTTGAATTTTTATCTTTGTGCTTGAACGAACATCCTGATATAGATTTCTGCTTGTCAGTCAAAATACTCAAATGCCTACTGCTTCTTCTAGGACAAGAGGCATTTGGATTGTCATTTAGTTTATCCAGTTCAAGCATATGTGAAGCATTTCCATTCCCTGCTGGACCAGGGTGCTTATTTGACATGTCAGGATGATTTGCAGAATCTGCAACATCTGGAGTTCCAGGTAGGCAGTCTTCAAGTATTTCTCTGTTCTTATCTGTGAATCCAACCATAGGCTCAGGTCCATAGGAAAATAAAGTTGTACAAAATATTGTTGTATCATTTTTCAGTCCATCCTTGTCTACCAGATTTTCCTGTTGCTTCATTGAACTAGACAGTTCACCTGAGAATACAGTCAAGCCTGCAATTCCAGTAGAATCTATCTGTTTCAAGTTGATTATTCCATGATCATCCGTATTAGAACCTTTGTATACTAAACATTCTTCTGATGCATTATTGTTGGTAGGCGCACAACAGAGTCTAGCTGATTCATTAGTCTTTGATTTCATTATGGGTTCCTCTTGACTGTTTTTATTGCTCTCTAAATCAATGCTAGTTTCTGGTGACCCTACCCCATCGTAGCTTGAAAGTTCTACTTGTATTCCAGAGAAATCTTTCCTTGAACCACCAGCAGTTGTGGAACTGTTAAATGATGGTCGAAAGATCACCCGAGCATCTGAGTCCACATTATCAACCACATTCTCTATTGTAGTTGACAAATTAGTTCCATATTCCTTATGAAGTATTGAAGGCTCAAGTTTATCATTTAGCACACTCAATGATGTATTGACGTATAATCTTCCTTGAACACAAATAGCTACATCATTGTCTGTTGTAACACTTTCAGAAGATTTGATATTTATATTTTTAGATACACTGTAATAGGAATCCCTTGCATCCATGCTATCATGATTATCTTCATTCTTGTCCTTACTTGGAGTAAAAACTAGACATGAATCTTCGCCTGTGAGAACTGGAACTTCTAAAGGAAGAGGGGCAGGAAATAAAAAACAGAGATAACCATTTCAGCTGATAGATTGGCACATTCAGTTTTGATAAAGCATTCAGTACGGTGAAAAGAATAACATTGTAAGGATTAAAACCTGTATCTGTTACCGACTGATTGATGTCAGAGAGTTCTTGCCAATCCGTTCCAGAGTTGACCATTTGTTCGAAGCACTTCTCGGCACATTCTTCCCAGTGAGGAGGAAAGCCAAGCAAGAAATATCTTAACACCTGTTTAATGAGAACAATAAGATAGAAAACTTTATGCATTTGATTCCAAAAAAGGGAATTGTGAAACAAAAATGTTCTCTTGGAATTCCCACGCAAGGTAATGTGGCTGGAACAAATCCCAAATGACTATAAATGGCAATCAATCTTAAATCGACAGTTCCAACACAAAGGCTACAAAATAAGGCTTGCATCTTCATCTGAAACAAAACAAGGGACATAAACCTCGGAAGAAAAACCATTGTGTATAGTCCGTGTGGTATTGAACAAGCCCAAGCAATGTAATGCATCTAGAACAAACCCCAAGTGAATATAATGGGCAATCAACCTTAATTAACCAGTTCAGCAGAAAGACTACAAATAAAGCTTAAGTAGTCACGCTAAGACAAAACAGGGGACATAAACCTCGGAAGAAAATCCGTTCTGTAAAGTTCGTGTCTTGTTCATCAAGCCTTGAAAAATTACAGTGACCCCATCAGCTGTCTCTATAGTGAAAACATCGAATCTTTTAGTGATGGGTGCGGAGTGGAACTCACGCAAGGCTTGTTGCCTGAAAACAAACACAAAAACTATAGAGAAAATAAACAAAAACCACAAAAAAAAGACACTGTTTCGGTGCAAAGCAAGTAAATAGAACAAGAGAAACCGCACTCTCCGGAAGTGAAGCCTGCAACTGCAAGTTTCTTCCCTTCGAAGTCCTCATCGGCTTTAATCAACCACCAATCGTGTAACGAAACCTTTATTTTTTCAGGAATAATCATAATATGCAAATCAGAGAGGGAGAGACAGCAAGAGATTGTTTTCAAATGCACAAAAATTGCAAACAAAAAAAGGATAAAAACAACTCAACTGTTTTCTGAAAATAAGAACAGGAGGCGGTGTTATTGGCTTTCTCGGTGACGTTGGTTGCCTCCCGAGGTTGGTTCGAGGCAGCCATGGAGATCGGATAAAGCAAAATTCAAGATTTAACGAAGATTTAGTTAGGGTTTGAAGCAGAGACAAATGGTTTAGAGGCGCGGGAAAATCACAGTACTACACCCCATTTTCGTGCGTGATTGAGAAAGACGAGAGGTAACCGTCCAATCACCTACACAGTGCAGTACTATTAATTGAGAAAATAAGCATTACTCGCCATTCAACAAAGTGGCTGTAGTTTAGTGGTTAGAATTCTACGTTGTGGCCGTAGAGACCTGGGCTCGAATCCCAGCAGCCACACTAAGTTGTTTTTATTCTTGATTAAATTAGGTTTTTTTTTTCACACCAAACGGCGCCGTATTAGTAGTTCTCTAAATCATCTCTCGATATAGTGTATAAGCTCCAGGTCGTCTGTTTTATTTCTGTTTTAACTTCACTGATCAGTGCACGTCTTCTGGCTCTAGAAATTTCTAATACTGACGGTTACGGGTTCTTGATCTATCTCTTTCTTTTTCTGTTTTTCGATTTGATTTAGACTTACGATTTCCCTGCTTAATTGTTAATTAATTTGTGTGTGATTGTTCTTGGAAGAGGTGTTAATTATGTGTATTGATTGTTCCTGGGTGTGTCGTTGCAGATGTTTGACGATCAGGATTTAGGCTTCTTCGCCAATTTTCTTGGCATTTTCATCTTCGTTCTGGTAATCGCATATCATTATGTGATGGCTGATCCTAAGTATGAAGGGAACTGAGGGTTTTTCCTTCTATTTTATTGCATTTTGTAACCTTGGAGACATGTCTTGTTGAGATTGTGTATCTGAGCTAGTTTGACAGATGAATGTTAGCTTGATTTTGTCGAAACTTGGTATTTGCGCCCACGTGAATGTGATTAGCTAATACCGTTTTTCGTTGTTTCGTTTGCTTTTAATTGCTCCATAACTATAAAGTTTTAAATTGAGCCTGGATCTCGTTCTTGCTTTTACAATCTTGGTTGCTGCTGGGTTTTCATCTTTGTTTTGTACTTGGAAAATGCTGATTATTCATATGCCGAAGCAGAGCATGTCTTATCTTTAATTCACGTTTGGCCCTTCAGTCCATAGAATTGATGAGCTAGAGAAGACTCGAAAATCAGTTTTCTGTTTAGTTTTCTCTAGCCATAAGTGAGATGGAATGGACATATCTCATACTTCCCTAGGCTGGTAACAACTGGTTAGAGTTCATTGGATGTATATGGAAAAGAAATTCCTGGAACGATCACTTCCGTTTCACTCCATGTAGGGTGACTAATTCAAAGTTGTAAAAAGGATGATGAAATGGGGGTTTACTCTAGCATTCTTTGAGTCCAAAACATACTCATGCCACACATTGGAGATGGGTCACCATCATTTTTTGGGCAGATTATGAATTTTGCACGAAATTTCATACAAGTTAACATGCCTTGAAGGATTCTCCCATGTAATTAGATTCTTTAGTTCATTCTCAATCTGTATTGTTTCCCTCATCATAGTATTGATGCAGAACCCTAGACTAGTCAAGCAAAGTGCCATCTTACTTCTAGACAGCTGCTCAACTTCATTGTCGTCAAGCTTCTTACTTACTTCGATTGAGTGCTGGAGAAAAGATTCCACAATCTCCAGAACTTCTTCTTCCTCTGGACCCAGCCTGGATCTATCTTCACGTTGTGCTTTTCCTGCCTCAACGTCACAATGTACTTTGTCCATTTGCAGCTTGGCGTCAAGTTCTGAGAGGGACTTTATCAAAGATACCTCTTCAAGGAATTCCAGTGAAGAGGCAACTTTTCCCCTAAAATGATCTAAATCCCGATCCAGGAGTTCTTCTAGTTCCTTCTTGTTCAATCCCAATGAATCTGATTCCGCCACAATAATTTCAATTTCACAGGCTGCAAATAGCAAGAGATCCATCATCTTTCTCAAAGACTCAAGAATTTTGTTATAAGAACCACCATTAAAAGGCAAGAACCAGAAGTTGGGCTCCAGCTCAGCATCAGCAATGAATTTTTCCAAGTTATTTACGTTGTATTTCAGCATCTTCTGTCTATCTCTTAACTGACCGTTCTCTTGGCCACTGCAAATTGACATGTCTTCCACACAGCTTCGAAGAGCCCTTAAGCTCCAAGCAAGTTCAGTTTTGGCAACACTTGATGCTCTCATTGGTTGCAATACAAATTCAAATGTAATGAAGCAACTTAATCCTATGGCAGCTTCTGTGAGCCTTGCAACTGCAAATTCACTAGGAATCCCGTACTTCTTCCTACCCAAGATGAGCAGTGCACCTATAACAGCTGCAGTTGCACCAGCTTTACCGTACATCCTACTGTGCCTCAAGAAAGCGGTGAAGATAATCCAAGGGAGAAGAGGTAGAAACCGAAAATCTATGAAGTGTTGAAAAACAAAACACCATATGATTCCATAGATTGATCCAAGTGCAGTACCCTGCACACGAGCATTTGCAATAGTGAGTAGTGCCTGTCTTCCCTTCTCAAAGCTGATGGCAATGGTTAGTCCTGACCAATACGCTTGTTTTTTGTTAAATAGCAAGCCTAAGAACACAGCAAAACCCAGGGAAAGTGAACACTTCAATGCAAATGTCCATCTTTCCCTGCTTCCTTGTGGAATCAGGCTTTTCCAAGTCTTCATAATTCTGCATTCTGCTTGATCTATGGTGTCTTGGGTGTTAGTCTTTTCTATATTACCTGAAATGGGTTTTGAACATCTACGAATTGGTAATTCACCTTGGAGAAGTTGCATGCAGAATATGAAGAAGAATGCTGACAGGTCTTCATGTGTTTTTGCATTTGTCTTTGGGGTCCATAGGAAACTTTCCGAGCTTGTATTTGTCGTATCAGGAGCTGTTTTTGAGCAGAAAGGTGTAAAGCGTTTAGCTTGGCTTAATTTTAAGCTTGTCCTTTTTTTCATTGCAAGTAGCTCTTCCACGAGCCCTTCATCGTTTTTTCCAACTGGAAACAACTGGCAAGACGTAATAGCTATTTGCAGTCCCCTTAACTTGGTTTCTATTTCCTGTAAATTTTCACCTGGGTTTGTCAAGTTACGGTCAAAGAGTCTGAGATGAGGTCTCTCCCAGATCAAACTTCGCTGCTCAATCCATGAAAGAAAATCATTAGGGTGCAGAGGTAAAGCTAGACTTTAGTCAAAATGATTATATGAGAAATTGTACATTACCTGGTTATCTATGAAGTCTTGAAGATGTCTAACGCCTGTTTGACTCAGGAACTTTGCTTGAGTTATGAAGTCAATTGCAGCTTGTTTGTCTTTGGCAGAAAATGCCTTCACCAAAAGGTCCATTCTTTCAGAAGCATTCTCCATATACAATCTGCATTCTCTCCTAGCCTGCAAGCATCAGATACGTCAACTATGCATTCTTCCTTCTCCATGACTTTTGCACATGCTATTTTTGTTGCATAATACGAGTTAGATTCTCATTAACCTAGCAGGAGAATAAAAATCCATTATTTAACATTGCTGAGAATCCTATTCCTTGAAAACCTAAAGGTTCTGATTTAGGCCTAACATCAGGCTGAAAGCTGTACTTGATGGAGAATGATCTCAGAAATTACTTTATTTCTTCGTTCTTTCGTTATTTTTCTCAACTATTCGATTCCCCGTTCTTTAATTATTTTTCAACTATTTGTTTTCATGTCTATTTTATATATGGATGTGTCCACTAGCAGACCAGCTATACACATATGCAATTATAATAAAACACGACATGACTAGTGTGTCCATGCATGACGTCAGTGGATGGGTATAAAGTATAAACTCTTCTTATCCCACTTTTCTATGACCCCCATATCCCAAGAAGTTGAGAGTGGGAAGTCCATAGGAGGCAAGGCAACATGATCTTCTCCTCCTCCTTATTGTAATTTGGTGCCATAGATTGACTTAGGATATAGAAAATTGACATTTAACATTACAAAAAGCTAGTGATCGCATGAGAGGGCTTAAAGTGCACTAAAACCTTCCAATTGCGGGACTTATCACATGTTTTTTTATGATTCATGTTGTTCTTGTTCTGAAGAATGGCATAAATGGAGAATCTGTGCTTGTAGCTGTGATTCCCTGCATATACTCGAGCATCTTCAGTTAGATATGGATCAATAATTCAATTATTCTTCTCGTGATCAAATTACAGTCTCAAAACTCTTTAGTATAATTAGTGTCGTACTTTTGGTTATCAAGATTAGCGTCTGGTACGCTAATAACATATAATAATAAAGGCTACAAGCTTCGGTGTTTAATTAGAATTATTTTAGAACCTAGGAACTCAAATTTGTTATATATATATATATATCCATAACTGTAATTGAATAAGCAGGCACCCTTAAACCAATACCAAAACTGTAATAGGTGACGTTCTTTAGATTTACTTTTTCGTTAGGCTTGATCTAGTGGTAATTAAGGCAAAGATTATCAAGTAAAGAAGTAGGAACTTTTATTTGTAATCTATATTTCAAGAGCATGAGCCGCAGAATTATTATAATTTATTAAAGAGTATTATATTAAAGCATTATCATGATTGTTATCGTGGAGTTTTTAGGAAAAATATTCACGTTCTTAATATTTCTGGATAATTTATATGTTTACTAAAAATGATTGCTATATTTTCTTAATAAGCAAAGACGATCATGATTGTTACCTCATAGTAGGCTAGTCGAGGGTATGGAAGCAACATAGCCAAATTAGAAGCCAAAGCTCCTAAAGCAGTACTTGAAGCAACATGAATTGGGTGCATCAGAACTCCAGTATTTTCACTTCCATTAACAACTGCAGCTACATACACAATCACAATCTGCCCGAATGCAATTCTTTTGGACATCATCGGAGTTGACTCTGGCAGTGATACCATGAACGATGTAATGGTCACTGCAGCCGCGGCCAGGCCGGTCGTGAACCCATCAGGTCCAACCATCCACAAGGTTAACGTACAGGGGACCAAAGCTAGGATGGTGGCGTATAGAGCATGCCAACTTCCTCTGAGAGTGTCACCAAGTGTAGCATCAGACACAATGAGTATAGTTGTCATGTAAGAGAAGGCAGGGTACCCTATCAACAGCCTGATTGGAGCTGGCGCATAGAGGGCGGTGCAGCCAACGATCAGGCAGGCAAGTGCAGTTCTTAACCCTGAAATCAATCGGACAAGCCAGACTGATGTTCTTCCTGACATGATACTTATAAAACCAGGATGCAATACTAAAATACTAATATGTGTTGGATGTTGGTGTCAGGAGATCGGAAGAAACAAAAGAATTTGAAGTTGGTGACTGTAAATCGAATCAGTTTGGGAATTACAGGCTTTGTGAGATGGTGGACACTGGCTTCAACTGCATGTTCACTACTTAATGTGACATGTCTCTTTATAGGAGGGACCAGCTGTTGACTCTCTTGCGGGGACTGCGTGTGGTAAGTTAGGTTCTAGTTTATCTGTTTTGATCCAATTAATTTTCTTTTTCATAGCATAATAGGCACGTACTTTGTTCACTTTGCATTAATAATTCATCTACTAGTATGTTACAACTTACAATAATGTGTTAAGATAAATCTTAAGTACAGTTTTTCACTTTTTCTTGTCCTTCCACTCTTTAGTTCGTTTTTTGATTAGAAAGTTTAAAGAGAAGTTGTATGTTCCACAGAAAAAGAAACGTGCCCCTTTTAGTATAGTGCGGTTTGTGTTGTTTTGATATTATATGTGCTCGTAGGACTTCCACTAGCGTCATGTGTAATGGAATTGATCAGAGAATTGGATATTTGGTGCCAACTCGATGATTAATATGCGTTGGAAGGATAATAGCATTATTACAGGAATTAGTTCCATGTCTCCCCATTTGATTGCAAATGGTTTCATACGTCGACAGGTAAAGAGAAAATGGAAGTTGATCGTTTCTTTTGGTTCATAGCTAATGTCTGAGTTGGGTTTGAGGCAATGAAGTAAGTCTTACATCAAGCAGCAAGTCTTATATTAGTTACTCTTTTTCTTCAAAGTTTGAAGTTGAATTTCTAGTAATTTTAAGTAAAAAAAAGTTAAAGATTTAGAAACAGAGACTGAGGTCACATTCCCTGAGGCATTTGATTGAAACTTTAGTGAAGTGAAAACCCAAAAAATAGAAGAATTAGTAAGAGGGGTACAATGGTAGTGTCTAAATAAAAGATTGCCATTAGAGGATCACAATGAGACCAAAGATAGAAAAGTGTCTAGACTGAATAATAATTCATAACTTATAATATTGAATGAATATTAAACAAGATATAATAAATAGTAAGTGTAAATCATTTAATGATTTAATAACTTAAAATCATACATAAGATTAGATAGTTTGACTTATTATTAATGTACTTCTTAACTCTTAGAAATTATCAATAAGTCATCAACTTTTGTTAAATTTTTAATTGTAGACTCTGTAATAACATCATGTTCAACACATGGCACTCTGTGGTATTACATGAAATTATTTTGAAATTCGCAGATAGAATTTGTACCGCTAGTTGACAGCTTGGAGGTTATTATTATTATCACCACATTCAGTCTGAAGTCTCGCATTGACAGCATGGAGGTAAGTATTATAAAATCAGAATACTGAGAGAATGGTTATTTATAAAATTCAAATATTATATTGATAATATATGAAATCATATGAAATTTTATCCTTAAATTTGAATAAGTATAGAGAAACAATCCATATTAGCGTCTTTAAGGGACCAGATCATCTAGATAAGAGGGTACAGCAAAACTGGGAAGAAAGATCTTCCCTCATCTAGACAAAATCAAGCATCTGGACCTGCCATATATACTCTATCCCAGAAGAATCAATTAATGAACCTGCACGGAGCCACCTGGAATCACGATGACGAGTGTCAGGATATTTACTGACCTTGCGAGTTTTCATTTAGTCTTTTCACAGAAATTGGAAAGAGCATAGAAAGTGCAATGTTCCTGCCCACAATCCCTTACAAGTCCAACCATCCCAAGTCATGCACGACATATTCAGATATTCCTAATGCAAGTGCATGCAACTCTTTATTTTTTTTTTAGATCGGAAGAAACCTTACAGCGGGTTAAGTGGGCATATCTTTTTTAGAGTTCAAATAGCGCACTACCTTACAAGCGGATCAAGTGGGCACACCTTATTATTGAGGGCTCAACTAATTCTTTATCATAACAGAAATTTTCTTATATCTGGCATGAACAACTTGGTTTTCCAAAGTTCCTGGAAATTAAGTGAGCTTCTTATGTCTGGAGCCAACGAAACAGTATGGCCTTGCCTTTCAGAATTTACAAGCATCATTGAATCAGCAAGCGAAAGGACCAAAACCATCGTGCCTTAAACGTAAGGTCCATACATGACATGAGTGACTAAGTAAACTGCTAGTGGCTAGCCTCTTCCACTCGTTACTTGGTTCTTCGGGCAACTGATATAAGTGGCGTCTAAGCATGACACCTTTTCCTCTGTACATTGTTTGGTCACGTTTCCTTCTCAGTTTCTGAATATACTCGACGTCCATGGAAGACTCTGTTGATTTTGATGTTTACTAAACTAGATTTTTCTGTGGTCTGAGTTGGTTATTCACTTGGACAGGTCAAGCCTTTAATAATGTTGTAACCGAACAAACAAAAATGTTTTTTTGCTTCCATTTGGTACCGTTAATTGGAACTTCCCTTGCCTGAGGGTAGAGGGCTCAATGAATGCTCTTGAGGATTCGTCCTGCCTGCCTACTTGATGTGCAGAGATTTAAGGATCACTCATTTTGCATAAGCAGACAAAAGTTTCGATTCATTGATTAACGTAAGAAAGCGTTGATTTAGTTGGACTTATTGCAGTATAGTTTTTACTTTTTATTAGTCGAATTTTTTTTAATAAACTCTTTTTAGAAATTTTTTTTAAGAAATCAGTTAATTGCTTAATTTATATTTTAAAAAAGAGCTTCATATAGTTGATTGTTTGACAACAACAAAAATAACAGGTATTTTTAATTTTAATTATATTTTACTTTGTAATAAAAATTATTTATGCATATAAATATTATTTAAAGTATATTAAATATTATGCAAAGCACAGTATATTAATTATTTTATAATTTTAAATCATATAAAACATAAATGAAAAAATATCTAATCAAATTTTTTTAATGAATTATACCATAAGTAAAACTAATATAAAAAATAAATGTTAAAAAATATAAAAAATTCAAATTATATTATATAAATCTCAAAATGAATATTCTAAATTGAGTAAATAGTTAAATACACAATAAAATTATGCATTTTATTGTAATACAAGAAGATTTGTAATATATTGTTCCCTAAGATATTATAATACAAGAAGATTTGCAATAAATTAGAGAAGTAGAGAAGATGAGTTTGTAAGATAAATGTGAAGATGAGATTGTGAATATTGTGGGAATTATATGTAAAAAATAAAGATAAAAGAGACTGAAAAATAAGATCATTAATTAATCAAAAAAATCTAACTGAAAAAGTCATTTGAGAGATTTTTTTTAAAAGCTCCAAATTTGAGTTTTTTAAAAAATTATATTTTAGCTGGCAAAAAAGTCATATCTATTAAAGAAATGATTTTTTATTTTACAACTAAATACTTATTTTTCTTAAAAAAGACTTTTGTGGTAAAAAAAAGTACTTATTAATTTATCAAAAGTTCATCCAAACATGCACGAAGTCAAACATAATAATCAAACTTGACTCCGGTCTAACTCAGAACCAACAAATCAAGTTAAAATTTGATTGAATTTTGAGTTGAGCTCGGACTTAACAGTCCAATTCGAGCTTGAAAATTCTAACTCTTTACTTCAATATAATATAGTGTATAGATTTAAAAATATAAAGACAAACAATATGCTCTTAATGAGTTATATTTATGGTTTAATAAGATCGACTTAAAATTGGACCTAATGGGATTGAAGTCATTATTACTCCTATTATCACCCTTTATTAAATATTAGATTTATCAAAAGAATTCTTTTTAGAAAAATTTCATTTCTTTCAAAACATCTAATTTTAGATATCATTATAAACTTGATGAAATATCACATCTATATATAATACAAAAAAAAAGATATTCTTGTACTGTGGTTGAAACTCCACCAGATCAGCAAAATTAAATGGCCGGCAAGAGCTCATAAAATGTACATGTGGTATGATGGTTAGCCAGAAGATTAGTTAATCTGTTTGCTAGTGCGAGCAAGTCTGAAAAGGGCCACCTTATGTCATTCTGAAGATGAAAGCTTAGTGGGAATTGGATCACTTGTTATCTGTACTCTGTACTACCAGATTTAACGTCTATGTCGTCCAGGTTATGGAAAGTGACAATGCCAAAATGTTGATATCAAGAAGTGGATGTACGATGGTCACTAAACTAGATTTCAACCCGATTTGAAGATTTTAAGTTTCAAGTCAGATTTTGGTTATTTGTTTTAAACCTATTAAACCCCAAAATCTAAAACACTTTTAAGTTTAGGTTTGGTTGTTAGAATTAGTTAACTTAATTCAAAGTCAACCGATCGAATTCGGATCTGTTCGATTTGGATTTATTCTGTTGACAACTAAATTTTGAGCTAAAGTTTAGAATTTGGTTTGTGTCTCTCAAACCCAAAATCAAAAACATTTTAGGTTTAAATTTGGATCGTAATCCTAAGATTGTTAACTCAAAGTCGATCGTCAAGGTGACAAAGATCTAGATTCAATTCAATTCATTGTCATTTCTGATATTTGTCGGCTCTAAAATCGGCCCGAGTCACTTGACCCGAGTCATTCGGCCCCGTTTGCCAAATCTAGCTGCATATTTGTGCTCTATCTTCCTATGCAGTCCTTTGAGCATGTTGTTTCCAATGTTCTCTCTCCTAACAGCCGAATTACACCCATAACGAAATCTACAAAAAAAATCTGCCCTTCAGCTCCCACCCCTTACACATTCAGCAATGCCAGTTTCACGCCAGACCTGAATCTAGTTTATAGTACACATGTACGCTAGGGTACAGGGTACATCATGCGCTTATTTACATCACACAAAACTTTAACAAGGTTCTTGGTGGAAGAAATGTCTCAAAGGGCATGGTTAGTGCATTCTTTAACGACCAACAACTATAGAAAATGGCAAGCAATTTCCGGTTGTGTCCACTGCAATGAAATGGTAAATGAAACTCAAATCTAATCAAGAAAGAGTGACTTACCTGGTGTCTGAAGTCAAAGGATGTAAAAAAAAAAAGCATGTTCTTCTTCAATATGCGTCTACCAATTTTACATAGTGGGAAGAGTCCTCCAATCATATGGTAACAAGTCCCTACTTCAGGCCTCGTTGGTGAAATATAGGTCCCTTCTGGTATGTTTAGGTGATCACCGCTAAATATCCCTATCATCAGTCCAGGAATTATCTTGTAGCCATGCCTGGAAGACAAGACCTGATCTTATCTTGTTTACACGGATTCCATGCTATTGCACTACTAGGGACACAATGCGTTCTCACCCATCCTGCAGTATAGTTAGTGGTCGGCAAGCTCATATGTGCAAGGCTCTGACGGATATCCGTTGACTCAGTTCATTTGTCTTCAAGTTTGGACATTATGGGGATAGTCAGGGTACAGCTTCCAAAGCCGTTAATGGGTGAGCAAGCCAGCACATTCGGGTAGAACCACCAATACACGTTTCCCAAAATGGATCATTAAGCAGTGATAATAAGAGTAAAAGGGGCATGCTACAAAACTACACACATTGTAATCTAGCAACATGAAAGATGATGGGATGAATTAACTGTTGAATGTTAAAGTAGGAAAGACAGATTAAATTATAATATCATGATTCAAGCAACTGCTTTGAGAAATTAACAATAATGGAAAATTACCTAGAAGTGAACTCCAATCTAATAGTCAAACTCTCATGTATATAATAGAATGTATAAACTCTCTTATAGACAAAATATACAGATACATAATAGACAAAGGAAAAACATAGCTGCTGAGTAAACAGCTGGTACGGTAACTTTAAAAACCAACAGACGTTGTGGAAAACAATGCAGCTCCATTAACAAAACACAAAAATAAACTCATGGACGGTATAAAGTCATGTAGGGGCATAACAGAGTACCATTAGAACTTGTTTTTATTTTAGTCTAAGACATTTAACTAGTTCAGAATTACAATCATTCAGCCATATATAAATATACCTTGCTTGTACATTTTCATTATAACGTTCATGCCCCTTCCTCTTGGGGAGAATTGAAGTTACATTGGCTTAAGGATAAGTTTGTATTAACCTTACTAGTCACACTTTTCTGGTAGGCAGAGATTTGTTCTGAGAGCGAGTTCTGGGAAGAAAGCCCTTGGAAGAGGTGTCCGCCAATTGCAACCTTGCAGAAATGAAGTTCTTTTGGCCTTGAATGCGTGTATCATCGCCCAAAACTTTGCCTGCAAATCACACTATCTTCAAATTGCTACACGACTTCATGATTCGTATTTCATATGGATTCTAGCTTAGGTTGGTCAATGCAAGCAGCTCCAGGATACGGGGAATAAAAATTGGCCATAGAGAAGTGGTTAGCTGATAAATGCTTCCTTCAAACCAGCTTAGTAAGATGATTTACAAACAGTCAAACAAAGGTATGTTCCTTAAGGAAAATAAGTAAGTTTACATTTTCCAAACATGTTTCTGAATGTATGTAAAAGAGGAACCATTTAGTCACTGTTTACAACAGTCAATGGATGTGCATTGAGCATGTCCAGTAAATAACAGTTAACTTTTCAAAATTACAGCCATTTTTATGCAACTGCAACATGCAGGGGTTAGAAATATGAGAAATTATCAGGATAAAGATGGGAACAAGTATGAAATAAAGGAAATGTA
Organism: Erythroxylum divaricatum; assembly: GCA_025434745.1. Lineage (NCBI taxonomy): Eukaryota > Viridiplantae > Streptophyta > Magnoliopsida > Malpighiales > Erythroxylaceae > Erythroxylum > Erythroxylum divaricatum. Next base: position 47,064,927 of record JANTPM010000005.1, read on the forward strand.
CAACAATAAGGGGGTCATATTCATCCAGAAACAGAAAAGGCACAACCCTGAAGTTTACATAGAAAATTTATGTAAGCAATAAAGAAATTCTTTCATATTTCTAATCTAGCGAAGAGCTGTCATGATGCAATGAATGCTGGAGGAAACCTTAAAATGGTAAGATAGGTTCAGAGTTGGAAAGTATTAGTCTAAGATTTTAAGTATGTAAAAGATAAATGATATGAGCTAAATGGAAGGAAAGAAGACAAACTAAAGCCATGGAAGTTAATTTGCAAACTCTGGAAAGGAGGCTATGCAGATTAGGTCCAACAATAGCAAATTATGCATGGAATACCTAATATTGATTAACCATGAAGTTTGATAGTTGATAGAACAATACTTGAGCATGATGGCAAAGGAAATTAAAATGATCATGAAACAAAACTTGGGCTTGTTGACACAACCTTCAGTTTGGCCAGTAGTGGAACTCTTCTTCGTACATTCAGTGCTCTCACTGTCTGCTACTTCTAAAGTATCTAATTCTACTCCTACCATGGACTTGTTATTCCCTTCCGTGGCTCGAGATTCTTTTTCTTTTACTGCTGAACGAGTAAACCTCTTCCTGCTGGTTGGAGCACTTAGCATTGTGCTGGCAGACTCAGTTCTCATATGAGCATTGACATGAGATCGCCCATTAACACCGTTCTCCACAACTGAAGCACCTCTTTGGGAATAATTTGATACAGACACATGGGACAACTTATCCTCTAATACCACAGCCAGGGGTTCTATTTCTTTGACAATGGCCAAACGAGTAAACCTCTTCCTCTTAGTTGAAGCACTCACTACAAAGTCATCTGCACAAGCATCCATCTGGACACTATCACAACTACCAGCAACATTGCTCATGTTAACTGCATCATGTTTTCCAGAATTGTCTGATAGTGTCTTATGGAACTGAGTATCCATTTCCACGCCTAAAGTTTGTCTTTCTTGGTGGGCTGAACAAGCACGCTTATTTCTGTTAGTTGAAGATTTTAAAGCCATTTCGCCAGTAGAATCATTGAGAAAACTGTTATCCGTGAAAGCTGCATCCTTTTGAACTGCTGACCTAGTTATTCTAGTTGCTTTAGCAGGCAGGTTTAATTCAATCAATTCTGATGGACACAGTGACTCTATATTTGAGGAAAGGCGTCCCAAGATGCTAATTTCAGTGGTAGAACTCATGCATTTAGATGTCTTTTCCTCATTATTCCAAGTCTCTCTGTGTCCATCACAGGAAAATTCAACAGATTGAGGCTTCCATGAAACAGCCTTCTCAATCGATATGATTGATTTTGCCATTCCAACAGATTTCGGCACAACTGACATGCAATCAGCGGGTGCATCTGAGAAAACCTTATCTTTTGAAAAAAGTCCACCAACAGTGACAGACTTAGGAGTAACCTGAACTCGTGAGGCAAGAGCCGCACATGCAGCAAGAGGACTGAGACACAACCTAGTTTCTGAATTATCTCCTTCAACTGGTGAAGTAGCTGTAGGCGGACCCGCAACTTCCACATCCCCTTGTAGACTACTGGAGTTCCTGGTTATCCTTCTCGGTTTCTTGTCAGATAGAACTTCAACAGTTTGAATACCTGTTTTTATTGGAAGAACTAACTGGCAATGTTGTTTCTTGTCCACTGTATTTAAAACCAGGACATGGTGCTACTTTTAAAGTACAGGTTTATAAAGATGCCAAACAAATAAGCCCAAGTAAAAAGCACACATCTTATGTCTATAACTCTTTTACTCTGAACACACACTGGTATAGCCTATGAAGAGTTGCACAACATAACCATTTTTTACCAATGAAATTGACCAAACAGAGTATAAATCGTGCTATATTAATTGCAAATGATTTTTTATTTTTAACAGACTGAGTATGTTTAACAGTTAGGATGGCTCGCAAATGCAGGAAAATATTATCTTATGCATAATCAGTTCTTTTACATTATTCTATTAGCAATGGCCCCCGAAATGTTCAATATCACAAAATATGTAGCATTCCTGTTAAAGTGATGTACAACGACACCCAATGACATACAGTGTCAGCAGTAGACTCCTTGAAGTTTATAGAAAAGATTTCCCCAACCCAACAAAGATTCAGAAATTTTCCATCATCAAACAAAAATATCTAGTTATATCCTCCAAACTGGAAACATACTATTGGCAGGATTGATTACCTTCAATGCCAGTTTGAGTTTCAGCTGGAATGCATTTTTTATATGGATCATCTGGACTGCTGATCTCTTTTGCTTGCTTTTCCAGCAACTTAGTGAGGTCTATTTCATAGTTTACATCCTCAGAGACTGTCAGGAGAGGAGATGCACTAGAGAAACCAGTGGCCTTTGCTGATCCCAATAATAAAGCAACAATTGGATGGACATTGATGTTTCCGGTAGCCAGTTTCATGATTGAACTAGAAGACACAGTGGCTTCATCTTTGAGATTTAGGTGAAGCCAATTGATAGCAAAAGTGCACCTACAAGGACCCCTACAATGCCTTACTCGTTTGACCTGCAAATCATGTATACTGAGTGAAGAACCAAATTGGTAGAATGGCTAGGGTAAGGAATTTTATAAAACGGGGACTCCAGGCAATTGAAATGACAAGTGAAACTCTCTTTGAAGGAACTGACTTGGTTTCTCCTACATAAAAGCTAAGCAGAACATTCCAATAATCTTATTAAGATTCACACTCATTTCTTTGTTTCCTACACGAGATAACGTATTCTGCAAGTAAAATTGATCCTTCGATTGCACTTAAGCACAATGCATAAATCATTTCGATGCATTATTTCCATTTCATACGCGTTTGATGCAAGCCAAGAAAAACTTCCCGAGACTTGTAGCAAATAATTCTCAGAAAAAAACTTATACCTTCTTCACTTTAGCATCACAGAATAAGTTATCAAGCCCTGTGTCACGACTAGCAAGAACATGGTCGCCTTCTTTGATGCAAGAGCATTCATCACCTTGAAGAGGAACAGAACGAAACCGGAGACACGTGAGCACTTCATCCTTCTTCAATAACACAACTCCAGAAACGGAGCTCTCAAAGTGGACAACTAAACCGTCCCCAGTTGAGCTGCAGTGGCAAACAAAACACCGAACAAAGAATATAAACTCCAAACATTCGAAAAAAGAAAGAGAGATAGAAAGGTTATACCTTAAATTGTAGACTAGATCCTACCTGCTACTCAGCCAACTAAGTTTGATAAAGTTACTTGAACCTCAATGTCCATTTATAGGACCCAAAAGACTAATTAAACACTGAAATTATGAGTAAACTAAATCAATCCAGTTCATCCACTTTCAACAGACCAGCTTCATCTCATCAGCACTACACTGTCGATTATCGCATAGGACGGTAAAATTTCAAGTGCAAAATAATAAAATCTCCGATGATCGACACAATAGAAGAACTTGGAACTAACTAAACACCACGCGAATTGCAATCGAGATTGATCAGTGGAAAGAGGTACCGGTAAGATGACGAGTAAAGTGAAGTAGTAGTGGATGTCGAGGACAAGAGTAGTTGACCTGAGAGAGACCTGACATGGATGCCAAGAGAAGTCCTCTTTTCGCATGGCTTCGAGTTCAAGATCGCTCCTTGTACCATCGAAAGCGGCCATTTCTGTTGCTGAGGTTGGTAATGCAGCAAAGGTGCTAGATTTTAGTTTCAGCTTCTGTTGGAGCAAGGGCAGTTAATTGGTTGACAATATATATATATATATATTGATCTTCTATTTAGTAACTTAAAATTTAAATTTCAGGTCCTTTATTTTTTAATTTTAAATTAATTTTATGGTAAAAAATTGCTAAATGATTTTAAAACTCAAATTTCAATGTTTTCGAACGGACCAAAAGTTAAACAAGTAAGATGGGAAGTTAAAAGTGTCTTTCCATATTTGAAATCTTCTTAAAATATCTCGTAACCAACTAAAAAAAAGTTTAATCGTTATTAGGTCAATTGAATGAAATTAAGAATTTGAAAATAATTAAAAATGTTTTCTTATTTATCGAAAAAATTAAAATTTAATTAAAAAAGAATATTAAATAAAAAATAATTAATTTATAAAAACTCATTATTTTACAAAAATTGGTCAACAGAGTGAATTAGAAAACTTTCCTTTCTTTCTAGACATTATCTTTTTCAATTCAAATTAAATTTCAACTTTAACTATTATGATAAGTTTAATTGATTAATTTTTATTAATTTATTATTATTATTTCAAGTAATCTAGCTTTAAAGTATTTTTATCTTTACTATTTATTAAAAATAATTTTATACAAAAATCTCAATTAATTATTTGAAGCTAAATATTATTTTCATTAGTCTTTCATCAACATTCCACAAAATAATTAATAATAATAATAACAACAACAACAACAAAACAAATAATAATAATGATATTTTAATTTAATTTTTATTATAATAAACTGACATTTTATGCATGCTCAATTTAATAATTTAAAAAAATGATAAAAATATTCAATCTAAATTTAAATTATAAGAACTTTTTAAGAAAAATGAATTATTAAATATATGAGTATATCATTAAATTTATTTTGATGCAATATGTGTTAAATTAAATTTTTAAATATAATTTTTTTAGAAGAAAATTATACATCTCTTTATTCACCAATTTCCTTATTCAAATGCAATAAAAATATTTTTTTGGATTTATCTAATTTCCACTTATTAAAATATAATTTTTATTGGTTTTATTATTACTTTTATCTAGTCAAGTTTATAAGGTTACTTTGGGTCAAGCTACCGTTTTCCTCTTTAGGGTGGGCCTCATTTGCTGAGCCTGATTGGCTGAATTGGGTTTTAAGACATCAACCCAACCTAACCCATCACATCCCATTCCGGCCCATTCATCCCAAAAGATTCATTAATTCTTTAAATAACTAAATAAGAAATCCGAATATGATTAAAAATTCAATTAGATTTAAATCAGCTCAATTCGTTTTAAACTAACATTATTTTTAATTTAATTATTAAAATGAAAATTTTTAAAAATTAGTATTTAGTTAATAAAAATATAAAATAAAAGAGAAAATATTTATGAATATTTGTTAACAAGTCAAATGATATAATTAAAATTATAATAAAAGAGGTGAAATATGTGATTTTATTCATTTGTAAAAATATTTTATTACTTTAATTTATTTACAAATTATATTATAAAAATTAATAGACTTTTATAAAATTTAATAAAAACCAAACTAAAAGTTAACTTCTTAAATTAAGAAGTTTAAGTTTTAAAACGTCCAATTAGTATAGAGTGTCATAATATCACTCAAACATTAAACAAAATCAAACAAATTAAAAAATAACTTAAACATTATTATTAAGAAACTTATTAAATAAAAATTAATTGGTTTATTTTAATTTATAAAATTTGATTAATTAATTAATCAATTAATTGTTTTTTAACAAAAAAAATTAATAAATTAAAGAATCGAAAAGTGTCAATCAAATTGGTTTGATTTTTAAAATATTAGTGAAAACCTTATTTTTTAACCTTAAAAATAATTTAGAAATAAAATATTTTTCATTAAAAATCATTTTAAAATATAAATAATAAACAATTTATTTGTGTAGAATTTTCTAGTAAAAATGTGAAAGCTCTACGTGCATTCCACGAACGCGCATTGCTAACACAAGGAGAGAAGCCGCCGCGCACAACCTGTGAAGTAAAGTATAATTTGAAGATCGTTGGAGTGGAACATTCTAGAATTCCAAACCCTAATTCTATATAAACCCACGCTCATCTCCCGTTTCCACCACTTCAGCTCTCCATATATCTTAACCTACGTCTCTCTGATTCTCCGCCGCCCTCTCGTTTCTTAAAGTTTAGTTAGCGTAGGAAGAAAACGATGGCCGGAAAAGGAGAGGGTCCAGCCATCGGCATTGATCTCGGCACGACCTACTCATGCGTCGGCGTGTGGCAACACGACCGCGTTGAGATCATAGCCAACGATCAAGGAAACAGGACGACGCCTTCCTATGTTGCATTCACCGACACCGAACGTTTGATCGGGGATGCGGCCAAGAATCAGGTCGCCATGAACCCTATCAACACTGTATTTGGTAAGATCTGTTGTTTCTTGACATTGATAGACTTAGATCTGAAAGTTGAAGTCTTTGGTATGTTGTTTTGAAGCTTTATGTTTAAAGTCGTTTACCCATTGGTTCATTGCGTAGGATCTCTGTCTGTTCATGATTTATAACGGTTCAATATTATCAGAGTTTTTAGTTTGTAGTATTCTTAAAATATGAAGTTAGTCCTTCGAGATCTTAAAGGTTCTTTTTGAATGCTATGGATTCTTGCGTACTAATGTGTTAGGCTGTCATTTGGCATCTTCTACTTAGCGTAATGCATTTTTTTTCCTGATTTGAATTTTGGATTTCGTTGAACTAGGTTATTGTTATTCGTGTTAGGTTTGTTTTGTCGAGTTCATTCAGTGATAACAGGTTCATTGAGATCATAAAACAAAAACATTGATGGATTGACAGATTTAACACCGTCATTCTAAGTCAACGACGCAAGTTTGTCTTAACTACCTTGATTTTGTTTACTTTGTTTGTATGCTATTTTATTGTTACGGTGGTGGCTGAAACTATATAGTTGCACATTATTTGAATGTAACACCTTGTGTAGGATTCCTTCGTTTGAGGGTTTGTTTCACACTTAGATGTGGTTTGGTGTTGGGACGCTCTAGACGTTTGATATCATATCCTAAGTTTCTTTTGCACTTGCATGCGCTAAGTGTAAATGTTGTTGTCTGCAGATGCGAAGAGGTTGATTGGCAGAAGATTCACCGATTCCTCTGTCCAGAGTGACATCAAATTGTGGCCATTTAAAGTTATTGCTGGCCCTGGTGACAAGCCCATGATTGTGGTCTCATACAAAGGAGAGGAAAAACAATTTGCTGCAGAAGAAATCTCTTCTATGGTCCTTATAAAAATGCGTGAAATTGCTGAGGCCTATCTTGGCTCCACCGTCAAGAATGCTGTGGTCACGGTTCCTGCTTATTTTAATGACTCCCAGCGTCAGGCCACAAAGGATGCTGGTGTCATTGCTGGGCTTAATGTGATGCGTATTATCAATGAGCCCACAGCTGCAGCTATTGCCTATGGCCTTGACAAGAAGGCAACCAGTGTTGGTGAGAAGAATGTGTTGATTTTTGATCTTGGTGGTGGTACTTTTGATGTGTCTCTTCTCACCATCGAAGAGGGTATCTTTGAGGTGAAGGCTACTGCCGGAGACACTCACCTTGGTGGTGAGGATTTTGATAACAGGATGGTTAACCACTTTGTCCAAGAATTCAAGAGAAAAAAC
>JANTPM010000005.1:47072827-47084465 GCA_025434745.1 Erythroxylum divaricatum
ATGGAGCCTGTTGAGAAGTGTTTGAGGGATGCAAAGATGGACAAAAGCTCTATGCATGATGTTGTGCTCGTTGGTGGCTCTACTAGAATTTCGAAAGTCCAACAATTGCTGCAAGATTTCTTCAATGGAAAGGAGCTTTGCAAGAGCATCAACCCCGATGAGGCTGTTGCTTATGGTGCTGCAGTCCAGGCTGCTATTTTGAGCGGTGAGGGCAACGAGAAGGTGCAGGATCTCCTTTTGTTGGATGTCACTCCACTCTCCCTTGGTCTGGAGACTGCGGGAGGTGTCATGACTGTGTTGATTCCCAGGAACACAACTATTCCCACCAAGAAGGAACAGGTCTTCTCTACTTACTCTGACAACCAACCTGGTGTGTTGATCCAAGTCTATGAAGGTGAGAGGACAAGGACTAGGGACAACAACTTGCTTGGCAAATTTGAGCTCTCTGGCATTCCTCCTGCTCCTAGAGGTGTACCACAGATCACTGTGTGCTTTGACATTGATGCCAATGGTATCTTGAACGTGTCTGCCGAGGACAAGACTACCGGTCAGAAGAACAAGATTACCATCACCAATGACAAGGGAAGACTATCGAAGGACGAAATTGAGAAGATGGTTCAAGAAGCAGAGAAGTACAAGTCCGAGGATGAAGAGCACAAGAAGAAGGTGGAGGCCAAGAACAGCTTAGAGAACTACGCATACAACATGAGGAACACAGTAAAAGACGAGAAAATTGGTGAAAAACTCCCTCCTGCCGACAAGAAAAAGATCGAGGATGCTATTGAAGCGGCCATCCAATGGCTTGACAGCAACCAGCTAGCTGAGGCTGATGAGTTCGAAGACAAGATGAAGGAGTTGGAGGGCATCTGCAACCCCATCATTGCGAAGATGTACCAAGGAGCTGGAGCTGACATGGGTGGTGCGCCAGATGATGACATCCCTGCTGGCGGCAGCGGAGCAGGCCCCAAGATTGAGGAAGTCGACTAAGCTATTCCATGACCTACTTCTATACTACCACCACCTAGGTTTAATCGCATTCTGCTCTTTTGGAGTTATATCACGTTTAAATTTTTGTGACTTTGATATACATTCAAAGCCAAACCCTGGATGTTTATTTCGAATTTCAAGTTTAAAAGGTCTACAGATCATTATAATTCATGGAAGCAGTTTCTAAATTTTACATGGTTACAAGTTTTTACCATTTTCCCCAAGTTAGCTCAAGTTTGCCAAACTTTAGATTATAGAATCTACTTAAAACTTCAGCTGCTAACGCCCCTTTGTCGAAGGGACGATAAATTGACTTTGAGAGCGATTGAACAGGAGGATTGGTAAGAAAGCTCTTTTAATTTAAGTTATAGTCATTTAAAATTTAGAGTCAGCTTTACTTATTTGATTTGAATGTAGATTAGTTTAGGAGTCAGTTTTATCTGAGACTTATCTGATTTGAGTGAGATTAGTTTAGGTATGAATGGATTAAAAATACTTTCATGATCCTTATATCTTGAGAGCCTTCTGTGATATTTTGCAGGCAAGTAAAAAAAATATATCGATTTGATTTTTGATTTGATGAAGCTTCGAACTGTATAAATCTGATCGAATCCCAAAAGAATCAGCCATTTAGAAACTTCAATGCTTATCTACCGACAGTCGGTGGTTTGCAGCAAACGTAACGTGTCTAGTCGGTGGTTTGCAGCGAGAACGTGTCTAAGTATCAATCCAATACAGTAGCATCATGTCAACTGTAAAGTGAACCAAGAAATTAGTTATGTTTGGGAAGGAAAGTGTGTCTAAGATCTCAGGTTTGAATCTTAACAGCGATAATATAACAGCTCATCCAATATGATGACTTCTTATGCCCGAACACTGAGTTATTTTTTCAAAAAATTAGCTAAGATTAAATTATAATTTACCTCCCTCACATAATATTAGGCTAAAATATAAAGATGCCTAAGGTAAGAGTTTCACCTTTTTAGTCCAAGAAACTAGTTATGTCATTAAATCACGCAGCCATACTTGACTTTTGAGTATCTGCAACTTCCTGCAGACCTTGCTTTATTGTCACCAACACGCAAAAGACGCGCATTTTTATAATATTCGACAAGTTTAATGTCTGAAAGTCCTCGTCACGCAGATCCTGATTGACTCCGTAGGTTCACGTCTGTGTGGACGTTTAACAACTTCAGCTGCTGGAGCTGGACTCTTGTAAAGAAAAGTAAAAACAGTGCAGCTTCTTATCTCCAAACGAAGAGGTGACTTATCAATAACGTATTGGTCCCCCCCTTTCATGAAGGTCTCCACCAAACTGTTGACAAGTACAAAAGCTCAAATACTTTTCTTACACATGTTGGAATCTAAGGTCAAGGATTGCTTTTGGGTTGGAGAAATTAAGGTTATGAAGGTAGAAATTTTAGCTTAGCAGACTTAAGAACATAAGAGGCACCTAACGCAAGAGTCCATGCAAAGATCTTTCGTGAGCTTTGACGTGAAGAATCTCTGTATGAGTCGTTACAAAAATGAGTGAAACACTTGCGTGAATAAATACATCAAATCTTTCATAATACTTCTAAAATCAAAAATATTTTAAAACTGATACAACTTACAGATAAAACCTATAACTTGAGGGAATACAACATGACATCGGAGAAGAGACAGAAAAAAAAAAAAAAGCAAATCTGAAGTGCATGCACATTTTGTTCCATAGATTAAGGTTAGCCTAAAACCAATGAAGTATCACCACCTGCTGGAAGTTGAAACTCACCCTTAAACTTGTCCTCTCATGTCAGCATTAGATCGTTGGCTCCAAGATGAGGGCGAAGACATACTCGCACCTCATGCTCTTCGGGCCCCTCGTGGAGTTTAGGCACTAGAATCTCAAGCACTGACCCTGGTCCATCATAATAAGCTTCTATATTAGCGTCCTCTGGAATCCGAGTTCGAAGAGGGATTTCTCGGACAAACTCCCCTGGGGGGCAATGTTCGGAAGCCGGATCTGTGAGTTTGAAAGTCCTATCGTGTCTCTTGATAAACGGCATGCGAGAGGTGCTCACACAAGACACCTTTATTATACCATGAGTGAGGGTGTTTCTCCAAGAAACCTTCACTCTCTGTAGATCCACAAAAGGTAAACTAATAATGATCAGATAACCTTCTTCATCTTCATAGATTGTTTTTGCAGCTGTAACTGGTCCGTAAACATTCTTCATGACACCACTAAAACCATTCAACCAGTGAGGCTCAGTTTGATGAATTTCAATATCCGGAATCCGATCAGAGGGAGGATTTACAGCCAAGTAACATTCATCATCATTCCCATGGGGGAAAAAGTCCTTCCTCCTTTTGCTGCTGACAGGAGATAGGTCCATTCCATCACCATTGCTATGGCTAGATGGCTGAGTCGACAAATTGAGCCCAGAACCATTAAGCAGCTTCTTAGAGTGAGAATTAGATGCACTCTTTATTGGAGGAGGTGGCCTTTCAAGCTCAAAATCTGTGTTGGGAAGGTTTCTCCAAGAACCAAAGTCACTGGCTTCAGGTGGGATGGTGAAGTTCAAATCCCTACCAGTAAGTTCCACCCATCTTTTCTTTTCGTCCTCGTCAAGCCCCATAAGATTAGGTGATGGAACAATCTCGATGCCATGAACACACTGGGGATTGGAAAGCCCTCTATAATGCTTTCGCTGCATTCTGTGAGATCGAACAAAACCCTTGTCGACACTAAATGGAAAGGGTCGCTCTCCTTGACGAGAATGCCCATTCATGTAACTCCTCAATTGCATCTTACCCAAAGCATTCTCTGGTCTCTCCTTGAAAACCCACATGTACATGTTTTCCATGTCATGCTGAACCATGAAAACATCAAGCTTGAGATCAGACTTGTCGAACCCGGAAACTCCATTGCTGTCCCGGACAATTTTGGCCTTTGATTTCTCGTTTAATGCAGGCTTAAAGTAAAAACTAAAGAAAAACCAAGCACCCCAAATGCTATCAACCCTTTTGGCACACTTCCTCCCAACCTTTGGGATGCTAAGAAGAGTCTCAGTCTCATAAACCTGCGGACCAAGTCCCACTTCCAATATATCACAAGGGTCAGAGTTCCATGATGGTGGAGGTGGGCTACGTTCAGCTGACAGGGGTAAGTTAATATCAGGTGGTCGGGGAAGTATAATCTGACGGTTCATCTCCAAATCCAATTCGTCGTGTGAGGAGGCACTGGAATCCATTGACAAGAGGGTGGATGGGTGATGATTCTCCATTGACAAGGTTGTGAGACGAGAATCTACCATGCTTCAGCTCACTTCCATGGTGGGTTTTGTTGCTGGTGGGCAGTAGAATGAATCCATTTCCGTATCCAAAGAGCACAATTCAATAAAACAACAACCTTATAAACACCTTCATCAACATCTCAATCCCCACAATATCTCCCCTCCATCAAAACCCTAGATTTATCAATCACACAGCTTAATCCCCATAAACCCACATCAGAAATCAAAAGAACAAAACAAAAGATGAACTATCCCCAAGTACAATTCACTTCCTAATTACTTTAACTGAAATATAAACAACAAATGAAACAGAAGGTAGAGTCTTTGTTCTTTTCTATTTCTCGTATTGCTGTGAAGAAGCATAATCCAAAGCTAAGATAAATTTGAAAAAGAAAAACAAGGAGAAAAGAAGAAACTAAAAGAAGATCTCTTCAATCTGCAACCCTAATGAGAGACAGAAAGACATATCTAAAACGCTAAAGAAACACTATATCTAACCCTAACCCAAGAATCTCCCGAAATCCACCGAACACAGGTGGAAAAAACTGAATCAAAACCATCAAATCGATCGAATATCTAATACCCTTTTACAATTCCTTTATAGAAATTTCTAAAACACCCTCTTAAGCCTCTTCCCACAAAATCAAACCCTCCCCCCCAAAAAAAAAAACAGTAACAAAAACTGAAGCTAACCAAATCTATATCAAAAAATAACCTTTTTCAAGTAAGTACCTTTCAATGAAGCAAGATGAGGACGATGAACATGAAACAGCAGAAGCGACTATTCGGCTCATTCCCCCCATATCATCACCATCGTCAAAAACTACCATTGTTTTTTAATTCCCTTCAGTTTTTTTTTTTAATTTTTGGGTTTCCTTCTCCAAATTTTCCGTTAAAACAAACAACAAAGCGGGAGAGCAAAACAAGAACAAGCGTGTGTATGAATGAATCTGCTCTGTCTATGTGTGCGTGCGTGTGTGTGTGTGCGTGTGTGTGTGTGTGTCTCAGTTCTTGTATTCGTGTCTCGTCTCAGCGTGTGTGTGAATAGAAGAAGAAAATGTGTAGCGCAGCGTCTGTTTTTATGGAGGTTTCGTAGGTTAGATTAGATAGGACCTGTTCTAGATATTACCCCACTCGAATAAAGCTCACCGTTTGTTAACGTTGACGGTTCTTCTCTTTCTTTTTTAATAATTAATTTGTTACTAATTTCTTTTTTATTTTGAATTTTTTGTTGGGTGGGTGAGTGATAACAATATCTGCAACTGTTGTTTGTGGTGTAGGCTTTAACGAGTGCTTATCTGTTAGTTCTTATAAGCCCTTTTTTTGTTATCTTCTTATCTTTAATTTTTTAAATATTTTTTTACTAAATAAAATAATATTTGTGAGAGTTCATATAAGCTCCTCTTTTTAATTCCCGTCAAATCCTCTGTACCCATCATTCAGTACCAATCATATTCTATACGATCTCATCCACACATTTTTTAAGTTCCATATATTTATGTGAATAGAACTGTAAAAAATATAATTGGTATAAAGTTATAAGTACAAAAGATTTTTAATTTTTTTATAAGGTTAAGTTTTGAGATTACAATGGATTGCTCAAATCTTTTATTAAATTATAATATAACTTATTGCTTAAATTGGTTCAAGTTTTATTAAATTTTAATAGAAATATATTTGTTAAATTATTACGAGTTAAATCAAATGTCTAATTGATTAACTTTTAAATTTGGATTAGAATACAACAACAAAAATTCAGTAAAAATCTCAAAAAAAATCTTTTAATACAGAGTCTTATAGTAGATTATAATAGAATAAATTATCAAATTTAATGAAGTTGAAATTTAATTTTTCAAAATAATATATACTTTTTTAAAATTTAATGAAGTATAAGTCATTGGATAATTAAGAATAACAAACCACAAAAATGTGCAAGTTTATAATAAAAATTATTAATTTATTTATAAAAATTATAACACGTAAATAATTAGTTATATAAATAACTTGTAAAGAAAATATTGCATACATTATGACCCTCCTAAGACCTCTACAAAGCGAGAAGCCTTATGCACTGAGTATGTTAACATTTCATATGAATAACTTGTAATTGACAAATAAAATACAATAAGAAAAGTATGTTCCCTATGTGTATGAAATAACAACTTCCAATTTAATTTTTCAAACTTTATTAGATAAATAATTAACATAGGGATTAAGTAAATTAAAAATAAAATAAGAAATTAATTAAAAATGAAAATTAATCTTATTGATATATTGATTTTATTTATTTTAAATGATTAATTTATCTAAAATATATATTTTATAAATTTTTATGTATACTTAATAGATATTTGAGAAATAAAATTTAATATTTGAAAATTTATGTAACTCTTATTTATTATCCAAGCAAACAAATACCTAACAACCAAAGCCTCATTTCTTGTTTTCACTTTTTAATTAATTAATGGTTATAAAATGATTTGTTTCTTAATATAAAATGTCATAGTTCTTCCACATTTACAAAGTCAGGGATAAGAATCTCAAGTGACCATTGGTAGGGATCACCTTTTGTGAAAAAAAAAAATTGAGGCTTTGTGATAAGTTTAATTATTATTCTTTCAAATCTAACTAAGGAAGCCAAGCCAGCCTCATGAAGTCAACATGTACACTTGATAAACTCATAAAAATACACATTAATATATGAATTATATATTTTATATTTATATTTTAATAAATTAATTTGAATCATTGTTATAATTTTTAATATTAAGTTATGAGTGATTGACTTAAGACTTCTAATAATTAAAGAGAATAACACAATAAATAGTAATAACTTTAAATTTTTTAATTTAGTAAGAAATTTTTTTGATTTTTTAATTTAATAATTAATCTTTTAAAACTTGTATAAATTATATCAAAAAGTTTTTTTACTTATATGATGTATCACGTACATGTTCATCTATTAGTTGCATTAATAAAAATAAAATAAAGTTTTTTAAACGTACCCAGTACACAAGATTTCTCATCTTGAAAAGGTAGGGTCATAATATATACAATATTCCCTTTGTATTTTTACAAATAGATTACTTTTTTGAAGTAAACTTATGATCTTATGGTCACAAAGGAACAACTTTACTAATTGCTTTAAGACTCACCCTCTGTTAACCTAAAAAAAAGTTTTAATTTAATTAATACAAATTTTAAAAAGTTTAATACTAAATTATAAAATTTTAAATGTTTAAACACTTTTGAACCTTTTTCTCTAATTAAATTAACTATTTAAAAATAAGTTACATGCTTAAAATTAATTATATAATAAATTTTGAAATTTTTAATTCAAACATGTGTTATAATATTCAATATTAATAGAGTTGATTTGAAAATATTCATAAGTAATTGAACTCAAGACTCTTACTAATTAAAAGCATTTAGACATGAAGAATAGCACTTTGTATTTTTTTTCTTTACATAAAATATTAAAAGCTACAAAAATTTCAACCACACGTTTTTTACATGATTCATTAAGAGGAGATATATACATATAAGAGATGGCGAGAAGAACATTAAAGAATGTTACGTATCATATCATATACTATGAAAATTTTATTATATTAAATTAAATTTTATTAACATATTTATGTATATGAAATTTTTATCATATTATATTAAATTTTATTAACCTATTTATGTAGACATTACATAAACATATTAATAAAATTTAATAAAACATGATAAAAATTTTATAACCAAAAGAAGAGACCTAATACTGGCATGTTTTGATGAAAACTTTACACAAAAATATTTTGATGAGATTTAATAAAACATGATTAAAATAGAATAATTGAAATAGAAAATTTTATGTGAAACATATCCTGATTAGTTATATACCTTTGGTTAAAGTAGAACTCTTCAAAGCTTCGAATTTAACTTCTTTAATTTTATTTTATAATTTAAAAATTAGTATTAATGAATTATCGTAATATATTTTTGTTATATTTCACTAAATTTTATTTTTTAAAAATTGCATAATATTATATAAATGAGATTCATAATTTATTTAAAATTGATAAGTGCTATGTTTTGTTGATGTTGTTGTATATGCCTTTGAATTTAGTATATTTTTAAAAATCTTCTCAAAACTCTTTATTGGTATTAAAATTAGAATGACAAAATTCAATGAATATACATGAATTTGGGCATGATAAATAGAAATTCATGAAATAACTCAAATGATATCAACATCTTCACGTTTTTTATGAAGATATTGAAAATTCACAGGTGAAGTTATCCAACCTAAAATAATAATAACAATGAAATGATTTATGTTCAAAATATATCTTATAATTTAGTAATTTAAATTTTTTTAGTTGAAATAGAGTTAATTACATAAAAAGCTCAAACTTTGATTAATTTTGTAATTATAACCCGAACTTTAAAAATGAAAATTAAATATTTAATTTTTTCAATTCTAGTCAAATATTAATGTCTCTGTCAATTTTTTTGACATAATTTGTCACGTACTCTAAAAACTTAATTATTAATACAAACCAGTCAAAATTAATACAACTACTAAATATTAATAAAACAATATTGTTTAACTACAAAACCAAAACAAGGTCATTTCAAAAAAACGACCGGTATGTTAGCGTGAGAGTGACTTGGGATGTCAGACTGAAGGATTAAATATCATAAAGTGATTTAGGGATTTTATTTTTTAAAACGACATTATTTTAGGTTGTTATGTTAATTTTGGTCACGTCATTAAAGTTAATAGAGACATTATTGTCAGATTATAATTAAAAAAAGTTGAAAGTTTGAATATTTAACTGTCACTTTTTAAATTTCAGACTATGATCGCAAAATTAAGCAAGATTTATTTTTTTTATAATTAACCAGTTGAAAAATAATGTTCCTATTGAGTATTTTTATGATTAGTTGAATATATAAATAAATAGAAATATGATATAATATAATAGAAAGGGTTTTACCAAATGATAGTTTGCGAAAATAAATGATATTATTAAATTATTAAATACTAAATAATAAACTCATACATTCAATTTAAATAATTGACTCTGTAAATATTCTATTTATAATTTATAATTAATAGATAATCATGCACATTCAAGAGTACTTTATTCAATTTATACTTAAAATATAGTGAGTGACGATTCTTCCATTAAAAAATGTTGAAAACTGGAATTGCTTTATTTTGTAAGCGTTGGTGGTGGCTAATTGACTGGCCAACTTCTTGTTTGGATTCAGGGAAAATAAGACCACGATTTTCTTATTGTGAAGGGAAGGGGCGATCTGGAACTTAGCCATTCTAGGAAGATCAGTTAATTAATATTATAAAATAAGAGTAGATGATAATGCATGCTCTTTTCACCCTCGGTAGTGTTAAATTATTAAGACTAATTAGTCTCATTAAGACTGTTTTGTCTCTGTTGGCTTCAATAATGTCTTATAATAATACTAATAAGGTAATGTGCTTTGATGTTGACAACTGCAGTTTCCACCATGTGCTCTAACACTTGTCAAGGCACCATTAACCTTATCGATTGGATAGCTTATTATTTGGGTGATTGTATCCTTTTTTTTTTTATTAAAGGGAAAAACAACTTAATTATAACACTAGTATGAGGAAGCAGAACTTCGATAAATCCTCCAGGAGGATACAGTGGTACTTGATAGGTGTAAAATAAACAAAGTAAGTCTGATGGGTGATTGTATCCTTTACCTTGTAAGGTTTTATGGGGTAGCAAAGTGATATCAGAGCTATCAAGTGAGTGTGAGCTTCTGGAGGGAGGAGGGTATATAGTGACGGAGCAAAAAATTTAATATAAGATGATTCGAATATTAATTTTTTTAAATTTTAGGGAGCTCAGTATACCACTGACTCTTAAATAACTCCGTTGCCCAGTTAGCTCCGTCGTTGAGGGTATATATGAGTAATTGTATCCATTACATTGTAAGACTTTATGGGGTAGCATAGTGTGATATGAGCACAGTCATTAAATAATAAATATTTTATTATTATAAATTGTAATAACAAACTATGTCGATAATTTAAATTTTTTATTAGTTATCATGTCATTGCTAAATTTAACATTTTTAAAATTAAATCAGAAATTAAACCTGTAAGACAGGAGGTTTAAAGTTTAAAGAGTTCAACCAGTATTAAATCTTCATAAATTCAGTTAAAGATGAAATAAATTTAAAATTTTAAAAATATTTTCATTAATAATTTATTATTCACTAAAAGTATATTTAATTTATACCGTAAACATATTTTTCACTAATGAGATTCATATTTGAGTAAAACTACATGATTAGAGATGAAATAACCCCTCTACTAAGTGTTGCATTTTATCGAATTTTTTCAAATCTTGCAATTTAACGAAATTTTAACTGAGTGTTAATGATGATGATGACGCTATTAGAGATGAAGGAACAATTTAAATGAAAACATCACTTTCATATATAAAATTCCATTACAATAATTATCAACTCATAACAAAAACAAAAACAAAAAACAAAAACTAATTATTTTCATATTATGATTGTTAATTACGATTAAGAATAATTATAACCTGTAAATACATTTAAAATTTACGAGAGTTGATATTTATAACAATCTCATAGTTAAGAATTTGTAAAGACTAATTGCACAAGAATTACTTTTTGTCGCATATAAAATAACATAAAATTAGAATTGTTATATAATTTAATTTAATAGTTTTATAATTGTTATATAATATAAAAATCTAATGATTATCATATATAATATAATTGTTCTATCAATTCATTCTTAACAAGATTCAACATCGCTTATCAGGCTAGATAGTCAACTTTTTGTCTATGGTAGAACGCATTACGTTGACTCAATCAATCATAGCGCCCTTCCATCTATACTATACAGACGGTTCGTCTGCCTTGTAAGATCTACAACTATTTGGAGAAAATTATGCGACAATTCTTGTGGGACGCCAGTAATGGCACAAGGAAGTTAAATTTGGTCAATTGGGATACAGTCTACCATCCTAAAGAAGCGGGAGGGCTCAACATTAGGAAGATTAGAGAAACCAACGATGCCTTACTTGCAAAACTAAATTGGTCATTGATCTTTAAACCTCAACTGCTATGGGTACAGATCCTCTCCGCTAAGTGCAACTTTCATGTTGATACCATACCCATCGAACTGCCAGCAACTGGGGGTTCAATGGTTTGGAAGAGTATTAAGGCTACCTGGCATCTTGTTCTTCAGGGGTTGAAATGGAGAATTTCCACCTTCAGACTTAGATCAACGGACACAACATTTTATGGACACTGAAGGACAATGGAACTGGGAAGCATTCACCCACCTTCTTCCTCCT
>JANTPM010000005.1:47096354-47111040 GCA_025434745.1 Erythroxylum divaricatum
TAATTGCTGGGTTTGTATGTATATATATATAATGGCAAAATTGTAATTACTATATAACGGGTAAACGGGTATGGGGGGTGGTATCCCCATACCTGCCCCGATACCCGACGGGTATTTTTGCTAACCCCCTATACTCGTCTCATGGGTAAAAATTTGCTCCCCATATCCGCCCTCGTTCGGGTAATTTTATCGGATATACATCGGGTTCGGGTACAATTGTCATCCCTAACTGAATTATTAGTAGTATCATGAAGGAATTTCTGCCCGCATGGGTAACTCAGTTGGTCATTGGAAAAAAAAGTGAGTCTAAAGTTTTGGGTTCGATTCTCGGCCGCGACAGTGTGAGAGCTTATCCAATGTGGTGACTCCTTGTGCGCACTAAACACTATGCTGCTTTTATGAGAAGTTGACTGAGATCAAACCGTGATTTACTTCCTTTATATAATATCAGACGGAAGTGTGGGACGCCTAAATTGGACGTTTCACCCTTTTTTTTTTTTTTAGTCCAACGAAGGAATTTCCAAACAAAAAGATGGGCACAAGATCAAGTAAGTCCACAAATTCTGGCAAGCATGGAGATATTTGTCACTCGTTTTGATACGGATCGACAAAAGGGGTCCCCAATCCCATCAAGGCACATCCATTGGTGCAACTTTTACTTAGAAGAGACAAATGCCTTAGTCCTAGCTAGTTCGATGGCTTCCAATGTCAAAATATGTGAATCATTCATCATCTCTCGTCTTATGTTGGATGAGACAGTTTTAAGTTTATAGTTGAACGTTTTATTTGCACTTTTAGGCATATTTCACGGGACAACAATGGTGGAGTTCGAACTTTACTGGTCCACACTCTAGACCTTATCTTTAAGAATCATACCATACATATATTTTTAGTTTTGTTTGCTAACCAATACGAAAGAAGTGGAAAAAGAAATACACTCTTTATTCTTTAATTTTTACTTGTTTAATTATAAAATTAGCTTGCATGAAAATTGGGGAATTAGAAGTGAATTCACTAGCAGTAATTAATATTCTGTCATTCCTATCTACACGCTTAATATCCCTCGATCTCCTTGTTTATGTATCAGCAAGCTGTTTACTTAAAACTAGGTAATTCTACCTAGACACATTTACAAAAAAGGCAACCTGTATATCGACTGGTTTGCTAATTTTGTAGAATATTTTGAGTTAGGGATCACAACTTTTGAAAATACACCTATGGGATACCTTTTAATTCTTTTAGAGGATATGTTGGAGTTTTGTTTCTTACGAGTAATCATGTAATTTACACTGGGTTTTCTTTCCTTTTCATATAAAAAAATAGACAAAGTAAAAAAACAAAATTTGAATAAATTCTAAATAATAAATGAGATATTATTAAAATATTATCAAGATCTTATTAAGATTTTATAAATTTTTTATCTAATTTCTTTAACAATTATTTTGTTTAATTTCATTGATATCATATCAAACAAAACAAGTTTTTTGGGAGTTATTTAATTTTATTCTTATCATAAAAATTATTTATAATTATTTAAAAATCAATAATTTTATAAAATTTATAAATTAATTTTTATTATTTATTTATAAAATTAAAATATTTTGATTAATTATTTTAATAAATATACAATAATTACTGTTTACACCTTAAAGTTTCCATGTGAAACCAAAAAAAGGAGAGGTGGATAACTTGTTGATATGTTTAAGTCAAATTTACTATATAGGTTCGTTCATGAGATGCCAAACTAAGTTTCAATTCCAAAACCGAAAGAGGGAAAACAGACATAAGAGCTGTGTCTTTTCTTGGCAAACCTTTTGACTTGGACTTTGGATTTGACACATCCCAAAATATGCCAACTTTGAACACAATTTTGTGCTTGTGGCAATGATAGCATAAATCATTCCTCTGGACTCCTTGATCCTAGTCGAATTTTATTTATTTATTAGTTTTAAACATGTGTTATCGACCTTATTTGTGAATAATTATGTTCAATTCGGGTTTAATAATGAAAAATTTGAACCGATCAATTTTTTAGTTCAATTTTCAATTTTATAATTTGATTTAATTTTATAATTTTTGTTGTTAAAAATTGATCAGTTTATTAATTGATCGACCAATTTTTATAAATTAATCAACATTTATAAACTAAAATAAAAAATTAATTTTAATTTAACAATTTCTTTTGTCAGCTATACTTTAAATTTTTTTATAAGTAAGGGCAATTTTTTAGTCATGTTTTAAACTCTTCAATTTTATTCAATCTTTAACAATTTTTTTGGCGGTCTAATACTGACAAACTTTAAACCTCTTGACTTACTGTTTTAACTTTTGATCCGGTTTTGATAACATTGATTATATTTGATTTTTAAAAAAAAAACAAGTATTATAATTTTTAATAGAATGCCTAAAATCGTTGGAGAGACTTTAAATGGTGTAAAACAAAATGTCATTGTCCTATCATGCCATAATTATAATAATAACAAAAATAAAAATAATTAACAAGTATTTAAATTAAGCTTATCAAATTTAATTTTGAATTGTTAACTTGTTGAATAGTAGATTTAAAATACATAATTATAAATTATTATATATAATTAAAAGTTTAATTTTGTTTATAACAATGAGAAAGGGGTCACTTTCCTTTGTAGGCATGTCATATGTGTAGAGTGTCTTCTAATCCATCTAATCTAATGTCCGTGCCACTTACGAACGACAAAGTGATGGTGAAATGGTTAATATTCCCTCTATTTTAGAAACTTGAAGTATCATCTTCCGATCGTACAATCTCGTTAAAGACTCTGTGACAATTCCTGTAATTAATGGATGGACCTCATCACCACCGATCAGTTTTTGACCCTGTTCTTATAGGTGTTTGTGGTATCCTCGCCGGAGCAATTGTGGTTGCAGCTTACCATTGCTTTACTACTCATTATAATCATCTTCACACTCGCAATGCAAACCCACCAAATGAGCAACAAAGCTCTCGAAACAATAACCGCCACCACGGCGGCGGCGGCCACGAAGGAGGAGGAGGAGGAGGAGGAGAAGCGACTAGCACAAGTCACTCCACCATTGTGAACATCCCAATATCAGCATATACCAAACAGTACAGTGAAGAGACTTGCTCGGTGTGCTTGTCCGAGTTCAGTGAAGGCGAGGCAATTCGTGTGTTGCCTGAATGCTTGCACTTATTTCATGCACCATGTATCGATACTTGGTTAAAATTGCACTCTAATTGCCCGCTTTGTAGGGCTAAAGCTATACCTGCAAGACAAACGGTACTTTCCATACTGTCCAGGATTCCAGAACCTGAAGTCCACCAAGTGCCCGAACCTGGAGGATGACATTCTGACATGCGCGTGATGGATGGACCATGTTTTTCTCCAAGTATTTCGAGTTCCGCCTTTTGTTTAATGATTGTTAGTGACAAAACATGAATTCCGGTAACGTGGGTGGTTTGAAATATCTAAAGTAATCATCCTGTACTATGTGACTTCACTTGCATCCAAAGAATTCACGTCAGGTTCCAGTTCGTTACCTAGCTGGTGGGGCAATGATTTTCCGGTATTAAAGCCAAAGTTGGATATAAAATGCCTTGTTTCCATGGCTCGACTGTGTTTACCTGTTGAAGGGTGCATATGAAAAATGGTAGGAACTTGTAGTTCTGAACTTTAGACACCATATCCATCTCTGAAAGCTTTTAGAGGTTCAAGACTTGAACCTGCCTCAGAACCAGTTTTCTTTTGCATCTCTCAAAGCCCAAGAGTCCAATATAGACAGTTTCGATATTTTAAAAATTGAATTAAAATTAAACAAATAAGTTAAATAAGGTTTTAAATCAACTAAAAATTAAATAAATTTAAAATATGATTTAAAAATATTATCCTTATCTTTCGAAAAATTTAAAATTTAATTAAAAAAATAAATTGTTAAATAAAAATTAATTATTTTATTTTAGATTTTAAAATAAATCAATTAAGAGAAAATACAAATAATTGGTGAATTTTAATTGCGCAATGAATAAATAATCTAAATATTTCGTGTTTGAATCATTATTTTGAGGAAATACTTTTTAGTTTAATGACTTAAAAAAGACGATAGACCATAATTAATAATACGTTAAACTTGTAAATTTATATTAATTTATGATTTTTTAAAATATACAATTTATATATATTATTATTTATACTTAAGAATTTATGTATAATCAAAAAATAATATCTGTTAAAGAAATCTACTTAGGCATTGTTTGAAGTTATATATTTTTATTTTCAAATTTTAATAAAAGACTTATTTATTTGAGATTTTAGTTCTTTTAGTTTTCAAATTAATCAAAACTAATTATTAATAAAAATTTAAATTTATTTTATTTTATTTTATAATATATTTAAATTTTGAAATCAAATTAAATTAATAAATATAGTTAATTTTAAATACCTTAAAAATATATAAATTTAAGATAAAAATTTTGATTTAATAATGTGAGTTAATTTAAAATAATATAATAATAATGTTAATTAATTAATTTAAAAATAATAAATATTAACATTTAATAAAAACAAAAAATCAAATAGATTTTTATTTTAAATTGTTTATTATAAATCTCAACAAACAATTTTTTAGTTTCAATTTTTATTTCAAATTTTAACCAAATAATTTTTTATTTTTAACAAAATAAACAAAAATAAAAATAAGAAAAATTGTAAAAATTAGAAACTAAACAATCCTTAAATCAATAGAAAAGATAAAAGATTTCAAATTTAAGGATTCAATTGGTATTAAACTGTTATAAAATTGTTCTATAGTAAAAATTGAACAAAATTAAATAACTTAAAATAGGATTAAATAATATGATTGAAGAAAGAGATAATCTTTATTTATCATAATTAAAAGCAACCAATAAATAAAAATCAATTTATTTTAATTCATGAAAGTTAATTACAACAATAACTTAGTAAAAATTAGTTGAAATTTGAAGTTTTGAAAGATACGATAATACGTTGTCTTACCCTTTACTAACAAAGAGATGGTTTATGAATAATCTATATGAAAAATAAATAAAAAAATACTTAATAAATAAAATATGAAATAGGTAATAAGCTAACATCAATAACAAGAAGTTAAGAACAACCCGGTAGAAATCCAACTGAGCAATATGCAGCTTTAATTATTTTGCATTTAATTATTTTAATCATTATATATAAGTCCTAAGTGGCATATTACAAACAACGCAGAGGACAAGAGTGGGTCAAAAGGCGCGCTTATAAGGTAATCGCCGGAGGCCCAATGCCTGTCAAGTTGAGGCCCTTTTTGTACTTTTACAGACACAGAGATAAACCTAATCCAACCGACCTAACAGAAAATGGGCATTTATGACTCAACTGCAATATACCCTGACCAGACCAACGTATTAGATTATATCCGGACTGTTAGAATTTGAGCTAACATATTCAAATAAGGAAAGTTAGACTGTATAAATTTAAATAAATTTTTATCTTAAAATTAATTAATGATATGTGAAATAGTTTATTAGACTTATGTGTTAGTTTTCTTTTTCTTTTTTCTCTAATGGCAAACTCTCACTTTTTATATTTCAACATACCCCCTCACATATAGGTCTAACACATGATATAATATATCATTTCGATGTGTTAATGACTAACATAATAGCAATTTACTCTGATATCATGTTAAAATTTACAATAGATTTATAGACTCACACGAAAAAGAAAGTTAGATCACATCAGTGACGGAGCTAAAGATTTAAGATAGAATGACTCAAATATTTAATTTTTTAAATTTTAAAGAGTCCAGTGCATCACTAAACTTTAAATAACTCCATATATATATATATATATATTAAAAATAAAAAATATTTAATTTTTAAAATTTTAAAGAACCCAATGTATCATTAAATTCCAACTAGCTCAGTCTATGAATCGCATACAAGCTTAAATAAGATTTCATCCTAAAATTAATTGGTAATAAGTAATAATTTATTAGACTTATATATTAGTCTTCTTTCTTCTCATTCTCTAATGTGAGACAAACTTTCAACCTTTATATTTCAATAAATACAAGTGATTCATTTGTCTTCTTCGTCTTCTTCTCCATTCAGTACTCAGTATATATAGTTATATATACACAATACGAACCCTGTCCTCTACCTGCCACGTTATCTACTTCTACTCCCTTCAACGCCTCTCAATAATTGCTCTATAGATACACAGAGCTTCTCAAAATTACTAAAATTAAATAAATAATACAAAAACGACTCTGGGAGACTTCCCCACCAAGCCCGGGAGGACTACTCCAAAGCTGACTTCGTTCTACTTCTTTCCCTTGCACTTCCCTCCCATGGAGCACCCACCAACACCTTACATAGCACCTGAGCCACCACAATTTCCTGCACCACCACAGTTTCCTGGACCACCACGAAGCGTGGATTTATCACCCCTCGAGTTCGTTCTCGCTCTGATCGCCATCATCACAATCCCTGCTCTGATCTACACCTTTTTCTTCTCCATCAAGTGCCCACCCGCACCTTTCCGCCGACGGCACCGCCGGGACGTTGACAGCTCCGATGTGCACTCTGTTAATAACGAGAACAACCCCACTTCCGCAGATGCCAAGGAGGTGGTTGCAGATGTTAAGTATAAGAAGGAAACACATGTGAAGGAAATTGGGAGCGAGTGTCCTGTGTGTCTCTCTGTGTTCAGTGACGGGGAAGATGTGAAGCAACTGAGTGTGTGCAAGCACTCTTTTCATGCTTCTTGCATCAACACTTGGTTGAATTCTCACTCTAACTGCCCTGTTTGTAGGGCTTCTGTTGGTGCTGGTAAGCGAAGTAATAATGGACCTAGTACTGTGTCTGCTTCCAGAGATTCCGATCTTCACCAAGGTTTGCCTGATGCTGCTAGTTTGGTTTGACAGATACTAAGATCTAGGTTGTTATAGTCTGTTACTGTTGATTCTGGGCTGTCCCAAGTTTTGGGGTTTTTCTTCAACTTTTGTCTTCAATTGTTCATGGTAAGAATGGCAAGCAAAAGGTAGTCCAAAGTGACGGAAAGATTGGAATTCATGAGCTGTAAAGAGCAGGCCTGTAGAATTCAAGACTCTGTTTTTGAATATATTCATACATCTCTGCTTAAACTCCATTTTATGTAACTTCCAGTTCTCCTTCAATCTGGGAGTATCCCGTTATTGTTACAATTAAAGTTTGTCATCTCAATCTCAATCCCGGGTCAGCAAATTAGTGATGAGATTACGTTAAAGCTTGAACCTTTTAAAGGGTTTTTGCAGCAATGGATCTGGACACAAACATAATAAACAAAAAGGTTGAAAAGTCCATTTCCTTTGCTGGTTTAGCTGTCTGTTTTAGACTATAAATTTTGGAGTGTGATGGGATTGAATACTAAAGATTAAAAAGGGAAGAGTATCTTGAGTTGTAATGGATATGACTCCTGTCTAAAAAGATGCTCATATATGGCTTTCTGGCACCAAATCCTTAACCAAATTCCCAGGTCCCAGGGAACTAGTAATCTTAGTTGGGAAGGGATCTGAAAAAAAACCAATCATGATTGCTTATATGTTTAATACACAAAAGAATAGATCAATGGGCATGGTGAGTGAGTGTTTTCCATCTTATTCCGAACCATAATTATTGAAATTTCCACTTTTAAAGATTGCAACTTGGAATGTTGTAATCACTCTCTGCTTCGTGAGGAAACAGAGATGATGGTGCCCTTGAAAACAGAAGAATCGGTGGACAATTGTGATAAAGGCAGAGGAATGGTATTAATATAGGATATGATCTTTTATGTCATAACCCTGTTTCACTTCATCTCAATCATTTATTTATATAAGGATAGAAAAGCTGAGATAAATAAATTGATAGTTGAGATGAAATAAAGCAGAGTTAAGATAAAGTTCTCAATTATTTATTTATATAAGGATAGAAAAGCTGAGATAAATAAATTGATGGTTGAGATGAAATAAAGCAGAGTTAAGATAAGGTAGAAGAGACAGTGAATATGAGAAAATTAATATGTGACAGAAGAATCTTTTTTATTAAAAAAAAGAATTAATTTTTATATATCAACAACATCAATTCAGTAAAAATCTCAATAATACATAGAGTTTAGGAAGATCCAACGATACACAACTTTATATATATTTAGTATATTGATAATTCAAGATCATACAAATTTTGATAATTATTTGTATTTGTGTTTATCATATTTATATTAAAATCAAAGTTTGAAAAAAACCCTAAAATAATATTACTGAATTGTGCTCTAATCACTTCAGAAGAAGTTATTAATGCCACTCAATGATTAATCTAATTAAATTAGTCCATAACTATACTAACGTAATTATGAAATAATTCAAACATTATGTTACAAAATCATAGCAATTTGTGATCGTTGTGTCTTGTATAAGCACCCAAAAAAGGGTATTTTATAGAGTAATCAAATTTAATGATAAAAATTAAATTAATTTGATCAGTTAAATTTTAAATTAACTAAATGTTCGGTTCGATTTTTTTTTTAAATCCTTGTTATTAAAAATTGATAAATTTATTAATTAATCATCGTTTTTTTAAACTAATCAATTTTTTAAAATTAGAATAAACAAGTTGATTATTATTGAACGTTTCTTTTTAATTAAAATCAACTTATTTTTTAAATTTTGTTTAATTTTATTTTATACTAATTTTATGATATTTTAATATTAGCTTAATATTTTTAATTTAAAAATTTTAATTTTATTAATTTCATTTTTGATCCAATTTTTACAATATTAATCAAATTAGGGCTTTAGTAGGTTTTGTATAACAGAGAGACTAGTCCCAATGCAGTCCATAGAATGTGAAATGTGATATGTTATTCAAATTTTGTCATCATAAAGATTAAAAATGGTTTTCTTCCAATCAAACGGTTGCGGAACAGCAAGATCATTGAAGAGTGTACGCTACGCGAAGCACGTTATCATAAACTACGTTGAAATTAAATTCGTAACATTTTCCCTCTCCGACCACAACATCCGACCGACAACACCGACCGGCCAACCGACAACCACCACCAACTCCCTCAAATCTCTAACCCAAAACACACACTTCTCTAACAAACACCTCCAATGAAGCGAACTCACAGTCACAATCCCTATTGTCTAGATCGAACGTGTCTTTTACCTCTAGCAACACTCGCCGTACTCTTGTTGACACTCTTTCTCTTTGTCGGCCACTCCAGGTCTCCGAAACCAAGTGATGTCGGACGAACACGCACCGGTTTTGACGGTGAACGTTACTCTTCTCTTCCGAGATTGCCGAGACTCGCGTACTTGATAAGCGGTACAAGAGGCGATGGTTCGCAAGTGAAGAGATTGCTGCAAGCGGCGTACCATCCGAGGAATTTCTACTTGTTGCATCTTGATTTCGAAGCTTTGGACTCGGAGAGGATTGAGCTCGCGAGGTATGCCAAGTCGGAGAGCGTGATTAGGGAGTTTAGGAATGTGATGGTGATTGGTAAAGCTGATTTGGTTACTTATAAGGGTACCACTTCGATTGCTAGTACGCTTCATGGGGTTGCGGTTTTGTTGAAGCTGGCTGGTGATTGGGATTGGTTTGTTAATCTAAGCCCTTCGGATTATCCTGTCATGCCTCAAGACGGTAACTTTATGCCAATTCCTCCATTGGGTTGATGACTTTCCTCTTTAGGGATTTGTTTTTGGTGAATATCTGATTAATTGGTTATATGAATATGTGATGTTGGATGTTGGTGTTAATGTTATAATCTGCATGTGGTGATCATACTACTTGTAGTAATGTTGCGAAAAGGGTTTGTTGTATAGCTGGTATTTAGCATTTGGATTAAGGCTTACGTTGAATGTAGTTGGACCTGGATACGCTCGCTAGCTTGAAGTTCTGTTAACTGGAGATATTGGGTGTTAATGATATTTTCATTTGGTTTTTGAAATGGAACGAAATGTGGATACTATGCCTTGATAATAGTATTTTATGTGAGAGGAAATGCTGGTAGACCAGAATGACAGGATTGGAAGGATGAAATTCATCCTCATTTAAAAGCCATAATGATTTCCGTCTTTGTAGTTTTAAGATTTTGGGAGAGAAGCTCAGTAAATCACCTCACAAAGATTTTTATTTTGAATAATTTTGAAACCTTTGATCACTAGGTTTCAGGACGGTACCTTTTAATCTTTCTTATTTTGATATGCCATTTTTGGGATTGGCATCCATTTCTAAACTCAACATTTAGAAATCGGACAGATTTCGCATATATATTTATACCATAATGTTGTTAGATATTGATGATGTGATGATCTTGTAGCTCCACCTGTATCTTTGATAATTACAGACTTTTGTCACAATCAAATAACTAAAGCTTTGAAATCTTATTCTCTCTAGAATGTCAGCTGGTTTGTGGCATCTGAATTCCTAACCTGTTGATAGTGTTAAATTGATAGCAAACAGTGATATAAGTGCGACTAGTTAACCATCGAGAGTTGAGGTAGACTTGCTAAAATGCAATACCCTCATGTGAACAAGCATACTTCTATGCAGAACTATTTTTGAACTCCTGATAAAAATATTCTTATTGTTGAGCCAAGCAAATAACCGATTGTTTGCTGATTCTTTATCCTTCTTTTTTTTTCCAGATATCTTGCACATTTTCTCATACTTGCCTAGGGATCTGAACTTCATAGAGCACTCTAGCAGTCTTGGATGGAAAGAGTGAGGATACAGTAACCTTGATTTTATGGAATACTATTGCTTTGTGGTTCTTCTATGGCTAACACTCATTTTAAACTTCCAGGCACCAGAGAGCAAGGCCTATCATCGTAGATCCAGGCTTGTATCACTCAAAGAAATCTGGTGTATTTTGGGCTAAAGAGAAAAGATCACTTCCTGCTTCTTTCAAATTGTTTATGGGTATGAAACTTATCTTTGCATTATAGTCATCAGTTTGCCTTGATCTGCCGCTTTATGCCAGTTTATTACTGGTACTCGAATTTCCGGAGGTTGCTGTTTTTGTTTAACCATAAGGGCTGCGTCCTAATGGTTAAAGTTCTAAGGTGAAAAGATTTTTTAGGAAAAAAAGATGATTTAAAATTGACATTAACCTCTGAATTTAGATGTGAAGCTTGAAATGCTATAAAAATACTGTCTGTCTTGTGGAAGTTTCAGTCAAGACTTCTACTTTTAGCTAGTTTTCTGTATTATATGAAATATGGAGACATCAAATTGCTTCATTTCCGTTTCTGTTCTAACAAACATGTTAGGATGGGGTAAGACTGTCTGCTACTGGACTTTTTCAGACTTCATGTATCAGTGGGACTTCCATTTGGTTGTTGTGGTTGTTGTTCTAACAAACACGCATAAACTATCTTCTTCCAGGCTCTGAATGGGTAATGCTGTCCAAGTCATTTCTTGAACTCTGTGTCTGGGGATGGGATAATCTTCCTCGTACCCTTCTCATGTATTATACAAACTTCCTGTCATCCCAAGGGGGTTATTTCCATACTGTTATCTGCAACCATAAGGATTACCAGAATACTACCGTTAATCATGATTTGCGTTACATAAGGTGGGATAATCCTCCAAAGCAAAGCCCAATAAATTTAACTTTGGAGCATTTTGAAGACATGATAGAGAGTGGTGCTCCTTTTGCTCGTGTGTTCACAAAGGACCATCATGTTCTCAGAAAGATTGATGAAGAAATATTAAAGAGATCAGAGGGAAGGTTTACTCCAGGTGGTTGGTGTATAGGAAACTCTGCTTTTGGTAAAGATCCCTGTGTTTTTTTTGGGAGTCCAAGTGCTGTCAAGCCAAGTACAAGCTCAAGGAAGCTGGAGAAACTTGTTGTAAAACTTCTTGATTCTGAAAATTTCAGGTCTAAACAGTGTAAATAGTTATGCATCCATAATACCGCATTCTTTCCCACACACAAATCGGCAGATACTTTCACTAGGTGATTGCCTACACAAGCAGCACCATGGATACTGACATTCGGGTTGGCATTTCGATCCGAACTCAGCCTTGCTTGAAGTCAACGCGTAAACCCAGAGTTGACTGGCTTCAGTTCAGAAGGGTCCAAATGAGTTTTGAATCAGATAAAAATTGACCCGGCTGTTCTGGTGGGAGGAACTTACCACGAATCCATTGTTTTCCTTATCACGAATCCATTAAAGGCGTCGTAAGGAGGAGGCAGGTGAGCAATGACATGAACTCACTTGTCGGTTTAGTCATGTCCTTCCTTCTGACCAAAACCTACAAAAGACAAGACCTTTGCGTCAGCTGGTTGAATTGATTTAACACCTCCACTGATCCTGCCTTCATAGCCTAACAAAAACAGGATTCAAGTTGATTTTGGAGAATTAGGTGATATTCTTCCTTTTCTTTTGGACCAACCAATTATATTTAACAATGGTTTAACAAATTAGTGTATAATAAAAATTTAATAAAATTGAAGAGTTTGAAATAAGATTTACCTATAAAATAAGTTAAAGCTTAATTGCAAGAAAATTTTAAATAACAATAAATTAGTTTATTTTATTTATAAAATATTTATAGATCGAATCGATTTGATTTTTTTAATTATTTTATGAGGTATTATGCTTTACAACATGGCCAATTTAACATTTAAACTAATCATTGTGATAAAAGTCATTTAAGCAATGTAAACATTGCCGTTAATTGTAGGGATGATATTTGGGCCTAGGCCCATGTTCATCGTATAGCAGGTAAAATCTAAGGCCTCATTTTTTTAAAAAAATCGAGCATCAGACTAGACTCGAACTCAAACTGTTTAAGCTCGACTTAGCCTGAGATTCAACAACTATATAAAAAAAAAACACCATTTTGTAAAAACCGACTTTATTTTATATTTTTAGTTTTTTTAAAATATCAAGTTGAGTCGGGTCGAGTAGGGCTATTTCAAACACGATTGAACCTCAAGCTCGGGCAAAAATTGTCGAGTTAAGCTCGAATTATTGTCATCCCTAATTAAGTGATTGAATGGTCTTAGGTTCAAAAGTCTTTCATAATATTCAACCCCTAGAATATTTTGGATCATAAGAATTTAGTGTACAAATGAGTATTTGATTTTGGTAGTGTTGGTAGTATTATTCAATAGTTAATGTGCAAAGCGTATTGGTACATTTTGATGCATCAATAATTCTAATTTTTAAAAAATTATAAGATAATAAATATTTATTTATAAATTCAAGATTGTTTTAAAATTATCAAAGACAGTTAATTGTTTAATATTTATATTTTATGAATTTTTTATTAAATAAAAAAGAGATTATTAAATTAAAATTTATTTATTTATTTTAGTTCGTAAGAACTTTCAATTTAAAAAATTGAATGATTAATTACTAAACTTATCGATTTATAACAATAAAAAATGTTAAAGTAAATTGAACAGAAAAGTAAAAAATTAAACTAAAAAGTTGGACACTTCATGATTTTAATAGTTAAACTCACTAAGCTGATTGAGTTTTCTAATAATCGGAAAAATCTATAAATAAATGATAATATAGGCACGTTTATTATATGAAAATATTATATTAGTTACAATATAGATATTATTCAAAACTTGGTAGACCAACAAAAAATTTTCTAACTTAAAAATAAAACTCACTTAATTAGTCAATTAAAGTTGCTTAATCACTAATCAAGGACCTAGACTATTGACCAAAACACAAGTGGAGAGTGGAAATCACGCGCATCAAATGGAGAGTGATGGTAGCAATGATGTGCCATATACATATATTCCCATGCAAAGTAAGTAAAGCGAAGAGTGGGGAATGGAACAGGCTAGACCGGGGAAAAGGTTTCATCCGGTCGGGGACACATGGACTCACTCCTTTTCTTTTAACTATTATTTCTTTTTCTCATTGTACCTTAATTCAATTTTTTTATTGAAATGTTATTTTTATTACCTATGATACCACTAAAAATTACTCATAAATTTTATTTTTAATTTTTAAAAAAATTCTTTCTTTTAAACTTTAGTTAAAAAACGATAAGTCACACAATATTTTTTTAATTACAATGGAGAAAAAATGAGACAAATTACATGACTAGTTTAGGGCTAATCCTAATCATATCCTCTAGAAAGATTAAGAGGCACCTTATAGGTGCATTATCAAAAGTGGTAATCCCAAGCCCAAAATTTATAGCAAAGTTAGCGAGCCAATCGATACACTGATTTTTCTTCCTGTAAGTATGGCGAGATAAGACTACCTAGTTTCGAGTAAATAACTCATTGATATGAGCGACAACGTCTTTGTAGTTGAGTCGGATAGGATATTCATCATCACTAGAGAATCCATTTCTAGCTCCACGCGACGATAACAAGGTCCCAAGCTAGGTTTAGAACGGAAAAAACTTCCCAAAGTTCTGCAGAGGCAAAGGAGCACCAACTAATATGCTGTACAAAGCTGCCAAGTCAAGCACTAGAGCTATCATCAATAAGGCCACCTGTTGTGACCGAAGAGGTTGAACTTTTGCATGCCCCGTCTGTATTCAATTTCAGTCAATCATGATTAAGTGGACACTAGCCAATAAGTTGCTTGCACCGAGGCCTATAATCAATAAAATCTCTATCTTGCCAAACTGAAGCTTTTTGATCTTAGAAATCAACACGCGATATCAAAAATA
>JANTPM010000005.1:47111140-47131083 GCA_025434745.1 Erythroxylum divaricatum
GAGACAAAGGAGCACTAGCTAATATGCTGTACAAAGCTGTCAAGTCAAGCACTAGAGCTATCATGAATAAGGCCACCTGCTGTGACCGAAGAGGTTGAACTTTTACACGCCCCATCTGTATTCAATTTCACTCAATCATGATTAGGTGGACACTAGCCAATAAGTTGCTCGCACCGAGGCCTATAATGAATAAAATCTCTATCTTGCCAAACTGAAGCTTTTTGAATTCGGTGAACATACTCTAGGACAAGAGATGCAGGGGAAAGAGGCCCCGAGAACAAGTTATCAAAGACGGTCATATTTTTCTAGGACCATAGAAACCAACACGTGATACCAAATATAACTGACTAATCAAGGTTAAAAACCAGTCGATGCTTTTGAAAATTCTGAGCGAGCCAATTAAACTTGAATCAAATCAATAATTTAACATAATTATCTTAAATTATTAATTTAAAAACTAAGTTGAGTTATCATATTAATGACAATTGATTAGTTTACATCTGTTATTCATATTGCAAACAATTTATTATTATTTTTAACTGAAATTTATGAGGAGTTTTTTAGAAAATTGAAAAAATTTCAAGATTTTTAAACATAATATAAAAGTTTCTTAAACTATACGAGATACTTATGTCTTTTTATTTTCAATTACTAAATATTAACTTTTAAATTCATCATTAAATACTTAATATTATTCTTAATTTTTTTTATCTTACATTATTCTTCTTTCTAATCAATGCATGTTTAATTTCATAGTTTTGATTGGATCCAATGTATTAGTTAAAATAATGTAAAATAACATACACTTTGAATTGTTTATCACATTCTAGTACTAATCATCTTTATGCCTCTCTCTAGCATACACTAAGTAACTAATCAACTTTATATCTCTCTCAAGCATACACTAAGTAACCACCTCATTAAGTAAGCAAGCTTTTGTAGGAGTCCACTAGTTGTCAATCGATCTACACATCGCACACAAAGAATCAGAAAGGAAGCTTATGAATTAAGAAAGAAAGATACAAAAACAAATAGAGTAGCACTATATAGTTTGTGCGTAATTAATTGATACATAATATATATGTGTGTGTATATATATATGTATATATTTTTATATATATATAAAGGTCCTTGCTTTATGTTAGCTTAGGTTCTCATTCCACTTCCATCTTCTCATCTTTCTTTCTCTAACTCTCTCTCTGCACAAAAGACTCCTTCTTGTTGATGTGATTCTCCACTTGTATTCTCTCCCAAAAGAAAGAGAGCAAAAAATAAACACACACCCATCAAACTTTACAAAAAGAGAAAGCTCAAGCACCATGGTTTTTCCTTCCATCCCACCTTATCTTGATCCAGCCAACTTTCAACAAGTAAGGGTTGTTCTTCAATATTTGTTTTTTCTATGATTTTTTTGTCTGTAAAGCAGAAAAATTTTCAAAAGATAAATATTCCTGCTAGCTTTTGTTTCTATATATTTTGTTTTGAATATACCAGATATTTGATTATCACTTTTGCTCGATTTTACAGCAATCAAATCATCACCAAGTTGGTGCAACTTCTGGTTCAAGCAGCCAGCTTCTTCCTCCACAGCCACCGCCACCACTGCTTCCTCCACAGCCTCATGGAACTGGAGGGGCAGGTTCGATCAGGCCAGGTTCAATGGCCGATCGAGCTCGGTTGGCCAACATACCTATGCCAGAGGTAGCATTAAAATGTCCGAGATGTGAATCGACCAACACAAAGTTTTGTTATTTCAACAACTACAGTCTTTCACAGCCTCGCCACTTCTGCAAAACCTGTAGAAGGTACTGGACCAGAGGGGGTGCCCTAAGAAATGTCCCAGTTGGAGGTGGTTGCCGGAGGAACAAGAGAAGTAAAGGGGGAAGCAGCTCAAAGTCTCCGGTAAGCAGCGACCGGCAAAGTTGTTCCGCTGGTTCTACGAGCACCGTCTCTTCTAATAGTGGAACAAGTGATATAGTAGGCCTTGGACCCCAGCTTCCTCAACTAAGGTTCATGGCTCCTCTACATCATCTCACTGATTTTTCAACCGGTGACATAGGTTTAAATTACGGCGGTGGCCTTTCAGCTCCAGTTGGAGGATCAAGTGATCTGGGCTTTCAAATAGGGAATGGTTTAGCTGGTGTTGGTCTTGATGGAAGTGGTGGTTCAGGTAGTTCACTTCTCTCAGTAGGAGGTTTAGATCAATGGCGTTTGCAACATCAACAATTTCCCTTCTTGGGTGGGTTAGATTCAACGTCTTCTTCAGGGTTATATCCATTTGAAGGTAGTGTTGAACAAACGCAAGCTTATGGTGGAGCTAGTCAAGTGAGACCAAAGATATCCAGTTCTGGATCAACTCTGTCGGCTCCAGTGAAAATGGAGGAAAATCAGGAGATGAACTTGGCCAGGCAGTTTCTGGGAATGAATAATCCAGGGAATGATCAGTACTGGAGCAGTACTGCGTGGACAGATCTGTCTAGCTTTAGCTCTTCTTCCACTAGCCAGCCACTATAGATTAATTTATGTGGTGAAGCTTCAGCTTTTTTTGGTCAGTGTAGGTTCAAGTGCAAATTTTAGGATATTACTTCTGAATCCATAGCATGAACTCCTTCAATTCTCACCTTCAAGAAGAAATTACTCCGAGATGGGATTAAGCAATCTGTTAGCCTTCTTGAAGATTAGCTAGAAGGAAAACCCTAGAATGGTAGGTCTTCCATGGTTTTTCCTTTGCTTTGTTTTGTTTCTTGATGTGTATTACTTCTAGATTTCAATGTATTAGCATGTTTACCAAAATGTGGTTTATGACTTTGGAGATTGTATCAAATATGCTAATCAAGACTTCGTTTAAATCAAGTGATGAAAATGATCATCTTCTTCTAAACAGCCATTTTTGGATTGAACTTGAAGGAAGGAACTTCTTTTGAATATACCCTATCAAAGTTTTAAGTCTCAATAGACAGCAATTCGTTCTTTTACAAAGTCATGGTGAGCTTTTCACGATGTTTAATATTGACTAATCAAGCATTCCAAAACTTTCTTATTGTTAAGTTAAAAGAGGTGCTTCTTTGATCCTTCCCTTGAAAAAGCTAACTCTGATTTCCCATAATCTCCAACCCACAAAGTGCGGTCTCGTCCTCTTCTGAAGTAGAGCAGTTGATTTTACATAATGATATCCAGCTAGAGTATTTTCAACTATTAAATAAAAGTTTGAGTTGACTGTTAAGTGTATTCGTATCATTCCTTTTAGTATCGCATAGTTGCTTTCCATAAGATACATTATCAACGTTATTCATTAATCTTTAGTTCTTGTTCATATTTAGAATAAGGGTCAATGTACCAACTCAGTCATTTTAATATTTAAATCTTGAATCGGTTAATTTTTGGATTAGTTTTTTACTTTTTTTGTTTTTAATAATTTTTATTGTTAAGAACTCGTTACTTTATTAATTAGTCGGTCAGTTTTCGTAATTTAAACTAAAATAAATCGAATAATTTTTATTTAATAATCTTTTTTTCAATTAAACTTTAAATTTTTTGATAAGTGAGATAATTTTTTTAAATTTGTTAATTTTATTTGATCTTTATTTAACTTTTCAAACCTTAAACCTCCTTTTGGTTTAACTTCTAGGCACTTTTGATTTCAAACATTGGTCAGAACTTGATTTGAAACATTAAGTGATCATATTGCTAACACCATAAGCCATTTTCCTCTTCAAATGGTAAAATCTCAACTTATGATAATCCAAAATCTGTCTTGTTATTGGCATAATATAGCCTTCCAAATGAAGAAGTCTTATTCCTCTCATTGCAGTCTCGGTTTGATTTACAGTTGTTAGGCCTTCTCCTTTACATATAAAGCCAGGTTTTGCTTGCTTCTAGGTTACTATGGTAATGAACACTTATCTGAAAAGATCATTAAATGCAGAACTTGAAATCTTCATCCATTCATATAGTTCACTCTCTCTATACCTCAACAGATTTTGGTGCTGCGAATTGTGACCAAAGGGCAGGTTTCAACGCTGGAAACCTTAGGTTTTCGAAAAAAAGAAAGTTCTATCTATAATGGGTCGGTTCAGTTTCAGGCATTGATGACTTCATTATTAAAATCTGAGAGAGATTCTGTATATTTGGTTTCGTGAAGATTTTTCATTCTTGCATCGCCAGTAGATCACAGAACATGTTCTTTCTTCTGCAATGTGATCCACCTAGCTAGAGCTAAGCGACTTCCAGCAAATTAACTCACCCTAAAGAAAACCAATTCTTTACGATGCACGTTTACATATTACAGAATAGATCAAACGATAAAGACCATCACGAACAATAGATTACTAGTGTACAATCATGGCAAACTGTCCTGTTTTGTTGCATAGGTGGTCGGTCAGGTGAAAAACTGGTAATAACCAACCATGAATGATTCTTCAATGATGTTGGTCTGACATGAGAGGTTAACGTAGTACTTGTCGGTAGTTGCGACGAGTTCGAGAAACAACTACTACTATAAACAGTAACAAGATCCTCAAAAGACTCCAAAAACACTAAATTCCATACCAAAGAGATCACCATGTGGGTTTTGAAGAAAACTTGTCTCTGATCCAACTTTCGATGTTCAGTTTGAAGAATTCTATATGACGATCAGCAAGATCTTTTACTATGAAGAGAATAAATATGGAATGTCTGACGACTGACCAGTCGAGATTCTTGACGCCAAGTTGAGCGCGTGTAACTTTCACGACTCGCTAGAGGGACAGATAAAGTACTGCTGTTTTTGTCAGTTTGTGGACCTGACCCCGGCACTTGGCCCGAGTGATTCGATCTTGAAGTTCACGCGCTCCAAGGAAGCGTGATTGGAAATCTGGTACACCTTCCTCCGCCGGTCACTTCATGCTTTTGGATTTTGTGCGAGTTCTTTAGTCTTTAGTCTCAAACTCACAGTTGGTTCTTCTTTGTTCATATGTCACTTTGAAGTCTTTTAACTAAACCACTTTTGACTTATAGACCTTAGCTTATAGTTTAAATTTAAAATCTCGGATCGTATGATTACACAAAAGATAAAGTTTGTTACGATGTTTATAAATAATATAAGTATAGTATAATGTCTTTATAATTACAAGGTTAAATTCATTAATCTTCTTATAGTTTTACCCTTATCAAATTCGTTCTTTTATTACCAAGTACTTTTGTTAAAAAATTCTAACTATAGATCTCAAAACGACGTCGTGTATTATCACGTAACGTAACACGTATAATGTTGTGTAATAAAAAATTGAAAAGAGTATCAAGATTTATACTAGATATTGTTGTCGTTAATTTGATACAATTTATCATATATAAATGATGATTGTATTAGTTTCAAAGTGCTTGGGAGATTGACCCATCTTGAAAGAAAGGAATATGAGGATTTGGATTTGGCTGCTCTTTTACAAGAACGAACGAATAAAGCAGATTCAAGAACGTCTAATGGCTCTCTTTCCCAAGAACGAAGACTCTCATAAAATGTGGGTACTATGTATTATAATATTATGTCGGTAAGTTCATGTTGGTTCACATGGAAGGTTACATAGTGAGTGATCCCGAAATTGTGGAATTTGGAGTTTGAGCATTTCCATACCTTACGTGACTGATTGAACATATCAGAGAAAACAAAACAAGACCCTTCAATCTCGTGTACAAGAAAGTCTTGATCGTACCAAAGAACATGTCTGCCATCATCAATCCAAGAAGAAGCGTAGCTAGGGCTCAGAAATCCAAGCTAAACTAATCCATACAAGGTGTCTCCAACTTTCGGGGGCGTGATTTTTTGTCTCCTTGTCTGATTGAATCTAAATAAATGACTGAAATTTAATGAGACAGAATAAAGATAAGAGAAGGGAGCAAGAGGATTTGAGAGTCTAACTTTCTGTTCAGCATTCAGTTAAGTTTTGCCCAATCCTGTTAAATTTAGTGTAAACCTTGTCTTAATTGACAATGAACTGTCGGCATTCTAATATTGATAACATAAACCCTAGTTGTCCTCAGTGTATACATGTGTGATAATTATGAGATACAAGTTTATGGAGAAGAAAAAGACTTAAACTCGAAGAACACAACATCCCCATGGGTTGTCGTGAAAATTCTGTATTCTTAACTAGAGTAGCTTTCACTTTTCTTAACGTTCTTGTTATGAACTGTATCTTTCTAAGATTGGAGGATACAGGTCCGTAGAATAAAGCAGTGATGCAGATGTAAGAAAAAAGAAAAGTAAAAAGAGATTGATTCGAGATTCTGTAATTCTCTCTTTGGATACTCTCGTATTTCTGTATATTTCTCGAAGCAATGAGCAATCTCTTTACTAAATAATAGTAAAATTGCGTAATACCAGACTTCTCTAAACTCGACATTTTATCGAAACTTATTGCATGTAGTTTCATAATTTGTCGACATGTCTTTAATTTTTAAAAATTATTATAATTTTAGTTTTATAATACTTATCACTCTATTATCATATTCGATTGGTTTAATAGTAAAAACTTTGAACTGTCTAATTTTTCAATTCGATTAATTTAATAACTTTTGTTAAAAAGTAATCAATTCATTAATTAATCGGTTATTTTTAAAATTAATAAATTCTTATAAACTAAAATAAATCAATTAATTTTTATTTAATAATCTTTTTTTAATTAGACTTCAAACTATTCGATTAATAAAAATAATCTTTCTCAATCATATTTCAATTTTTTTAATTTTAATTAATTTTTAGTAGATTTTATGACAATCTAATACTGATTGAATCTTTTCAACCTTAAAACTTTTGTCTTATTAATTTAACCTGAGGTTCAACTTTTAAAACATTAGTTTCAGGTTAAATTAGAACTTATTGATATGATAAATAACTTTATGAACGATCCAAAAAATAATTAAATTATAAAAGGAGTTAAGCGAAAAATGATTAATAAATATCAATAATTATTAGTATTATAAATAAAAACATAATTTTTAAAATTTTATTTGACAATAATAATTACTAAAAGCTATACATAAAGAAAGATGGCATTGAATAGTTGTTCTAATTTGGGAATGATAATAATGTCTTAGAAAGCTTGTAAGAAAGAGACTCTGACATGAAACCATCATCTCATATGGTGTTTTGGCATTATACATTTTGCATTCTGTGAAATATTTTATCTGTTTATATTCTTCTTTTTCACCAAAATCAATCAAAATTAAAAGTCTGATAAGATCTTAATATTTTTTAGGTCAAAAGAGTTGTCTAATTTTCAATGTTTTAAAAACTAGATCAAAAGTCAAATTGATAAGACAAAAAATTTAAGGTTTAAAAGATTCAGCTGATATTAAATCATTATAAAACTGATTAAAGATTAAATAAAGTTAAAAAATTTGAATTGTGATTGAAAGAAATTATCTTTACCTATGAAAGAATTTATAGTTTAATTAAAAAAAGATTATTAAATGAAAATTAATTGATTTTTTTTGTTTATAAAAATTTATTAATTTACAAAATTGATCGATTAATTAATAAATTGATTGATTTTTTATAACAAAATTTATTGAAGTGAATCAAACTGGAAAGTTAAAAATCAAACTAAAAAGTTAGGCAATTCAAAGTTTTTACAATTGAATCGACCAAAACGGTTGAGTTATTTAATCATTTGCAATTTTCTTAATTAGATTCAATTTTTGAGGATTTTGAGTAAAGGGAGTTGCGTGGTATACGCCCCCTAAGAGGTAGTCGAGTTGGTAGAGTGGGAGCATGGGGTCAAAAAGTCCTATGTTCAAATCCTCCTATTTACGCTCTTTCGATCGAGTCTATCATACAAGACTTGCCTAGTGCAGAGTGCTCGATTGATGTAATTTGTAGGCTATTACGTCAATATAAAAATTTACCCAACTTGTATCCAAAAAATAGCAGCTGCGGATTTTACCGTTTGATAAAAAAGAGTTGCGTGGTATCAGTAATGGAGTCAGAAATTTGATATAAGAGGGTCCGAATATTAATTTTTTTAAATTTTGAGAGATCCAGTACACCACTAACCCTTAAATAACTCCATTTATATATATTAAAAATAATTTTTAAAAAAAGCTTGGGGGGCCAGTACACTACTGGACCCCACGTGGTATACATACATATTTATGGTTAGCTGTGAATTTGCAAAAGTTGAAAAGATATTTTATTTTTGCATTACATAATCGAATTCAAGTTCCCACAACTTTAGGTTAGAGAAGGTATACATTTTTTTAAAAAAATTATGCTAACCTTTTCTAAAACATTACCATTTTGAAAAGTTAAACTTAAAACGACATCATTTTAAACGGTCGAACAACTCAGGTTAATCTCCTGGGGGTTTTAACGGGAGTGGGTCAAGGATAGGTCCAACCTAACTTATTGCCAAGCTTATTTAACATCATAGGGTCCGTTTGGTTGAACTTTTATCAGTAGAACTTTTATCAGTAGAGCTTTTGTTAGTAGAGCTTTTC
The DNA here is from genome assembly GCA_025434745.1 of Erythroxylum divaricatum. Taxonomy (NCBI): domain Eukaryota; kingdom Viridiplantae; phylum Streptophyta; class Magnoliopsida; order Malpighiales; family Erythroxylaceae; genus Erythroxylum; species Erythroxylum divaricatum. The sequence continues at coordinate 47,119,613 of JANTPM010000005.1, forward strand.
TGCGAAGAGCTTTTTTTTAAAGCCAGTTGACTGTTTGGCTGTCAATTAAAAAAACTTCTTTTTAAAAAGAGCTTCATACAGTAGACTGTTTGGCGACATAAAAATAAAAAGCACTTTTATTAATTTTAACTGTATTTTATTTTATAATAAAATTATTTATGCTAAATAATTTATGCTAAATTATTTATACTTTATAGCTAAAGGTACATTTTGATCCTCAAAATTTATAATAAAATACAACTGAAATCCTAACATTTTAAAGAGTTAAAATTAAATTTCAACATTTTTAAAATATTAAAAAATACCTTAAATGGATGAAAAATTTGACAAGCAAACTCTTCTTCAGTTAAATATTATATTAATATTGACATAACATTATTTTTATATTTTTTTAATAAAAATTTATCAAGTCACTTAGTTACCTTTTTTAAAATTAATAAAAAAAGAGAATCTTACTATTACCTTACAATAAAATCCACTATTATATATTTCAAGTAATAAGTTTTATTTGTCATTTAAGAGTAAGATTTGCTTTTTATTTAAAGATTTTTCCGTCCACTTACAATTTGTTTTGAATATTTTAAAAAGTGTTCGATTCAAATTATACTTTTAACCTGTATTAGTGGTTCTATGTCTGTACTTAAGTCTTCGTATACCTTGATGAATAAAAGGATCTCTCTAGTTTTTTTTTATAAAAATAAAAAACAGAAAAACTCGCAGTCGCTATCTTTTTTATGTGCATTGGGTAAATCTCCAGATTGACATAATAGCTTGCAAATCATGTCAATCGGGTACTTTGAACTAGGTAAGCCCTGTACAACAGGCACGATCGGGAGATAACGTAAGTAGGATATTTGAATAGAGGAGCTTTTGGTCCCATGCCCCTCCACTCTGACCCCCTAAGAGGCGGATCTCTCTAGTTGTCAACAGCTTTCCAGAGAATTACAAGTCAAACGAAATGGAAGACAATAATGAATTAAAATTGCACTTCCATATAAATATTTACCATCTCATAAGCAAAAGTAATCAGAAAAAACAAGACTCAGATTGTATAAATCCAATCAATAAATATCAAACAGGTAAGCAGCAGCCAGTGATATTGCTTACACATAACTGCTATTTCAGACATGAAAGCAAAAGCTCAAGGTTTGTTTTGTTGAGCAGATTCCTCTTTTCAACTCTCAAGTACCTTCAGAGGGGAGAGTGCTCTGTATATTTGAAGGCATCAAGATGTTAAAGCCATCTGCTGCAGTGGACACAAGCATACCAGGAATCTGAGCATGCCAGTGAAGTTCTTTCAAATCCTTCTGTCCCTGTTCAACCATAAATGAGAATCAAATAAGAGACTCAAAATGCACATTTTGTAGTTTAATCTATAGTAAGAACTGAATTTTGGTGAAGAGTACCTGATGAACAAAAAGAAGTTGGGGAGGTAAATCTCCCGGGGCATTTACTTGTTCTTTCGTTTTGGCTCTGAATTCAGCTTCCTCTTCCTCGTCCTTTTCCAGGGAAAGGTCCCATATTCTACAAGTGTTAACCCAATTCAGGAATTATTTCATGGACGAGAAACATAAATGAAACAGTATCTAAATGCAAGCTATCTAAGTTGCTATTGATCACATGTTTACATACGTTAATTGATGGTCAGAGGAAGAAACTGCCAACGTGGAGGCTTCGTGCGGACTCCATTCAATGGATGTAACTGGATGTTTGTGGTATTCGAAATGTGCTACTAGGGACTTGTCCTCTTCCTGAAAAATTATGTACAAGATAAAACACTTCGATTGAAAGATAAAGAGGAAGCTGAGAAGAGTAAATTGCCAATATCTTGATGTTAATGAACCTTGCCAAAAGACAAGGAGAGAGAGCAATTAAGCGTTTTCTCGCCTCAGAAAAACTTGTACAACAAAAGAAAATGGCAGTTGCCTTCCTGCAAAGGCAGAATCTACATACCATATTTGGTGATAGTAATCTAAGATCACGAATGGAAAATGTCCCATCATCACTTCCAGATGCTAGCATAACACTAGCCAACCTATCAAAACCAAAGAAGCAAGTCAAGTCAACCATCAACAAGAAGATGAAAAATTCTTGAAATTGGGTATAAAAGATGGCACCAATAATCAGCAACCTGTTCCACGAAATGACATTGACATCAGCATTATGTGCCTTAAAGGAAATTGCAGGTGACTTCCCCACGCGAGTATCCCATATTGCAATAGTCTTATCTGCAGAGCAAGAGGCAAACACCGCATCTTCTGTAGGGCTCCACTGCAATAGAAACCAAATGATGTTACAGTAATATATCGAACGGTTAAAAGGGATACCTGCATAGATCTTCAAATGGAATACGGACCTGTAAATCTTCGACGCTTGCAACATGACCAACAAATGGCTTAGGATCAATATTCCAGGATGCACCAGAAGTGGGCTCCCATAAATGTATAGAATTCTTGCAGTCACCTTCAAACAATTAGAGACCATTAGAACATTAGAAGATCTACAAATTTTGTATCTAAAAATAAAAAATATTCAAAGAAAGGAGCAACAGAAAAAGAGAATAGATATCACCAGATACCAGTCTTCCAGCAACTCGAGGACTCCAATCTATAGCATATCCTTCATCCTTGTGCTTGAATTTAGCTAATGGCATTTGATTAAAAGCTGAAGAAGCACCCCTTGAAGCTTCTGTTGCTGAATCTGCCAAGGAATTCAGATGACTGCTGACATCCCATATCTGCACTTTTATGATCAATCAAAGGATGGTCAAGAGAAACTAAAAGAGCAGATGCCATTCTTATGATTCCTAAAATTATTGAATGGCATGGCATAGCTCATAAACTGAAATGATCAGAGCTTCATTATCCAAAAGCTCAAGAACATAGATTCTAAGGGTAATGTCTATAACCTGCACATGACCAGTATCTGACCAAGAAGCGCATATGTGGGGACTTTGTGTCATTGCACGTATACGATTAACACATCCTTCATGAGCCACCTTGCGCAGCTGTACATCAATATGTGAAAAGTTACACTCAACATATGTGCATTATAATACTCAACATATGTGCATTATTTGAGGATGTAAAGCATGAGTAATTCAAAGAAAAATATGTAACCTGCAAAATTGGGGTGAGAGATCCACCATTTTCGTCATCTTCACTGTCTTCATCACTATCACTACTCTCACTCTCCATGTCAGTGTCACCAGCAGAAGCCTTAGCAGGCATCATGTCACGCCTTTTACCTGATATGTTCGACACCTTAAAGATTCCAATAGAATTCCAAGAAGACTTCTCTGCCTGAATATGAAAAAAACTAATTTGAGATCAATTACACCTCCTTTCCCTCATTTCCAAATGAAAACAATTATAACAATACACTGGAATAATAAAATTATAAGGCAATTGCTTCGGTTTTATAAAGCATCCTCTCACAGAAGAAAGAAAAATAAAACTCTATAGCAAGTTGATTCTCACCTGAGTTCCAGCAACGAAATACACTGAGTGTGGAAATTCAGTCCGAATCAAACCCAGTGAATCAAGCACAATATCAAAACTGCCAAAAGAAAGTCATCAGAAGGATGCATAAGAAAACAGAAACTAAGTTCTCAATATAGAATAATAAAGAATATCAATCAACAATCTGCCAAAGGGTACTCCAAATCACCACATAACAAGAACATCCAGGTGAATCAAAGGAATGAGCAGATAGATATACTCGAGGTATATCAAACATGTAGATACCCTGACATCAGATTACTGGAAGCTATTTAATCCGAAAAGCAACTAAAGCAAGTTATAACAAAATGGATTTCGACTCAAACTGAAAGATCACGTTCATACAGCTATCCTTACAGCATATTCTGCACACATTAAAAAGTGCGAGAACCCCTAAAAAATGTGTAACTCCAACATCAAAGATCAAAGCTTTACAAGAATAAAAGTATCCTATAAGCCGGCAAATTTTCATCACAATACCATTTGAACATGGCGAACAAATATATCAACCAATTAAAAGTTCAAACAAAGACAAGCTCCTAGCTTTATGATAGTAGAAACAAGAGACAAAGCAAAGAAATAGGAAACCTCAAGCAAGGCCATCCAATGTGAAAAGCATGAAGAGAATTGTAAGCAGAAGGATCACACTCAAGCTCTTCTCCTTCCTCCAGCTGGTCCACTCCTGGCTGCCACACTCTTGCTGGCGTCGAAGGCACCGCCGCATAGGAAGAAGACGATGACCCATCTCCTTTCTTCGAACCCTGCGTGTTTAATTGTAGAGACAGCAAACAAAAAACGATAAACAACCACCCAAAAGAGCCAAAACTGAATTAATCCCTTCATTGGCACTGATATCAAGGAACAAATATTGATGAACCTTGGTCTTTCTCTTCGCTTTTTTATGGTTTTTGATGCTGCGAACCATTGTGTTTGCAGGTTTGTTTTGGCTGTTCCAGGAAAGAGCAGAGAAGAGCGTGAGAGAGAGATGATCAAAGGGGTTTTGGGCTTAGGGTTTAACCTGTTTCCTCTTTTTGTCCAACATAAGGTCCATGTAGGCCTTCTTGGTGATGCCACAAAAATGTGTTTCGCTCCTTTAATTAGTTTTTTTAATGCATTTCTTTATAAATTTGTCGAAATTTCGATTCTTTTTTTTTTCAATTTTTAATATGTGAAGAATATAGAACTCATTAACAAAAATTAATGAGGTGTTTGATTTGAGGGTTTGAAAACGAAAGAATGAAATAATTATAAAAAACAGTATTTGATTTGGGATTTTCAATTTCAGAGGAATAAATTTATTCTATTAAATTTGGGAATCTACCAAACTTTCCAAGGGAGATGGATATCAAATTTCATTTCAGTTTAAGTTTTTATTACGTTTATTTTTTTACTTTTTTTATCTTCAACCTTTGCCCTATTATCCTCTTTACTTTCTTATCGTCTCTCAATTTCTTACGATCTCTCATCCTACCTTATCACACCTCATAAATAAATGAATTTTTTGTTCTGCGCCTCCAGATATATTTTTTGAAACCTCTCGTTTTAATTTGATGTTAAATGAACTTGATAAAAACTGATTTCATATCATTATAAATGGAGTTTTTGCTCATTTTTTTTCTTATATATTCTCGCTTTATGATTTAATCAAGACAATAACTAATCTGTTATATTGTTTGATGATGTGAAAGTGCATATGGTTATAGATTGAACGAGAATCATAAAACCAATCTGCTTCTTTTTTTCTTTATAATTATTGTTTTGTGATTTAATTTGATTTTTCATATAATTATTAAGGGTAAAAATAGTATTATATTATCTTTCATTCCTATTAATGCAACAAACCAAACAACATTATTGATATTAACACAAAAATCAAAGTTACAAACCAAACATCATTTTTTTTTATTTTTCATACCCATCCCCATCCCCATCCCCGTCCCTTTTTATTATTATACCCATATCCATAGCCAACTCCGTATTCAAACCAAACGCCTACTAAATTTGAGTGTAGAACTCATTAACAATAATTGAATTTGGGTCTAATCATTATCAAAATGACTAGAACTAATAATTTGATTAATTGACCCTTAATAGTTAATTATTTATTAACTTTTTAATATTTTCATTTTTAATTGATATGAAATACTTTGAGATTGAACATCCAATTATCACTTAAAATAAATGCAGCGATTATTAGACTAGATCGTTAGAATTGGATATCTAAATGGACAATGGAAAATTAAGATCTTGCGAGTTGTAACCGAGTTTTAAGATACTTCTTAACTAAAACCCTTTTTTTCTTAAGATTACTTAAGCTCTTATATAGTTATATTTATAGAAAAAATCGTTTCATGATATTTATTAAAACATTACATGTCACCTTGTTAAGTATTATTCCTTCATTTAAAACCTTATTTAATTTGTAAAATTAATTATAAATCATACCATACAATAGTTTTGATTGAATGTAGTCAAAATAAAATTAAAAAAATAATTATTTATATAAAGATTATATTTTTATATTTTATTAAATAAACTAGAATTTCGTTATAAGACCTAAATGAAATTAATAGGTGACTTAATTTTAAACATGTCATATTTCAAGGAGTATATGTATTTATTTAACAAAGTATGATTTTTTTTGAAAAATGTTAAACCATAAAATATTTTAAAAATAATCATAGGGTATTAGAAGCAATGTAAAAAAAAAAGATTGAAAATTAAACTGGTAAAACCAGAACTTAAAATTTAAATATTCAATTGATATTAGATGGTATAAAATTGATAAAAAATTGAATTAAATTAAAAATTAAAAATTTAATTGAAAGAGATTTATCCTTATTCATTGAATAATTTAAGGTTTAACCGAAAAAAGAGATTATTAAATAAAAATTAATTGATTTAGGTTAGTTTATAATAACTTATTAATTTACAAAAATTAATCGTTTAATTAATAAACTGATCAGTTTTTAATAACAAGAATTATTAAAATAAATCAAACCGAAAAATTAAAAACTGAACAAAATAATTGAACAGTTCAAGATTTTTACGATTGAACGATATTAGAATATATATATATATATAAAGTTAGAGGAATCTTTTGAAAAATACGAAATTTACCAATTTTCATTCCTAATTTATTATATTGTCACCTCAAAAGACTCGGGCGAATCAGTGAGTGCATAGCCACATATAGCAATGTAGACCATCCCAAAGAATCTAAATACAATTCACTGCTTTGTTTTCCTTCACAATCCCTCGTGCACAAGTGCCATTTAATTACCAGACCCCAAGAAGAAGCAAAGTGATCATTTAATGAGTTGTCCACACAAACGTGAGAGTAGTAATGGACCTCCATATCCACTTTCATGTTCTAATAATTCTGTGTTGGATCTTGTGCCACCAATTGACCCCATTGAAGCATTTGGCTCAGGAGCAACATGGTCATCGACAAAAAGGGAATTCAGACCAGAACTGGACAGAACTGAAGACAAATCATTAGGACCATACGTTATGGGCCTCAAGTTCCTCCTCTGACCATTAGCAGCTCTTCTCTCAACTTCAAGGAAGTGACCAAGTGAAGGAGTGTTGTTTGTGTTAATAGCATCAGTGCTTAGCCTTGAGCATAGTGAGAATAACCATGGTTTTGATCTGCAGTTCTTCTGTTCCTTTAAGGGTTCTACTGCTCTTCCCCTGATTGATCTTCGGGACAACTCTAGGATGCTAGAAACTCCAATCAGGCTTCCAAGTGTGATGCTTTTGTCGTGCAAAAAAGACCAAGTAGACTGCAATTAATTGCAGGATCAAGTAAGAATAAAGAGAAGATGATCCTGCACTAGTAAAAGATAAGTCTACTAATCCAAAAACCCTTTATTTCAATGCCTAGATATTTGTTATGAGAATTCTAGCTATATAGTTTAAGGTGTATCTGAACTCAACTGACCATTTGATTTCAATGTGGAGAAAAAAAGGTGGGCATTAACAATATAGTTCATAAAGCAAGAGATGGGCATTAACAACAGTTCAGAATCAACTTCACCGTCTATAAAGCAAGATGTTAACTATCAAATACAATAACATCTTCCCCATCTCAGGCCACAGAACCAGTTGATTATTAAAGCAATGTTTTCCTGTGATAAACAATAAAGTGAACACTTTACAGAGGAGCTGTGAACAACTGCAGAGTCAAAAGACCATCATGATACACCATGTGGATAGGGAAAGCGGATTCAACTTTTCAGATTGCAAGTACAGAAGGTAGCTGTTAATGTTTATGGAAATCACTCTTAGAACTCATTTGGATTGGGAACTTGCTCAGATTGAGTCAAGTTTCAATAATTGACGAAAAGGATGAGGACTCTAAGCTTGTGGATGTCAAAAGTTAGAACTTGAACAAAACCAACACATAGCTAGTCAAAATGAGAATGTCTATTAACTGCAGAAGATTCCATTGATAATAAAGCCACAAGCTTGGAGAGAGGAAAAAAGTGAATGCGAACAAGAGATGTCTTCATTAATTGTGACAACCAAGACGCTAAATGCATTGATGAACTGAAAAACACGTATCTTGGAAACAATTCAAGCTCATAACCCACAAGTTGATGGTGAAATGAAGAGTAAATAAATGGAAAATAAGAGAAATGATAACCTCTGTGTCAAGATCTGAAGAAGAATCAGAGTAACAGGTTGAAGAACCAGTGAGCAACGTACTAAACGAAACTGATCCATTGGAACCACGATTTCTCACCAACCCAACTCTTGCATTAACTGGTCTAAGCCCAAGAGGCCACCCCTCTTCCTGCATTTCAAGGTTTCAACTTTTTCACCAAACATACTCACTGACACCATTTACAGATATGGAAATGAGCTATAGAAGTAAAACTACACCTAAAAACACATAAACAAAAGGGTACAGAAAGAGTTACCCGTTGAGCCATGAGTCAATAAGCTTTGCCAACCCAGACCGATGATGTACTAAGCCAAAAACCGACGAAATCGCCTCAGATAAGGAGCTATTGACACTGTTCATTAGACAAAAGAACTGTTTAGACATTAAAAGGAAAAAAGGAAAGTGACAAAAGATAAATGGAAATGCAGTAGTGTCTGACACATGCTTGACCATCAGCAGCACATCACTTGGCTTCTTTAGGCATGTAAGAGAAGGAGAAGCATAAGAGAACGGGACGTGAAAGTGACATCTTACCGTTCGTTAGCTCATATGTTGTCGGCTAAGCAGGCAAAAGAGAGCAAGAGAGAATGTGTGTGGGGGCGCGCGCTGGTGAGACAGAGGAAGAAGTGGAAATGCAGGGAAAATGTAACAATGAAATAGCAAGAGATGCCCAGAAGAAGTCTTTTTCTTGAATTTATAATTTATACTCCTTCTAAAAATTAACTTTAAATTATATATAAAAAAATATTAATAAAAAAATGTAAAAATCATTAAATCACTTTAACGTATATTCTTGTTAAGATAATGTAAGAACAAATATATTGTTACATGTTTAACAGATAGTTAACATTTAATAATAATTTATAAAAATATTTTTTAATAACTTAAAATAGGGTAAATTAATAAAAAATCATAATTTTATAGAAAATTTTAAAAAACTTCATTTTATAAAACAATTATTAATTTTTAGAAATTTTTAATTATATTAGGCATTAAATTAAAAACAACAACTTAATTTAATGTGCATGTTTAAATAAAATTACGACTTTTTTAGCATTTCAAATAAAAATATTAAGTATTGAAACCTAGGAAACAAAAAAAAAAATAATTGTGATTGACATTAAGATCGAGACCCAACCTAACCTAAATTTAAGGAGCTCGGTTCAATGTAACTTCAAATTAACAAACCTAGCCAATCTTGATAGGGTTCTAGCTTGGAAATGGACTCAATTTTTTTTATTTGTAAGCTTCAAATTAAGTTTTGATTTAGATTGTTCGGTCCAGAATTTAAAATATTTTTAAAAAATAATATCATTTTAAAAAATTTTAAAATATTTCAAGTCAAACTTAGACTCGATTGGGCTCAAATTTAAGCTTAAGCCGTGTGTCTCAAAATTGATCGAGTTTCGAGTCAAATCCAAGCTCGGCCATTGTCATCCCAAATTATGGTTACGTTTTCCCTCTTTTAAAGAACATTTCATCTTAATTATTTCTTGTCTAGTTCTTCAGAAATATCGCCTTCACGCTTTTCCCTTTTGCATGCGGCAACAATTATTCAATCAGAATATAAAAGAACGAATAAGATTAATGACTTTCAAATCAACCCTATGTTTTTAGACCACACTGGATTAGGAATTTCAAAATTAAAAGAGGAGTGAGTTTAGTAGAGAATTGATAAGATTAGGTATTATTAGACATGGCATTCCGGCCCGGGCCTAACCTAGCCTTACTTGAAATTAACGGGCCAAATTCTGGTTGACTGGGTCATGCGCTAAATTTCTTGACCTAATTAAAAGAGACAAAATGTCATTTTTGAATTTTTTAAAAAAATAAATAAATTAGACCTTCCCAAGCTATGCATGTCATGGGTAGGGCCAGGCCGACTGGAGATTGCCATCCTTAAGTCTTGTTATAATTTGGGGTTTCAGTAATGAGTGAAAATTTTGCCAATTTGAACGATTATAAATGGAAAATACAAATAGACAGTTACAGATTATGGGCTTTTTTAAAGAAAAAATTTAAGAAGACAAGATAAAATTAAAATATAAAATTTGGTTTTTACTTTATTACGAATTAGAAGAAAATAATTTTTTTTCCAAAATTTCCTATTTAGTCAAAATATAATAAAATATGCTAATGAAATATATTAATTATTACGCTAAGGCGAAAAAATTTATTAATTTATTATAATATAAAGTATAAAATTTCTGAAAGTTATATTGAGAAAAGATAATTCATATTGAATTTAAACATTTTCATAAAACCTTGTGTTCTTTTAGATAGTTTATTTACTAAAAAAACAATATTATTTTTTTTAATAAATAGAATCATAACAATAATTCTTTTATTTTTCTCTGGCCATATAACCATAACATCACTCTCAGTCCATAAGGGATGATAAATTTCACTTGACTTAATTCAATTTGATCAATAAATTAAATTTAAATTCATTAAATTATTAATTTAAATAAAATGATATTATCTTAACTATAAGTATTATCATTTTAATAATTATACTAAAATAATATTATTTTTACTTAATTTAATTAAAATCTAAGCTGTTTGAATCCAATTTATCACATTTTAATTTAGATTTAGACCACTAAAAGAAAATTTAATTTTTATGACTCAAGCTTGATTCAATTTAATATCATTTTAACAAATAAATTCAATTCTACAGATAGTTCAATAACAAAAATTTACCAAGCTTTACATTGATAATCATTATTTTAAAAACCAAATCGATTTAATCAATTTTACAGCAAAAATTTTGAACCAACCAACTGTTCGACTAAATTTTAGTTATTTTGTTTGATTTAATTTAATAGTTTTTATTATTAAAAACTGATTATTTTATTAATTAATAGATCAATTTTTGTAAATTAATTTAATTTTTATAAACTAAAATTAATTAATTAATTTTCATTTAATGGTATATTTTCAATTAAAATTTAAAATTTTGAATAAGTAAGAATATTTTTATTTTTTTTAATTTTATTCAATAATTAACTGAAAATTTAAAACTAATTGAACCTTTTACACTTTAAATTTTGTCATTTCGATTTAACTTTTAATCCGAATTTGAAAACATTATCGATAATCCATGGTTATCAAAGTCTTGCAACCGTTAAATTCTCTTTGTCCGTTCCTATTTGATTTAAGGTTCTGTACCCCAATCCGTCATGCTCGTTTTGTTGTGTTCACGTGGCTTAATTTTTTAAATCTTGTATGCAATGGATGAATTGTTATGTATATTTAAAATTTTATTCCCTACACATGTAGAAAATAAGAACTGTAAATTA
>JANTPM010000005.1:47138691-47157468 GCA_025434745.1 Erythroxylum divaricatum
GGACGAATGTTACGGTTTGATCTAATTGCAAGGTATGAGACTTGAATCCCATATCGATTAAATACAAAATTGATATAAGATTCATAAGAACTTTGGACTCTCTACCCTCATAAGCTAACTTTTAGGATGTAGCTCTCCTAAATTCATATCAAATACTCCTTACATGAATGTGAAAAGAGAGAGGACATGATTTAAAGTTCTTAAGCTCTTCGATACTCAACGATTGTCCTTTCTTTCTACATCTCAATGAAACCTCGCATTCTTCTGAGGAAGTGGACGGAGAAGACTTTCTGGAGATGGTGTATAATGAAATATTGGACGGAAGAGGAAGTCACCGGAACTGCCGGAGGGAACTTGTGGCCATCTTCTTCTCTCAGGACTTGTTCTGACTCTGTTTGGTGCTGGTGGACATTCCGTGAGCTCAGGAATTCTGTGTTCCAAAGACGTCGGAGTTCTGAATCCCTCCTCCTCCTCCTCCTCCTCCACTTCCTTGTGCTCCGGTACCTTGACCCTGATCTTTTGCAAAGATGGTGGTGTTTCTGTTGACGTTTCTGACTCCATTGTTGAATCATTACTCAAATCTTCAACTTCTGGGGTGAGAACCCGGGAAGAATCAAGATTCGATTCACCAACTTGTACATCGGTATCTTGGGATTCATGCTCTGGATTTAACATAAATTAAGCAGAAGCGGAAGGTTTTATCAATGAATATCTAGATACAAACACTCCAATTCTCTCTAAATAGGTTGAAGAAGAACAATAACATTACGATGTTATGATACGTCTTGGTTAACATAACAATGGAGCTTTAGAGTTTACGTCCGTGTCAAAATCCTTCTTCTAATGCACTCATGAAACTTAACATTAAGTATTTTATTTTGTAATAAAAATAAATTTATTCATGTAAAAGATTTTAGAGATGATATAATTTAAAAACATTTAAACATATAAAATATTTTAAATTTTCGTCCCAATTTTTTAAAATTTTCATAACTATTTAAAAAATTTTATAAATCAAATACACCAAATCTCTCCAGATTTCCAATTAGCAAAATTTTATTTGTAAATAAAGTAACTTTTGTTGATGCAAGTAATAGATGATTTATTATTTCAAAAAATAATTTTAAATTTAATTTATATAAGCTTTAAATAATATTTACTAAATTAAAATTTTTAAATTTTTAATATTGAATTAAAAAATCTAAAAATTTAGTTATAATTTATTATCCCATATTTTTATATTATCAATTTTTTCATGTTTAATAAGTAATCTATTGGAACCCTTTTTTATAATTTCCCTTTTGTCTATTTAATTTACTCATTAATTATCGCTAGATATTACATGCTTTTATATGTATATCTAGTAATTGAATTCTACTCAAGCTTAACTCTATCATTCCATTATCTTCTTTTTGGTAATTATATTAAGATAATCAACCCAAAAATCTTTATTTTTGTATTGATAAGTTCATATATCCTTTTAAAATTATTGTTTTTATTCACACTATTTTCTTAAATAATATTCTTATTTTTTATACATTTATTATTAGTATTGAGATTTAGCCCCTGTTTAATTGAGCTTATATCAGTACAACTTTTGTCTGTAGATTTTTTTTCTGAAAAGAATTTTTCTAAGAAGTCAGTTGATTGTTTGATTGTTATTTAAAAAAGAGTTTTTTTGAAAGAGTTTTTTTGAAAGAGTTTCGTACAGTATATACTGTTTGACAATATAAAATAAAAAGTATTTTTAATTTAAATATATTTTATTTTGTAATAAAAATTATTTATGCATATAAATATTTTTTAAAGTATATTAAACAATATGCAAATAACAATATATTAATTATTATATAATTTTAAACTATACGAAACATAAATAAAGATATATCTAATAAAATTTTTTATATGGATTATAACATAAATAAAACTGATATAAAAAACAAATATTAAAATATATAAATATATAGAAAAGATGAGTTTATAAGATAAACATGCAAATGAGTTTGTGGTTATTGTGAAAATTATGTATAAAATATAAGGTCAAAAAAGATCAAAAAAAGGCTCATTAAGATCTGAAAAATTTATCGAAAAAAGTTATTTAAGAGACTTTTTTTTTAAGTTAGTTAATTTAACTGCTAAAAAAATTATATTTATTTATTTTACTATTAAATATTAAAAAAAAATTGGTGGCGAAGAAAAATAATTATTTACGATTCAAAATCCGATACAAACATGCCCTTGGGCGACAGACCGGAACAGTTATTAATTATTTGTCGAATTCGTTTGATATCGAGCTTGAATCTCCCATCTCCAAACGCAGGGCTTAGAGCCAGTCCACAGATCGTTGACCAGCTGATATAATTTTAAAAAATCACGCTAATGGAACCCTAATTTATGTAGTTTGCAAAGATCTGAGAGCAAGAACGCGTATAGAGAGATGGGTAGAATAGCAGTGGTAGTGATAATGAGCTTGTGGGTGATACCCACTTCTATTATCGTAAATCGCGTTGTATCCGATCCTTATATGGTAAGAGCTTTGAAAACCAAATCAAAGATTGAATTTTTGCTTGTTTGTTTGTGATTTTCAATGCTCTAAGAAGAATCAATTGCATGCAGGATGAGATTTTCCACATTCCTCAGACTCAACAGTACTGCAGAGGAAATTTTTGGAGTTGGGACCCTATGATCACCACTCCACCTGGCCTGTAAGATCTCTATCTCTTACAGCAAATCACCCGAATTTGAAGTTTGTTACTTAGTTTTTAGATGTGTAAGTGAAATATTACCTTATAGAATGTAGAAGATTGAAACTTCAATGCAAGTACGCTTTTCTTATATTGATCGTTGTTCAATACCAACTTTTCATTCTTTGATTGATGATAATATCCTATATCGGTGAATCCTTTGATCTTTATTATTCTGCAATGTAGAAAACTAGTGGAAATGGGACTTTTACTTGCAAATGTGAAATAGAGAAATTGATACATTGAGTTTATAACTTTTGCAGGTACTACCTTTCGCTTGCCCATGTTGCTTGTTTGTTTCCAGGCATGTTCTTGACAAACATGGTTTCATCCTTGTCTGAATTGTGCTCCACTGCAATTCTTCGCTCTGTAAATTGCGTGTTGGCAGTATTATGTGGCATTGTCGTATATGAGATAATCACCCATTTGAGACCAGCTATTGCAAATGCAAAGGCAACAGTTGTTGCTGTGGTTCTTGCACTGTATCCCCTCCACTGGTTCTTCACTTTTCTTTACTATACCGATGTTGCGTCACTCACTGTGGTGCTTGCTATGTATCTTGCATGTTTGAAGAAGAGATATTACTTAAGCGCATTGGTACACAAGTCAGCTAACCTTCCTCTCTTTCTTTTAAGATATGGAAGTATGAGTGTTCATGATCTCTTTTTCTTGATATAAATTGAACTAATATTAGGTAGAATAATTAATTATTATATTGGCGTGTTAAAATAGAGCATTCTCTTGTACGTTTCTCCTTTCAAATGAGGGAAAATTGAATTTGTTTTACTATGTGCTTGATTTAACTAATGTTTAGAAGGAAATCTCCTATATTCACTGCAGCCTAAGCTTCATTTGTTGGCAGTAAAATAGATTATCTTCTTTGGGTTTTTGCCAACTTACCTACAAATGCATGATAACTATTGATGATATTCAGTGGATCATTGATTCCAGCATTAAGTCAGTGTTGCTAACCATTCTATCATCATCATTATTGTCCAAGTATGAAGTCTAGCAAACCATTCTGTCCATTGAGCAAATGGATGATAATTTCTTATGATATCTTATGGATAATGGATTCCTCCATAAAGTCAACTGGGCAAACCATTCTGTTATCATCATGATTCACCAAATACAATAGTCCAGTCTTATAGAGGCCAGTCCATTGTTCTGTCTATTCTTCAATTAACATATACGATCACTTGTACCCTTCTTAATTTAGTTTTCTCAAAAGTGATTGTCCTTGCTCCTTTTGATTTTATGCAGCTTGGTGCATTTGCAGTTTTGGTTCGGCAAACAAATATCATATGGATGCTTTTTGTTGCTTGCACTGGGATTATTGACATCACTTTGGCATGTGAAGGAGAAAGTATGGAAGTTGATCAATCTCATATGCTAAGCAGGAGAGTTGGTAACTTTTCTTCCATCAATCTTGTAAAGACAAGCTCTAACATGAGAAGGAGAAAGCAAAATATTGCCATGAATACCGACAAGCATCATACGGTACATAGACCTGCCTCCTCAACAACATATTTTCCAGGTTCTGTTCTGCTTCTGCATGTATGTTTCACTTTGAGAAGTTTGTACTTACTCTCCTTGTACAGTCCCCACTTGTCTGCAAGCAGTTGCTTTCTTAGTCTTAGACTAGTGAGTTTCATTTATCATCATGCTGACAGTACCCCATTCTGGAATCTGTTGCAGGTCTTATTGATGAGATTCATGCTATCTGTTTGACATCATGGCATATGAAATGGAAACTTCTATTTGCCTTTAGCCCCTTCATCATGGTGTTGGTGGCATTTGTTGCATTTGTGCGTTGGAATGGAAGTGTTGTTCTTGGTACAACCATACTATTCTTGAACTTGGTTGTGTTTGTATGAATTGGTTTCTGAGTCAACCTCCTGATATTGTAGGTGCAAAAGAAGCTCATGCAGTTTCTGCACATTTCGCCCAGGTCATGTATTTCAGTCTGGTAACTGCTTTGTTAATGGCTCCTATTCACTTCTCTCTTCATCAAGTTCTGAATATGACCCGGTCGTTCAGGAAGAATTGGCCACTTAGCTTTTTTCAATGGCTGGTGGGTCTTGTTGCTGGCTTCCTGTCCATACACTTTTTCAGGTGAGACCAAGAAAAAGATTGGATAAAATTTCCATTGGCTCTCTCTTGATGTTGATAAATGCTCGATGCTTTGCACATTCATCTCTCTTATCCACTAATGCAGGTCAATATATTGAGTCAAATTGTTAAATTCCATTGGCTGTCTCTTGAAGTTTATACATGCTCCATGTTTTGCACATATATCGCTTTTATCTACTAATGCAGGTCAATATATTGGGTCAAAATGTACTGTTATTGCTCCGAAGAACCCATTCTTGCTTTCTTTTTTAATTCCCCCTTTTCTTTTGAGAAGTTTATCAGCTTTACCATAATTTGTAACTAGAAACATAATCTAACTGATCTGTCAATACTCTTGCAGCATAGCTCATCCCTATCTTCTCGCCGACAATCGGCATTATACCTTCTATCTTTGGAGAAAGGTGATCAATGCAAATTGGCTGATGAAGTATCTATTGATCCCTCTTTACGTATATTCCTGGTTTTCCATCTTCAGTATATTTAGTATGTACTCGTTCCCTGTCCGTTTCAGTTCCAACTTCTGTTGTCTCTTGTTTAAATATCATTCTGTTGCAGGGAAAGCTGGAAAGAAAACAATCTGGGTATTGGCTTACTTTTTGGCTACAGCTGCAGTTCTAGTTCCTGCTCCTCTGATTGAATTCAGATACTACACCATACCATTCTATTTCTTGATACTTCATTCCCCTATCACCTGCAGCAGAACTTTATTGCTAACCGGAGCTATATATCTGACGATCGATTGCTTCACGATGACAATGTTCTTGTTTCGACCATTCCATTGGAGCCATGAGCCTGGCGTCCAAAGATTCATCTGGTAGACACTTTCCCTGGGCAAGTAATTTTAGCAAACCATGGAATCCCATTTTATTATTCCTTACCTCTCTTGAAGTGTTGAGAATTCATGGCTGGATTGGAACCCTTGAACTGAAGAAAGATCAATGCATCAGATTGTTTTCCCATTGCAACCAACAATTTAGACTTATCAATCTGATGGATGCACAAAATGATTGATGATCGAAAATAGTTTAAGAGATATTGATCTATCCTCTTCTTCTTAATCATTAAAATTTTTAAGAAATTTTGTTTTAATCTTAAATTTTCAGAAAAAAGTCTAATAATACATTATATGAGTATCATATATGAATTAGTTAAATATTATATAATTTTAAGAACATGATAATCTAATTTAACTCATTATTATATTAAATTGAGTTTAATTTAAAAATGAGTTGGGTTTAATTAGATATTTATAAAAGTAATATTTGATTAGTCTGAATGCAATATTTAAAATTTAAAATTTAATTTGTAATTGAAGTTTAAAGAATTTTTTAATTGAAAACTACAATAAGTCTTTTTAAGAATTTTAAAATTTAAATTTTTTTGTTAAATTTTTAAACAAAATTTATGTTTCTTACCTTCTAAATAGCTTATAAAGTAATAACATAAATATTAAAATATGTTCTAATTTGTAATTTTATAATTACTATAAAATTTATAAAATTTCATTTTTTGAATACATTATTAATTTATAAGCATTTAATAAAATATTTATGTAGAAAATTTGACATGTTAAGGATCACGAGTAAAACGTGGACTATAAAATAGTAACAGGTTAGCCGTTAGCCCCACCAACTTGGGCTCCTTGTCGATCGATTTCCGAACAAAAACGTAGGCTGTATGGAAACGTTATGAGTTGACTTGTTGGTTTTATCAGGCGCTTTTATGGCAACAGTTCCCAGGCTTCGCGCTCTTTTATGGTGGAGAAAATGGTCGAAGAAGGACTGGGCAATCGTAGCCGTCGGAGTGGCTGTAATCCTCTTCGTCCTCACTCTCTTCTTCGACACCCGCTCGGTCGATCTCAATCGACCGTTAGATCCAACTGCGACCGCCGATCTCGTTGACTTGACCTTCCTCAGCAGTGCCAAAGATAGAGGAGCTCGTACTTATTCTACCTCCCTTCCTTCTTCAACTCACAGTTGTTTGCTCTCAGTTGGACTCATTTTTATGTTTTTTTTTTTTTTTGTAAAAATAGTGTGCTTAGATGGGAGCTCACCTGGCTACCATTTTCAAAAGGGTTTTGGATCTGGCTCTAACAACTGGTTGCTTCACCTTGAGGTCTTTATCTTCTCTGCAAATTTTGAATCAAATTTTACTTCTTTTGGTTTAATTATGTTTTTTTGTTGTTGTTGTGTTACAGGGTGGAGGTTGGTGTAATACTATGGAGTCATGCTTGCAGCGAAAAACGACGCATTTGGGGTCCTCTACTCTCATGGAACGGCAAGTTCACTTCTCCGGAATATTAAGTCGTTACCCCTCTGAAAATCCCGGTAAGTTCACGGTAAATTGAGGTTAAAGTTTAGTACTTTTGATTAATATGCAGTTGTTGGATTATGTTTGTGTTATTGTTTTTGTTTCTGCAGATTTTTATGATTGGAACAAGGTCAAGATACGTTACTGTGATGGTGGGTCTTTTGCTGGTCACCCGGATAACGAGCTTAAGGTAACTAAAGTTTTAGTTGCTTGTTGGGGCTTCTTGCTAAAAAGCTAGAATCTTTTGTGTCTTTTGTTTGACATTGTTGCTTGTGTTTATGTTTTAGAATGGAACAGAACTTTTCTTCAGAGGCCAACTCATCTGGGAAGCTATTATGGATGAGCTTCTGTCCTTAGGGTTGTCCATTGCTAAACAGGTGTGGCCTTGCTTCTTCCTTATTATATGTCAATTTATAGAGTATAAATGAATGAGAGAGATTTGTTTGCACTTGCTGTTGAGATTAACTTGTTGGCCTATTACATTTTGCTGGCCATATTTCGTTGTTGTAAGCATTGTTCATTTGCTGGTATATATGAAAACTTTGCAGGCTCTTCTTTCAGGATGCTCTGCTGGAGGGTTGGCTACTTATATTCATTGTGATGGGTTCAGAGAGCTCTTGCCAAAAGATGCAACCGTCAAATGTCTTGCTGATGCAGGCTTTTTCCTAGATGAGTATGGTTTCTAAGCATTGTAATCTTTATGCAACTGCATGATACGCTCTTTATTCGGGAAAGATGTCTTAGAACTATTGATTGCCTTACGTGTATAATGCTGTTAGTAGTTGTGCATAAATGTAACTAACAATCATTGTTTCCTCTTTGTTTAGGAAAGATGTTTTTGGGAATTACACCATGAGATCTTTCTACAGAGATGTTGTCGGACTTCAGGTTTTACTCACTCCTCATTGTAGAAGCTTCAACAATAAGTTGCCAATTGGCATAACTTTACTTTTTCTTTCCTATTTTTTTTTATTCTTTCCTTTTTTTTTTACTTGTTGATGGTTGATGTGCGTGATACACCACCTGCAAAATTATGGATGAAATGTTAGTTCTGACACATTAATGGACAAATAAATATTAACACTTAATCACTCGGTTCGATATGGTTATCCAAAATGGCAAACGTCTCTCCATTCTGAGTTCAGTTAATTGGGAATTTCTATTTTCTCTTAATTCTTCATGCCATGTATGCATAGTGTGTGCTTACTTGGCAGCTCCAAGTCATTGAATTGTAACGAGCGAAGAAATGTTTAAAAGTAAAATTAGTAATAGTTCAACATATATCTAACTTATCACTCTGCAGGGGGTAGCAAAAAGTTTGCCCAAGAGTTGTGTTAGGACAATGGACTCATCTAAGGCAGGTGTTGTTCTTTTCTTTTTTCCTTGTCTCCTGTATATATGGTTTCCACACATCAACTTCTTAGAATAGCTGTTTGATTTCTTAATAATAATTCATGAAGCTCCATTTCTTTTATTTGTTGTGAACTATGATGGCAGTGTCTTTTTCCTCGAGAAATAATTAAATATACGAGGACCCCTATTTTCATTCTGAACCCAGCTTACGACTTTTGGCAGGTAATGTATTCACTAAAAACACTTATAGCCTCTTAGCATTTTGGAATTATCTTCTTCTTTTTATCTATTGACAATACGCTTATTTAGTTATATTATCTTTAGGTACAACATATCTTGGTTCCGGATGTATCCGATCTTCGTGACCATTGGTATAAATGCAGGTTGAGCCTTAAATATTGTGATCCTGAACAAATTGAGATACTGCAAGGTAACTGGATCACTCAAATAGGTTGTTTCCACTGTTGCATAACATGGATATCACAAAGTGCAAAGCATTATTCAATCTTTGATTGATCAATTTGTTTCTGCCTGTCTGCTTACAATAACCAGGTTTTCGTAATTCTTTGCTGAGAGCACTGAGTGATTTCCAGCAAAATAAGGAAGGGGGACTGTTCATAAATTCTTGTTTCATTCATTGCCAATCTTTGATGGCTGAGACATGGCATTCACCAAATTCTCCAAGAGTAAATAATAAGGTGCGAAAATCTTGTTAGTATTGTGATAGATATTCGATTGAAACATGGCATTCTCAATGTCTGGTTTCGTGTGTATATTTCGTATCTTCTAAGATCATCTGTGACAGACCATTGCAGAATCAGTGGGTGATTGGTTCTTTAACCGAAGAGCAGTGAATGAAATTGACTGTACTTATCCATGTAACCCGACTTGCTACAATATGGATTTTACTTAATCTTGAAGAAGCTCTCTGTTCTCCGGGTTATCGGCAACTGCAAAAATGTAGCGCTGTGCTTGTGGAATTGCAACTCTTTACTCCAAAAGATGATCCTATATGCAGAAAGGGAGGCATGGAGTAATGTTACATATGTTTGGTCATGTACAACGGTTGTCGGAAAAGACTTCCGACTTATTTCGCTAATCGCCATTGTTGCATTGTCTTTGTGCAATTTGTTTTTACTGAAGTTCCTTTAGTGAAACTAAGTGTTAAAGAGTATGCATTCCTTTTTATATCTTTCTTCAAATAGTGCATGGAACTAGCTTGTTGATCGATTCAGTTCTAGACTTGTATCTGAACTGCTATAATGTACGCAATCAGAGGAAGCTGTGGGATGTAAAATTAGTAGAGACTCAAGTCCAACAAACTCTGATTCAAATCTATAACAGCTAAGCTAGTTGTTGTAATCAGTTATAACAACTTAGATTGTACAGTTCATTGTTTCAATCTTACTGTTGTAACTCTATGCTATTTTATCTCTTATATTCTTGTCATCTCTTCTATAAATTGTAATCACTCTAGCAGTCAACAATATAACACAAATTCAATATCCTTATATGGTATTAGAGCTTCAAACACTCCAACAAGCTTTCTTTTCGATCCGACTATGTCTAGCTCAACAACACCATCTATTTTGCAATTAAATGGACCAACCAGTTTCCCTATCAAACTTTTACCAACTTTCCTATTTGGAGAAGACAAATTCAATCAACTCTTATTGCTTCAATCCGCTAGGATACATTCATGGTACTATAGCTTCAGCGCTGCAATTTCTTGATAGTGAGAAACAGACCTGTAATCCAACCTACACTCTCTGGTGGTGGCAAGATCAAATTCTTATTAGTGCAATTCTTGGCAGTTGTTCAAAACACATTCGTCCAATCATCTCCTTAGTTGCATCTTCCAAAGAAGATTGGGAGAGGCTACTTCATAGCTATGCGAACTCTTCACGGACCAGAATCATCTCTCTCAAAGCCAAGCTTGCTCAAACTTCAAAGGGAACCAAACCAGTTGCTGAATTCCTCAATGAAATGCGATCTATTGCAGGTGAACTGGCTCTCGTTCGAAATCCAATAAGTGATGAAGATCTTATTATCCACATCATCACTCAACTTAGGGATGAATACAGTCCTATTGTAGCAGCTCTCAAAGTTCATGAATCTTCTATTGACTTTTTTGAGTTATTTAATAAGTTAAACTGACCTTGAAAGAACGTTGAAAGACAAAGGCTCGAGTTCTCCTCTTACTCTTGTCACAGCAAATGTTGCTCAAAGGCAAACTGCTCAAACTCAACATTCCAACTAATCCATTCAAGGTTACAATTCCAATTCTCACAGTTCTCGTGGCAACTATAGAGGAAATTATCCTCGACAAAATCTGAATGACCATTGGTCATATCAACAATATTTATTTTACCATTGTTGTGAAATTACAGGTCATGACACTCTTGACTACAGGGAACTTGCTAGATTTCTGAAAGAGAACAACATTCATATTATCAATTCTCAGTCTTCCCAAAAACTTCCAAGTCTAGTAGCCAATGCTACCACCACCTCCATTAATTCTCCAACAATGTCGCAACAACTTTGGTTATTTGATAGTGCATCATCACATCATGCAACATCAAATTTATCTACTTTGCAGACTTACTCTGACTATGGGGTCCAGATGAGATATTTTTGAGTGATGGTAAAGGCCTTTCAATTTCTCACACTATTCACACACAAATTCATACACCTTCCAAACTAATTACATTATCAAAAATGTCTTGTGTGTTCTAGATTTACAAACAAATTTGATTTCCATAGCAAAATTATGTAAATCTAGCCAAGTTTTTGTTGAATTTTTCTCATCTCATTTTCTTGTGAAGAATCTTTGCATGGGAGCACGTCTAATGCGAGGATAGAACAATGATCACGTATATTGTGCAACTTTTCCATGTCAGTCTCAAGTCAATATCGTCACCAAAGCTTCTTTGTCCTCTTGGCACCACAAACTTGGTCATCCTTCTAATAAAGTTCTTAGTTTTGTTCTTAAGCACAATGGCTTAGTCTTTCCATCCACGTCAATTTCTGATTTTTGTTGTCCTTCTTGTTCTAGTAATAAAAGTAAAAAACTACCTTTCTCTCGCAATTCTCTAGTCAGTCAAAAGCCTTTGGAACTTATTTATACTGATGTTTGGGGTCCAAAACAAATTATTGATGGTTATAAATATTACATAATTTTTGTGGATCATTTTACTAAGTATATTTGGTTATATCCTATGAAGAAAAAATTTGAAACCTCTATTCTATTCCCTCAATTTCAACGATTAGTAGAAAATTATTTTCAAACTAAAATTATTTCAGTTTTCTTTGAAAATGGAGGGGAGTACCAAAAGCTTATTCCCATTTTCAATTCTTGTGGGATTTCTCATTTCACAATGCCTTCACACACACCTAAGCATAATGGCATCACCGAATAACATCATTGATACGTTGTGGAAATTGGCCTTTCTTTGCTACACTCTCCCTCTTCCGCATCTAGCTCTACCATCTCTTCTCCACGTATTATTCCATCACCACCAAATTCATCATTTGTTTCCCCACATCCAACTCGCATACGAAAGCCAAATTCTAAATACTATAGTGATAAATTTATGAATCTCACCACCAAACACACACTTCCTCCTCCCCTTGAACCAACCACTATTACACAAGCAACGAAAGATTCTCTCTGGCGCAAAGTTATGGATGCTAAATTTAATGCTTTGTTACATAATGATACTTGGGAAATGGTTCCCAAATCATCTCATCTTTCAATTAGTTGCAAATGGGTCTTTCATATCAAACGAAAATCTAATGGTTCTATTGACAAGTACAAAGCTCATCTTGCAGCAAAGGGTTTTCTCCAACAAGCAAGAAGAGATTATTTTGAAACCTTCAGTCCTATTACAAAGTTTGTTACAACACACATTGTTTTTTGTCTTGCCTTATCTAAAAATTGGCCTTTAAGTCAATTGGACGTAAACAATTCATTTTTGCATGGCACGTTACAAGAAGATGTCTACATGATACAGCCTATTGGTTATGTTCACCCTCAATATTCAAATCACATATGCAAGCTTCGTAAAGCCTTATATGGTCTCAAATAGGCTCCTCGAGCATAATGCAATGAACTCCAACATTTTTTACTTAACTTTGGTTTTCACAAATCACTTGCTGATGCGTCCTTATTTATTTATGACTGCAATGACATCACGCTTTATTTTCTTATTTATATTAATGATATTGTTCTTACAGGTAACGATTCTAAATTTCTTGATGGCTTTTTTCTCAAGCTAGGCAATCAATTTTCAATTAAATATATGGGTTCCTTGAATCATTTTTTGGGTGTTGAGGTTATTTCTACTCTATCGGGTTTATTTCTTTCTCAACATCAATATATTGCTGATTTACTAGATCAATTTAACATGGCCGGTGCTAAGGAAGTTGCCACCCCCATGAGTTCTCTGAAACTTCTTCTCTTATTAATGGTTCTTCCCATATTGAGGCCACTAACTACCATCGCATTATTGGATCTTTACAATATCTTGCCATTACTCGCCCTGATGTTTTATTTGTTGTCAATAAATTGTCTCAATTTATGCATGTTCCAACTTAATGGCATCTACGAGCTTTAAAATGTGTACTCAGATATCTAAATGGTTCAATTTATCATGGTTTATTTCTCAAGAGCGATTCTTCTCAACATCTTGTAGCCTTCTTTGATTCTGACTGGGGTGGTACCCTTGATAATGATCACTCAACTACGACATATATGTTATACTTAGGCTCTAATATCATCTCTTGGAAGTCAGCTCGTCAAAAATCTGATTCTCAGTCATCTACAAAGGCTGAGTATAAGGCTTTTGCAAATGCAACAGAAGAAGTTACTTGGGTTCAAAATCTCTTGCATGAATTAGGTGTTTCTCTTCCAAAACCACCGAGCTTATTTTGTGACAATACATGAGCAACATGTTTATGTGTTAATCCAGTCTATCACTCACGAACGAAACACTTGGCACTTAACTATCATTTCGTTTAAGAACAAGTCTCTAATAGCTCCTTACGTGTACTGCACATTAGCTTGAAGGATCAATTAGTAGATATACTTATGAAAGCTCTTGCTCGCAGTCAATTTCTTCATTTTCGTTCTAAGATTGGAGTCTCCAATGGATCCTCCATCTTGCAGGGCGTGTAGAGACTAAGTACATGCCGTCAACAAACTCTGATTCAAATCTATATCAACTAAGCTAGTTGTTGTAATTAGTCATAATAACTTAGATTATACAGATCATTTTCTCAATCTTATTGTTGTAACTATATGCTATTTTATCTCTTATATTCTTGTAATCTTTTCTATAAATTGTAATCACTTTGGTAATCAATAATACAATTTTTTACACAAATTTAATATCCTTGTAGTCAACCGAGGAAGAAAATTTTTGGTCAATTACCCGTCTAACTAACAATTTCCCGTAAATTATCGGGTCAATTACCCGCTAACTAACAATTTCCCCTTTCACGTCCCGCAAGGAGACAGAGACGTGAACCCAACCCAAAGTGCAACACGTGAAAGGGGAACGCTATTCTGGCAGTGGCAGAAAGCATTAGGATTTTGGCCACCCGACTTTCTCACTTCACCACCTCTTTATTTTGCTTTGCCGTCCTTTCAAATCTTCATTTCCCCATTCATTTAATTGTTCATTAGTTCATTCCTTCTTCTTTCTTTTCTCTCTCGATCAATATTGTTCTTCCTCCGTTTCACTCTCCTATTTCTTCGCCAGTTACCTTGTCTTCCCCTTCTCTTCCTAAAACCTTCTCCCACTTCCCTTTCTCTTATTATTTTCTTCTTTGTCTCTGTGATCCATCAAATTTGTCTCAAAGAATGGACAACAAAACGAAGAAGGTGTTGCTTACATCCAATGGAGACCAAGTTTCACAGAATATTGCTTTCCAATTAGCCAAACAAGGATGCAGGTCGAGTTTCATTTGTAAAATTCATTTTCTTTCATGTCTGATAAACATTCTGCACCTACAGAACAGTTGAACGATTCCGTTTGAGTTTACGAGTCTTAAAGATTCAGGTGGATTCTTGAATCGGTTCGTGTGATCTCTTTAGAACACGTTGATCGTTTAATAAGGGTTCGGTAATTTTAAGATTACTACTGTCGACTGACAGGAACGTTTCCCAAGGAATCTTTCTGATGTATGGTCGCAGTTTTACGGAAAAGGAGGAATCGGTGATCATTGCAGTTTATTTTCAACTGGGTGTTGAGTATTTTATGCATAAAAAAGATAACATGGTTACACAAAGGGCATTTCTCTTTTGATTACAAAAAAAATATCAACTTGAAAAGAAAAAGAAAAGAAAAAAGAGCAACACGGTGGGGTTGTTGAGTACTCTGTTTTCTTAAATTTTTTTTTTTTTTGAAATCAGGCTGGTTTTGATGGGAAACGAGAACTGCCTAAGGATTCTCGCCGAGAAGATCACAAGTTCAATCGAGGATCTTATTCCAATAAAAGTCGTAGAAGTCGACATGGAAGATGACAGAGAAGAACACTTTAGTGATGCCGTGGATAAAGCTTGTAGGATTCTCGGGAAGCTCGATGCTTTTGTGCATTGCTATAGCTATGAAGGTAATTTCCTTGGATCAAACAGTCTATTTTAATATATCCCCCTGCAGTGCTTCTTGTCAGCTTATGTTCTATATGGTTCCTGTGAACTTTGAGGTACAGTTCATATATCAGATAACAATGGAAGAGATTGAGGCATTCTTACTTCTCGACGATATACAATAGGAGCAAGAAAATTTGTAGAAATTACTGAGGGAAACATCACTTACAAATTACTTCTACTTTTAGTCCATAGCATGTCAACGCAATCTTTTATCGTTAGTAGTTAACTAAGATTACTTGGTAGAATTCAAGGAATGATTACCAGGTTTCATCCCAAGATAAATCTGTGTCTTGAAGTCATCAAATGTTGCATGACAGTGTACATGGACAATTAGGCTCGTCATTTTGATCTTCAGCGTTTTGTAGTTGTTATGTTTCTAATGAAAAATAACTAGGAATTGTAACTCAGAAGTAATGAGAAATCTCACGGCACTTGGCTGCTTGAAACAGGAAAGATGCAAGACCCTTTACAATTAGCTGAAAAGGAGTTGAAGAAAATTATAAAAATTAACTTTATGGCTCCATGGTTTCTCGTAAAGGCTGTTGGTCAAAGATTGCGGGATTACGGTTCTGGAGGCTCCATCGTAATGGTCTCTTCTATAATCGGTGCTGAGAGAGGAATTTATCCAGGAGCTGCAGCGTATGGCTCATGTTCAGCAGGCATCCAGCAATTGGTTAGAGTAAGTTTTAGTATTGTTACATTTTCACAAGCTGCAACCAAAAGGTTCTTTTTCTTCATCAGTCCATGGAAATTGGGTTGAATTTATGGGCCATGTGTTTTTCGCTTGTTGTTGGGATCTCGTTATGCTCAAATTCCATAGTATTAGACAACTGAGTTTCCTTTAGGTTGGAAGAAATTATCTGATACTAATGCCAACATATCAGAGCAATTGAAAATTGAATATAATATGGCGTTTGTTGATCCACAGTTCCAATTTAAGTGTTCTTCATTTTTGTGTTAAACTTTTTGTTTTCAGCACACAGCTATGGAGATCGGGAAATACAAGATCAGGATTAATGCGATAGCAAGAGGTTTGAACCTTGAAGATCAGTACCCTGTCTCAGTGGGGAAGGAGAGAGCAGCGAAGTTGGTCAACGAAGTAGTACCCCTTCAGAGATGGCTTGATGCTAAAACTGATTTGGCATCAACCGTCATCTATTTAATTAGTGATGGCTCGCGTTACCTGACCGGGACAACCATATTTGTCGACGGAGGACAGTCACTGACAAGACCTCGGATGCGCTCATATATGTAGATGGATGTAACTGGTACTCTCTGTAGGAAGAGAGCAAGAAAGATAAAAGAGAGTGATCTCACAAATGCTGGTTTTGCAGAGGACTG
This sequence comes from Erythroxylum divaricatum, assembly GCA_025434745.1. Classification (NCBI taxonomy): domain Eukaryota; kingdom Viridiplantae; phylum Streptophyta; class Magnoliopsida; order Malpighiales; family Erythroxylaceae; genus Erythroxylum; species Erythroxylum divaricatum. The sequence goes on from JANTPM010000005.1 coordinate 47,155,228, forward strand.
GAGCCAGTGTGACTGATAGTCCACAAACGGAGCTTTAGCAATTTGCTTACCATCAAAGATATAAATAGGTCTCATTGTGCCATGGTTCAGGTCAGGGTATCTTCAGACGGCAAGTGCCATCTGGGCCGTTGCACATGTTGCCAGTCTGCCTAATAAAGTCTTGTCAGCAAATCCTGCACCTTTAGTGCGTGAGATTGCTTGTTAAGGTTTAGGAATTAGAGAATTGAATTCACTTTTAATAATTGGACACTACAAATTTAATATGAAAATAGATGGTTTTAACCTCTGTTTTTAAACCTGGATCAGACCGGCCGGTCCGACCGGTGACCGGTCGATGGTCCGGTCCGATTTATCCCTCAAAACCGATATTGAATTGACCCAGTCTGAACCGGTCAAAATCGATCAATTGACCAGTTTTAGACCGGTCCGACCGGTCCGGTCTGACCGGTTCGACAATTTTTTTATTTTTTTTATTTTTTATTTTTAAATATTTTTAATATTATATATAATTAAATATAATTATTGCATAATTATTACGTCACACCGGTTCGACCGGTGGTTAAACTGGTCGAACCGGTCAAACCGGTGACCAGTAAGGCCACCGGTTCGATGACCGGTCCGAGTTTTAGAACATTGGTTTTAACACATTTAACTCCAACAATCAGGGGAAATGAGTAGTGACAACCAATCAAGAAAAATTCAAAACTTACACAATTAAAAGTAGAGATTAGTTTATCAATAAAAAAATACAAAATTGAATTTAAAGATCACCATTTTTAATAATAACAAAATGAGAAATGGCAATTAACTCCAAAGCTAACCACTTAAAAAATAAAAATTATTAGCAAAAAACCAAAATATCTTTTCAATTCTATTATTATGCTCTCCAACAAATATATATATGCTCGCGGAGAGTGGAAAACAACATACATAATGATAGAGTAGACTAGGAATATATTACTAGCATAGAAAATAGAAGAAATGAAAATTAGGTACTATTTGTTATTAAGTCATTTGATTAAATATGAAAAAATTTAATAATTAGATTACATAAAGCAATAACAATAACAATAACTACGTCTAAGTAAGAATCTTGTTGAGATGTACGATCTAGGAAGGTCCAAAAGTATGCAACCTTATCAATAGTTATTAGAGGCTATTTTTGATAAACTAACAGAAAAATGATTTTTTTTAGAGAACAGAAAAAGGATTTTTGGAAATAGTTGAAAAAAAATAATCAGATACATAAATAAATAATTACATAAATGAAAAAATAATATGAATAAAAATAAAAAATAACTTAAAATAAAATAAAGATAAAAGTAAGTAACTAAATAAACAAATAAGAAACAAACAAACAAACAAATAAATAAAACAAGCAAACAGTTGAAAAAGAAAAGAAAAAGGAATACGAAATAAATAAATGAAATAATTGAAGGAGAAAACGTTACAAACAAAAGCTTTTACGCTAATTAAAAAAATACAAGAATAGAAGAAAAATGTTTAAAACTCTAAAGAAGAGAAAGTCCTTTCTACTGTATCTTAGATCACCAAAGTTTCCTATTGAGGGCCAAGTCTTCAGTAAACTCTAATAGAGTCATATCATTCCTGATCACTTTGTCTTAATTGTTCTTGACTCTTCCTCTTCTCTTTTTACAACCCCTAATTACAGTCTTCTCACATCTTTTCACTAGAGCATTAAAATATATTCTCTTAACTTATTCGAACCACCTATGCTTTGTCTTCTTTAATTTACTATCAATTTTAGCCACCCCTAACTTATATTTCATCACTACATTTATGATCTTATCTCTTCTTATAGTGGAAATTCTAACATAGCATCCTTATCTACGCCACTATTAACTTATGACTATGCATACATTTAATAAGCCAACACTTTACCCTATAGAGCATAATCGACCTAACTGTTAAACAGTAGTATTTCAATACCCAAGTCCATCCACACCTTATAATTGCATCATCAAATGGGGTGAATTAGTATAGTATTTAATAAAGTTAGCATGAATTATCATATGACATTAAATGAGTTAGGTGTTAAGAATTAATGTTAGTAAATGTATTAGTTGGCATGAATTAAATGAGTTAGGTAATAAATAAATGTGATTAAATGAGTTAGATAGCATGTATTAAATGTGTTAGTTGATTTAAATGAATTAGAGGTAATTTAATGTGTTAATTGGGCTTTGGGTCCAAATAAAATAAAAAGAAGAGAGGATATAT
>JANTPM010000005.1:47200143-47213935 GCA_025434745.1 Erythroxylum divaricatum
GATATTTTTAAATATCTTATCCTACAATTTATATTAGTTGGAGTCATTATTTCTTTAAATACACTGATTAACATTAAGTAGTTTATAAAAAATAGACCCACCAATTTGATATTAATTAAGGTAAAAGACATATACTCATAGTTTTAAAATTGTTTAGAAAAACCCTTTAATCTTTAAATTTTTTAAAAAAACTCATTTTAATGTTCAAAATTTGGAAAATTTTTCTCTCGACATCATTTAAAACATAAAGATGAAAATAAATAGTATAAATCAAACGTATACTAATCAAATATCACTAATATAATAATCTAACTTAGTTTTAAAACTCGATTGAATTCAATTCAATTTAAATTTAGTTAATATTTTAGAGTAATTATAATAAATTATTATTTTTAGTTAAATTTAATTAGTTCAAATCGAGTTTAAAAACTACGTTAAATAATTATTCTATGTCTTTATTTATTTTACATATATTTTGTTATAATATTTTAATTCAACTATAAGAGAAAGTTAATGATTTTTTGAAAAAATAAAATTAAAAGAATTTTATAAAAATTAAAAAATAAAAGTTTTTTTAATTTCTTAAAGTGCAAAAGAAATTCGTATCTTTTATCATATTATTTTATCTTTTTAAAATCAGACCAAAAGTTGAATAAGTACAATAAAATGCTTAAGATTTATAAAGTTCATCATATACTTGGCTGTCATAAAATTGGTTAAATAATAAATAAATTAATAAAATTAAAATTATTAAATAAAAAATAATTGATTAATTTATAAAACTGACATATTAATTAATAAAATTAATAATTTTTAACAATAACAATTATTAAAATAAATTAAATCAAAAAATTAAAAACTAAAATAAAAAATCAACGAATTTAAAACTTGTACATAATCAAATCAGTTAAAATTTTTAATCATTACACATGCCCACTTAAACATTCTAACAACCTGACGGTCCAAAAGAATTAATTCAATTACCGTTCAGTGTTCCATTTCTTAGAACTAATCTGAATATTAATGAAGGTTTTTTATAATTAAGATTAAAAATAATCATTTCATTTCTTATAATCAGGCTATTAAGAGTGTGCCGTTTGAGGTTTAAACAAAAGGTTAAGCTGAGCCGTTACTCTCCGTTATCCGATAGGGTTTACAAAAAGCCTGGACGAAACGTGTAAAGCATTAGAATTGGAAACTCTCAAGTAACGGCGGTTAACGGCGACGGTCGGCGCTAATGTATTCGTTACATATGAATCGACCGTCTCTCTGTACGTTATATTTATTTTCTTCTTCTCTCTCTGTTTCAACGGGCGAGAATTTTCGAAGCTAAAGCACTTCGCTTTCGTGTGAATTCTGGAAAAACGCTTCGTTTTTCTGTTTTTTTTTTGGCTCAAAAGGGTGTGTGTTTGTGCTCTTTTTCGATGAGCTCGACTTCAATTCCCGCCACTTCCGTACAAATTGAGGTGAGTTTGTGTCGACTTTCAGAAATAGAAAGTCATGGTTTTCTCAGAGAAAGTTGCAGCAGTCTTATGCTTCTTATGCGTTTAAACTGATTTGTTTCATGGAACCCGTGTTTTATTGAGCCTTAAGTAGCTCTGATTTGGTAAAGATTTCAGCTTTATTGATCATAAACCCTAGAATTATATCTCGTTTTCTGATTTAGTTGGGGTTTTTTTGGATCTAGTTGTTGATTTTAGGATCTGGGTTTTGTTTGTTTTTCCCTTGTTTGTTTACAAATGGATGTATGTGTCAAAAAAGTTGTGGTCTTAGGGTTACAACGGTCACTTACTTATTTGGTTGTATTGATTTGTTTGTTTGATTTATTTGTATTCCTTTGTTGATTAGGATTTTGGTTTTTGGAGATGACTGTAGAAGGAGGAGATGGATGAGGTGAAGATAGAGGAACGTTGCCTTGAAAATAAGCAACTGACGGCTGCTTCAAGCTCTTCTATATCTGAAGGTAGTAGCAGCGCAATTGTCAAGTCTCCAGGTGTATCTAGTCCAGCCACAGCATCACCAACTAATAGGTTGCTATCAGTTAAATTTTTTTACACTTTGAACAGTTACTGTATAGATATACCTTTATTTTATTTATGGTTTGGCATTTATCAAACTTGTATTGGATTTTAATATGCCATCGATACTTTTTCTTTCTTATGCATTATGCATGATGTTACCTTATATGGTTTTTGTTTGAGATAAATATACAATTGGGTTTTGCAGGAGAACCACCGGACCAATTAGGCGCGCAAAAGGTGGTTGGACTCCTGAGGAGGTTAGTGGTTTAAAACGGAGATCCTCAATCATTTATTGCTTTCTAACGCAAGAGAAGCTCATCTTTTACGCTTGCCTGTTACTCACTGGTTTATTTGAATCGAGCTTGATCCACCTCATTCTCATTTGATGTTATGCGACATATGTTGATTTTTTTAAAATGTTGTTTGTCCTTGAGATTAAAAACTGTATATTCCACAATTATGTGGATCAGCAATAATTTGAAAATTTTCTTTGTACACACGTGATATTTTTGTAATATTAAGGCACTTATGGTCATCTGTTCTCATTGGCTGCTGCTGTTAAGTTAATTTGATTTTTGTTACTAAAATCTCGTTTATTTCATTACAGGATGAAACATTGAGAAATGCAGTTGCAACTTTTAAGGGGAAGAGTTGGAAGAAAATAGGTTTCTCTTTTTCATCTAAAGTGGATTTTCTATTATTTTGTAACTTTGCTTTAGTTGTTGGATCATGGAGATGAATCTTTTGAAACATGTAACTTGGAGAGGATTTTGTTTGTGAACTATACAAATCTAATTCACGACTGTTAGCAAGTCTTTTCTGGTTTGGTGCTTCTTGTTAGTTGAAGAGATTAGTACCATGTATTTGGAGGGAAAATCATCAACTCGTGATGCTACATAAGGTGTAGCTCCAATGGACAGATTATGATGAAGATTTTGTTTCTCCCCTAAGATATATTTTGTTTGGTAATATGCTATGGCAAATTATGATGTTTCCATATCATGTGCATTTGTGTCTCTACATCTAGTAGAAAATATAGTTAAAAGCTCACTCTAGGAACATAATTAAATGACGAACAAGAAATATGACTTGTAGGTTTAGGAGCGAAGTCTTGCTTCTGGGAAAGAGAATACTGTGTTTATCTTAAATAAGAAAAGATATTGCAACATATCCCTGGGATGATGTAGAAGATGCATGTTTTTTTGTGTGAGCAATATTAATTAACTTGTGTTTTCTTGTAAATATATTACCATATACATTTGATTGATCTTAAATTTGTCGTGCATGTATGCAGCTGAGTTTTTCCCTGATAGATCAGAAGTGCAATGTCTGCATCGATGGCAGAAGGTTCTTAATCCTGAACTTGTTAAAGGACCATGGACTCAAGAGGTTGGTGCCTTGTCCCATCCCTTTAATGTAAATCTTTGTTTACTTAGGCTATGTTTTAAATTGAAAACTGAGTTATTTCTTGATCTTCAGGAGGATGATAAAATAATTGGACTGGTGGCAAAGTATGGACCCACAAAATGGTCTGTTATTGCAAAATCTTTGCCTGGTCGCATAGGGAAACAATGCCGAGAGAGGTAATTTTATAAATAAATATGATATTTTCTGTTCTATGAAAATTATTCTATTCACTGAACATTATCCTTCTTCTGTTCCTTAGTTGATATGGCTCTAGAACTGTTGAAAATTTTGTGGAACTGATAATTCTTCTTTATGCCTTTTGTAGGTGGCACAATCATTTGAATCCAGATATAAAGAAAGAGGCCTGGACATTAGAGGAGGAGTTGTTACTCATGAATGCCCATCGGATACACGGAAATAAATGGGCTGAAATAGCTAAGGCCTTGCCTGGAAGGTACTCAAATTGCATAATTTGTCTTTTAAGGAATTTGGTTTCTGAACTGGGTTATCATACAAGATCTCAACTTGGATTTTCTATCATTAGTGAAATTCTGATTTCAGAACTGTCTTGGCTGTTGCAATCGAGTTAACTTTGCTAAGTGAGGAGAGATTTCCGTTGCTTTTCCCTGGAAGCTAAATTTGAATTTGACTGATCTTTTCTTTACACAGGACTGATAACTCCATAAAGAATCATTGGAATAGTTCCTTGAAGAAAAAATTGGACTTCTATTTAGCAACTGGAAAGCTTCCTCCCGTTCCCAAAAATGGTATCCAAAACGGTATCCAAAATGGGAAAAAGGATGTGTTTAAGCCTGCCTTGATGAAAACAACTAGAGAATCAGATTCTGCTGCACAAGCTTCATCAGGAACTACCGATGGTTATAAGCTAGAAAATGATTTCAAAGATTCAACTCAGCTGCCAGATATGGCAGCTTCATCAAGTGGACTTCCAAATGAGTCTGCTGATTCTGAAGGGACTGAATGTAAAGCTTGGTCATCTCCTGTGGGTCCTTGTTACTGCCAATCAGAATTGCTGCAAAAATGCCAAAATTGTGAAGACAGTCATGAGATTGGGGAAGGCAAAGTCATGTCTGGACAGCACCTAGAGACTCCACCTTATGGGTCATTATGCTATGAGCCACCACAATTAGAAACTTGCGTAGCACCAACATTAGATCATTCAAATGGCTATCCTGCTCAGAGTGAGTACAACTCTACACCAGTTTCATCTCCTGTTAGTTTCTACACTCCACCTTGTAGGAAGATTAGTAATTTAAATGCGCAAAGCCCAGAATCCATATTAAGATTAGCAGCAAAAAGCTATCCCAACACTCCTTCCATATTTCGGAAGAGGAGGAGTGTACCTGAAATGCCTGATATTTCAAGGAAGATCGGTCAACAAATGATTGAGGACAGCTTTCATGTTTCTGATGACAATGAAAGGCCCCGGAAAGCTTCGAACAGAACTGGGGTTCAAGATCAAAGTTCTGATGAGGTACCTAACAGCAGGGCGTTCAATGCGTCTCCTCCATATCGATTAAGATCGAAAAGAACTGCTGTCTTCAAGTCTGTGGAGAGGCAACTCGCGTTTACTACAGACAAGGAGAAGCATAATGGTAATAAACCAGAAGGAACATCTTTGAAGCAGCTTCTCGTTGTTGATAATCAGAGATAACAACAGTCTGGGAGATGCTCTTTTTGATCCTTTGGGTTGGGTTGACTAAATTTACTGTGTCTTCCATTCCAAAGGGACTTGCACACCCCTTGTTTACGGTATACTCTGGGGTCTGGACCTTTTCTTTTTATCATCATACAATAATCAGCGAGAAGCCATTGCAAATTGGCTTTCTGGTGCGTTCTTGTAGAATAAATAGATCTTAGACAACTGAGTGCTTGTTGAGAAAAATATCAAGTGTAAAAACTTTTGTACAGATAGAGAAAATTTCTTAGAAGTCTTTATAGTCGAAGAAAAGTAATAGCAATGTTACAAACATTGTATTAATGATAAGAATGTAAACATAGATTAAGGCAACACGCCAACAGCTAATCACATTCTCGACGAAATGTGAAGTTTAAGAAGTTCTAATAATACGTTACCTTTACTCTTATATAATAATGAAATTATTTTCGCAAATTAAGGTAATAGATTTAGTCAGGTTATATAATCAACCAGACACAGGTCATACATTGCATGCTCAAGCAAGACTCTAGTTTGTTCATCTCTAAGCTAGAGCTTACAACACTGGTCGAATTGATTTATGTTTCAGTAAGAGCTTGTTAGTAGGGGGCATGTATATTTATGCCGGAACATGGCAATGTGGAAAATCTCGATGCTTGTTTGATCTGTAAAAATCTTTTTGTTTCTTTCATCCCATAAGTGTGTGACTAAGCCAGCCAGTGCAATATTGAAGATCCACGCACCGCCTTCCTTTTTGTGCTTGATTTTCGCACGGATAGTTCGGTTGACAATCTAGCAGAGAATAAATTGGGACAAGGACTTGGGTTCGATTCCCGGTAACAAGAGTACAAACCGTGATTTACCCCCTTCACAATCTGGTCAGATCCGGGTGTGATGACAGATGAGGTGGTTGATTCCACCTTTTAAGACAAAGATAGTTATCAGGAGCATATGTAACGCTAAAACATGCTTTCTACTAATCAGAAGAAGTAAGGTTGTGAACTTTTGAATCTTCTCAAACTCCATGTATCAACAAGATTTATAAGGATGAGATATATACAACATTTACATTATTAAGAATTAAAAATGTTTACCAATTCCCTTTAACCCAAGGCAACAAAAGAACCCAAGGCATGGTAAAGGAAGCAAAGTTCAGAGAAGAGAAAATCAACAACAAACAGATAATGAATGAGAGAAGAAGACAAAAGGTCAAAAAAACAAAAAACAACTGGTTCTTTTAGGCTGCTCTTGTCTTGCATCATCATTTCAATGATCGAAGCAGTAATACCAAAGCTTGAAAGGTGTCCATGAGCATGACCCCGTCTACAGTATTAGCTTAAGGAGAGGATTAAAAACAAGCTCCCTGCAAAAGTGTCATTTACCAAATGGGGTCAGTTTCTTGTTATATTTGGGTTCAAAAGCATACGTTTTCATATGTCAAGTACTGGTCAAGCGCTCCATGTGTCCATCTGTTTGAACACTCTGTTACGCTTTATATTAATGAAGCTTCCTGCAAGTAAGAAAAATACAAACTAAGGAAGCTAAAAGTCTGTAACTTCAATTGTTCTACAGAGACCTTTTCAGGTCGATAACGATTCTGTTATTCTGCAAGTAAAATACAAACTAAGTAACCTACAAGTCTGTAATTTTCACGATTCTGTTATTTATTACGTGTGACTAATCATGTTGAGCAAAGTACTTGCCTTTACCCTTGACATCGCAATTCGCACGCTCTAAATTTGGCTTTTGGAGACCATCATACACCCAGATAACAGAAGAGAAGTAACGAACCCGAACAAGCTTCTTAACCCACTATGATAAATCCACACCTTACTTCTGGATCCTTAGTAGCTCCCATCCGTTTCAAGTCAAGTAAGAACAGTTGGAGAATAACAGAAGCATCCGCTCCTTATTTACCATTCTGCTTGATAATCCATCACTGTCTAAGAAAAATCAAAGTTCAGATGAATTATTTGGCATTATACTCTTAAATGATAAAATACAAGCTCATGGAACCTTTACAGAACTTAACAATCACCTGCTCAATTACATCAAGAAGAAAGCTCCAACGGTTGTTTGTCCAAGAACCTTAGAGCTTCGATCTAGCCCATGAGAAGCAACCTAACATGAACAATTGCTATGTTAATGAAACTGTCAAAAATGGTGATAAATATAGGAACAAAATAAAACTTTAGACAGAGACCATAAAATTTATGCAAGTGGCACAATCTCAATTGCGACAGCTAATCTTTTTTCCATTAGCATAGGTCCACTGTTAAGCACTCCATACATTTACTTGTTATTCAATTTATCTCTATTGTTCAGGGAAAACAAATGGTTGCAAGAAAGAGAAAACAAAGTTCAGTCTAAAGAAACCAGAATCATGGATCTTTATCTTCCTTCTAGTTCTCTTCAGGGAAATATTTTCTGATTTCCGTGGCACTAAACATGCGATCCTTGTATAACATACAGAAAGCAAGGCTGTGAAGCATTATCTCTCACCATGTAAGTTAGTGCAGCATAGCGCTCCTCATTAAGGTACAGTGGTTTTCCTCTATGCATTTCATGATCCTGTGAAAAATAACACATTATATATATATACATTTATATCCATGCAGTCACGATAGGAAACAATCCATCTTGCAATATCGCCAGCAAGAACCAAAAAAACCAATCAGTGCATGTCTGTAGTGAGAGTTTGAGCAATAATTGAGACAAACACAAAAGGACAGTAGCTAAAACAATAGCATTATAAAGGAAATATCTCTATTCTCAGTTGGCTGAGTTCATAAAATGATAATCCTTGAAATTCTTAACCTCAGTATAAGAGCACCAAAAGCCAAAGTGACAACGTGGTTGCACGCCATATTGCATCAGAAGTATCATTTCTTTAGGAAGCCTAAATTACGAGGGAAGATTAAATAGAAAAGTCTTATCATATTCCTCTCGGAGGATCAGAAAGCAATTTACCTCTTCACCAAATGCATCCAGGTATAGCGATGGCCAAGGAGCTTGGCGTGCACATCTTTGTAACAAAATTGTAGTTCTCTGCAAGAGGCACAAATAAAATGTATAGTCCACCAGGCACCAAGAAAATGATAGCTAGAAACACAATGGATTATACCTTGATCAACAGAAATACACCAGTTCCAGCACCACAGACCACTGCATGACTTTGGCACCCATTATCCCTTTGAACAAAAGCAAATGAGAGGATGTAAAACTACACATAAACGATTTTGTTAAAAGAAATGTAGTACAACTAGAACAGATTTGCATATCTTGATGACTGCTTGTAATAGGAATGGAAATGCCAGTTATGAACCTGCAGCATAACTTCCAGCCAGGTGAACACAATCTACCACAGAGTAGGCACAGAGCAGGGTCATCAAGAACTGTATCACAGTCAACACAATGCTGTTTTATGTACCTGAAAAAAGTAAGTCTCCCGTAACTGTCGTATCCAATGTCAAGTAGAAATATTTGTAACGTAAATGAAGACCAGCCTCCGTGACAAACCTCTGCAGTAGATCCTGGTAGAGGCGAGGTAGCCGCATTAACATGAATGGGACTGCAGGGGTGGAATGCAAAGCACCATGAAAACTATACATTTCATACTCTCTGCAGAAATGTTTGAACCAGCCATTCGCTACAGATCGAAGCACTTGATCCTTTAGAATGAAATCTAATGGAGGAATCTTGAACATCTTTTCAAGCTCTTGAATTTCATTCAGCTCGATTAGATCACAGGCATTATATACTTTGTCATTGAAGGCACTGGAAATATAATCCGGATCACAAAATGGTGCAGCGACTGAACTGCTCAGTAACTTCCAAAGTAATGCACACCTCCTCAAATAAGGGAAACTCAGTCTACGAATCATATCCTTCATATTAGAAGAGGGATCGACATAGTTTGAAACAAAATATTGTTTGATCCACTCAGATTCGCCCAAAATTTTGGAGATGTCAGCTACTAGGGAATCATGAAAACCTAGTTCTTTAATTTCATGCTGCTGTTTTGCAAGAGTAGTGATAGTGGCCTGCATCCAACATAAAGGATTAGGAACCAGGCGATGTAGGTTTTTAATTTAAAAGTAAAGAAAGAACATAAAAAAGCAGAGAAAGTAACCCATATCACACCTGAATTATGGAAATAGCATAGAACAAATGAATCAGGGACAATAATGATTCCTGGCATGATAAAAAGAGTTCTGGAAGACAAAAGAGAATCCACATCAATGATGAAAAGGCATCATGAGCGAGGATGGGATCAGCTGCTCGATTCCAAAATTGGGTGTCAGGAGATGATGGGTCCTCCTCAGCATGCTTCCAAATAGATGACATATTACCTAGCAAGCATATACCAGAGAATGTCAGAATCTGAAGAAAACTATTCAAATTCAAGACCTCCTCCTTATAATCTTATAATTTTCCTCGACAATTACAAACACTTGTTTCAAAAGTATTCCCCTCATGAATGTTAGACCAATAGCACTTATAGGAAACAAATTAGCAGTTGAAGTCTTCGAGATTCGGAATGTCAACAGGTTTAATGCACAAGTTTTTTGTGAATGGAATGTTATCTAAAAGCTAAAGTCCTCAGAAAACAGCAAAGACCACAAGAAGAAACCACTGTGAGAGTCAACTCACCTCCATGTCCATCTGTGCTGCCAGTATAATTCATAGAATATCCTGTGCAAAGAGAGCCAGCAAAGAGCTGAATCCCTCTAAATCTCTGAAGCAGATGAAGAAAATTTTTATCCCTCACACTTCGTACTATTTTTAGCAACAAGGATAAAATAAATCCACTAGATGATTTGAGTTCCTCATACAGAGCACTAAGGCTATAGTTTGGGGTCATCTGACAGCGTCCACACCTTGCAGCAATCTCCATTGATACAAGGGAATACTTAAATGTATCCCACATAATCATGGCAAGATTAACCCGTGAAGATCCCGAGAACTTATCCCATGTGTTGGGAAAATACATTTTAAGGAGCACGCGACAAACTGACTCAAGATTTCTCTCTGTCTTTCCATTAGTTTGCTGGGAAAGTCTTTTCAAGAAGTCACTTTTTTTAATCGTTCTTGCTGCAGATTCCAAGATAGCTAGTCCTTGTTGAACCCAGACAGAATTATATTCTTCACATGGTACACTTGACGCTCCAGCAAGACATGCTGAAGAAACAACTGACATCATGGGCTGTTTGGAAACCTTGCGGAAATCCCCAGACACAGAAGGCAAGGTAGAATTTGCCAGCCGGCGACATACAGGACAAAGAAATTCTCCCTAGTAAAAACACAGAAAAAAGGAGCAAGAAAGAGAATTAAGAACAAAAATATTGATTGAAAAAGAAAATCTGAACAGCATGAAACAACCAAACAAAAGGCACCTGATCCGGGTCAACGATATGCCCGCCTTCGAAAACAATTCTTCTCACATGTCTGCATCAGTACATTGTTGAAAAGCCACTTTATAAATAAAAGTACCAACAAACACCAAAGCATCGGATCATGTTAACTCAAGTCAAATATTCATATAGATAACAGGTACGGCAACAACGTAGGAAATGAATGTTCAGGATATGCTGAATGTCTGATCCAGCTCAATCTCGTAGATATTTATTTCACTCAACAACTATCAGCAGCATAGAACATAGTGAGACAAATTGTTAACGGCTCAGTAGTAAGTCCCACAAGGATGTTTGAATGGTCATAAAAACTGACAAATTGTTAACGGCTCAGTAGTAAGTCCCACAAGGATGTTTGAATGGTCATAAAAACATTCAAGTAATGTCATGGAAAAAACAGTTGAAGCACATTTTTATAAAAATGGTTGTCAACACAGCATGTAGATCCAAGTATAGCAAAAGAAACTAATGATTATGCATTCAGACAAGAAACTTTGCTGCAAAAGATACCCAAAGTTTATTAGAGACAAGCTTCAGTATTTATGTCGGCCCATTACCTTTCTCTCAATGATGACAAATAGCGATCTAGACATCTCTGATGCACAGCATGACCACAGGAGGATAGATAGATGCCATCACAATTCATAGGACCAAATCCATCGTATGGGATCTGTGAGGTTGATTCTGTTGATACCTTGTCGACAGAAGCACTGCCAGAAGCTGAAGTGGGTTCTGCTGACACTCTAGAAAGCATTGCTATATATTTTCCAAGCAATACAGATTCCAGAGCCCCATTCTCTGGGACACCTACTACAGCTTTACATTTCTTATTCTGCTCTCTGCAATCACTAATTAGCAAATTCTTTTGCATCTCCTCCCGAATAGTAAAGTACATATCTTCTTCCAAAGTATCAAAAGAATGTACAGTTGTCACATTGTCATCCTTATGTGCACAAAATTGTGTATTCTTTAATGAAGGAAATCGAGCCTGAAGAAATTCAATAACTGCATTTACTTCTCCTGCTTGAGCATAATTAGAAAACTCATCAACAGCATTTTGTGCCAACAGTGCCAACTGAGTAGGAGATATCCCTCCCAAACCAGCTGGAGTAGGCATCATTCCAACTGCCTTGTTTTTTGGTACAGAAATATGATCCTCACTCAACTGTTGAGATTTATCCCAAGATGGAGGACTGCTGTCAATGAGCCTCAAAATCCTTGATTTCTTGAAGAGCAGCAAAAAGATATTTATCGAATTCAGTATATAAGCTGTTATAATCCAACAATAGAACCTACCAATGACCTCAAACAAAAGCAGACACAAAAAGCACTTGTACCTGTAGAAGAATTAAGAAAGATACAGGATTTTTGGAATTTGGATTATGGCAGAGAGAACAAATATCTTGCACAGTCTCTTCCAAATCCTGCTCATCATCAGAATTACTTTCCTCCAATTCATTTTTTGAATCAACTTCTGAAACGGAGTTGATGTTTGACAAAAATTTGGACTGTTCAGCTTTCATTTTAGCCTGCATTTGCGAACAAGTAAACCCAATCACATGCAAATTCGTTACTGCGAACGTTTCATTCACCTTGTTTTCAGTTGGGCAATAAATTGAGGTAAAATAGGACCAACAGGAATCTAATGTGAAATTACATGTAGCTAATTGTAGGAGAACACAAATGTCAACCAACAATTATCCTTCAGCAGGAAGCAAGCATATATTACTTCATTGTCGGAAAAAAATCAAATCCTATATGCAATGAAATCTCACCAAAATAGCAGCTTGTCTCTCACGAGCCTTGGCCTTGCGTATCTCACCATCAGATGCTGAACCTGATGCATTTTTTTCACCAGTATGATTGGATTGTGATATATGAATAACCACTTCAGGAGCAAGTTCCTGCAGTTTCATCTTGCATTGAGAATCTAGCTCCCCAAACTTCTTCAATAAACTTTCAATTAAAGAAGAAAGGTCACAATTTCCAGCTTCCACAAAGTTTTCTAGACTTTCCTTCCTGTGTATTCTCATTAGAGAGACCAGGAGTGAAAGCAAACTCTGCTCACCAGCCCCATAACTTAACCCCTCATGAATTTTTTCAACAGCAAAAGCAAGCATAGTGGAACAACCTCCATTATAAAATGCAAAATCACCAGATTCCCTGTGCTGAAAACATATATCTAACGCCAACGCGAGCAAGTGCAATGAAGTTAGAAGCACAACATCAGAAGCCCGTGCCTCAGTCAACTTATCAGAGAAAATCGCATAGAATAACACAGATCGTATAAATTTAAGGACCGTTTTACAAGTTGCTAGTCCAGCTAGGGCCTTGAGAGGAGAATAGATCTTTGTCCACCTGGGCACCTGAGTGGTCAATGCTGAGACACCACAGTACCGTGTATATCTTTCTTCTGCAACTTGCAAGTCCCTTGAGTGCCAACGAGGATGATATAGGTCCAACTCTTTCCAGCATATCCAACGTAGTGAGTACATGCCCTGCAGGGAGCACATAAGGTCAACTTAAGATAAAACAATAAGGGAACAAAAATTCAAGCTATAAAACAAACCTGTGTGAAGCCAGATGGATTAGAGTAAATGGCAACAGCATCCAAAATTTCCTGCAGCTTATCAAGCTTTGCCAGGTCACGAGGTATAGATTTCACCAGCTGACTGCGAGTGGCATCTCCAATAGACAGCTTATGAATCAACTCTCTTCTCAAATTTTCAGCACCTGTTAGGCCAGAAAATCGCCTTTCTTGGACAATTTGTATGATGAGAGTCAGCATCTCCTGCACCAAAATTGGCTCATACCTGAAAAAACAGATTGTATGCTATGTCTTCAGTAGAACACAATCATACTGATACCCAGCAACTTTAAAAAGCCTACAATTACAAAGCGGATTGTGAGAATCTAGAAACTTTGAACCATAAAATTAATTCAATCAAGTAAAATAAGAGTAATTTAGTGCATTTAGAGATTGATGCAGACGTAGCATCTGCAAATAGTCACAACCTGACACATGGATACCAGGAAGCTTAGTGTAATCCAGAGTTTTCCCAGAAATTAGACGATGAAGCCAGTATTTTTTCAAAGATGAAGCATGATTCTGACACAGCGGAAGTAATTAGGTAGGAATTTTAGGTTAATATCAGAACCAAATCCAAGCATAAAACTTAGGATTTAATAAGCAAAGAAAGACACTCTCTCAGAAGAATTTCTGCAGAAGCTTTATTAGAAATAATAACGTTTTTTGGGCTGCTTAAAACATA
>JANTPM010000005.1:47214035-47244313 GCA_025434745.1 Erythroxylum divaricatum
CCGGGATGAATTTTTTCAGAGTTACCCGTCCTGGCCCGAAAATAATTCGGGTAATATCCGGGCCGGCCCGAATTACCCGAAATTTAGCATTTGCTTACCTGAATTAATTCGGGCCAGGCCGACCCGAATAATACTCACCCCTATTCTTCAGTTCAACCGTTGGGGCTTAGGTGTGACTTGAGAGGCAGTGCTTGCTCAGTATTATCATAATTGTATCGGCCTGGCTTTGTCAAAAAGAATCTGACCAGTCCGGTTTGGTCCGGTTTTAGTTTAGAACGATCGGGCCATGTGTCTATTTAAAAATGATGTTATTTTATCTAGTTTGGTCCGATTTTAGTTTAGATAAATAGGATCATGGGTCTACTTCAAAAATGACATTATTTTTGATAACGTCATCTAGTTGGATCTGATTTTACTTTAGACGTCATCTAGTTTGGTCTGATTTTAGTTTAGAACAATAAGATCACGGGTCTACTTCAAAAATGACGTTATTTTTTATAACGTCATCTGGTTTGGTCCGATTTTAGTTTAGATTAATAGGGTTACGGGTCTACTTCAAAAATGACATTATTTTATCAAAAATAATGTCATTTTTAAGTTTTTTTAAATATAGTGTGTCGGGTTAGTTGGCACTCGATCGTTACTTCAAAAACGACGACATTTTACTAAAAACGATGTCATTTCATTAAAAACAATTTCGTTTTTTATGTTTTTCTTTTTTAAAATATGGTAGCTGGGTTGGGCCCACCAACTTATAAACCATCTGGCAACGAGCCAATCGTACCCCGAGGTCAGGCCGAGTTAGACCAAAAGCAACCCGAGCCCAGCATGGCCCTTCAACATCTCTACCTAGCATTTACCTAACTTTAAAATATGTTACTATTTGTGCTTTTTTATTCTTTATATTTTATTTTTTAAGGTTGTATTGAAATCATTTATTTTATCAAATAAGGTACATTAAATAATTTTATAAAAAAATTACAAGCTTTAATAATAATAATAATTTTAAATTTAATAATTCAATCAAGCATATTTTTTAGAAATTAAAGCTTGAATTTTTTCTATCAAAGAGAAGAATAAATCTGATAAATATTTGATCTCTAAAATTTATAGCATAAATGCTACATCAAGCAACTTATTTAACTACAATATATACAAAGAAAGTAATAATTTAAAAATTAAACCAGTTCGATCAGTTTAATAGTAAAAACCTTAAACTAACTAACTTTTTAATTCAATTTTTATTTTTTCAGTCTAATTTAGTTTAATAATTTGTATTATTAAAAGTTAATCAGTTTATTAGTTAAGAGACGAATTTTCGTAAATTAATCTGTTTTCATGAGCTAAAATAAACCAATTAATTTTTATTTTACAACATCTTTTTTAATTAAATTTTAAAATTTTTGATAAGTAAGATAATATTTTTCAATCATTTTCTAAATTCTTCAATTTTATTCAACATTTGATTGATTTTATGACGATTTAATACCGATTGAACATTTTAAACCTTAAACTCCATATTTTACTGGTTTTAACTTTAAGTCTCGTTTTGAAAACATTAGAAAAATGTAAAATTAATAATAATAATTTTACTATAATTATCTAAAATTGTATAGATTTAAGTACTACATTACCTTATTTAAGTGCAATATATACATAGAAAAAATGTAAAAAATAAAAGGAATGTACATAGAGCCCAAGTAAAAATGGCCCATCTTGGGTTAGGAAATATACCTATAGAATTGTTGATGGACTCACGCAATTATTTTCTTCTTTAAAAAACATGAATTTTTTTAAAATGAATACAGAAGTTAAAAAAAGAATAAAAATCCAAATTTCCACTCATTTTACTTACTTCCCTAAAAAGGAAATGATAATGTTTGGTAGAGTTTAATTAAAAATTAATTCTAATATGGAAATTATTTATGCTAGATATTATTACATTTATTCATAAATTCAGAAAAAATAATCATCTACTTTATATGGAATCACTTTCATGCTACCATACAATATTACCCTATTATTAGATTAATAAGCTTAGATGTTAACAACATAGATAATAGTTGCCTTCTTTATAGATTTTTATATATCACTTACTAAATAATTCACTTTTTTTAAATATTTATATCTTTACTAATTACTTGATGAACACTTGGATGTGATAATGTTAGTGCTTGATATTTTACACTCCAATTTGATATTTTGTTAATAATATTCATATCAAGTGAACCCTCAAATAAAATTTATTAAAAATAAATTCAAAATTTTAGAAATTGATAGTTGTTATGAGAAAATGTTAATTCATTAGTATTTAAATGTTATTTATAAGATTATTTTATAATATAAGATGATTTTTATATAAATAGACCTGGTTATTTTTTCCATCACTTATTAAACTTATTATTTCATTTGTCTAGCACTAAATCAACAACACATGTTATTTAATTGTTTATTGTTGTTAAGTAACAAATATGATATGATTGTCAATCATTTATTGCTAGTCGTTAAAAGAATGAGATACGACCGTTAATCGTTTGTTGTTAATAATTAAAAAATGAGATGTAATTGTTGATTGTTTGTTAATAAATTGAAAAAAGGAGATACTGACAGTTTATATTTTTTTTTTGTAAATAACGGTTTATAGTTATATAGTTAATCGTTATTGTCGTTATTTGTTTATTATTGATATGACCGTTAATCGTTTGTTGTTGACACAATCGACTAATCATTAACCATTTATTGTTATTAGTTAAAAAAGTCAAGATATAAATGTAATATGATCGACTGACCGTTAATAATTTATCGTTATTAGTTAAAAAAGATAATATATAAGTATAATTATTTACCGTTGATAGTTAATAGAATGAGACACGTGATATTAGTCGTTCAATTAATCAATTATTGATAACATGGTTAAAGAAGTGAACATATTTTATTATGTATTTATTTTTGATAACCCATTTGTTAATTTCTAAACAATCATTAAACAAAACATATTGGATGAATGATATAATTATTTTTATGATATAAAGATGCATTTCAAAACAATTAAAATTAAAAAAAAATCTGAATTACATATGCAGACACATGAGAAAGTACACCTTATGCGCTGTACAAAGTTCCTTGCTTGATTCATATAAGACTAATGGACACGTAAAATCTGTTAACCATTCACATGACTGCATTTGGAGAGCATGCGTACATGGTTGTTTTAACCTCTGGTTTTGTATAATGAGTAGTGTGCATTGGTATCTGTAAAAAGACAATGGTTGTTTTGATTTGGATTGACATAAATGGCTTAAGATATGAAATTAGGGAAAGAGGAAGACCCAGTTTATGCATAGATATGGTAAAGAAGATGGTGAATCCTCACTATCCAAGAGGATTGAGGGTCATGAATGCATAACATATATCATATTTACAGTGTAATAAATTAGTTTCTATGCCTGAAGAAGAATACCTAAAAAGGGTCAAAAGAGAAGCCATTTTTGTCTGGGAGAAAACTAACCTGAGTAAATGTAGTGAGAAACACAATCTGTGCTTATAAAAACATCTGTCTGTTGTTTCATTACTTGTACAAAAAGTTGAAAACCTCTCTTTCCTGCTCTTGCTTGCTCCATCTTGTTCAAGTGTTACTTCCAAGTCTGATGTCGCGGTGGTTTAGTTATAATCGGGTAGACATCGATGAGGATGAAGCTGTCAGTGAAAGCTTGGTGGATTCGTGGTTGAACATTGAAGACTCTTCTGATGGCACTGATTTTGCTGGGATGAAAACAGAAGGAGCAGTTTCAGAGAATAGAGAGGTCGTTGGTCTCGCTGGTCTGGACAAGGAGTCTACTTTTGGTACAAACCAAAATGAACCCATGAATCCTACTGGCTCATTTGTGTCAGACCAACAGCAGACCAGTTCCAGTTCAATGGTTCAAACCTCAGTGTGCAAAGAACATATCACTTGGTCAGAGACTGAAAAGTGGGAATCAAACCCGCAAAGCTTCTTCCAGTTCGAGACTGAGATGGATATCCCAATAGAAACAAGTTTTGGTATCATCTCAAGAGATGTTAATTCATCAGTTTCAAGACAGGAGGTGGTCATCATTCAAGCTTCTGATAATACGTCAGGAAAGTTTGAAACTTCTACCAGTTCGGGGACGACTGATGTTACTCTACCTACTCTGAGCAGCCTGTCTGAAGCAATCTTTCAGTTAGAAACTGGTAAAGTTGTTTCAAGCAAACAGAAGGTGCCATCAGAGACTGACCAAGAGGTTTCAAACAAGAAGGTCACTGAACCAAATATGGTAAAACAATCTGAACTGTTAACCCAATTGGAGAAGCGTCCGAGAGCTTCAAACCAACAAATCGTTAGTGTTTTGGTGACCGGAGCTGGAGATCACACGCCAAGCCAACAGAGGGTCAACAATTTAGAGATTCAAAAGTACGAGCCAAGAGAACAAGAAAACTCTTTGATCGTGAGAGAACCCTACGGCTCGTACCAATCAGACCCACTAAATCATCGTGAAGAGGAAATATGCGGGCTGAAGAAGATTATCCAAAAAACCCTTAAAGTTAGTCTCTTTCCTTAAAATTCTGTTGAATTTTGCTGACGAACGTTGTTAATCAGCTCTTGATATTTCATTTCATCAGGAGGCAAAAGCGAGGCTGAAGCAGCAATTCAAAGTGAAGCCCGAGTCCATCAATCCCACCGCAGTGCTGATGCCGCTTCCAGTTTCGTATCGTCCTCCAAGTTCAGTGAACATGGAAGGAACAGAAACTAACGACGAGGTGATAGTCTAAAGATTTCACAAGCCAAGATTCTCACTGAAGAATGCATTATGATTTGGTTTATTCAGTTTCATGTGTGTTTCACAAACAATTTTACTGATCTATTGCACTGTAGGATCCCGGTGCTCCACCAAAGAGAACAAGAATTAAGACCTTATTCGCCGGAGAAAGTCATTTGGCTTTCCAAATTCCTCCAAATTACAAAAAATTTGAGGAAGAAATTGACGATGTAGAGTTCTGCTTCATAAGCAGGCACTATTTGATGCTTTTTGTTATTTACTTATCACCATCTTTATGTCAACTAATTGATGCATTTGTAAAACAGTTGTACAAGAAGGAGATGGAATATAAATTTGATGACCCTAAACTACCTCCGCTACTCTTGTTTGCTGAAAGAGTAAGTGGTTGGATCGTCAGACGTCAACAACGTACTGACGGACGGTTCGACATGGTAATCGTTTATGTGCAATGTTTTCTACTTAAGAAAGTTGCAGATATAACACAATACAATCTCGTACTTGCAGTACTTCTGCCATCAACTTACAAATATAACCTTCAGATCTACTGTTGAGGTGGAGAATTTTATATTATTTAATATGTATCCCGCCAAACCACATATGACTAGAAAGTGGACAACTCGAGAAGACCATTATGTGAGCATCTGCAATGACATCATATACTTTGGTTTGCATGTTTAACAAGTTAAATTGTTTTTTCGTTTTACTGGGATTTATTGCATTTTTAAGGATCAAGGATCAGCCAGCAGAATACGGTCTTCTTCTAAGGAAGTGGTTGCTCCAAGTACCTCAGGAAACCTAAAGTTGATTGAGTACGTGAAAAGCGATGAAGACTTGAAATGTGGGTGGAAGAGAATAGCTAAAAACATGGACATTGATGGTGAGAATGACTATGGAAAGATGGATTCACGAATTGGATGTAAATCCATTAGTTGATTTTTGTCTTTTGATAATGAACTTGATGAATTCCTACTTCTAGTAAAAATGATCTGCAAGACTGAAGACATTTTGCAACATCATTTGCTTGTGTTGTAGAGAACAAGGGAGGTAAAAGAGAGCAAAGAGAGAGATCAACTGTAACCGGAGGTGCTTCAGTTCTTGTTTCAGACAAAGTGTCAATCCCTAAAGTAGTAGCAATGGAGGCTCCTAACACTTCTGTTTCCATCTTTGAGAACTCAAACCAAGATCCTAGCAACTACAATCAAGGGATTTACAATGGTTTATGGGGTTTGGACACTGCTCCAACAAGCTTCCGTGCAACTGTAGATGTATTAAGTAGTCACTTCAGTTTGGATGATGATGATGAGGACGACTAGTTCCTAAATATATATCCTTTCCCTCTGTAGAAAAATGTATAAAAGTCATATCTTTGACTTTGTAAAGGAATTATTGCTATTCTTTTAGAGGTTTTTTATATCGTAAGTACGTTCTGATTTTTTTTGTATGATTCTTTTGTGGGGAAGATATGAATACAAAATTTGATGTTTTATTGCAAAACTTAAATGAAAGTTCTTTCTGCAATTAGTTACAAAGTTAAAGATGGATTGTTCTTTTGAACTATTAGCGATGATGCACTTTCACTACCTCATGAATGTACTGAAATTGCAAATAGCTGAACTTTGAAACTTACTACGGAACTTTTCAGAGACTTATGATAAAATGCTAAACATGTATCATAAAACAATCAAGAACCGAAAGTTGAAACAAAGAAATGGTTACAAGATTAGTTCATTTGTAGTTCATCCAACCTAGTTTTGGATTCTTCTACAGATGCAACTTTAGATAATCACTGATAAAATGTTTAACATGTATCATTACCAAAATGAAAATCGAATATAGAACACAATCAAGAACCAAAAGGTGAAACAAAGAAAGGGTTACAAGATTAGTTCATTTGCAGTTCATCCAACCTGGTTTTGGGTTCTCCTGCAGATGCAACTTTAAAAAATCAACTCAGGATTAACACGCAAAACATCTTTTTCTTGGAATTCGGTTTCTCTAGATGTTATATTAAATTTCATACCATAAATGATTTTGTCCAAATTTGCTAAAAACTGTTTTTCCTTTTCACCTTCTTAACACTTACGTGCCGCCTCGTTGGTCTGGTCTTTGCATGTCTTTTCACAACTCAAAAAGAGTCCATATCTCTCTCTATCTCCCTTTTTCTCTTATAAACACACACATACTTATAATTCATTAGTGTTGAGTAACAAACATGAAAGGTTGTTCAACACTAAAAACAAAAGAGACGGAGAAAACTCAGAGAAAGAGGAGTTCAATCTCTAAGAAGATGAAAGCTACTTACAATGGCCAAGTGCTGAATCCAACACCTTTGTCCTAGATGCCACCACCAGTACTCTCCCTATCTACAAAGAATACCATTGACAAAATAATTCTGCTTAACTCTCAGCCTTTGTTTAAACCACCGCTACGACCACCACTCTCACCATCCACAATGAACACTGGTGATGAAATCATTGTACTTAACCCTTAGCCTTTGTCTGAAGTACCACCAGCATCACTCCTCAAACCCAAGAGAAAGAAATGCTGGGTGGTTAGATAAGATGAGAACTTATCAAGAAAGTCGAGCATATTTTAGTTTCTTTCTCATAACCGATTCCTCCTGATCGTCTCTCTTTGTTGTATGCAAGATTTACATAAACCTATGTGTGATTTGTTTGATTTTTTTCTCGAAGTTGTTTGATCGGGGCTTGCATGTCTCATAGGGATCTTGGTGCTCCACCAAAGAAAACAAGAATCAAGTCCTTACTCGCTGGGGAAAGCCATTTGGCTTTCCAAATTCCTCCAAATTACAAAAAATTTGAGGAAGAAGTTGACGATGTAGAGTAAGCAGGCACTATTTGATGCTTTTTGTTATTTACTTATCACCATCTTTATGTCATCTAATTGATGCATTTGTAAAACAGTTGTACAAGAAGGAGATGGAATATAAATATGATGGCTCTAAACTACCTCCGCTACTCTTGTTTGCTGAAAGAGTAAGTGGTTGGATCGTCAGATGTTAACAACGTAATGACGGACGGTTCGACATGGTAATCGTTTATGTGCAATGTTTTCTACTTAAGAAAGTTGCAGATATAATACAATCCAATCTCATACTTGCAGTACTTCTGCCATCAACTTACAAATATAACCTTCAGATCCACAGTTGAGGTGGAGAATTGTATATTATTTAATGTGTATCCCGCCAAATCACATATGACTAGAAAGTGGACAACTCGAGAAGACTATTATGTGAGCATCTGCAATAACATCATATATATACTTTGGTTTGCATGTTTAACAAGTTAAATTGTTTGTTCGTTTTACTGGGATTTATTGCATTTTCAAGGATCAAGGATCAGCGAGCAGAAGACGGTCTTCTTCTGAGGAAGTGGTTGTTCCAAGTACCTTAGGAAACCTAAAGTTGATTGAGTACGTGAAAAGCGATGAAGACTTGAAACGTGGGTGGAAGAGAAAAGCTAAAAACATGGAAATTGATGGTGAGAATGACTATGGGAAGATGGATTCACGAATTGGAAGTAAATCCATTAGTTGATTTTTGTCTTTTGATAATGAACTTGATAAATTCCTATTCCTAGTAAAAATGATCTACAAGACTGAAGAAATTTTGCAACATCATTTGATTGTATTGCAGAGAACAAGGAAAGTAAAAGAGAACAAAGAGAGAGATCAGCTGTGATCAGAGGTGTTTCATTTGTTATTTCAGACAAAGTGCCAATCCTTGAAACAATAGCAATTGAGGCTCCAAACCCTCCTATTTCCATCTCTGAGAACTCAAACCTAGATCCTGGCAACTACAGTCAATGGATTTACAATGGTTTGTGGGATCTAGGCACTGCTACAACAAGCTTCCATGTAGCTGTAGATGTCACATGTCAGTTTGGATGATGATGATGATGATGACAACTAGTTCCTAAATATACATCCTTGCCCACCGTAGAAAAATGTATAAAAGTAATCTTTTTGACTTTGTAAAGGAATTCTTGTTATTCTTTTAGAGATTTTTTGTATTGTCAGTACTTTCTGATTTTTTTGTATGATTCTTTTGTGGGGAAGATATGAATACAAAATTTGACGGTTTATTGAAAAATTTAACTAAAAGTTCTTTCTGCAGTTGGTTTGGTTACAAAGTTAAAGTTGGATTGTTCTTCTGAACTATTAGTGATGATGCACTGTCACTACCGCATGGATGTACTAAAATTACATATAGCTAAACTTTGAAACTTACTGCGGAACTTTTCAGAGACTTATGATAAATTGTTAAACACTATCATAACACAATCAAGAATCGAAAGTTGAAATAAAGAAAGGGTTTCAAGATTAGTTCATTTGCAGTTCATCCAATCTGGTTTTAGATTCTTTTGCAGATACAACTGTAGATAATCATTGATAAAATGTTCAACATGTATCGTAATCAAAATGAAGTTCGAATATAGAACGCAATCAAGAACCAAAAGGTGGAAGAAAGAAGGGGTTACAAGATTAGTTCATTTCTAGTTCATCCTACTTAGTTTTCGATTCTTCTGCAGATGCAACTTTAAAAAATCACCTCAGGATTAACACGCAAAACATCTTCTTGGAGTTCGGTTTCTCTAGATGTTATATTAAATTTCATACCATAAATGGTTTTGTCCAAATCTTCTAAAAACTGTTTCTCCTTTTCACCTTCTTAACACTTTCGTGCCACCTCGTTGGTCTAGTCTTTGCATGTCTTTTCAAACTCAAAAAAAGTCCATATCTCTCTTTACCTCTCTTTTTCTCTTATAAACATACATATACTTATAATTCATTAGTGTTGAGTAACAGACATGAAAGGTTGTTCAACACCGAAAACAAAAGAGAAAGAGAAAACTCAGAGAAAGAGGAGTTCAAGCTCTAAGAAGATGAAAGCAACTGACCATGATCAAGTGCTGAATCCAACACCTTTGTCCCAAATACTACCACTAGTACTCTTCCCAACCACAAAGAACATCGTTGATGAAATATTTGTGCTTAACTCTCCACCTTTGTCTAAACCACCAACACAACCACCACTCTCACTATCCACAATGAACACCGGTGATAAAATCATTGTACTTAACCCTCAGTCTCTGTCTGAAGTACCACCAGCAGCACTCCTCAAACCCAATAGAAAGAAATACGATTTTATGAGGCCGAATACCCAGTTCTACGACGAAACAAGATATGGATTGCCTTTTGGGTGGTTAGTTGAGATGAGAACTCGTGAGAGCAGCAAGAAAGTTGACCAGGTTTCAGTTTCTTTCTCATAACCTATTCCTCTTGATAGTCACTCTTTATTTGGTACAAGATTTACATAAACCTGTGTGTGATTTGCTTGATTTTCTTCTCAAAGTTGTTTGATCGATGCTTGCACGTCTCATAGGGAGACTTAGACCTGTGATTGTGATAACCCTCATTTGTATCTGATATTAGATTTTGGAAAATATAAATCTTCAGTTTGATGAAATGTGTTATCTTATCAACATTCTTAATTCTATCGTTAATTTTCATATTCGCTTGATTTTAATTTTTTTTTATTTTTTACTCAAATTCTTTTATTTTTTATTTATTCCTAATTTTAATCTTTTACATTATTTATTGATTTTTTGGCTTACATAAGTTGTGATAATTTTTTGGCTATTTAAACTTTAATTAATGTAATCTCACTTTAGTAAAAAAAAAGAAAAGCAAAGTTATTATTTTAATGCAACATCTACCTAAGAAAATTTTTGCTAGACATTAAGAATATGAGAAGGTCTAATAATATGCATTTTTACCCTTACATTATTATATGTCATTTCAACTAATCTTGAAATCTTTACTTATCAACAGTTCTTCTTTCTAATATAAGCATGAGCTTTTAAAAAGTTGCATATATAGTGTTTAAAATTGAAGAAGCGAAATAAAAAATTTAAAGTTTGCTTGCATAAAAAACTTGTAAATAAGGAAATTATAATTACACTTTTGTAAATGAGCTATAGTTTTTTATTATTTAGAACATAAATAATTTTAGAAATCAATTATACTTTGTTAATGCTATAACTTGAAAATTTAAAAATAGTTACACTTTATTACCGTTATAACTTATATATAATTTGATAAATTAGTTATAATTTGTTACCGTTATAAATTTTGTAAATCAGTTATAGTTTCTTATTGGTTCTAATTTAATATAATAGTTTCTTTTTTGCTACCGTTATAATATATGTGAGTAATTACACGTGTTTATTCTAAAATTTAATAAAAATTTTGATAAATCAGATATAATTTGTTCGAGTTTTATTCTACACGTATTTAAAATAATTTAACATGAAATTAAATTTTAAAAACTTATTTTCTATTTGTATATATATTTTTAAAATATCACGGTTTGTGAACCAACCATTTATTTTTTTCCATACATTTAGCACTATAAATTTACTTGATTATTTTTTATATTTAATTTTAAGTTGATATTAACCATTAATATAATATTTTAATTGAATTTAAATAAATGATAAGTAGGAAAATTGTTAGTTAGATAGAAACAATAGACTTAAGGATGAAACTCTTTACCGAGGCCAATACAAAATTCAATCCATTCGATAGATTTAATAGTAAAAATTTTAAATTGATTTTTTTTATTTGTAGGTTTGATTTATTTTAATAAATGTTTTTTTTTCAAAATTGATTAGTTCAGTAATTAGTAATCTATTTTTCAAATTAATAAATTATTATAAATTAAAATAAATCAATTTTTATTTAACAATTTATTTTTTAATTAAACTACAAATTTTTTTAAAAATTAGAGTAATATCTTCCCATAATATTTTAAATTTTTTAATTTTATTCAACAACTAGTACATTTTATAACGGTATTTTATCGGTATTCAACTTTTAAAACATTCAGCAATGTCACAGTGGTTAAACTTCATCTTTTCCATTATTATACATGAACTACAAAGGACAAAGTTTGACGGAAAATGCAGTTTTACTGTGAGCCAGAGACTTATGCTCAGTTCCGGTCAAGGGTTTCGGTTGATGAGTACCTAAGGAAACAGGCGGAGGCGGCGCAGGCAGCCATGCAAGCTCTGATGCAAGTACCAGCTGAGGAAGCAGCTCCTGGAGTGGCCAGTAATAACTAAGAAGCTTTTAACTCTCTAATGGGTAAAAACAATCCCGTGGACTTTCATGGAGTATCAGAAAACATGGAGCTGAGACTAACTAATGCTTGTGTGGAGTTCTAAGCAGTAGCAGTGTTTGTGCAGCTAACAATAGCTATGTTTAAATTGTGTGGAGTTTTTGTGTAAACTGTGTTTTTGCAGAAATTAGGGCTGAAAGTTGAAAGTTGAAACTGAATGTTATATGTTATTTTGTTTTAAAAGTATCTTTCTTTTTTTTATATTAAAATTTTTTAATAATTAAAATTTTGGAAATAAAACTCCTAATTTTTAATCTTTTAAAAATCCATTCTCTTATATTTTAGTTAAAAATAAAAATATAATAAAAGTTTATCAATTAATGATTTAGTTGAACTCTTGGAATCGAACTAATTAAATATAACTCAAACTGATGATTTATTATAATTACCTTAAATTATTAATTTAAATCGAGTTTAATTGATTTAATTAGTGCTCAATTATATTATCATATTAGTGATATTTAATTAGTTCATGTTTGATATTTATATCGTATGTGTTTCTTTGTTATTTTTTAATCAAAATATAAGAGAACGAGTTTTAAAAAACTAAAAAATTGGAACAAAGTTTTTTGAAAATTTTAAAAATTAAAGAAATTTTAAATTATAAAATAAATTCATATCTTTTGTCCTTTATATATATATATATATAAAAGAAATTTATATTCATTACATTTTGAGTATATATTATATAACAATTTTAAATTATAAATTTATATTCTTTAGCATCATTCTTTTATTGTTACATCTATATGTGGGTCTACTAGAAGCAGTCTCTTTATTATATAGGGGTAAGGCTAAGTACTATCAGACTTCTCTAAATCTCGTTTTATTGTGAGACTTCGGATTGGATACAATGATAATAATGATGATGATTAGATAACAATTTTAAAATCACATAATAACTTGTCAATCATATATTAAAAAAAATTATTTAGCGAATAACAACAATAATTCAATGAAATCAACAATTTAAAATTAAAAAAAAGTTTGGTCTAACTTATGTTAACGACAATTTAGTTCAACAATTAAACTTGAATCGAACTGATTAAATACGAGTCAAACTAATAATTTATTATAATTATCCTAAATTATTAATTTAAATCGTACTTAATTGATTTATTTCAAATTTAATAACTAAATTGTGTTATCATATTAGTAATACTTAATTAGTCCACGTCTAACATTCATATCGTATGTGTTTCTTCGTTTTTTTAATCAAAATATAAAATAATAAGTTTTAAAGAACCTAAAAAATTATATGAATTTTTTTTAAAATTTTTAAAAATTCTAAATTATAAAAGAGTTCTATATGTTTATCCTTTTTATATACAAATAAGAAAATTATATTTATTACATTTTGAGTGTATATTAAATAAAATTTTAAAATCACATAATAACTAGTTAATCATATATTAAAAAAGATTATTTAGCAAATCAACAATTTAAAATAATAAAAAAACAATTCCGATCTAACTAATGTTAATGCGGCCACGTGTCTTCTCACCTGCGTTAACACTTAACAAGCCGAAGAGTCTCATAATTGGTGACTCAATCTCCTAATTTTAAAAACTTGAAATTCTTAAGAAATCTTTTACCGTCAATTAAATCACTTAAAAGTTATTATATCTCATTTTTGCACTTAAATAAGTTAATTAAGTGTTTCAATTCCAACCAATCATCATCTAATGCAAGAATTTGCGTTCGGCCCGAGACTCGATCAGATATGAGATAGCTATCGGAGCTTAGAGCCGACCAAGACTTGGGTAGGCTAAATCTCACAAGAACCCAAATTAAAAAAAGAAAAACCCAAGGTTCAATTAATCTAAGCCTGATCTGTTGATCCTGAATCTAGTCAACCCAGCGTAGGCCCAAATATTAGGTTATGGTCTTGAATCTTTAACCAAGATCTTAAATTCGAGTCTTAAGAATAGAGTTTTAAAAACTCGTGAGGGAAAACTTAGAGCTTTGCCTTCCAAAAAGAGTTATAGTCGAATCTGGATTAGTCAATTACCCATGTGACATCAAAGACCCGGTAGTTTAACCGAAAAAACAAGAACCCAATAGGCCACTCATTTGTGGGCTTGGTAATAAGTTTGAGTCAAGTCGAGATTGACCGAGCCTTAAGCCTCGAGCTATTAAATTTAAAAAATCCTAAAATATTGGATATGCTTTATCGTAAATCTAAATAAACTCCTATATTTAATTTTGTATACCACTTTTGTACCTTATTTAAAGTTAATAAATACTATTTTAATAATATTAGGAAATAAAGTTACACCTTATTAAAAAAGTACTATTTTAATAATATTAAGTAATAAAGTAATACCATATATTATCCTTTGAATATGGAAATATGTAATAGTCTACTATAACTTAAAACCATTAATAAGAATAATTTAATACCAAACAACAAATGCAATCTAATCCAAATTATGTAATAATCTATCGAAAGTCATTAACTTCATACCATCCAACGAACTAAATATTATTAACTTAATATCAAGCAACTAACTCAATCTAACTATTATTAGTGGGCTTTGGTGCAAATGTAAGTTTCTGCATAGCTTGACAGGCCGAATTATGGACCGTCTTTTATAGGTTTTAACTCGCTTAAGATTTTGGTTATTTCATAGTCGATTTGTCTATTGATTTAGCTTTGGTCTATTGATTCAGCTTTAGTTGTACCCATCATTTCTAGTACGCAAAATCAGGTGATCAATACTTTGGTTACCGCTATCAAAGATTTCGTTTCCAAGAATCGGGAGGTGCGAGTGCACTATATTTATCACGAGGATAATCATTATACAGATTAGTTATCTAATTATAATTATAGATTGTCGTTAGATGTACACTGATTTCTCGAGCATGTTGACGGTATCTCTCTCTTGCTATTTGCGGACATTGTGGGAGTCTCTCTCTTGTGTGAGTCTTATGTAATTCTATTATTAGCTTCGGCCTATTTGTTATAAAAAAAACAATAATAACATCCAACTAAATTCATTAATTTTAAAAAAATTAATAAAAAACATTGAGCCTCATGTTAAGCTAGGCCTATGTACCTAAGTTAATGGGTCAGGCTTGGGCAGGTTGGAATTTATTGGCCTTAGGGTTGGGTTAGGCTAGGGCGTACATAGGACCGAAATGGCAATTTTCACTAAACGTGAGGTCTGATTGACCCCCAAAAAAAAAAAGCAGTAGATTATTGTAAAAATGGAGGTAAATTTCCTGAAAGGAATGAGTAGGTTGTCATAGAGATTCCATTTTTAGGTAATTATTAAGATTCCAAGCTTTCAGGAACAAGTAGGTGGTCATAAAGATTCCATTTTTAGGTGATTATTAACATTCCAAGCAACATTTTGGCACAAGTATGATATATATTTGGAAGCAAAAGATTGCAAAAGTTCTTGTTCTGCTCATCCCACCTCACCTTCACTCAATCCGAGCCATATGAAGATACTGATATATAAATAAACAACTATAAACAGTATTTCTTAGGAAGAACACAAGATCAAACAAAGAGAATTATCAACTGGAAACGCTCATCTTGCATAGGATGCAGCATTATCTTCTCACCTGTTACTATGCTCAGTAATCCTAGGTCTGCATACCATCTGCTCAAGAGACTTTACCATCTGCTCAAGAGCTTTGCTAAGTCGTAAATGCTTGTCACCCCATTGCTCGGCCAGCTTCTGCTCCTTGGTGTCTGCATCCCTCTTAAATTCAGCAAATTGTTCCCTGTATTCAGCTTCAATCCTCTCAAGTGAGGCCTTTTCTTCTTCTCTAAGAGCCTTGATCTTTGACTCGGTCTCTTCCATTTTTTCCCTCTTTCGACACGACTTCTCAGACTCGAGTTGCAACTCTAGCCTACTAAGCCTCCAGGCGGCTTCCTTCTTATGTGCAGCCCAATCCCTGTGCCCCTCTTCCAACTCTCTGCAGCATTCAATCAGAGCAGATATCATCGAGTTATCACCACAAGCAGGAACTTGTACATGCGGCGGCAAGCTGCCTAATGCCAGGGGAGTGTTATCTACTACTCTGTCAGGTTGAAGCCACGGGATTGTCGGCGAGGCTGCAATTGTTGATGGTGAAAGGCTAAGAGTTACCGATGGCGAAGGGGGCCTCACGTTGGACGTGCTGTTGGAATTAGAAAGCCATGGAGGAAGTAGAGCTGGTGCAGGGTTTTGGGGGTCAGTGTGGAGGAAGCCCCCATTTGAAGTGGCCATGACAAATGTTGGCGTAGACCGCTCTTTCACTAGCTTCTCTGCAAAAGTCTCCAATATCCTGTCGTACTTGCCTTCGTCGATTGGTTCAACCGTCTTGTTATTTTCCTTCTGCTCCCTCTGTTGCTTCTCTTTAAATACTTCCCACCACTTACCTAGTCTCTTGGCAGTTCGACCGGGAACTTCAGCTGCAATTTTCTTCCATTTATTTCCATGCTTGGCCTGAAGCCTGATGACCAGATGTTGCTCCTCTTCAGTGAGTGATCCTTTCTTTATCCCAGGTTTGAGGTAGTTCTTCCACCTTTCTAAGCAAGATTTGGCGTCCCTATTTAGGGGTGTGTTCATGCGCTGTGACACAAGATTCCACTCTCTTGGACCATACTGTTTCACATATGCTCTTAGCAAAGAGTCCTCTTCAGGTCTCCAGCGCTGCCTCTCCTTCATTTCCAGGTGCAAACACCACTGTCCATCGTCTTAAACTCTTCATAATGTATCTGAAAGATTATCAAATCAACTTACAGTTGAATAATCCATATATCAAAAAGGAATCTATGACCTTGTATCAAAGATATAACAACATCAAGCACAATTAAACAGGAACGAGATCACAACAATGAAACATGTAAAACTATCAATAAAGATGAGGCCTTTCCACGAAATAAATTTCAAACATGAACAGGAACAATCCATTATCAAGCTCTTTCACTAAATATACTTCGAACAATCCATCATCAAGCTGGAATGGGCAACAAAAAGTCACATCCACAGTGCAAATTCGTGCCTACTCTACTACGAGGTGCTGTTGCAATGGAATTAGCATAATCATGCATACAAAAATCCGTAATAGTTTATTACAAAATCAGGAAAGCGGATCAGGAACAAGATAGACCTCCACATCTTGTCCTTTTCGCCACCATCACCATAAATGTAAAAACCATAACCCAGCAAGAATGGATCTACCTGTACCACCGCAAGTCAGGCACAAGAAAGCTACCACCTAGCAACAAACATGTCTAAGATTTGTAAAACTACGGAAGAAAACACTAAAAGTTAAAACACTCCATGTTTCGTAGGTAGTAATATGCATCTACCAATAACTTTCCCATTTGACAAACAGGTACTCACTGGAATATGTCTAGTAAATGTTCATTTCTTTTGGCATATTTGAAAAAGAAAAAAAAAAGTTAAGAGCTCCATGAACATGTTTGCACAGGTTAGGAAAGAAGACTCTTAATTCTTTCCACCGCCATTGAAAATTTGTAACTTTTCAATATGTATCTTCATCTAAAACGAGACTAGCAACATATCTTCAACACTCAATGCAAACTAATTGAAGATGGTATTAGATAAACAAAAAAAAAAAACAGTAAAAGAGAGAAACTGAAATCTGACTGAAACTAACGAAGTTCAAACAACAGAGGCACTAAAAGAGCAAAAGGTTAAAGAAAAGAAGATACCAAGCACAGACTTTCAGCAAAACAAGAAACTACTCAACTCGCGTTTACTTTAACCAGACTAAACAACACGACACAAACGTTTGCAAAAGCCAGTAAGACATAAATCAACAGATACCCAAAACCATAAAAGCAAACGAAAAGAGAGAAGAGAACGAAAACAAATGCCAACCATGACGAAGAAAACCAAAGAGCTTTGAATTTGTTGCTTTCCCAAGCTTCAAACAAAGAAGATTCAGCAAACCGAAGACATGAAAGTGCAGTTTCGCACTACTAACATCCAAAAGAACTCGTCTTTTTCCTATTTTCCTTAAAAGAAGTACATAAAACAGAAGCTTACGTTGCTCTTCAACTACTTAACACAACCGAGGTTGTTCTTCGACGCATCTCCGTGTCAACTTGGAAGTGAGAAGAAACACAAAAGGAAAAAGTTACCAGCGCCTATTCAAAGAACCAAACCAACAGACAGCAAGACAAACACTACAAGTGTAACATGTCTGAAATTTTATTTATATGTCCGAATCCGAAAGAGACAAGAGACGTGAAAAACTGAAAATACTGTTTTTGACCCGGGAAAAAAAAAAAAGAACAGAGAGATTAGACTAGAGAGGGTGATATTTTTATGAGAAATCTGACAGTGAGCGAAAAAGGGAGCACGCGAGAGCGAATGAGTGAAAACAGAAAAAAAAAAACAACTCAACCCCCGTAGCGCACACTACTCAATCCCCGAGATAACACTGACGTCATGCAAGGAATGTGCTTCCGTCACTTCCTCCGATACCCCTCCGATTCCCTCCGGCCACCGCAACGGTCAAGACACACGCTTCCGCATACACACATGTGCATATATATAGATAGACTGTAGAGAGAAGGAACCTTGAAGAAAAGACAAGGCCTAGAACAGTGCATTAATGAGTAGAGAGAGTGTTTAGAGACAGCGAGGGAGGCGTACCTTCGATGTCAGCGCTTATAATGCGCCACCTTCTGTCATATGTCTTTTCAATAAAACGCCCGTCACGTTGGATGCTCGACTGCTAAATCATAGCCGTAGAAACGGATGACCGCCATAAAGTCAACGGTTTGGCCCTGAATACAGATAATTATATATTATAAAGAAACGGCAGCTGCGATTTCAGGGACGAACAAATCATCACAGAAAGCGGTTATTGGGATGGGTGATGAAGTTATCATGCGCCTGTCATTTAGCGGGTTAGGTGCAATTCCTGTCACCCAACTTGGCCCCTCAATTCGGTGAAACATAAGGAACAAGCAGACAAACATGTTAGCGTGTTTTTTTACAGGTTGTAATAATAAGAACCCCAAGCCCTAACATTTTTATCATACTAAATAGAATCTTACTAAATTTACTATTGGAGAACAGGAGAGTGTTGTTATGTACAGTAGGGTGTAAGTTAGGAATTGTGGGACTGGAATATGGTACGGCGATTGGTTAAAAGTTAAAACCGCGATGGTAAGTTAAAACCTGACATGATTAAATTAATTATAAAAATTTTAAACAATATTTTTAGTCATATTTAAATTTTTAAATTTTATTTAATTTTTAACTAATTTTATGACAGTATGGTAACTCCTTATCTTCTAGATTTAACTTTCGGATCAGCTTTTAAAACGTTTAAATTTACCGTCTCTTATTTGATGATAAATCATAAAAGGTTATCTTTAAAATTTATAGATTCTAAATTATGGTAAAAAGGAATAAACCTTTTCTTATGGTTTAATTTTTAAAAATTTTATATTTTTAATATTTATAACAAATTTAGTTTTATTTTTTTAAATCATAAAACGTAAAATATGAAGTAATTACATATTACTAATAAAATAACTCGATTAATATTTTAATATAAGTATAATAAATTATGAGTTTAAGGTAGACTTAATTAATTCGATTCAAGTTTAAAGTTTTAGTTGAATCATTATTTGACTATTATTTAAATGATAACATTTAAAAAATTTATTAATTTAAAATTTAATTATATTTTAGTAAAAAATATTGACAAAATATTAGAAAAAATGACAAATTACTTTTTAATTCTCATAAAATTCTTTTATTATATTTTAATTAAAGTTTTGATTGAATAGTTATGTAATTAGTATTTAATTAAAATAAATGTAATAATTAAAATTTTTATAAATATTAAAAATAAAAATTATTGTCTTTTTTAACTCAAGATCTAAGCTTGATTCGACTATCTGAAACTTATAAATTACCTACTCAGACTCATAAATAAATAAATTCAAGTTTAATCATAGATCGTATCAGAAATACCTGCTCTAAGAGCTATATCTCCGAAAAATTACATTATCTTAAATAAAAACTGCTACTTTCAAAATTTGAACCTACGATCGTAATCCTCTACAACTCAGATTCATAGGTAGGTAAGATTGAGCATCTCGCTCTACGTGCCGTTTGTTTGTCGCTTTGTGGGATTGATGCGAAGGACGGTGTTGGAGGTGACCAGAGATGAAAACTGACCCAGACCGGACACCAAGATTGGGGGAAAAAAAAACTAGGCGACCCCACACTACAGCATCACCGTCCGTTTGACGAAAGGAAGTCCATAAATACAAGTGATCTGATCGATCATTGATGATGATGATCACAGTAATCATTGATGCTCCCAAGAAAATTCTGATTCCTTCCCTCCAACCAAACGTCACAGTGTAGCGAGACAGTACGTTGGTGTGCTATGTATGTATGATTAAGGAGGGTACAGGAGAGAGGAGAATAGGAACGAGAGTAGGGGAAAATTTTGAGGGAGGAATGATTAGGAGAGAAGGTGGGATGGGGGCCTGTAGTCCGGGTTTCGCGGCACAAGGGGACGAGGGGAGTGATGGAGACGGGACGTTCCGTGCATGCTCAGACCTCTATTTGCCAGATTTGTCAGTGATACGTTACGTCTCTTCTTTTTCTTCTTTTTTTTTCACCTTTATTCTCAAAATTATTTTTTTACTTTAAATTACTCTTATTAATTACTATTTCATAAAAATAAAAAGTACAGTTTTATTTTTAAGTTATTCGATAAATATTTTTAAATTTTTAGTTAATTTAATTTAAAAATAAAATTAATCAATTTATTAATTGATTGATTAATTTTTTAATTAATACATACTTATAAATTAAAAAATTAAATACTTTTATTTAACCATATCTCTTTTAAATTATATTTAAAAATATTTAATTTGTATAAATTTTTATTCAATTTTATAACAGTTTAATATTGATTGAACTTTATAAACCTTAAATTTCTTGTCTTATCGATTTAACTTCTGATTCATTTTTACAACATTAATAAATATAACTAACAAGCTTGAAACATAGAAAAATCTCAATTATTTTCTGATTTTTCCTTTTTGCCCTTACAAGAATAGTTACTTTTACTTCATTTTTCCGGGTAAAAAATATAAAGTTATTATATAATTTGAGAAAAAATTTAAATTATCTAATTTTTGAAATTTTTATAATAAAATTTAATTAAAAACAACAATAAAACAGACGTAATATAAAGTACGAATTAGTCAATTTAACTCTTAAACTCATTCAAATTAATTAAAATAAACTCAAATATAAATTATTAAATTAAGTAAATTTAAATTTAAAAATTAAATTTAATTATTATATAAGTAATATTTGATTAGTTTTTAAAAATAAAAACTACTTTCATATTTTTAGTTTTTGACCCTTGTGTGTTGATGCCTGATCACTGACTTGGTTCTGCTTCAAGTTTTGTTTGGTGAGAGCTAGAAAGGTGTGGTGATCAGGAGAGTTTTGTGAAAGCTGAGCTGATGTAAGTCATTTGCTAAGTAACTGCAAAGCTATGCCTACAGGGCCTACACTATTAAGAGGGTACAAGCTACCAGGCTACTGGGCTACTAGGGTTTGTATACTATAAAAGTGATAAGGAAAGCATTTTTGGTTGTCCCTGTGCCCTCTAACTAACTAGAATAGTAATTTGACTGTATTGGCAGTATTACTAGGTTAGCCTTAAAATTTGGGCCTTTCTCTTTTGACATGACTCATGATACCCTCTTTTTTTCTTTATTTTCAAATATTTCTTATATAAGAACTTTTAAGGTAAAAATATAAACTCTTTTATAATGTTTAAATTTTTCAAAAGGGTCTTTCTAATTTTTTAATTTTTCCGAAAACTTCTCTTTTATATTTTAGTTAAAAATTATAAAAAAACACGTATGATATGAATATTATAATCAAATATTATTAATATGATAATTTGACTTAAATAATTTAAAAAATTATAATTTTTTTTAGTTTGAATCGAATTTAATTAGTTCCATTCTAATTTATTGAGTTAAATCGTCGTATAAATAGTATTTAATTAATTTACATTTGATTGAGTGTAAATATTATTATCAGATCTTTCTAGACCTCGATTTATTGTATAACTTTGAATTGAGTGTGATGATGATGATTAGTTTATATTTGATGTTCATAGTATATGCATATTATTATTATTATTTACTTAAATTTATATAAATGTGTTTTTGTAATACTGAAAAACAAGAGGATTTTTTTAAAAATTCAAAAATTATATTTGTAAATTAAATTAAAAATTAAAAATACCCTTTTGTAGATTAAAAAATATAAATTTCTATATTTGTAAATTAAATTTAAAATTAGATATACCCTTTAATTGTAATTTTTTCTTTTTTTCCTTCTTACTTAAAACTTGAATAGTATTGAAAGCTTAAAAGAGAGAGTCTAAGCTTTGATTAGTTACCACTTACCACCCCAAGTACAAGGGAAAGGTTAAGGAGAGAGAAAATAGTAAATGGGTTGGCCAAAACAGGTAAGCAAAGTACAATAAGGAAGGGGGGCAACATTGGAATTAGGGAGGGGAAAAATGGGTTGATTTGACATATCATCCTCGTAAAATTGAGGGAGATCTTCCCCTAATCTCTTCCTCTGACTCCATCTCTGACATTAGCAAAGATAAAGTAAAAAGCCAAAAAGCTCATTTCAATGGCGAGGAATGAATTGAAGAAAGAAGCAAGTAAGTAGAGAGCATTTGTTTTGGTGAGGTCAGAAAGACAGCAAGCAACCACTAGCAATACCCACTAGGAAGTAATGCATACCTCTTCTTTTAAACCATTTGATGGGCCAAATCAAGCTGCCGAATGAATGGTAATGGGAATGAAAAGGGTGAAATCTACAGTGCAAGCACAGGAGGCATGATGACGATAGTGCATGCAGGAAGGTGGAGGTGTTGGACAAAAATGTGCTGGCACGGATAGCTCAGTTAGTTATTAGCAAGATTAATTTAGGACAAAGATCAGATTTGAATCCTAACAACAGAAGAAGTGGACCGCCTTGTTAAGAAGCTGATTAAGATCAGACTGTGATTTACCCTCTTACGTGACTGAGCGCCTGAAGCATGCGATCCATCTTTTAGGACAAGTTGGATAAAAATGTAAAAACAGGAAGGAGTAGTGTTGGGTTGGGGGAGAATAAAAAGCTGCAGATTTTATAGGGATCGGCGATGTAAAAAGAAGAAATATGTATGGGAAGAGAGTGGTCAGGTCAGTGACCTGAAGAAAGTTGGTTCCTTCAGAAGGAAACATCCTCCAGAGATCCCTCCCAGAAAATTTTTAGTCCACTGCCATAGTTTCTCACCTTTATGGTCTTTTTTCTTATTTCTTACTTTGAAAAATAATATGATTCTGTTTTTGTACTTTTTTTTTTTAATAAAGAGTTTACAACTAATATTACATCATCATAAAATCAACTAAGATCAAATAAATTAACAATTATAAAAACTGATTGAAGATAAATATCCTTAAAAAAATTAAAGTTTAATTTAAAAATATCTTTAAATAAAAATTAATCAATTTATTTTGATTTATAAAAATTAATTAGTTTAAACAAATTTGCCGATTAATTAAAAATTAATCAATTTTTAACAACAAAATTTTTTGAATTAAATAGAATCATAAAATTTAAAAAAAGCTGAAAAGTTGGCTGGTTCAAAATTTCAATTGTTAAACCAGCCGAATATATTATCAAATTTTATTCAAGACTAAATATTTCTTTAGACTATCTTGCAATACACTAAATATTACATATTTAAATTTGAATTTATGGTAATTATTGACTTTTAGAAGTGAAGAAAGTGGCATCTGATTTTTTTAAAAATAATTTTCAATAATTGACATTTTGAATTTGAATTATTTTAACTCTTTTACATTCTAATCTTCTAAAATTTATAAACTTGTATTTGCTTCTTTTTATGTGATGCTTATTGTTGCATTTCTTCAAGTGTAAGTTGGGTTTGTGTTAAGTTTTTTTCTTGTTTAGAATGTCTATACAGAGATGGAATCAAATTTGTGGTAAGAGTTATATTGAGATCTTTAAATTAATTAGGTTATATTGTAATTAAATTAGTTTAATTATATTTATTTTAATTTAATAAATAATTTAAATTAAATTAATTAAATTTAACTTAAATTTAATATGTGCATTTCGTTATAATATAAGGTCTCCCCGTGATGTAAATATACAATAAAAACTTAAAATTTATATTACGTCAATATTGATGTGATGCATCGTTAAAAATATTAAAATTTATTTTAAACATTTTGAAATATTAAAACTTAATTTATATTTTAGAGAAAACATTAGGGTTAAATTCACAAATTTTTGTCTTAAATTTAAATATAACAATTCTGTAGCAATTTGTCCAACTCAACCCAAATTGATTCGAAATCAACTTGCTCACTTCAAATTGATCAAATTTTAGGCTAGATTAGATTATTTTTAAATTCATATCAAGTTCAAGCTCAAACTATCCGATTTAACTCGTTCTAATATGAAACTCAAAAAATTTAATAAATGATACTGTCTTTAAACTTTTTTAAAAATAATAATCGAGTTTGGTTCGAGTTCAATAAGACTTTATACTATCCAAATTGAATCA
Organism: Erythroxylum divaricatum; assembly: GCA_025434745.1. Taxonomy (NCBI): domain Eukaryota; kingdom Viridiplantae; phylum Streptophyta; class Magnoliopsida; order Malpighiales; family Erythroxylaceae; genus Erythroxylum; species Erythroxylum divaricatum. The sequence goes on from JANTPM010000005.1 coordinate 47,238,660, forward strand.
ATAAGGTTCAAAATCAATCAGATTTCAAATCAGGTGAGGGTTCAAATACCAAATTTTATGGGCATTATCACTTATACATTTCTTGTTTTCCATACACTTACAAAATAAATATTTAAGTTACTTGTGGTAATAACATCATAAGAAATTGTTCACAGATGAAATTAAATTCATTCTCTTATGGGCATTAGGAGGAAAAATCCTATTGGGCCATGAAACAAATGGAGATTTGAAGATTGGGTTTCACTTAACCGAAGACACAACCACAACAATCTTTATAAAAAAGTCCAATTCAAGTAGGCCTCATCCCAAAGTTTTTGAAGATCAAAACTAAAGGCCAATAAATCCTGTGGCCCGAGGATTCTACACCGGCTTAACTTGAAATTAATAGGTTTTATTAAAATTAATTAAATTTTGAGTCGATTCGAGCCCTAATTTTACAATTTAATATAAGTCAACCCGAAGCTTGATTAATATTTTTTATTTTTTATTTATCTTATTTTAATAAAATAAAGTATATATATTTTGGGGGACTTGAAACCAGGTGAAAAATGATGCAGATGAGCTTTACACTTGAATGCTACCAATCTTTCATTTTCATTGCTTTTTTCAATCTAATCTCACTCTAAGCACAATGATATTATATTTTAATGGAAGTACTGATGTTACCTTCTGACATCATTTGTCATGGCAATTGTAACAATCATTTGTGACCAGAGACCCTAATCTTCACGTGATTTTGGAGACATTATCCAACATTATAATATTTTATCAATTTAACAATTTAAATCTTAGAGCTTATTATAAAAACATAAACACCTAGAAAATCCAGCTAGAGATGTAAAGTTTGAAGTGGTCAAGTAATATACAGCCTTATTCTTATTTATCATAAATTTTCAAATTTTAGTAATAACATAATTTTTGAATAACTCAAGCTCCACCCATGCTCCACTTACTTGATAGAAAAAAAAAAGAAAAATTTTCAAAATTAATTGTTGTTTTGTTTTTGGCCAAATTATATTTTGTAATGAATTTCCTTGTGAAGTTTTTTTTAGTGTTAATGCATGTTTGTCACATAACTTACGAAATAGAGTTTCTCTATAATTTACTAAATATTAGAAAAATCTTTTAATTTTTAAAATTTTTATAAAAATTAATGTTTAAAAACCCTTTTTTGGATATTAACGGAAAAATAATGACCAAAGACATATAATATGAAGAGCAAATGTCAACTAATCATATGACAATAATATTGTAATCCAACTCAGTTTTTAATATCAGCTTGAATTAATTAAACTTGATTTAAATTAATAATTTAAGATAATTATAATAAACTATTAATTTAAAACAAATTTAATTAATTCAATTTTAGTTTAAAAGGTAGGTTGAATCATCATATAAGCAACATTTGATTAATACAAACGCGATGTTCATGTATGTTAAATAAAAACTAATTACTTTATTTTAATTTATAACAATTAATTAGTTTATAAAAATTAACCGATTAATTAATGAACTAATCAATTTTTAGCAACAAGAGTTAATTAAAATAAATTGAGCTGAAAATTTAAAAACTGAAAAAATAGTCAGTTTGAAGTTTTAATGATTGAACCGACTAAACTGACTTTATTTTATAATCATCCATTTGAATTAGATTTAAAGATTATTCAATACTATTTATTTACAATGAGAAAAATAATTTTATGATTGTCATTACTCAAATGCACATCAATTAAAATTTAAATATACATAATAATTCACAAATATCAAAATATTTTTAATAAAAATATTAAAAGTATATAATTTGGACTTGACCAAAGCCCATTTAGATTCGAGCTTCAGCCTGAAACCTTGGGCCTAATTGAATTTCGGATCGAATTCCAAACCTAACTCCGACGCATTATCTACCCTATACTTATTCTAATCTCCATTTGAAAAAGTGTAGTTTTGACATTGTCCACATTCGTACAAGGAAAGTTCCAAACTATGAACTAGATTACAAGTTGTGATCATAATATAGGGACTTGTAATTAAATTCAACTGAGAGGGCTAATAAGAGCATTGTTGTTGACCACATGATGAATTTTTGACTTGTTGGTCCAATGATTAGACAATATATTGTTTATAATATCAAAGGGAACCTAAATTTATGATTTGAAAATCAAAAGAATCAAATAAAAATAAAGATTTTAGAAAAATGTTCAAAAAAATCTTAAATTTTACATTTTTAAGATTTCAATAAAGTTTAAAGACAAATAATTATTTAAATTGAATATATTATTACATTTAAATATATTAATTTCTTAAATAGTTCATTCAAATTTAACCACAATATTCATAAAATATAAAATATATGATGTGATTAGTGATGATGATACTTGATTGGGTAGTTTGAAATCAATAATAGATTAGATTCAAAACTTGGTACATATTTCATAGTTGAGATTAAAAAACAATTTAATTTAATGTCATTTTAAATTACTTATTTAGTTTGAATTTGAATTCAAATCGTGTAACATGAAATCGACCAGATTATCCTTAGATGTGGTTGTCTTTTTAAAAATCGAACCTAAAATTAAACCGATAAGATAAAAAATTTAAGATTTAAAAGGTTCAATCAGTATTAGGTCGTTATAAAATTAACTAAAGATCGAATAAAATGAAAGAATTTAAAATATAATTTAAAGAGATTATTCTTATCTATCCAAAAATTTAATATTTAGTTGAAAAATAGATTATTAAAAAAATCAATTTATTTATTTTAGTTTATAAAATTTTATTAAGTAATTAATTGATTAATTAATAAATTAATTAGTTTTTAAAAATAAATATTATTTTAATAAATTAAATAAAAAAGTTAAAAATTAAACAAATTAGTTAGTTCCGTAAAAAAAAGTCTGATAACAACTTATCATACATCACTTTGATTAAAGACCAATTCCAAACAGGCAAGGATAGAGAAGGCTTGCATTCATGGCGGTCCCTATCTGTATTATGAAGAATTTTGGAGTAATTAATGCATTCCGCTCTACTTTAGATCTTTGTTTGTACGTAGAAGAAAGGACAAAGCGAGCTAAGATATGAGTCAGTCAACTGTCTAAATGGTTCGACCGGGCCTAAAATGAACACTAAACGAAGACGCCATTTTCAATGACTTCATTTTTCCTTTGTTTTTGGTGTAAATCTTCAACATAACCCAAAAAACGGTGAGAAATGTCAAAGCGTCCCTAAAGGTTATACCTTTTTAGGTGCTGACGAGTTCTGAACAAGCAGGATGCTGTGACGAAACAACACATTCATTTTCTTCACAAGATCCAATCTTTGTAGCTCTACTTTCTTTTATTGAAGTTTGGCTTTAGGCGTTTAGGGGTTTGTAGTTGTTCTGAGAAGGTGGGGTGTGATGGGTGTTTGCTGGAGCAATCAAATCAAGTCATAAACCAATTCTAATTCAGGTAACTCTGTTGTGTGTTTGAGAGAGAGAGCGAGAAAGAAGAGAGAAGCAAGATGCAATTGTTTTCTTTGTCTATGTCAATATTAGTCTTTAGTTTTCTAAGTTGTTCCTTGTGCTTGTTTGTATGTTGTTGATAGGAGTTTCATTTGCCAAAAGCACATTGTAAAGGTTCTGGGATTTGAATTTGACTTTGACTTTTTGGGGTTCTACGTCCATCACTTTGATACATTTGGCTGTCAGGCTTATCTTATAACAACTTATTATTAAAGTTCAAATCCTGAACTAAAATTTCCCTGGATTTGCATGCACTATCTTGTTTCGAGCTTGGTGTGAAGAAATTTGGAAATACCCTGAACTCTGGTTGTGCTGTTGTGGGACTTGAATGTGATTCCTATATGTCATGATGTACATTAAAGATTGGGCAATGAAAGCTGAACGCTAACAAATTCACAATGTCGCATTGCGTAGGATTGAATTCAAATAATGTCATCAGAGATGGAAAAGATTTTAGTAGTTCAAGTAGCAAGTTATCATCATCTTCTATGCTCCAAACTCCTCGGAGTGAGAGGGAGATCTTGCAGTCATCGAATTTGAAGACTTTTACCTACAATGAGCTGAAGACTGCTACTAGAAACTTTAGACCAGATAGTGTGGTAGGAGAAGGTGGCTTTGGTTCCGTTTTCAAAGGGTGGATTGACGAGCATACGAATAAAGCCACGAAACCTGGTATGGGCTTGGTGATTGCTGTGAAGAGGCTTAACCAAGAAGGCCTCCAGGGTCATAAAGAATGGCTAGGAAGAAATTTAAAATTTTATCTTCTTAGTTTGATGGAACAAAGTCTCTGATCAAATATCTATATTCGAGTTAGAGTTGTTATATTCCTTCAAGGATGTTTTGGTTTCATGGAAGAAAACAATTACCAGAAGTTCTACTTCAGATGGTGCTATTGTTAATCTTGTGTATTCAAAAAATAAGAGATCTACAAAACAACATTAGGATCTAGTAGATTTGTTGCTTGCTAGAGTTTTGTTTAACAACTAATAGAGTAAATTCGTGCTTTTGAGCATGCAGACTGAAATCAACTACCTTGGACAACTATGCCATCATCATCTTGTTAAACTGATTGGTTACTGCTTAGAAGATGAGCATCGACTATTGGTTTATGAGTTCATGACTATGGGTAGCGTGGAGAATCACTTATTCAGGAGTTTCTTGTGTTGTTTGTAGGAGTTGTGCTTTTGATTTCTTAGTTGCACAATAACAGGACATGCCTCAATCTTTTGAAATGCAATCTAATATGGGGTTTGGCACTGAAGCTCTTTGTTCATTTTGAAATCAAAAGGTCTCATTTCCATCCATTTTCCTGGAGTATTTGAATGAAAATTGTTCTTGGTGCTGCAAGGGGACTTACATTTCTTCATAGTTCTGAAGCAAAGGTCATATTTCGTGACTTCAAAGCCTCTAATATCCTACTCGATTCGGTATGCTGCTCTTTTTGTTATCCTTTGTTTTTATGCAATTTAGCTGATTAATACAATTCAGAGGTAGTTTAGGCTCATTCAATTCTTTTCTGGCTTTAACTATTTATTTTTCAGGGCTGCAACGCAAAGCTTTCAGATTCTAGGGATGGACCATTAGGTGATGAGAGCCATGTTTCTACCAGAGTCATGGGAACCTATGGATATCAGCCCCTGAGTATCTGGCTGCAGGTAGGAACATGTTAGTAACATAAACCTCTTCAATGTTAGTAACATAAACCTCTTCCCCATTTTTTGCTTAAGAGAGTTGAAATTTTAGGATCTCAGTCCCTGCTTACTCTAGCAGTGTACAGCTCTTTCCTTTTAATTTTGCATAATGCATTTTAGCTTCCATTTCAGACAACTTTCATGAGTAGTCTGAGTCATGTATACATGTATTTATCTGTATGTTGCAGCAAACATTCTAATACAAAGAAATGGCCACAGAAATGCAAATGTGTGTGGAGATAGATCTGATGTATGTATTTGATTCTTCCTTTATTCAAAGAATTAACAACTTCCTTTGTGTCAATAAATTACAAAGAATGTTTTGTGTAGAGACTACTTTCATTCACACTATACACGCCTTTTTAAAGTACACGGTTCACCAAGGCAGAAATAACTGCTTTGGTAACTGCCTCTAATAAAAGCAGAAATAACTGCTTTGATAATAACTATTTACAGTTACT
>JANTPM010000005.1:47293449-47310470 GCA_025434745.1 Erythroxylum divaricatum
AGTCATTAATTTAATATTACTTTCATAATAATTTAATTTATTTTTTAAATCAGATCCGAACTGATTAAAATAATAATTTTAAGTTAAATTTAATTATTTTAAATCGAGTTTAAAAATTGACTTAATGATATTTGATTAGATATTTATACTCAATTTCTTGCTGTTATTTTTAACTGAAATTTTAAAAGAGTTTTTTAAATAATTTTTTTAAAAATAAGAGAATTTTTAGAAATTTGTTTAAATTATAAAAAAGTTTCTCTCTTTTTATTTTTGTTTTTATTAACATGCTTGGAACAGCTTTCGAGACCAATGTTTCTTATTCCTTTATCAGTCTGAATTGTTGAGTTACACGTTCAGCAAGCTTTAGTGCCTTTAACAATTGGTAACGCTCTAAGTTACCCAAAGACTGTCTTTCGGCCTTAAGGGGCATAAGACGTTCCGTAGGGTTAAATTTGGGCCTCTTCATTAGGGCCAGCCCACTCTATGGATTGATCGGTTTCAAACGGCAGGCTTGATCTCTATTATGCCCCGTCATTTTTTTAAATTAAAAGTATAAAATAATGACTTTATTTTTACAAAACGACGCTATTTTATTTCAGAAGATTGACGCAACTATTTTTAAAAAAATTAAAAATACAAAACGACCTTATTTTGTGTTGGAGAGTTGGGCCTTGGTTCGGTTAAATCGAGCCTAGAAAATTAAGCTCGGGGCTTGACTCGAGGCCGAATCAATCCAACTTAGCCTATTGACTTTGGATCAAACATCTCTAGACTGTAGATATTTTATATTAATTAATTTAACTATAAAGGCCGGGCTTGGCTGCTTTGAGGCCTAATCACAAGCCCGATTAGTCCATGTATATGAACATGTCCCAAAGTTAACCGGAAAAAAGAAATTCACCTCGCAATGCGCAACAATTTCCTTTCAATGGCCCAAATTGGATTGGATTTGCTCTAGACAATTTTGACTTGGCCCAAGTCTCTTCCGATGCCTTTTTCTAATTAAAAATAAAAAAAATAAAAAAACGACACCGTTTATTTAAAAACTTTCACGATTAGAATTAGATAAACTAAGCTCGAGCTTGACTGAAAAATAACAAAACCCTAGGTCAATATGAACTAGACTAGTTGCTTTTAAGTTGGCCTTGAGCTTATTTGCCAAACTTAGTTTCATATATTTAGAATTAACAATAAATTAATAAAGACTAAATGCCATTTTTATTATTTTAATAAAACAAAATGAAACATCAATAAATCATAGAGAAAATAGATTTGGCTCAATTTGTAAAGTCGAAGTTACGCTTGATAATTAGGCTTGATTCTGACTTAACTTAAGGTCACATTATACTAAGTTTTAAGTCGGTTTAAATTGGGTCAGATTTTTTTTAATTTTAAATTTTTAATTATCTCTATTTCGAGCGTAGTTTTAGAAAAATAACATGGTTTTAAAAATAATATTATTTTTAAAATTTTATATTAAAAATTATTAAATTCGACTAAGAATTGGGCTGTGATTCACTGCAATCTTCAAACAAAATGTCATATCTACATATGAATTTATCGAAAATAACCTCTCCATTACGTAAGCTAAACTCTGCTTCACTGCGAAAATTCGAACAGGATGTAAATCTAAAGTCGATGATTAGGAACTTGACTTGAAAAGTTACGTAGACCAGCAAATTTTTGCTAACGGAGATCAGGCAGCCTATCTGTCCACATGACTACGTTGTCCGAAAGTTCCATTCCCATACAACACAAACCAATTAATTAATAACAGAACCAATCGTTAAGCAACACGTGTCAATCCTGTTATTTTAAACACAGCTAAGCAGCAAGTGGGCGACGCCCAATCAGTGTCTGGCCGGCTAGTTTGATCAGCCGACAGCCAGCCTAGGCCCTCTTGCTTCGGCGCGTCAACCAAAGCGCGTGGGCCAACAAGGCTTGGTGTACGCAAATCTCTCCCCATTTTTGACTTCAAACCATCGAGACCAAAACATGTATTTAATTTTGTCTTTAATTTTTATTTTCTCTTACAAAACTGAATCTCTCTTTCTCTATATATATACATACCAACTTCCGACTTTCTGTTTTCTTTGTACCATTTTGGGTCTGCTGCTCTAGAGAAAAGAAGAGTCTGTGTTTGGATAGGGTTTGTTTCGTAGAGAGATGGCTTCTGACGATCCCAAACAGCAAACCGGCGGTGGTTTCTTCTCCTCCATCGCTTCCAGTTTGTCCAATTTCCGCAGCGCCATGAGCAGATCGGTTAACGGGTATTGAGTTGTTGAGATCTGTTTATCGTTTTTGATCCTTTAGCTGTTTCGATTTTGTGTGAAATGGGTCCGTGTACATTGCTTATAATTTCGTTTCGTTTTGGCGTTATCGATTTGGTTTTTGGTTGAAGTAACTCCCGATTGGTTGATCCGTCATTGATTGTTACTCTGTTTTGCTTTAATTCACAATTGCCGCCCCTGTTAAGAGGTCCTAATATAAGATTGTTCTCTGCAATAGTGAACGCTCTTGATGTGATGTACTTTTACGAATGGATTTATTGTTCCTTTTTCGCTATCGAAGAAGAAATGACACGTTATGGAAATCTTATCTGGTTGGTTTTGTTTCGCAGTTTAGTTGGGTACGAAGGATTAGAAGTTATCAATCCAGAAGGAGGAACGGAAGATGCTGAAGAGGAAGCAAAGAGAGGAAGATGGAAGCAGGAGGTAAGCTACATACTTGGTTTTGTATGGTTTCAAATTGAACAAGAATAGAAACAGTAATAACAAACAGTTGGCGGTTTGTAATGTTTGCTCAATCTGATCGTTGTTGTCAGTTGCATTTTCAGACAAAAATTGCAGGTTTTCCCAAAGTTAAAAAATGTTTACATGCTTGGTATTTTAGTTCCAGATAGATGCTTGTTGTTTGCTTGAGTTTAGGATGTGAGAAATGTCTTTCTGTATTTAGGTGTAGTTAAAGGATCAACTATTCTTATAATTGGAGAAAAATGTTTGAAGACGTGCTTCTTAGCATTTGCGTCTGAATTTGCGTGTTCAGTGTCTAAGTTTCATGCTTTCTCCAGGATCGAGACAGTTACTGGAACATGATGCAGAAGTATATAGGATCTGATGTCACATCGATGGTGACGCTTCCTGTTCTCATTTTTGAGCCAATGTCAATGCTGCAGAAAATGGCAGAGGTTATTCCATTGTACCAAATTTTTGTGTTCAAGTTCTTGATTCTGCTGTTCAACAAAAATCTAAAAGTTGTATTCAGTGGTGTAAATGTTACATATACTTTGTTTGTCACAGTTGATGGAATACTCCTACCTGCTAGATCTTGCCGATGAATGTGAGGATCCCTACTTGCGCTTGGTGTATGCTGGTGAGAGCTTTCTTCCCTCCCTCTCTCTCTCTCTCCCTCTCTATCTGAAGTGGCCTAACTGTGTATCTCATTACAGCATCATTTTTTATATCTGTTTACTATGCTTATCAACGCACTTGGAAGCCATTTAATCCTATTCTCGGTGAGACTTATGAACTGAGCAATCATGGAAACCTTACATTTATATCAGAGCAGGTGAGTGTTGCAGGCAAACATTCCCAATTATAAGTTATCTTTAGCTTTTTTTATTCATTCTTAGATTCAAATTATATAGGTGAAGTCTTCTGATATCTTAAATATTGATTAATGTGGTAATTTTTCTTTTTTCTGAATCTTCTCTTCTTACAGGTAAGTCATCATCCTCCAATAAGTGCTGGACATGCTGAAAATGAGCATTTCACTTATGATATAACTTCAAAGGTTAAAACTAAGTTTTTGGGGAACTCAATTGAGATTTATCCTCTTGGAAGGTAAAAGGGTCTCTGTTAATGTTTTGCTTTAGATTTTGGAAGTTTTGGATATAATGTCATACAATTCCTGCTTTCTATTGCACTGCTTCTGCCGTCTATATTTCCTTTTTTCTTTAATGTGTAGAAGATGAGAGAGGGAATAAGAAAATATTTCTGCTATGTAATTTATTGGAGATTATAGCCATTATTATCAACTGTTAGCAACCAGGATAGTTTTAAAAGGTTTGGGACTTGAAATAAACTGTCCATTGAGTCTATTTCATGGCTTGAAGAAATTTGGAAGTCCATGGTTCATTTTTTTTCCATGTTTGAATTTATTCTGCAATTTTGCTGGAAGAAAAGAGAAATTGTATATTGTGCTGTTTGGTGCCATTGTAGACTGCATGTCATTCCTGTGACTAATCATGAGTACTTAAAATTGTCATAAGTTGATTTGTTGAAAAACTTTGGTCTTGCATATACCATATTGACTGCTATAATATTTTGATACTGATTAATGATATTCTAATTTTGTTGATTCGGCAATTGTCATTGCTGATATAAGTTTTCCAACTTTCTCATGATTGTAAAAGTTTGAGATTTTCCATCTCTTTGAAGATTCCTCTACACACATATTTAAAATATTGGACTACCTTTCATATGAATAACCCATTTGTGCCTGTTTGCAACGAATGATCAAAACATGATTTTTCATTTCATTGAAGGCAACTTAATTTTGGTTTTTACTTTTGAACTAATCAAAATTTTGTATGTAGGACACGCGTGACCCTCAAAAGAGATGGTGTAGTACTTGATTTGGTGCCTCCTCTAACAAAAGTTAGCAACTTAATATTTGGACGAACTTGGATTGACTCTCCTGGAGAGATGGTCCTGACAAACATGACCACAGGGGACAAAGTTGTGTTATACTTTCAACCTTGCGGTTGGTTTGGGTATGAGCTTTCCTTTCTGATAGTTCCTGCATATTTTTTTGTGGCCTGTGTTTATAATTGTTGCTGGTTTTGATACACTGTTCTCATGCAAAGTTGTCCTGTTAGTCCTTTTGATTTGCTTCTTGTACTTCACTAAAAGAATATTTCTGACTGATTATATTGTCTCTACACTTATATTCATATACTTCGGTTAATCAATTGAATCTTGACTAGATTATGTCAGTAATGCAACTCAAAGGGAGGGTTTATTTGAAAGCTCACTAACACATTTGCATTCTTTCTGATTGGCTCATCACTGCTTTCTTTTTCATTTTCCTTAACCTGTCCAAATTTGTCTTCAACATATTTCAGAGCTGGTCGCTATGAGGTGGATGGCTATGTTTATAACGCTGCTGAGGAGCCTAAGATTTTGATGACTGGAAAGTGGAACGAGGCAATGAGTTACCAACCCTGTGATTTGGAGGGGGAACCAAGCCCAGGAACTGAGCTAAAAGAGGTTAGTTTTTAGTTTCTGCAAACCTTGTCCATGCTGTTAATCTTTTTTCTTCCTGAAGTGATTGTAAGTATTTCTATCGAGTTACCTTTCACATTAGGGTGAAAACCATACACATCTTCCAAGCTTTGTTTATGGACTGGATCCTTGTGTCCTGTACTTATGTAGCCTGTTCTACATATTTGTATCTCTAAATAGCCTGTCCGTTATTTTAGAGTGTATTATTGGGTGCTGAAATTGCTACTGGTATCTCTTTGTTGGTTAATGGACAAGGTAATCTTTTGCTGAGTAACTGTTTATATGCCGTATTTAAGGCTTTTTTTCATAACGTTAGGGACAGCTAGTTTATATTCGCTGTAAGTGGGCATATCAAATATCTGACCCTCTGTTTCCATGGTAATTGACATGTAGCTGTCTTAATGTTGTTTGATATAAATTTGGCGATTTCTAACATTAGCATCTTGCAGGTTTGGAGAGTTGCAGATGCTCCAAAAAATGATAAGTACCAATATACTTATTTTGCACACAAGATAAACAGCTTTGACACTGCTCCTAAGAAGTTATTGGCATCAGATTCTCGGTTACGCCCAGATAGATATGCTCTTGAAATGGGTGATATGTCCAAAGCTGGTCATGAGAAAAGCAGGTCTATCTCTCTCTACCCACTTCTATTGATTCATGGTTCTCTGTGATTATTCTGTCTATAGCATTTCATTAACTTGGGGCCAGTAGGACCATAGAGCACCGTATGTTGATTGTCTGCTAAATTACACTGGAAAACACGAGACAAATGATTTCGGTTTCAAAAGTTAGCCGGGTTAAACCTAAGGTTGGAGCATGAATGTTTCAAGCATGACTAAAGATCTTATTTACCTTTGTTTCAGTTTGGAGGAAAGACAGAGAGCCGAAAAAAGAAACCGGGAGGCTAAAGGGCAACAGTTTACACCTAGGTGGTTCGATCAAACCAGTGATATTCATCCAACACCTTGGGGCGACTTGGAAGTGTACCAGTTCAATGGAAAGTATAATCAACATCGTGCTGCCATAGATACTTCAGACAACATAGAACAGACTGACATTCAATCAATAGAATTCAACCCTTGGCAATACGAGATTGGCTGCTAAATGAGAATGATCTCATTTATATACGCCTGTATCATATTGGTTAATTGTTTTTAAATCATTGTCTAATAGTGTTTACTTGTGAGGATCATGGTGACAGTATTTTGAATCCATTTTGCAGTTTTGTTTGGTTTTGATTTCATTTTGTTCGCAAGCTTGATCTTTGAAATTGAGGACTTTGTTAATTGTTGTAGGGTTACTGAAATCTTGGAATGATTTTCCAAATAGCTGAAGCATATGTACAAAACAAAAGATGAATAGGTTATAGAAAGTATATTTCTTTGATGCTTGCACTGCACTTAAAAGGCATAAGTTCTTGGAGGAATTGCTTTTCTGGACAGGGTACAAATGCCTGTCACTGTTCTCCATGCTTTGTGGAGCCGATGAAGCATAAGTTCCAAACATGTCAGATAGATAAAGAATAAGCGTTGAAAGGCTCTCTTTTTATACCTCATCTTAAGCAGAACTCCAAAATTGGCATCTTCACTAAATTGGTGTCTAAAACCTTGCTGTTACGTTCGTTGCACCTGTCTTCCATGGAACTTGGAACATGTACAGGGGCAAGTAATTATCTTGCTCTTGGATGTTAGAAAACTGAAAGTTCAAACCTTTTTAAGTCACGGATTAGGCTCCTATATTGGAATATAGTTATGATTTATTTTAAATTAGCAATGACTACAACAATTTATAGTAAAAATTTTGCTGATAAGCAAGATTAATATAAAAAAAAAGCCTCGAATTCTTAATATTATAATCGAGATTTCTTATATCTATAGAAGATTTCTCATCTAGCTAGTAATCTTGATTAGATTAAGATTTTTAAATTTAAAATTTAAGAAAAAATAAAAAAATAAATGATATAAAGGATCATAAATATTATTTTTAAAATTTAAAAATTAATGGTTTATTTAAAATAATAAAAAAACTGAATCATATCTACTTATTTCTTCTGTGTCTTACACTATTATTTTGCATGCCACATTTACAAGTGGGTCTATTAAAAACAACCTCTCTAAGGTTGCGTATTATCAAATCTATCTAGACCCCATTTCATTGCGGAATTTTAGATTGAATGTGATGATAATGCAATTCTTCAGTTATGAAATTTTCTTAATTCTATTTGTTTTGAATTACGAATTTATAAGTAATAATAATAAATTTATTTAACACTAATTCGTTAGAAACTAGACAATATTATAAAAATAAGAACACGAAATTAGCGAAACAGTATCAATGTGAACTTTTACATTCACAAAACTAGCCAGGTCAGCTGTCCACGTAGGCTTAAAAGTCAACCTTTGTAAAACAATCTTAAACTTGAAAATATCGTCACTTTAGCGTCTCTTTGCTCTTTAGTCTTTACGACTAAGGCCAATCATAATAGCCACGTGTGTTCTGTTGATTCGCTGACTCTTAAGGTTACGGTCAAATGGCGATGAAGTGGAGAAGGTTTCGGGCTAGAGCCGCCAGCCTTGGCACCAAAAGGATAGACGGGTCTGATGATCTATTTTAGTTGAGTGAGTTAAAAGACTTCTTGTCTCTCTCTGTTTTTGCTCTTTTTGTCTAAAAATTTCTCCGACAAATTAGTCTTGACTTCTCTCTGTCTCTTCTCGTTATTGTTCGTCTGTTCATGTAGTAGACTAGTAGTTAAGGTTTTGGTTCTCTGTTTAGTTTGCTGTCAGTTGATTCATTTTCGAAGCTGTCAATGGTTTTTAGTTGACTTTGAGTAGAATCGACGAGTTGGGTCTTGCAAAGTTCTGAACTTTACTTGCAAAGATGGGATTTTTGTTTGAGAAAGATGGGATTTCTTTGTTTTCTCTATTTAGTTAACGAAAAGCTTGAAGCTTTGTGTTTATTGGTTCTTGGGTTCTTCTTGTTTTTTTATTTCTATTATTTTTTTATAAAGCAGAGTTGGCACTTAAATCATAAGCTGTGCTTGTCTTCTTCTTTTGGGGCGAAGCTATTCATTCACTGGAAGTTGGGTTCTTTGAAGCATTTGCAATTCTTGTCTCAGAAGCTGGGGAATTATGGATCCACGCTTCAGAGGTTATTCGAGTTCGATGAACGGAATCCAATTCAGGAGCCAACCTTTGTCTGTTCTACCAAATAAGAATCTTGTCTCTGGAAACAGATTCGAGAATAGTTTTGTAGATCACAGTTTCAGAGAGTTTCAATGCTCTCCACCTGATGCGGGACCAAGTAATGCAACACCTTACTCGAATGTAACCCAAGAAGAAGATTCTCCTGAAGATTGTGATTTTTCTGATACTGTTTTGAAGTACATAAGCGAGATGCTTATGGAAGAAGATATGGAGGATAAGACTTGCATGCTTCAAGACTCTTTGGGTCTTCAAGCTGCAGAGAAATCCTTCTATGAGGTTTTAGGCAAGAAGTACCCTCCTTCTCCAGAGCCTAACCAAGCCTTTTCCAATCAAACTGGAGGTGAGACTGTTTGTCATAGTTTCAGTTCTAACTGCAGTCCTAGTGTTAGTAGTAAGATCAGTGATGGCTATTTAGATGATAGTTTATGGATTGTGAACCCAAAACATAAGGATTTGTTACAATCACGAACTTTTCGTGCTCCTAGTGTAGTATCACAATCATCTTACAGCTCTTCAAATAGTTTAGCTACCAGTGGGGATGGTTTGGTGGATTCTCCAAGCAGCACGTTTAAAATCTCTGATTGGAGTGGCGAGAGCCAATCCATATTGCAATTCAGGAAGGGTGTAGAGGAGGCTAGCAAGTTTCTTCCAAGTGTAGACGGATTGTTTCTTAAGGCAGGGTCCAATGGGGTTTTCTCTGAGAAGTCAAAGGGAAGGCTTAGTGAGGTTGCAATCAAGTTAGAGAAAAGGGATGATAGGGATATGTTACCTCGTGAGTCGAAAGGAAGGAAGAATCCGCACAGAGGTGATGAAGATACAAAAGAAGAGAGGAGTAGTAAACAACAGGCCACTTATGCAGAATCTGATCTGCGATCAGATGCATATGATAGAATGCTGCTTTATTCTGCTGGAGAAGGTAAGTCAGACTTGACAGCTCTTTGTGAAACCTTCAAGAACGCTGGATTAAAAAATGAACAGAAGAGACAGTCAAGGGGTTCTAATGGTGGAAAGGGTTCTGGTAAGAAACGCGGTGTGAAGAAGAAAGTGGTGGATCTAAGAACTCTAATGATTAGTTGTGCAAAAGCTGTTGCTGCTGATGATTCCAGGAGTGCAAGTGAATTGTTAAAGGAGATTAGGCAACATTCCTTTCCTTTTGGGGATGGAAATCAGAGATTAGCTCATTGCTTTGCTAATGGTCTTGAAGCACGTTTAGCAGGAACTGGTAGTCAGATTTATAAAGGCCTTGTAAGTAAGAGAACAACTGCTGCAGATATCTTGAAAGCTTATCATCTTGTTCTTGCTGCATGCCCTTTCAGAAAGCTCACCAATTTTGTCAGCAACAGGACAATAATCAATATTTCAGAAAATTCAGCCAAGGTTCATGTTATAGATTTTGGAGTTTATTATGGTTTTCAGTGGCCTACTCTTATTCAACGACTGTCATGGAGGTCAGGCGGGCCACCAAAGCTTAGAATTACAGGAATAGATTTTCCCCAGCCAGGCTTCCGACCGGCGGAGCGAGTCGAAGAAACAGGCCGCCGCTTAGCAGATTATGCCAAGAAGTTCAATGTCCCATTTCAGTACAATGCTATAGCCAAAAAATGGGAAACAATACAACTTGAGGAACTGAAGATTGATAAGGACGAGATTGTTGTTGTTACCTGCTTCTATCGGGCTAAGAACTTACTCGATGAAACAGTTTCAGTTGACAGCCCAAGAAATATGGTTCTTAATTTCATAAGGAAGATTAATCCTACTATTTTCATCCATGGAATTGTAAATGGGGCCTATAATGCTCCCTTCTTCGTTACTCGATTCCGAGAGGCTTTGTTTCATTTTTCTGCATTATTTGATATGCTGGAAACTATTGTCCCCCGTGAGAATCCTCAGAGGATGTTGATTGAGAAGGAGATCTTTGGTAGGGAGGCCATGAATGTTATAGCTTGTGAGGGCTGGGAGAGAGTGGAGAGGCCAGAAACATATAAGCAATGGCAGGTTCGTTGCCTGAGGGCAGGGTTTGTGCAGGAACCTTTTGACCGGGAGGTATTGAAGGTTGCATATTATAAACTTACGAATTTTTACCACAGAGACTTTCTAATTGATGAAGATGGCCAGTGGCTGTTGCAAGGATGGAAGGGTCGAATCATTTACACTCTTTCTGCTTGGAGACCTACACAGAAAGCTTGAGTGCAGGTCTCGCCAATGTTTCTGAGAGAGAAATGTAAGCAAATGGTGTTCAGGTTCTTCTATAATCCATCTGCACCATCTGCTCTTCACAACTGTATATTGTTTTCCTGGCGATTGCAAGGGGCTTGCTTACTTTCTCACCTAACATGACACTGATTTTCAGAAACCGACTTCTGAGAGAAAGCTTTAACCATGTGTACTTAACACCTCTAGTTGTAGTTTCTCTGCAGTTCAGATAATGTTGAAATGTTTGGTCTATCATGTATTACTTCAGGTAAAGCAAAGAAGAAGGCATTTTTCTGATCACGATCATGTTTTTAGTCCGATATGCAGATTTAGCAATCTGAAGTATTGTAATAGTGCGATGATTACTGTTCACATTCCTATTGTAGATGGAAAAGAGAAGCTTCACTAATTTCTTCTCAGCTTTTCCTTCTTTCAAGAACAAGCACAAGCACAAGCCTGCATAACTTGAAAGTAGTGTACAATATGGTCTTTTATCAGCTGAGCATATGCTATTGAACAACTATCCAGTTCTCTTTCCCCAGTGCAAACTTGGAAAGGGAACATCAATATGTTAGGAAAAGCAGAACCAATAGTCTTTTTCGAAACAATCCCATGTCTCTAGAGCTCTTCCTGTCTCTTGTCTACTTGCTTCTTAACCACCTACAAGGGGACTTGAACAATGGTCCATCCACCTGCTAACTCTGTTATCCAATCTCGTGTCTTGAAAAATCCAATTTACTACGTAAACCACTCTCCCTTTCTCTGTCCATTAAGTGGGGACCTTTGAACTCCATTTCTTTATTTTAGTTCCTTTCTGTTTTCCAAGTCAAAGACTAGCTGATAGGCAATTTCTGTATTCTGTTTGATAACGATACAGGAACCTGAAATATACAACACACCCGAATCGTGCTCGCTTGTCAAGGAAATCTCTTTCTCTGATCAAAAGATTCCATAGTTGCTCAACTTACTTCATAGTTGGCGTTTTCCCTTTGGTGCTCAGGGTATCCATTAGCTTTGCCACCGAACATTGTTATTCTATGTTTTATCACATGTTCTTTTTGGTCAAATTGTCGGAACTGAAGCCAAAAGCTGAAATATAAAAAAATATCCATCTCTTATTGGCCCGATGATCTCTAAAATAGTGCTCTTTCTACCGAATTCCAAAGCCATTAGGAGTTGAGATTCGATAATGGTGGTCCTATCTCTACAATGGCGATGTATTATTGAGATGTAGACAAGAAGTCCCAGAAATTCCATTGAAATGATTCGTAGAACAAAGTAAGCCACTCACAGACTCACTCAAAGGCACCACCATTGTTGAAGGAAGGTGCTTTTCGAATAGGGACCAATATCATGGTCAGATTCACTATGTTGTACATTTGTTTATTGCTATTCCTGCTCTTCCGAAAGCATCTTGTCCCGCTGATTCAACACTCCATTTTCTCCAAGTCCAAGTCGACAACACTGCCACGTGGGTTTTCATCCCCATGTTTAGATGAAACTCTCTCTTCAATGGTAGGGAAAAAGGTGAAATCTTTCCTGCTTGTGTGAACCTACAAGAAAAACCTATGAACTGGGTAGGTAATTTGAAGGTTAATTCTGCTAATGTTTAGAAGGTGACAATGAAAAGAGACCATCTTTAATCAATCCCAAAGATCTCTTTCTTCACTTGGCATTTCCTCATCAAACCATCTTGGAGGATCAAAACCAGACCCACCTGTAACAAGCAAAACAGAACACAAATTTTCATGCTGCAAACGTTAATCAAATGTTAACATAAGATTGAAAACGAGAATAACTGTCTACCAAGTGGATTGCAACGACAGAGTCGCCAAGCAGTCAAGACTGTCCCTTTTACGAATCCGTATTTCTTGTAAGCTATCATCGAATACTCACTACACGTCGGAACGTATCTGCAACTTCTGGGTAAAATCGGCGAGATTTCCTCTGTTTTTCACACCAATTTCATATAATTCACCAGACATTTACATAGAATTTCCAGTTTATGTAACACAATGCTCAGAAGTGATTATGAACTGCAGTAACAGGAAACAGAGGACACAACATACTCTTGTAAAATCTGAGAAAGTACAATGCAGCTTTAACTCCTAACCTGCTTCCTTCATCATCTGCGCAACGATAAAGCATCATTCTTTAGTTGAATTTGATTGAAAAAGAAAATAGCTTTATAATTGTTGTTACCTTGTGGATTGTTTTTGAGAGAGCAATTGGCGATGATTAGGCAGCGACGTGATGGGTTTCCTGTTAGGTTGGTGGGAAAGAACGAGTTCCGATTAGGGTTTTGGATTTCCAAGTGTAATTTGGAGGAATTCAAACTCCCCACAGACAAGGGTCCGACGAGCAACATCGCAACTTTCAGGCGTCCGTTTTTTGAGTTGCGCTTGTGGATGGGTTTGAGCTTGGACAGGATAACCTCACGTGACCCTGGATGATGAATCTTGCGAAAGTGCACGTGCTACGGCAAATAGGGAACATGTGTAGGAATCTCAGACACTGACCTCAGATTGGTAACTTGGTGTCCCTCTGTTCTTATTTGTTACTTAGTGAAACAGAGTACATCATATAATGATTTTCTTATCATGTTTATAAACAAGTTTTACTTAGAGATAATCATGGGCAAGACCCGACTCGAGATCAAATTTAACTTAATCAAGATTAATATATTAAAACGAATAATTACTTAAATCTGAACAAGTCGAGTTTAACTCAATGATTATAAACATTCATTAAAACTTAATTTATATGTGTTTGAACTATAATAAGATGCCATATATCAACATTAGAACACAAGAATCAATTTGTCAAACTAAATAGTTAGAGATTACTTGTATGCCTTTATTGTGAGATTGCTATGTGTTACTAGCTTCTTGATGAACGATAATTTTTAATTGCAGGCATTGGCTAATGTTACACCAGGTTGAGATTCGATGGATGCTGCAGATGGAAGATATTGCAAATGATAAGCTCCACACATGAACATATGGGTTCCAAGGTTCCATGTTCTGCAGTTAATTTCATGATTCACTGGAATTTCAATGGAAAGTAGTGTTACTTATTCATCTGAAATTGAACATCATGAACTTCTCTATAGTTTAAGTGTCTCCTGACAAGGTTTCAGGAAATGTCTGTCATTTTCTTTTTGCCGTTTTTGCTTATCGAGATGGGTTTATACTCTTCACTGTTAATACATGTTAAAGCTACAATGATCCCAGAGCAATAGTAGAAGCAACTGGGAATCAAAAACGAGCAGTGATTTGCGAGAAGAGGGCTTTAAAATCTTTGATAGGTGTTCCTGTTCCCTCTGGCTTTGAGGCGAGATCAAATGCCTTAAACTTTGCTTCCTCGTACTGCAGTGCCTGTTTCAGAGATCATGCACATCAATGCTTGGTTCGACTGATGACTGATCAGAATGTAAACGTCCAACGAAAAGCATAGAGGTATCAAGCAAAACGGCACTGTAATTTCTGGTTCTCTATAACTATACCTGAATGCAAACTTCTGCAACATCAGCCCTCGGAATGGTTTTCGTGTCTGTCTGCAGAAGTTCATCATCCTTTCCCACGAGCAGCTCTCGTATACCTCCATCTTTGTCTAGCAGGCCTCCAGCCCTGATTCAGCCAGAAAGGTCGGAGTCAGTTTGCAAGCTCCATATAAGATAAAAAGAAAAACACAGACAAGAAAGGAGTAAACTTTCAAGGTTAGCCACATTAGGCAAGGACTCGAAACATGTAACCTTTTTTTTCATATCAATTGTTTCCAGATAGGTTTTAGAGCCGACTCTTTATGGTTATCTCGGCCCCCCAATCAGACATGTAAATTTGCTTAATCACATTTTGGAAGAAGCTGAATAAAATGAATTATGTAGCAAAAGAGGACCTGTATTGGTCCATATCTTACCTTATGATGGTGTATGGAACACCAGAATCAGCCAAATACTGCTCAGCCTTTCTCTTCCAAATCTGAAGGAACACAGGAAGAATTACGGTAAGCTAAAAAGCACCTAAGAAGAGATACTAGAGTAGAAGACACAAAAATATAAGATGATCAAGTATCATCTTTTTCCACAGAGAGGTCAAAAAGAAAACCAGAAACACAAACTTTTTCTCGAGATACAAGGAAGGATCACAAACCAGTATATTCCCATTGCCCAAGCGGTTCAAAGGGTGATCAGGATTTGTTCCACCCATAGATCCAACCAGGACAATTTGCTTTACTCCGGAAGCCATGGCTGTTCATGTAGTGACCGATTTTAGTTCAAACATGTTAACTTGAAGAATTGAAAGTATAAATCAATAAGGAGAAGGGAAGGAACTCTCACCAGCATCTATTTGATTTTTCTGACCAATCCAGTCAACCTAAATCCGCAATGGCATCAAATCGATGTCAGCAAAACAAAAACCTATGATGTTTAATGATTCAATAACCAGGAATACACGAATTACTTGTTCAGGAAAAGCACCATCCTCATAATAAAACTCAGGTCTTCCTCCTTGGGATGGATCAAAACCAGGCTTCATCTTTGGCACTGCACTTGTGAGTATAATCAGAGTATCAATTCCTTGGACAGCTGGGATGATGCTTTCAGCATCTCTTATATCCCCAACGAAGACATCTTCTGCTCCACCGATTTTCTCCTTACTCTCTTGAGTTCTCACTAAACCTCTTGCAACATATTGGTCAGATCTCTCCTTCAATTTCTTATAAACAATTGAACCTGTAGAAATTTCAATTAACAAAAAGCTAATCAATACCAAGCTTTGATGAAGGCAGAACAGATTAAACAATACTTCCACTGCCTTTACAGATCTGCAGTAAAAGAAAAGGCTATAAACTTGCAAACATAAAAGTATATCATCGGTACCCTACATATCGTAAGGCAATGAAAACTTCTTAGAGACTAACAATTAACCGAAGCAAACCTCGAAACTGTCATTGAAGCTTGCAAAAGGAAAGGACCAATCACAACTCACAAATTGCATTAGAACAAGACAAACATCAAGAACTTTCCATAATTGTTCATGATAGACAGAAAAACACACATGATAAGTCAATCTTTTCAACTGCCAAAGACCAGCTGTTGTTTTAAACTTACAAATATATGTCTTCAAATTCAAAACTAACTTTATCAGAAAGATTCGAACTTGGAAAGGAAGAAAATTTTCTGTGCAAAGTTCCTTTAACCGTGGAAACAAAGATTAACAACTAGATAGTGATTCAATCAATGATGCATAGATGTTGATCCTATAATCTTAAACTAATTTTAACGTTCAAGCCATCCGTGAGTCCAACTACATATGATTGAAGTCATCTACAGAAACAGAGCTTAATCCCCAGAAGACTACCACACCAATCAGGGTTTTAATCACCCATTTCGTGGCAAATTGGTAACAAGTTTATTTGCATTACTCGTTGGTTAATTGAGGGAAAAAAAAATAGAATTAATGATCATCCCTTATCGTATAACTTATAAAGATTCAATCTTTGTGGCACAAAAACATAAAAAGCCCATAAAAAACAACATGAAGAAGCTGTCTCAGAACAAAACAAAGAATTAAAGAACATCTATAACAAACTAAAAGGTGAGTGCGTGTCCAGTGTGCGTGTGTATGTGTGTATGTGTGTGTGTGCGAGAGAGAGAGAAAGAGAGGGAGGAAGCACCAGTTCTGCCACCAGCTCCGGTGACAAGGACAGTAGGTAAGCTCGCCATTGAGGCTGATACACTCAACCAACTCTACTAAAGTACCAATGATGACAGAGGAGAAGAAAAGAAGCGAAGAGAAAGTTCCGAAGATTCTGGAAGTGTCCAATTGTGTGTTAAACGCAACCGATGGTAGAGAACGTAAACGGGACACGTCTCAACGCTCCAATTGGTTAAGTAGCATTAATTTCCAGCGCACCGCCGATCGAACGAGCTCTCTCTCTCTCTCTCTCTCGTAGCCGTCAGTCGCAGGTTGTTGTTCTGTCAACCTTATCCGGACCGTTTGTTTCAACTGCCAACCTACCTTTCTAATGGGCCGGGTAGGGTTGCAGTTGGTGGTAAATTGGGGTTAGCTATATGGATCGGGCCGAAAAATCTTTTGGTGGTGATTAGTTAGTTATTTTATTTCTATTATAAAAGAAAGTTTGTGTTTTTATTAAAATATTATTTTTATTATTTATGATAGAAATAATTATTTTATTATTACTATAAAATTTTATTTTATATATATATATAATTATATATATATATATATAATTATTTCTATTGATAAAGAGGTTTAATTTAATATTTACTTTAATATTTACTTTAATAAATAAGTTTATAATATTACATAAG
>JANTPM010000005.1:47310570-47322894 GCA_025434745.1 Erythroxylum divaricatum
ATATTTACTTTAATAATTAAGTTTATAATATTACAAAAGTTAACAATTTAATTTTTATTTGGAAAAAATGTATACACCACATGATTAATTATTAATCATGTCAAAGACTTAATCAAATAATTAAAAATTTTGAGTTGCATATATTTTATAATAAAAATATTAATTTATATAAATAAAATTTTAAAATTGATAATAAATCAGCTCGAATTTGAATATTCTAAATTAGAATTTGATATTGAAAAGAATTTTCAAATTCAAACTTAAAAATATCTTAATTTAAATTTGATAATCATTAATTAATTTAAAATTTTATTATTAATTAAACTTAAAGAAAATTATTAAATGCGACTCAAATTAAGATGGAAGCCATTAATAACTCAAGCTGAGTGCGGTGTCTACAAAGCATTTTGTTAATCAGCAAGATGAAGTTATTAGGTAGGTGAAGATCCAAGTCCAACACTCCACACCAAAGTTTTGCTTTATCGTTCACTAATCTGTGCTTCCAATGTGCCATCTCCAACCTACTCATTGGCAATGACACACAGTGATGTAAAGTTCCACGGTTCTTTGCATCAGAAGTGGGACATTCCTGTCCATTTATGGGGCTTCCATGATTTGAAAACTTACTTAGGTTTCCACTTTACAGCTTCAAAGATCATATCTGCATCTGGGCTAAGGTTCTTCTTTTGCTGCCAGCTTGAATTTGTTTGATAGTAACTTCAGGTAATCATTAAACTACAGGACCATCACACAACTCACACGTAGTAATACAAACCTGTTGGCTTGTTTAAGATTGTTACTTGTTATTACTGTTGGAAAGCTTGAAAATGAACGTATATATTATCCGCAGTACCTCTTCTGCGCACAGGATTTGACTCGTATTCTGTATCACATATATGTTATTTTGATGATAAGCATGACTTTTAGTAATTGGAATCAAATGATTGCTAATTGATTATGACATCAGTTAGAATGTATCAGAGAGATTTCAGGGAAGAAAGGGCTTTTTTAATCATTTTTTTGGATTAATGATTGCAGGATGACATCTACATCAATGGAACGTAAGACAGGGAAGTGGGGTTATTAAACATGCTAACGCAACTGATTTGTCTGCTAGAGGCTAATGATAGCCCATATATCTAAACTGTGACAGGTGTCTCTGCTGTAACCTTGTAAAGAACAACCAATAAGATCCTGACACAGATGATATTCAGGCTAATCATAGCACATATATCTAAGCTCTGACAGGTGTCTGAGCTGTAACCTTCTCTGAATAACCAACTTCTGACTTAATCTCAGCCTCCCATAGCTCTGGAATTGCTTCCCTCAGGTTGTGGATGCTTTCCAGTGCATAGTCTGCTGCTTTGACTCTCTGTGAAGTGCCAACCTGAAATTTATTTGAGAAAAATTAGGAAAAGAACATTCTTAACTTCTTCAAAAGTTGCAGTGATTTAGGACTTATGTTGCAGTTTTGATTGGCTTACCAACACAGTATCAAGACCTACACGCTTTCCAGCCTGGATATTGCGTACGCTATCCTCGAAGAACAACTGTAAGGGGAAATTAATTCTGGGTACGTTAGGCAGGTTGCAACTAACAAATCCAACATCTAAAAGGTCTTCTCTTTTAACCGTTTATGACCCTTTTCTTGCATCTTGAAAATGAGTAACTTACAGTTCTCTGAGGATCAATATTAGCTATCTTGAGAGCTCGTTCTATGGCAACCTCTGATGGTTTGCAGACAATGGGGGTCTTAGGCAATACTGAATTGGGACTTGGTTGAGCAAAATGACCAAAAATGTCAAATATCTCAGGGGCACTACTGGTAGTTGAAGTAGAGCCATTAATGGCAGAAGATCCAAGAAATTCGAGGTCATCTTCATCATCAGAAGCAGTATTTTTGTGGGTAGGATTTAGAGTCTCAAAACAAATAATCCCTTCAAAACAGTCTTCCAAGCCAAGTTTGCTAAGAACTTTAAGTGCATGTACCTTGTCTGCATTGGTGAAGATCTGTAATGTAATAAAAAAACAGATCAAGAAATCTCCAATTTGGTTTGAAAAATTGTAAGGATATTGATCTTAACAAGGTACTTACAACTTTGCGAACAGGCAAGCTGAGCAGAAGACTCCTCAGGACAGGGTCTGGTTTAAGGTTTTCATAAGGTAATCTGCCATGAACAAAGCTGCAGAGAGGAAATAAAATATGTAAATTCACTTCAGATGAAAGTCATATGTTAAGCACTGAAAAAAAGTTGAGAGAAGAAGACAAATATACCCACCTATGGTACTCGTCATAGTCGAAGTCATAGCCAATTGCCTGCAAAAGAGTAATCAGATACAATCATTTCTCATCTAAGAAGCAAAGTAGATGATAGTTTTGGCATTAAAACAGTTCAAATGCCTTACCCTGAGACCAGCCATTGTTGTGCCATAATTCTTGTACAGTAGCTTACCCAGTCCAGTTATTTTGTTTTCATCTATGCCAAGTTTTTCAACCATGTAATCTGCAAAAGAATATTCATTTCTTATTCAATGAACTCAAGCTTCATCCAGAAAATTGAAAAACTAAAAGCAGAAACTAACCTTTAATATTTTTGCCACATGCTGCTGCAATACCAGAACTTAGGGGATAAAGGGTATCATCTAGATCTGCGGAGTTAGATAAACAAAAAAATAAGAAATTGTTCCAATCGTAATGCAGTTTACTAACAAAATCTTCTGAAATGGAACTTTTACCAAAGAGAAGGCAATCATATTTTGGTCTCTGTGCCTGAAGATAGCAGTCCTCGAACTCCATTCTGGATAGGAAATCTACAGAACACGACGAAAAGGAATCAATGCTAAGCTCCATAAAAACTTAAACCCTCCAAAGCTAAGATGAAAATTCAATCTAAACCTTAAAAGGGTAAGTTTCATGGTTTGTATGAAAATGATGTTTCCCACTAGGAGAAGAAGAGCCTAGACAAGTGATACAAATGACAAATCCACAATGACCACAGAAGATTTTATGCAGAATAAGTGGACCAACGCTGTTATGGACCCTGAAGCTGCTGATGACTATGCATTTGGAAAATCAGTAAAGTTGCTTCATTTTCTGAAAACTGGCTATCAATAGAGCCAATAACATTATAACAAACAGAAAAGTTCAGAGAAAAAGAGATTTGATGATCTCAAACAAACCCAAAAAGGCCATCTTTTTTCTAACGAAAAACTGCAAAAAGGGTTCCATGCTTCCAAGTTTTTAGCATCACAGACTTCTCAAGGATTGTTTCAGTTTCCGAATCAAATTAAAAATTCCAAGAAGATAGCCAAAATAGGAATCTTATTATGCCTTGAGATAATTATAGGCAAGTTGCATCTTAAAAATAGGGTTCGTTTTCATGGCGTCTGGCTGAGCAATGTCCTATGAAGATCATGTCAATGAAGGAACTGTCATCCAAGCTTAATAACCCAGATGAAGAAAACCTTCAAAAGGGTCATAAGAAAAAAAAAAAAGAAAATGCCAAAGCTTCAAAGCAGAAAGACATATTCGTGTATCGTACCAATCTCAAGCTTCTTGTTAATGGAACAAGAACAAAAGATGAGATCTTTATGAGAAATTGGAGAGACCAACTGATGCAAAAGAGAGATTGAACAAAGAGAAGAGCAGAGGAGGAGAGGGAGGGGGGGAAGAACATGATAGGCAGACACGGCTTTATATAGGCAAAAGCCTCAATGTCACCTCCATCTTCAATTCTAAATTATTTTAGAAACTTTGAAAAGGACCACATAAAATTTTCATTTTTGCAATTTTGTTTATATAAAATTTTTGTTTTTTTGTTTTAGGACACGAAATTTAAAAATTAGTTGAAAACAAGATCATAGAAACAACGAAAGCTGGTTCAAGTTCACGGTTCCTCCTAACGTTAAAAATAAATAAATAAAAAGGGTTGTAATAAAGAACGTAAATTCCTCAATTGCCGTTGCATATTTAATTAATTTATCACGTGAAAATTTTGTCCAATCAGGCTAATTATCAGTATTTTAAAAACTGCATTTACAGTTAAATCAACAAAATTAAAAAATTAAAATTTTAAAAATTCAATTAAAATTAGATCGTCATAAATTTGATAAAATATTGAATAACATTAAAAATTTTAAATATGATTGAAAATAAATTATTTTTAACTAATTGGTCAATTTTAAGTTTTATTATAAAAGAGAGTATTAAACGAAACTATTAATTTATTTTAATTTATAAAAATTTATTAATTTTTAAAAATTGACGAATTAATTAATAAATTGATCGATTTTTAACAACAAAAATTATAAAGATAAATTACATCAAAAAATTAAAATATTACGGTTGAACTGGTTAAATTGATTAGGATTTTTAATCATAGTTAATTATAAGGGAGGATAAAAATGTTCTTGTTAAAGTTGCAATTTCGTTTTTATGTCAAAATTTATTATTTATTGCTTATGAATGGTTAGATGAATTGCTATAAATATTTAAGATTTTATTTAGTTGAAATTTGAGATTATAAGACATTTTATTAACATAATTGAAAAATAATCAACTCTTTATTTAGTCAAAATTATTTTTGGCATAAGATAGATTTATTAACATGGCCATGCTAGAATTTAGTAATTTTTGTTTTTGTTTAATCTAAATAATATCTAGGGAACAATTTTTTTAATTGTGCAATTTTTTAAATATGCAATGACGTACAAATTACTTATATTAATTAAGCCAAGTTATAAATAAAAATAGACTCAACACTTGCAAAGATACTATAAATATTTATTCTTGTGCGTGGAATAAATAAAGTTCAGGTCTCTTATACTGGGTAAATGATAGTTTTGTCCTTAGATTTTTATATTAAGATTAAAATATAAATTTCTAAAGTACGTGGCCCCCATACTTATGCAAGCAATTACTTGTAAATTCAGCTTTGCATACTCATTATTTCATATAAAAAGGAATTGCACATTCAAACTTGTCTATTGAATTTAGATGTAGTGTCAAATTTGAGTTATGTTTTGTCAATATCTTAAATATAAAACTTGAATAACAATTTTTTAAAAAAAATATCTAAAATTTTTCCACAACTCTATGATGTATTATAAATTAATCGGAGTATTGTATATAATTTATGATATAAGAAAGGATGTTTTAATAAGTATAAGAGGAAAAAGACAGAGGCACTGTTTGGCAAACAACGGATTGCATTAATTGTTAACTAATTCTATTTGGCAAACAACGGATTGCATTAATTGTTAACTAATTCTATCAATAATTAGAAGATAATTAATTATATCAGTTGATTTGACCAGCGGACAATATTAGTTGTTTATTAAAGATGTTTAGTAAATTACTTAGTTATTTAATATTAGTTGTTGATGTATAAAATGATTTATGAGAGCATGATTTTAAAAAATTTATAAGGGCACGAATATTATATTTTTTAGTATTTAGTTGAATATTCTTATAGGAATTTAGAATTTAGATATTTAATTTTATAAAAATTAAGTTTATAACTTTAATAATAATAATAATAATAATAATAATAATAATAATAATAATAATAATAATAGACTAACGTTAAATTTTCAATTAATAAAAATGATGCAGCGAGTTATATCATATTAATATTTTTCATATAATATGTATCAAAATTATTATTTAATAAATTAAAAATATTTATAATTATAATATGATATAAATATGATATATATTAGTTATATACTAAAAATATTAATTTGATACAACTTTTTATGTTCAAAAAGTTAATATTATGTTGTTTTTAAATGTAAACTAATATTATAAAATTAAATAAAATTAAAAAGTTTAATTAACCCTTTTATTATATTCTTTCAAATTTCACTACATAATTGTATAGATAAAAAGAACCAACTTTGAAAATACATAGAGTAAAAGTATAGTGTAAAATGAAGGACAATACTGTCATTACTCATTAGACAAGCAGCTAACCCCAAAAGCTCCTCTTATGAAACTTTTAGAAATCAGTTTATTGAGGTTAAATAAGCTAACCAATAAATCATTCACCGAACACATCAATAACTTTTTAAGATGGTCAAAAAATTAAAAAACAACTTATCATCTATTTGTCAAACACCTCCATAGACATCTCTTGTAATTTAAGAAAACTTATAAAAACTATCTAATCTTTAAAATTATCAAAAAAAATATTTTATTTTTAAAATATTTTCTTTTAAAACAAAATACACGTAATGTAAATATTAGTAATTTTTGTTTTTGTTAAATCTAAATTTTATATATATATATATATATATATATATTGGTTTGACCAGTATATTGTCGGGTTATACCATGGAGCTTTTACCAGGCGTTTCAGCTCCAACCTTAATTTTTGAACCAAGGTAACTCTTATGTAGTTCCTTCAGTAATATCTAGCGCAGTCTTGTTTCGTTTCCTATCTCAAAGCGTAGGTTATCACTCTATATTTATTTCTGTGATCTGCATAGAATGGATATAAGAAATTTTCTTCATCCACCCATGAACGTCGAAGCTTATGGAGAACATTTGATTCGACTAGATTTATCTTCAAAGAATAGTATCAACAGATTAATACATGAACTAAGATTATATTATGCTGCTGAATTAGAAAATAACAAGGATATCCAAACAAGAAGACCTGATTATAGACCTATTATGTATTTTATATCAAAACAAGCACAAATGCTTGAATATATAAGAAACTCTCGATATGAATTAATGACTGTCCTAGATTTCACACTCCAAGATACAGACTAGACAAGACAATATGATGAAAATGGAAACGAGATTGCACCACCACCACCACCTGCATAAACCCAGACCGTATACCGTATACCGTACACCGTAGATGGTATCAGAGCTTAGGTTTTAGCCACCACGTCTTGAGTTCAACTCCCCTTACCCGCAGAAACGCACAGGAGTGCTCAATGGTTCTATGAACGTTCGCTAACCAGCAGATGCGTGGTGAATTTAAATAATTTGATTCCGCCCTACCTTCAACTTTAGTTTTAGGTAGTATAGTGGTATCAAAGCTTAGGTCTTAACTACCATGTCTTGAGTTCGACTCCACCCACCCGCAGAAATGCACAGGAGTGCTCAATGATTCTATGAATGTTTGCTAACTAGTGGATGCATAGTAGACTTAAGTAATTTGATTTCGTACTATTTTCAACTCGAGTTTTGGGATATATATATATATATAGGAAACAATTTTTTTAATTGTGCAATTTTTTAAATATGCAATGACATACAAATTACTTATATTAATCAAGCCAAGCTATAAATAAAAATAGACTCAACACTTGCAAAGATGCTATAAATATTTATTTTTGTGTGTTGAATAAATAAAGTTAAGATCTCTTGTAGTTCCATGACATTGGGTGAATGATAGTTTTGTCCTTAGATTTTTATATTAAGATTGAAATATAAATATCTAAAGTATGTGGCTCCCATACTTATGCAAGCAATTACTTGTAAATTCAACTTTGCATACTCATTATTTCATATAAAAAGAATTGCACGTTCAAACTTGTCTATTGACTTTAGATGTAATGTCAAATTTGAGTTATGTTTTATCAATATCCTAAATATAAAAATTGAATGAAAAACATTTTAAAAAATATCTAGTTTTTTCGCTAAAACTCTATGATGTATAGTTTTGTATATAATTTATGATATAAGAAAGGATGTTTTAATAAATATAAGAGTAAAAGACATAGGCACTCTTTGGCAAACAGTGGATTGTACTAGTTGTTAGCTAATTCTATCAGCGATTAGTTGATAGTTGATTATATCAGTTGATTTGATTAGCGGACAGCATTAGTTGTTTATTAAAGATGTTTAGTAAAATTAACTATTTAATATTAGATATTGATGTGTAAAATAATTTGTGAGAGCATGAATTTAAAAAAAATTATAAGGGCACGAATATTATATTTCTTAGTATTTCATTGAATATTTTTATAAGAATTTAGAATTTAAATATTTAATTTTACAAAAATTAAATTTATAACTTCAATAATAATAATAATAATAATAATAATAATAATAATAATAATAATCCAACGTTAAATTCTCAATTAATAAGAATGATGCAGCGAGTTATATCATATTAATATTTTTCATATAATATGTATGACAGTTATTATTTAATAAATTAAAAATATCTATAATTATAGTATGACATAAATACGATATATAGTAGTTATATACTAAAAATATTAATTTGATACGACTCTCTATGCTCAAAAATTTAATATTATGTTGTTTTTAAATATAAACTAATATTATAAAATTAAATAAAAATTTAAAAAATTTAATTAACCCTTTTATTATATTCTTCTAAACTTCACGACATAATTATACGGATAAAAAAGTCAACTTTGAAAATACATAGAGTAAAAGTAGAGTGTAATGTGGAGAACAATATTGTCATTAGGCAAACAGCTAACCTCAAAAACTCCTCTTATGAAACTTTTAGAAATCAACTTATTGAGGTTAAATAAGCTAACTAATAAATCATTCACCAAACACATCAATAATTTTTTAAAATGGTCAAAATGCTAAAAAAAACATCTTATCATCAGTTTGTCAAATCCCTCCGTAGATATCTCTTGCAATTTAAGAAAACTTATAAAACTATCTAATCTTTAAAATTGTAAAAAAAATTATTTTTATTTTTAAAAATATTTTCTCTTAAAAAATACACGTAATATAAATATCAGTCGTGAAATGGTTTAGTTTGGATTGAGTTTAAGAGTTAGATTGAATCGTCGTGTAAATAACATTTTTGATTCGTTTATGCCTAATTTTTCATATTGCATGTATTTCATAGTTATTTTGTTAATCAAAACATAAACCAAGGTATTTGTTTGAAAAATAAAAAATTGTATGAAATTTTTTTAAAAAAATTTAAAATCATAAAGAATTTCTAAACCCTAGATCTTAGGATCCATTCTGGGCTAGTTTTAGAATT
The DNA here is from genome assembly GCA_025434745.1 of Erythroxylum divaricatum. Classification (NCBI taxonomy): domain Eukaryota; kingdom Viridiplantae; phylum Streptophyta; class Magnoliopsida; order Malpighiales; family Erythroxylaceae; genus Erythroxylum; species Erythroxylum divaricatum. The sequence continues at coordinate 47,319,567 of JANTPM010000005.1, forward strand.
TTTCTAAAATTTCTTATACTTCAAAAGATGTTTATATCTTATACCCTAAATTGAAATCATATTATGGTGTATCACAAAAAGCTTATCTTAATTGTATGTAACTTATCTTCAACTTTGTCGATTATATCAATCACTAATATTTATCACAAAAAAAAGAGAGAAAAAGCAACTAAAATATGAATTGCTGTTGGAGGTGACATCTGATCCTGAAAAAGAAATTGAAAAATGGAACACAAACCCATTAACCATTATAATCAGTGGGTGAGACGTCTGTTTCTGGGGCATGTTTGTCCGATTTCTGGAGCACCTGAGATGGCATGAGATGAGAGTGTGTGCGGTGTGGCCCTCTATAATTGAAGCCGAAGGCAAGAAGCTCACGTCTGCCTTTATCATTTTATGTGCGATCTATTATTTGAGTAATCGAACGCACCAGTTTGTGTTGAAACATTCTTACAAGACAGGTGTATTGCTAAAATGTTGGAACTGAACTAACCCTGTCCCTATTTTTTGTTCTTATTTGACGATAGAGATGATCAACAAAAATGACTATTTTGAAGATCATCGCATCAATTGTTAGAGTGTCTCGTATTGTTTAGACATGAAAATATTAAAGAGTTTATAAGTGGTAAAGGTCAATTATCCAAACAACTAGTTCTAGTTATTTGAACAACAGTTGACCAAAGCTCAATTCTTGTAAGTGGACTCTAGACTCTACCCATATTAAAAATTCAATATAGTATCAAAGCAGGTTTGGTCCGGATTATTAATTTCCCGATTGTCCGTCTGGATGTCTAATCCCAGCGGCCCCGTCCGGTTACTACTGCGTATATTTCAAGTGACAACTGGATGTTCAACCCCAGTTATATTTGAGGGGGAATGTTAGAGTGTCTCATATTGCTTAGACATGAAAATGTTAAAGAGTTTATAAGTGGTAAAGGTCAACTATCCAAACAACTAATTTTAGTTATTTGGACAATAGTTGACCCAAGCTCAATTCTTGTAAGCAATATCAATAATACATGATGCGTGATAACACTGAAGAAACCTTTAGTTTCTTCAAGTTGGAGTTGCTGTGACATCTTAAATTAAAGTTATATGGTAATGATCCTACTCTTTAGATATACTAAATATAATATATCATCGTCACGCCCAGTCCGAAGTTTCGCAATAAAATAAGATCTGAAGAGATCTGATCCTGAATATAATATGTATGCTTCGCTATTGGAATAATGTCAAGTTTAGAGATGCATCATATATACGATGATATAGTACAATCATCTTCTTCAAATATTCGATTATGATATTTTATGAATTGGGAGTTTATGCCGCCATGATTCGTATGAAAGTGACGAACCCTAATGTGAGACCAAAAACGAAAGCTTTAATTGTGTATGATATTGTTTTAAATGAGGAAATAATTGATGACCCTAAGATTGCATGATGGGTGAAAAGAACAAAATAGGTTGTTAAAGAGATGCTCAAAGAGGAATTCTGAGAGTTAAGAAGGGTTGTTTAGTGATTCTTTCACAGTCATATAATGCATAAATTACAAGGGCAGATAGTTACATTACATACATACTTGGAAAACGACAATGAAGGGATTGGTGATAGGAGGGAGATATTACAGGCTTAGGTCTCCTGAAGATGCCATAGTTCTTTACCTTTTCCTCTCAATAATTTCAGCTATGGCCATACTTATGACAACATATCTATGGGTTCCTTGACAATTTTTTTAAAAAATTATACGTATTAAACAAATTATCATAAATTTGTTACATCATATTAATTAGGTCTTTTTCTTTCTTTTCTATGGGTATATCGGAAATAACTTTTTACTAATTAGAGATAAGGTTACGAACTACTAGACCTCTTTAGATTTTAATCTCTACATGTTGTTATTGTTGTTATTGTTGTTGTATTGATTAGGTTTTGATGATTAGTTACTTCATTAAACTTTATACCACCAAAGATAAAGATTTTGATTCTAGAACTTTTAATAATAAACTCTTTTTAAGGAAAATTTACAGGGATAATAATTCAAAAGTGTTTATTTTTTAAAAGACTTTTAGTGTAATTTTTTTAAAGATTTTAATTTAATAATTGATCCTTTAAAACTTGTACAAATTAGGCCAAAACATTATTTTTACTCTTGTAACTAATAACAGTAAAAATAATCTCTTAGCCTGATTTGTAAAAAAAATTAAAAAACAAGTTACTAAATTAAGATTTAAAAAAGTTTAATATTAAATTAAAAAGCACGAGTTTATTAAATAATAATTAAGTAAATTATCATGAGTTTATTATAATCTATAAATTTTAACCAAAATTTGATAAATTGATGCACTTATACTTTCCAGCGTGAGAATTTTTCTAATACTAAAGTATTTTTTTTGGTTACACATAAAGTGTTTTAGGAGAGTTTCAATTATGAACAAACATTTTTAAGTCATTTATATCTAAAATAATTCTTACTTTAGTCGGATAGATTTTTTAATTGAACCGCCCTAAGGGATCTTTTCTTTCTTTTTTCGCTCTAACTCATTGGCCGTACCAAATAATTATTACCTGGTGGGTGAAGGACGGTTGACTTGGAGGGCAACATCAATGGCGGCCATGAGTTGGAGTTTCGAGGAGTCAGTACAGAGGTTGATGTTTCTTCAGGGCCTTGTGGATTTTGCATAGATATTTTGTAGCCAATTGTTTAATGACATACACGTTTTTAATGATTCAATTGAACGGACGGTCGAGGGATTCTTCTATTTAATACCAATAAAATAATAATAGTAATGATTTACGGTGTGAGTCAGACGATTTCATTTCATTATAAAAATATGACATCTTTGTTTGTTTTTCAATTAAAAAAAGTATACTTTGTAAGTGTAAAAAATTGACTAATTAAATAAAAATAACAAATTTATAATCTCATCCAAAAAAAAGATTATTCTTGTTTATCAACAAATTTAAAATTTAAATAAAAATTGTTAAATAAAAATTTATTAATTTATAAAAATATTAATTTACAAAAATTGATCTACTAATTAATAAATTAATTAATTTTTAATAATAAGAATTATTAAAATGACTCAAACCTAAAAGTTATATATTTCAAGATATATTTAGTTTACATCATGTAAATCCAAAGAAAGAAATAGAATTTAGCTTCTTATACTATTTTCATAAGTCTTTTGTGTGTATATATATATATATATAAAATATTTATTTAATTATTTTATCTTTTATTTTGAGTATTGACTTTGTTTTATATTTATTGTATTATTTATTTTTATATTTTAATTTATATAAATTATTATTATTATTATTATTTCTC
>JANTPM010000005.1:47332989-47344237 GCA_025434745.1 Erythroxylum divaricatum
TTTAAATTCAAGTATATTGTAGTATTTCTTTTTCAATAGCTCTTGAAGAAAAAAATTGCTTTAGCATTTTCTTGCATCAACATATCATTATCTATATAATGTCCTCAAAATATAGTTTAATTATGATCAAATTAAATGTAAAATTAAAATGTTTAATTAAATGTAATGTAAAAAAAACTATTCTAAAAAAATAATTCAAAATTTTGATAAAATAATTAATAATTCAAAATTTTGTTCAAAAATTTGAATTATTTTCATTATTTTAGAATAAATTATTTTACGTAGATAATTATTATATATAGATAATTATTATAAATAGAAATAATTAGAAAAAAGAAAAGAAATGTCACACCTGTGCATAAATAATTGTTATATATAGAAATAATTAGGAAAAAAGAAAAAAATCACACAGGTGACAAGTCGTGTCACTTTTGTCATGCATATGACATTTTTTTCTTAAGAATGACTTTGATTCCTTTTATAATTGGGAGTATAGCGTAATGCCCCAAACTTATATATAGAAAGACTATTCATTCAATAATAATATATTACCAAGCAATTATTTTTCATTCTTATTTTTTCCAAACTCATTAACCAATCATCCCTTAAATCAATTTAAAAAGCTCAAATTTTGATGGTCTATTGGGCCTGCATATCAAATCGAAATGTCATGTAACGACCCATTATCAAAGGGTACATACCGGAACATCATGAGGACATTCCGTACATAACTTATAATAATGACACATTAGAGCATTCACAACATTTACTTAAACATGGCGTCATCATTCTATTCTCTTATAAGACACCATCAAGAAAGACACAATATTTAAAAGCCTAATTCTTCATTTCATTACTTAAACAATATGTACATTGTAGCTTTACAGTATCATCCGAATGTGTACAATGATAAAACTAAATACAAAATATGTTACATATGAGGAATTATACAAAAATTCTATCTAATCCACCAATCCCAATTGACTGACCTTTGAGCTATTCCTTCTTTCCAAAATTACAAGAACTATACTTCTTGTAGAGTCTCTCAGTAGTTAATGTCCTCTTTTTGTCTTAAAAAATCAACGTTGCAATTTTGATGAGTTTTGAGAACTCAATAAGGTAATCATCATCGATGGTTCACTTAATTCATACAGCACATCACACAAGTAACATATAATTCACATCTTTGCATTTTTGCATAAGGCATCACAAATCACTTTTAAAACAATCATACAGATAATTCCATTTATACGAAATACACATACCAATTTTTAAAATGCAATGCACATGACTCAATTTTATTTATTACTTTATTGTTACTGAGTGTCTTTTTACTAGTTCATATCCCTTTGTGGATAGTGGATACAGAGTTGTATCTAATAATATCCCATATCTCTTAGTGGATACAAGGTACATACACAACTGGGTTAGAGGCTGTTATCACGTTCTGAGTTTTAAGCTCTTTTTACTGACACAACTGTCTTTATCTTTCATGTATTCATGAAATGGAATGCTTCACATTCACGCATTCTCAATCAATCACGTGATTTCACATTCACATTCAGAACACATTTATCTTCGGACCTTAGTCCAAAATTCAACAAAATAGTTTAGTAACATTTATTTCTTCATATTTACATACAAGTAACACTTCAATATCACATTCATGCAATCAGAAGCTTCGGACCTTCATTGTCCAAAATCATCACAATCTAATCACATTCATAAGATAATTCAAACATAATCTAACACAAACAATTAATTGAGTGAGACAACGTCTCGAAGTACCGACAACGTCTATATGATAACGCTCTATATGATCCTCTATATCATGCAAAACATACACATTTATAAACATCACAACTTTGCACAATTATAAGTATTTATTGATGCACATTTATGTATATGAAATATGTACGACGTATATTCAATGATATTCCCTGGTATATATCCTTAATGCATGTTTCATAACCAATAAATATGTTCTTTGAATCATTCCTTAACAACTAATAAACTTCCCTTACCTTAATCAATCAATCCAACATCATCTATGCTCATTCAAGATTACAATCAAGCCTAAATATCTTTTGAGAAAAACATCGATAAGTCATTCATCTATAAACAAACATATCTTGGGACAAAAGACATAACTTTTTTTTGAAGATGTCGGATTAATGTCATTCAAGGAGTCTTTCAAAGAGGACTTCAAGATCTACAACTTTTATTGAGACCCCAAAGAGAGAATTTTTCATCTACAGGGTCAAAATTGTGAATTTCTGATTGTGTCTCGTGAATGTCCGCTAAACAGACATACACTCCCCCCTTAGCGGACATAGAAGGGGTTGGAACGTTTTTCAAACCCGTGAAGGTCTGTTTAGCGGACCTAAAGTCCTTTAACAGACATGGACAAGACTAAGAGATTTTTCAGACCTGATAAGGTCTGTTTAGCGAACTTAATATTCGTTTAACGGGCATAGGTGAGACAAAACTCACTCAAGAGCATTCCCAGTGGTTTCTACATCTATCCTAACCTCGCTTTCACTCCAAATTTTCCCAAATTCACTTCCTCTAATGCAACATCATTTCATAATAATTCAACTACCAATTTTATTTCATTAAACTCTCTAATCTCTACTCATTTGATTCATTACTTACAACTAATTCTCATCGTTCATGAATTCCTACCCCTTTTCCATAACATATTTCATTCCTAAGTCTCAAACAATTCATATTCAACAGTTGTCATTTCAAGTTGACACTTCTTCAAGTATACCTTAATTTCAACTCAACATCATCCATACACAATTCATATTCCATACTTGATCATAAACTCTCAAAATAGAACATATTCTCATACTCTAAAAACAGAACACAAACATATACATTCATCCACTAATTTGCTGCACCTTGTTCTCAACTTCATGTCTAATCTTAAGGACAGAATTTAAATTCGATATCTTCATGAAAAATGTAGTCTTATGTCTCTAATTTAATTCAAATTAAAAATCTTCTCATTTGAAAAACTATAGAACAAGTTATGGCTAAAATACAAAAGCTTAATTAGTGTAAATGTTACCGTTAACATTTTCCAGCCTCTTTCAATTTTCCTGATTTTATAACTTCTAACATTTTATATTAACCCGTATTGTACCTAGATCATCTTTTCTACTTCATTTTCTCTTCATTCTCAACTCCATTTTAACTCAATATCATTCACAAACTAATTCATGATTTATGTTTGATCATTAACCAAAAATAGAACATGTACATGTACCCATTCATTATCAATTTTTTGCACTCATTCTAACACCATTATGATGATCATTCTACCTCAAAATATCTCTATAACAATATATGAATTATTACCCATCATATACATACAAGAGCAAGACATTTATATAAATTTTTCATCACCCACGACACATACATAAACATTGCATAATCCAGTCATCAAATCTTAATTTACTCATCATTCTAGCTTCATTTAACCATACCCAGGATATTTAAAGCATAACTTACTTGATTTAGCTTCAAATCTTCATAAAAAACACTTAGCCCTAGCTCCTAAGCATCATACGATCTTCATCTTCTAAAGATGGTAGGGTTAGGTTCTTTAGTGACAATGGGAAGAAAGTAGCAAAATGATAGTAGTAAATGGTGGTGAGAACAAGCTCCAACGTTGGTGAGGTGAGATGTGAAATGTCATGGATGGAACCAAATGAAAGAGATGAAGAATGTTAAGGTCTTTCACGAGAGACAAAACAAGAGTTAAAAAAAATGAAAGACACTAAAGAGTGTCTTGCAAAATGATACAACGTGAGAGGTGAGCGGTGAGTGGTGAGTGGTAGTGACACTTGTCATTGCCACTTGTCACCTTCCTATAGTCCCATTTGGACCATTATTAACAACTAATCTAAAAGTCTCCAATTTCTAATCTAATTGTCTCTCAATTTTTAATGACACTTGTAAATAAATCCCAAAGTTATTTATCAAAATTTTTATTATCATTTGACAGTTAATTTTATTACCATTTATCAATTGTCTTGCCACCTGACATTTTTCCTAGTTCAAAATTACCCAAATTTTCAGAAATTTTCTAAATTTTACCAAAAATTCTAAATCAATTTTCAACACATACAAAACTACAATTCTCAATATGATCACATTTATAACTCAATTATACAAAAAATGTCAATGAATGTATGTACAATCATTTTAATATGCAACAATTCCATATTCGAGTGTATGTGTATACTATATTTGCATAAGCATGAAATGCGCTTTCTAACTTCTCAAGAACTCTTATATTTACTATGCTAGCCTTAGAATGGGTAACGAGATATTACACGTTGAGTGTTAGGATTTTAAAAATTTTGAATTAATTTTTAAATTCAAGTCTGTCCAAACCTAAATCTGTTGAATCTTAATTACATCCAAAATGCTGACTTAGAATGTAAGTAATTTTGGGTTAAACCAAACGCCAACTCTTATCATAACTGAGTAAGCGTTTGGAGTTTTGATTTTGTGATATTCTAATTCTACTTTATATTTTAATTAACTAATTTAAAGCAAATATTTCTTCATAATTGACATGTAATTGTAATCAAAAGACTATTTATACACAATCTAAAACACTCTATGGTGTTATTATTGATTTTAATAATATTATTAAAAATAAAAAATAAAAAAGAGTATGAACATTATGACCACAATTATGATAAATTAAGATAAATTATAATTATAATATTACAATTACAATTATATAACAACATTTTACCATAAGTCCCACTGATAAGCAAAATTTGAAGAGGTTTAAAAACACTTAGCCTTGTTTCTAATTGATAAAAGACTATTTTTACTATAATTATATTTATATTTATATTTATATTACCAATTTAGAAGTTTGCACTAGATAAAGGCTAAAAGTGTATTTTGAACCTCAACATTTACAATAAAATATAGAATAAACTCTAATATTTCTAAATGTTCAAATTGACCCTCAACATATTCAAAACAAATCGTAAGTAGATGAAAATTTTAATAGGGTTAGCTCTCTGTTAGTTAAACACCACATCAATGTTGACATGCATTATTTTTGTTTTTTAAATAAAAGTGTGCCCCATAACCACAAGGCAAGTGAGAGAGACTTTAACTTCTCTCTAACATCTTGTCCCCACATCCAACCCTAACCCTAGATCTGAATCAGTCAACTTTCTTTCCTTCCATCCTCCATTCGGGTACCCTTGACCATTGTTTTCGTCTTGTCTTCCAACATCCTTTGTTGACCTGCAAAACAAAACATCAAAAGACTAAATTGGTTTCCAAAGTTAAAATGGAGACTGATTTCCCACCACTTCCCTCTTCCACTCAACCAACTATTTTCCTGAACCTTCATTCTACACCCTTATCCCCTTCTCAATCATCTGCAACCCACTCCTCTTCTCCATCCCTCTCTACAACTATCCCACCTGTAAGATCCCAAATTGTACCCTAGTTGGAATGTTACATGTTCATGAAAGTACATGTATAATAGGTAAAATTATGATATGATTGAGAATTGCAAATGACTTGAATTTTGGTTTAATGGATCATACTTAGTAAATTGGAATTAATTAACACCATTAGAGAATTGAGGTATTAAAATGTACCTTTGGACTATGAAAATTGTCAAGTGACAATTCAATTTGGTACATGAAAAATTAGAATTACTAAGTCTAGGAGTTAGTGACATTTGGTATGGCTAATGCATTGGCATTTGGCAGCATTGTTTAAATGACAAGTGACCTAATTGAATTGTGACATTTGGCAGCTACACATGAAGACATGTAAATGGCCTCATTGAAGGACAAGTAGCACACTTTCATGTATGATATGTTCCCTTTCAAAATGAGGACACCTTGCATCGCAAGGTTTAGGCAAAAACAAATTCATTCTAGCTCATTTGGTGTTTCTACTGCCTTCTCTCTATCTTTTGCTTCTCACCACCGAAACCTCTCGCTTCCTCTCAACTTTTAAATTTTTGTTTCAATTTGGATCATCATCACTTAGGGTTCTTGTAAGTTACCGCACCAAGAAGTAAGTCTTGCTATTTTCTGTGTTATTGTTTTGTTGGTACTGAAATGTGCACCTTGGTCTAGGAGTTCTTTTTGGTTGCTTGGAAGACTAGTTGGCTTGCTTCTTTAGAGTTGTTCTTTGAAGTTAAAAAGGTAAGGGAATTCTAAACTTGATAACATGTTATGTTATGAATTATGTGATGTTTCAAATGGGTAGAATATGTATTGAAATGATGATGAATAGAGGTATGGAACATGATTGTTGATAGCTTTTGCTTTGGATTTTTATACATGAAAGATCATAGATTATGAGCTGCCTTATGAATGATTTTTGAATTGGTTTGGACATGAATTGGATGAGGTATTGAAGCATGAATAAGGTAGAATTGAAGTGAAATTGATGGACTTTGGTGAAGGTGTGTCGAATGGAAGTGAAGAAGCCAAGTTTTGGAAACAAATTAGAGGTTGTGGTTGAGTAAACCTTTGGTTCACTCATCCCACGATTGTGGGATTTATAAGGATCATTTCCATGATCGTGGGAAGTACTTAGGAAGTAGAAAATATTGGTTTTAGACAATTGTTAGACTATATAAGGTTAAGGTACTTAGTAATGGTTTAAATGGACTTAATTGAGCTTGAAAATGAATTTAGTTTGATGTGTAATAGTTTAATTTAAGGTTAAATAAGATTTGGATTTTTAATTAAACTAAAACAAAATATCTAATTTTGGAACTTATAAGTTGTTAAAGGAATTAAGTTTATTTATGAATGCTAATGTGATTTAAAGAACAAGAGTAATATGTTAGCTATGAATATTTGTGAATTGGGAACTTGTGTGAATGCATGTAAAGTGTAAATACTTAACACATTCATTAGGGAATTATTACAAATGTTTATGTTTATAAGGTATGATAATTTTGTTCAAGTGAGAATGAATGCATTCAATTTGAGCATAAGGAAATGAATTCATACTTATGCATTATTTCATTATCATGTGGTTCTGATATTGTGATATATAATTCCGGACCATCAATTATCTGAAGAGTTTGATAATTAGGATTGTATTAGAAGTGCTTTCTAATTATGTGAATATACATAATGTGTGATGACTTAATACTTTTATTGATGCATTATTACATATGCTTGTATTTATAAGGCATGATAAGTTTGATCATATGTCAATGAATAAGTTCAATTGGAGCAAAAATGAAATAACGTCATAAGTTATACACTACATTCTTTGCTTGTGATTTTGAAATCTGAAATTGATTATTTTAAAACTATTAAGTCCTAGTCGTGGGTAAATGGGTATGCCTATAAGGGTCTGCAACTACTCCTATAACCAAACACTAAGGTGTCTTATGTAACCAGACACTAAGATGTCTTCTATGTCAGATACTCCAGTGCCTTATGATTTTAGACACTTTTGTTGCAGAGACTTAAGTCTCTTCTGTTTCAGATACCAAACATGGATATCTTTTGTTTTGGTCCCGTTATCTATTTCTGTAAAAAGGATTAGCAGGCTAACATGTTTTGTATTCTGTATATGTTCAGTTTTTATATAAACAAGTTCTGATCTGATACAAGATAAGCTCTGATTTAATAAAAAACATATTCTAATACGATACAAATCATATTTTGAGCTGAAAGGATTACATCCTGTTCTAATATTCAATTCTAACACTTGTACATTCTGTTTTGATATTTATGAGTTTTTTTCTAATGCAAAAATGTTTTGTATTGATGAATCATATTTTGTTTTGAGACATAATGATTGGATTACACTGTAATATGAATAATTAAAGATTGTTATGATATGATTTTGAATCTGTATCTATGAATGTTATACGATTGTTAGAAATAGTTGCCAGATTATATTTTGTTTAGTTATATCCCCACTAAGCTTTATACTTAGCACGTTAGTTTTGCCTCCGTGTAGGTTTTGATAAGAAGATTTAAGGACTGAGAAAAAGACTATCACAGTGGCCAAGAAGAATGTGTTTTATGTTAAAAGTTGTTTGTTTTGAGTTTTTGAGTTGTGTTAAATATAATGAGACATATTGTATTTTTATATAAATGGTTTGTAATATCCTTAATACAGGTTGTCTTTTGAATTTATGGCATGTATTATGATAAGCACAATATGTATGATATGTTCTGTTTATTAAATAACATCTAAAGATATGTAATGTATGTTTGTTTAAGTTTTTGGAAATGTATGTAAGGGATTGTTTAGTATGTTTTGGATTATTGTGGTTCTGTGTTGTGCAGCATCTACATATCCTCCCAGGGGGTATGTGGGTTACAGCACCCTCTACCTCTGCAATTTCTCCTAAACCTTCTGCATTATCTGTCGTTATATTTCAACTTTTTAAAAGGGCTAGAAAGACCTAGAAATAGGTTGTGGGTGACAACTCTGACTCTTCCTTGGTTTACAATCCACATGTTGAAATTGAAGGAAAGTTGATGGTGGCTCCTAGTCTAGACATTCTGCAGGAAGATGCTAGGACATGGGAAGCTACTTTTGTTGGTAACCTAATCTTTACCTTCTCCTCAAAATTGGAAGCTTAAAAGGTAATTGAAGAAAGCTGTTGACACATCCCTCAATTTCCTTTATTTCTTCAAAATTGACAAATGAGCATGGAATTAGATAAAATTAGAATGGAAAGCATTCCTCTATGGGTGAATATTCATAACATTCCTTTGAAATATTTGACTACTAAGGGTATGGGTATGCTAGTTAGTTATTTGGGGAAACCAATCTGTATGGATGAAAACACTGCGTTGAGGAAAAGGGTTAGATTTGCATGGTTATGTGTGAGTATGGATATTTATAAGGAAATGAAAGACAACATCCCTATCCTAAGGTTGGCAAATGAGCATTCTCTCTGAGAGGATAAAGTTATGGTTACATACCAATAAAAACCTTCTATAAAAGCACAAGATAAAGAATGGAAACCTACGGGGAGAGTTTTCACTAGAGGAGACTATTGGAAGGTGATGGGTATGGAAAATATTAATTCAAAAGACAACAAAGATTATGAGGTAGCAGAATAAGTATTAGAGAATCAGGAAACGATTCAAGTTGATAAGGATTCACCTAAAAATGGGGAGAGTATTCTAGAGGAAAATTGTCCAAATTTAGTTTAGCAGGGAGGAGTTCTTCAAAATCCATTGAGTGACTTAAATAAGTCACTAAAGAATAAGAAGGAGAATGAAATAGAAATGAGTGATATTTATCTTAGCGAGAGAGTCCACGAATTCCAATAGATTGAGTGAAACCAACAAAAGGCTCAATTGCAGAATGGAGTTACTCAAGAGGAACAATTTGAATAGGCTATCTCTCAGAAAAGTGATAGGAGTAGTAAGAAAGGCTTCAAAGGAAAAAATAATCTCTTATGACCCTAATTTTATGGAATGTAAGAGGAATAAATAACCCTTCTAAGCTTAATGTGGTAAGGGATTTTGTTTAAAAGGAAAAGCCTCTAGTATTGTGTCTGTTGGAAACTAAAATGAGAGAAGTAAATCTAAATAAAATAAGTTGTTTGGGTAGCAAATGACAGTTTCTTACAAAACCACCAATGTCTTGCCTATGGAAGGATTATTACTATTTATGATGGTGATCTGTTGGAAGTGAAGGTTCTAGAATCTAGTCAACAATTTATTCATACAAAGCTTGACTTCAAAATGGAAAACTCTTGTGATTTCACTATGTTTGTCTATGGTTTTAACACATTATTTCAAAGAACTGAACTTTGGAATTCTGTTCAAAGACTCAAGGCATCAGTTAGTGTTCCATGGTTAGTTAGTAGGGACTTTAATAATACTCTCTTCAAATTTGAGGCGGAAGGAAATTGTAACCTTTTAAATTACTCTTCTAATATGTTCGACTGTATGCAAGAGGTGGAATTAATATATTTAAAATCTGAAGGTCATAAGTTTACTTGGTCCAACAAATAAAGCTCTATTTGGTACATCAGAAAAAACTTGGATAGGGCAATGGTTAATGTGGATTGGTTAAATACTTTATTTAGAAGCTCAGTCAATTTCCTAGACCCAGGAATTTCCGATTACACCCCTATAAAGATTGATAATTTGTTTACTACTACCAAAATACATAATCCTTTTAGATTTAACAATTTTCTAGTTAATATGGAGGGCTTTTAAAAAGGAATTATGAAAGGTTTGGAGTATGAGATCTATGATTCAAAGCAATGCATTTGCTTGTAAAAGCTTAAGGCTATTAAGCAGGAGTTGAAGAGGCTAAACCTAGAGAGAGGTCAGAATTCCTCAAAGGAGATAGAAACAACAAGAAATAAGTTTTCAGTAATTCAGGAATCTTTGGCAGCTAATCCCACGAGTTGTTCTCTAGTTATAGCTCAAAAGGAAGCCCTTAAGACTTATTTGCAATTGGTGGATAATCAATGTTCATTATTAAAGCAGAGAACCAGAATCAATTGGATTAAGAATGAGGACAGATGCACTAAATTCTTCATCAATTCAATGTTAACTAGTAAGAATGTTAACATAATCACTTCCACAAAACTAAAGTTGGTGAGATTGTATTTGGACAAGATGAAATTGCTAAAGAAGCCACAATTTTTTAATAAAAATCTCCAAGTCTTAGAATGTTGCTCAGCAGGAATTAGAGTTGACCTCAGGCATTTTGTAACAGCTAAGATTCCCGAACATAAGGCTTCTTTATTAATTAGACTAGTTACGAATCAGGAAATAGAGAAGGTGGTTTTTAAAATAAATGGTTCTAAGGCTTTGGAACCAGATGAATTAAATGGGGTTTTCTATCAAAAACTTGGACTAGTGTAGGGGGTTAGTTAAAGAGGCTGTGCAGGAGTTTTTCCAAAGTGGCATCTTACTTAAGGAGATTAACAAGACTTTTCTTTGTTTGGTCCTTAAAAATTCCAACCTGTCCACATTGAGTGATTTCAGACCTATATCATGTACTAATTTACTCTATAAGATCATTGCCAAGACTTTGGCAAATAGGCTGAAGGAGATTTTTCACTTTCTCATTAGCGAGAATCAAGGTGCTTTTACGAGCAATAGGGATATTGGGGATAATATTTTTTTAGTGCAAGAGTTTTTGAAAGGGGTACAATCGTAGAAAAAGTCCTCAAAATTGTACTATTAAAGTGGATTTACAAAAAACTTTTAATAGTGTGAACTGGAGTTTTCTG
>JANTPM010000005.1:47364746-47376710 GCA_025434745.1 Erythroxylum divaricatum
GATCCAGTTTTCAAAACAAAGCTTATGAGTTGTCGTATAGTGGTTCCTCTTTTAACTTGGTTTTACCTTAGGATAATTTTTCAGTTGAAAGTAACCGTTGTTTAATCAATCGAATTTGGGAGGTACAATTTTAGCATGTATATCGAGAAAAAAATTAGTGTGTCGATAATATGACCACTTTTGAAGTATTATTCAGCCCAAATTTATATATATTTCAGGAGCCTCCGATGATCGTCATCGAGAACATATAAGAAATTTTGTATCGTAGAACACTGCATTAGTAGTAAATAAGTTTTTGTCCCTTTATACCAAAAAAAATAAATTTATTGTGAATTACTAAATACATAATTTATGCACATAAAATTTTATTTAATATATATCTAAGACATAGTTGAATTTGAGATAATCTAATTCAGCCTGTGATTTGTCTGAACCAAATTGATATTAATTTATTTGAATCTAATAATATAATATTATTTGTTTAATAAATTTTAAATTTATTAATTAAAAAACATTATTTTTGACTTTAATTCAATTTTATTTTAAGGCTAAAAATGCATTTTGAACTTTAATATTTACGACAAAATATAAAACAGCTTAAAACATTTCGAAACGTTTAAATTGAATCCTAATGTTTTCAAAACATTTAAAACATATCTTAATGGAATGAAAAATTCATAAGGGATAAACTCTTCATCAGTTAAACCCATGTCAATAATAATATGACATTCACCTTCAAAAAAATAAAATAAAATAATATGACATTGTTTTTTATTTTTTAAATAAAAAGTGAGTCTAATGTCTATAACAAGTGAAATCTACAGTTTAAAGTATTTAAATGTAGACCTCTATGCTCTGTGAACTTTTAAGCCCTTTTCTTTTTCCAAGTACTAATTTATAAGTTATTTACTATACATGGAAACTTACTTCATATATACTTAAGAGATGACAATTCCTCAATACAAATGGAATAAGATTGGAAAACAGAAGTGGCTGGTACTGCTACTTGAGGGGTTTATATAAGATTAATGCTAATTTTATACTGACAAAACACATGAAAAAAATGTTCATACAATTTCTTTACTCAAACAAAAAGAAAATCCAACATTAGTATTTATGCAACAAAGTAAAGAAGTAAAAAGAAGAAGAGAAACAAATGTTATTCTTTAATGTTACAAAAGATTACAATTCTGAGTTACATGGGATGATCTTGTTCTTGTGGGTCAGTTGGGATCAATGTCATCTTTATACACAATGGTGTGAAGTAACTTGATTTGTAAGCTCTACAAGATCTATAATTACCCTGAAGACTTCTCACAGAAAACCTGCAAACAAAACAAAATCACCAAAAAAAAAAAAAACACTTCCTGTCCTGGAAAAACTTCAACTATTGACAAGGGTCTCTGCAACCCATATTCCTTCCCCTGAAATGTAGCTGAAACTGATAGCTTCTCAGTGAAACAGACTCTTTACGTGGTTAAGTGACATTCAGGTTTCCTCCTCCCGACTGCTAAGCCAATATCAGAAATCTTAGATGCCGGAAAAGAATGCCAACTTTTATCCACCTCTCTGGAGTCAAGAGTTGAGCATCTCCTCTAGGCAACGCGATGGCAAAAGAAAATGTCATTGCAAAGTAGATGTAACGGTCTTACTATCGAAGGCTGTGCGGAAGTGAAGACCCGAACCAACATGTATTGCTCCAGGGCAAAACCAACAGAAGACATTTGGTCCAAGAACCTGAAAAGGCATTTTACTGATTGATGAGGATAAAGTATCTAGATTCCCAACTTTGTTCTTAACAATGAAGCAAGTCGACTCACTCACTTCCCCAGCCTAAATGGGCTTCCAATTTCCAATACATAGCCTTTCAGAGCCAAACCGCGAAAAATTAACATTGTATGCTTATATAAAAATTGACTCCAAACTAAATCAACTTGTGCAGAAAGACATTTGTGCTGCAGCATCCTTCAACCAAGATGCATCAGGTATGCTGGAATGCATTCAACAAGAGAGACAAAGAGAAGGCAGAAGGGCAAACTACTAGTAAATTGCAGCAAGACACACTTGGATCTTTCTGAAGTAAGCAGGCCTCGATAAGTTCAATCATTAAGGAACTCCTAACAGTAACAATCTACAACCAAAAAACTGAAAGTCTTCTGATGTACATAAAAAGACTATATTCAAACACAATAAAAGCTTGGGGATCAAAGGCCCCATAAGCTGAATCTTCGATTTTCTTCAAGTAAGGCCTATGAAAGATTTTTTTAATAGGGAATCTAACAACAATGGGCATGAGATTTTTGGTTGGGGTTAGTTGTTCAATGTTCTCACCATTATCAGATTTTCATATGCACCAATATTATATGGATGCTTATAGACACTCCCTCCTTTCTCTGCAAGCCACATAGCTCTTACTCCTTCATGATACTGTTAAAAGTACCCAAATGAGACCATCAAATTTCAATACCAAAATGGCCAAAAAAGTGTGCAGAAAAGGACAATTATTTTCTTGATTAAAAACCTCAATTGTCGTCTTGTTTTGCAAAACGAGGTAGACATGCCAACCCAAAAGAACACCCAGGGCTACACTTAATGGGATGAGCAACAAGCCAGAAATAACCTGGAAAGAGTAAATTGAAAAGAAAATTTATTAATGAATTTGATGCTAGTTGATGCAACAGAATAGCTAAAGGACATACATATATTGTTCTGTAAAAGCCATCACTTTGCTGTTCATACTTTTGTGGGTCAACCGTGAGACTCCCGACAAGCAGGACCTGAAAGTATAAGAAAACAGAATGAAGACATAAAAGACATCTATATCATGAAACTTCACAAGGAAAACATAATATAGTCAATGATTGAACTCCAAAAGACATAGTAAGCTAGGCCAAAATTGCAGAAGGATGACGATCAATAAAAATTACATGTGAGGGTACAGATAAAGTTGGGCATAAACTTTAACATACCAGGGAGTAGATGCATGCAATGACAGCATACAGAACAAAGATGAAGAAGACCTTATAGTTCGCGTGCCCCACACAATTATTTATCCATATGCAATGGTGATCCTTGAAATCAATAGGTAGCACTTTAAATATCAGCCAGGATATTTGAGATAAAACAGAATGACAACTTAGTTCGTGCATACCATTCGCAACACACATCTTCTGCAAACACGGCAGTGATGTGCACGAGGAGGCTTGTAATGTGAACACTTCTGGCAATATCTCAAGTCACCCCCCTGTAAAAGTTTCCAAAGAAGGGTCAATCTACATGAGGAATACACCAAAAATTATATGAAAGGTATCTAGCATTGCCATGTATCAACAGAAAATAAAACTACAGGCTGTAAAACAAACCAACTCACATATCCAAATAAGAAATAATTAATAGAAAAATTCAACTCTTCTCATAAATCATTCAACAGGAATTAAATACAAATCAAATATCACTATCAAAATTTAGTCCAATACAATAATGAGGACTCTTAGACTAAAGTTAAATTAGAAGTTTAGACATAAGTACTTAGCTTGCTCACATATACACGTTTTTCCAGGAGAGGAAAGCTTTTTGTAAGGCATATCAGTCAACAATGCATATAATCATCATGATAAAAAGTATACAGAGAAAATGATTGGTGAACTAGTGAAGCAAACAATTTTTAGAAGATATCACTTGAGCACAATCATTTGAAGTAAATTTCTATGATATAGTCCAATAGCAGTGGAATCGATAACCGAGTTAACTTGACATTGAAAAGAAGTCAAGATCATAAACCCTCAATATACTCAGATTGTTAGCCAAACAAACAATTTATATCCAAGATGAAGTTCCATGCAGAAAAAGGAATCACCTAACTGTAAGATGCCAGGGATAAATTAAAGACATTGATTTCCTAAAGCAACGCATTCCGTGTACAAGGCTCTCCACTTTGCGAGGGCTGGAAGAGGGTCATCAATGTAAGTAGCTTTCATTTTGCAATTTTTATAATGAGGCTATTACCTATGGCCTTATGTCACAAAGGAACAACTCTTACGGTTGATTTCCTAAAGGTCAAAATTCCACAGACACCTACACAGATGATTTGACCCCAATCTACGAGTCAATCTCTTTTGAAATGAAAAAGTTGAAATAAGCTTCTTTTCTCTTGATAGTTAACAATTTTGTCCAATCCATATAAACTCATGTATCTAATCTTTCGACAAAAAGGAAAATGGTAATGGAGCAACAACATAAAGAAAGGTTCAGAACCCTTAAAGTCAGTTAATCACATAATAGACACCTGAAACAAAATATAGACCAAAGGGCATGCAAATATGATCCACCTACACAATGCAACGTTAAAAGGATCCAACTTCCGTACCATAAGAAATAAACTAAACAGCCATCATGAAATGCCAATTTTCAAACATCTTTTTCACTTCTAAACTCAAAAATAACAAATCTTGAATCTTAATAAGCCACAAAAATCATAACTTTCATATGTTCATTTAAAACACTTGCTCAAAAAGCATAGATTTCACTTTACAAAACAAACATTTAATAATTAAAAACGTACTTTACGCTTGATCTCATGTACAGGGTGCTCCGAATCCTCAACATCCGGGATATAAGACGATGGGACCCGACCCGGATCCGTGAGGATAGCAACCGCGTAGTTAACGACGCACATAACCGCAACGGCGGTGAAAACGACGGCGTTCATTAAACCCGGAGACGACGTGAGGCCGAACCATCGATCGATGAAAACAAAAACGGTGGAGAAGTAAATGTAGAATATAGACAAAACGACCACGCTTACAGGTAAGGAGAAGTTGTGGGGTCGCTTCATTTTGGCGGCAAGAGACAGGCGACGGAGGCACCGGCGTCGAGACGTCGGCGTCTCCGGGTGGCGGGGAGGTTCTAGTTGCGTTGAATTTGGAGTCAAATTTATAAAAATAAAAGAAGAAAAAAAAGTGTTTATATATAGAAGTTGGTGACGCGTCTAGATGCCACCGTTGAGTTGGCTTTGTCAATTTACTAAAATAGCCTTCTTGTTAAATTAAGATTTTGGATAAACTTTAGCCATTATTAGGATGATTATTTTCAATGATAAGATACTATTAAACAAGATTTATAAAGATAATTTTAAGGTAAAATGTTTTACAAACGGACCAAAAGTTGAACCGATAAAATAAGAGATTTAAGGAGGTTTAAAAGGTTCAATCGATATCAAACTATCATAAGATCAGTTAAAGATTAAATAAAATTAAAGAATTTAAAATATGATTTATTTAAAAAATTATTAAATAAAAATTAATTTATTTATTTTAGTTTATAAAAAATTGACCGATTAATTAATAAATTGATTGATTTTAACAACAAAATTATTAAAATAAATCCATCCAAAAAATTGAAAACCAAATTGAAAAGTTAAAAATTTTAAAATTTTATAATTGAACCAATCAAACCAGTTAGATTTTTTAATCATTGATTAGAAATTATAAAATTAATAATTTATTGAATTTTTTTCTTAATATTTTTAAAAATTTTTTGTTAAATTTATCAAAAACAACCACTTTATTAATTACGGTTAAGATTGTGTATATCTAAACGTCTCCAAATTCTCTACATCTTAATGAAATTCGTATTGAAAAGTATTGTTGTTGTTGCAATAAAATTAATGTTTCTTTAATCATGACAATGATAATGATTAAAAAAGATTTAAAATTTTATATTAATTTTAAAATATAAATATATAATTATTACAGATAAATTATGTATTCTCTATTTTTATTTTTAGATTTTACCACCAAAATTCAGAAGAACTATATTAACTTTAATTCTCGTATACATTATCGACAATATTTTTAATATATTTACTATTCAACATCATAGATAAAAGCTTTCCCAAATAATTGGCAGAACCCCTCGTTGGTAACAAAGTTGCTGGCCACTAAATGTATGCTTTTTGGGATTTGATTAAAGGGTTGAAAGATCAAAAATGGTTCCACAACGTAAAATCTATCTTTTTCGTTTCAATAATTGAATAGTACAACAACCTTAACAAGCTATCAAAATACCATAATTCCTCATCCAACCACTTTCTACTTTTTATCGGTTGGTAGTTGGTACATAATGCAAGTAATGATTAGCCAAGAAGCTATATGTATGATCCATGAACAAAACAAGTTGTTGTTATGCAAGAAAATTGAGATTCAAGATCAAAAGCTAACATCTTGGAAGATCCTTGGGTGGCGGAGGCAGCTTCTGATGAGGCTTTTTCCCATCCATGACGACCCAAGCCATCTTCAGTCCCCAACTTGTGTGTACTTCCAGATGACAGTGCATAAACCAGACACCTGTTCATGTTAATTTAGATCAATGTCAGAACTTGGACATGTCTGCATTTTTTCTTTTGGTTCTTAAGATGAAATTTGTATCTTAGGATGCTTGACCAAACAAGGAGGTGTAACAAGTAATTTACGCGATAGCAACTTTGCATCTAATCTGCAGTTTGTAGAATTAGTTGATTTCTCAAGTGGATTGTTGCTTTCAGCTGTGGGGGATGATATGCGTTCGGGATCCAACTAACGATGTATGATTTGATGGAGATTGATTGAGAAAATGAATTTTTAATCAAGAACCCACCTGGATTGTCAGCGAGGAATCGTATAGCGACCCAACCACCAGATGGCACTCCTACAGTGTTCCTCTCTGCCGGGTCAACCAGGTTGAACTTAGCAGGATCCTTGGTAGAGTCGAAATTTCCAAAACCTTGTCCAACCACGAAGAAGTTGAAACCGTGAAGATGAAGAGGGTGGCTCTCAGCTCCGATGAAGCTCGTGTCCTGCAACACGAGCTCAACTTTTGTATTAAACGGAAGTGCCACAACTTTTGTACCAGTTGTAGCTGCAATGTTGCTTGGTGGAGTTCCTGTGTAATTGAATTTAAAAGGCGGGTTGGTAGGAAAATCTGTAGTGAAAACACCCTTTGATCGGTTAAAGAAGTGAGCTTGGAGAAGAGCTGTGTTCGGTAGAACAAACGAGACATTGTTAACAGACGCTGCAACTCTAGTGTTGTTTGGTCCTGGGCATGTCTGGTTCTTGGAACAAGGGAGCACACCTAGCCCAACTGTGAAAAAGAAGTGTCTGTCAACTTTCTTGGGGACTTTAGCTGGGAATTTGGAAGTGGCCAAGCTACGAATTTTCTGGGAGAATTTCATGGCAAATGTTGTGTCATTAAACACAGGGAGTGAGGGTTTAAGAAGAGGAAGTTTCTTGTTCTTATTGGACTTGGAGACAGATGGTTTATGATTATTCTCGTACTCGAGAACTCCGCTCGTGGTTGTATTGTCGAAAGCAGCAGGGCCTGTCGCATAAGGCCTGGCTGCGATTAAAAAGGTGGCATTTGCGGTCTTAGATTTGGCTCTGAGTAAGACATTGGTGGTCTGTCCTGGAGTAATAAGTAGAATGTGAGTTTTAAAGGGCTTCACGTAGACTGCATCGGTTTCAACCACCGTGAGACTGTGGTTCGCAATGCTGAAGAACATCTCGTCGTTGAGTACAGCATTGATCAAACGGAGAAGATAGGTTTTTCCAGACTTAACCTTGAGCTTGAATGTATCTGCACTAGTGGATCTTCAGTTAAACTTCTAAACTGTCAAAATTCACGTATTATATAAAAAATAAATGCTATAAGCTGAACCACCTTTCGCAGAACAGTTATATAGAGGCCCTGGAAGACCATTAATGGTATAAGCATCAGAAATATTTGGTGCTCCTCCTGTTTGAGTTGCTTGGTTGATAATCGTCTCAGTGTCTGCTTTCCACCATTCACCTGCAAGTTCAAGCAAAACCATAACTATACGTCATCAGCTGGAAATTCGAAAATGGAGGCTCATCTTGCAGTTCTTGCTTCTGATTAATCTTGTATTTTACCAAAGACAATTGGGACTTCTTTGAAGGGTTGTGGAAATGGGTAAGGAACATTTTTCTTGGGGAGGATGACGATAGGTCCATAAACAGTGACTCGAAGCCAGGAGATGTGTGCATGCCAGAACAATGTCCCTCTTTGTCCAGTTACTGTGAAGTTGTATACAAACGATTTCCCTGGTTGAATTGGACACTGCGTTATATATGCAGGTCCATCAGCCCACCCACTCCTCAGTTGCCTCACTCCATGCCTGCCTCCAAGTAGAGCTCAACATTGATTAGAATTTTTCGATCGGAAGAGAACCAAAAGAACAAAAAGAAATACTGTTTCTTCGTACCAGTGGATGGTGATATTGTACTTAACATGGTTTACCACCTTAATCAAGAGTCTATCACCTTCTCTAGCTATGATCCGAGGCCCTGGGAGCTTCCCATTGACAGTAACAATGCTTTTAGATTGGCACAGTCTTGTCACATTCTGCATCTGAATCTGTAAAACGGAAAACACAAAACAGATAAGTAAATTCCTGGACTATCCTGATTAAGAAATAACAAAAATGATAAAACCATACATACGTTGAACTTATAGTGTCTAGTACTTCCTGCATGCTTTCCTACTGCGAGAGCAGGACATATCCAGAAACCACATAATGCAACGATCATAGCCTTCATCAGGAAAGCTGTTGCCTGGAGATTGTTAGAACCCATGTCAGGTTTTTTTCCTGATACGACTGTCTGTTGACAGGGATGATGACAAAAGAGACCAAACACAGTACTTGGTTTGATTGGATGTTCAGAGGACGAGCAGGACGGGAAATTTATACAGTGGTGAGTTAGAAGGAAATGTGGGGTTTGTTAATTAGGTGATTGAGACTGAGATTTCATTGAAGACAGCACAATTCCTTCAGAAACAAATTAGGATTTTGGTCAGTCGATCGAGTAGGAGCAGGTCGTGCTTAATTTTAGAGTGATGTTCAAGTTAGACAATCTTATCTTATTCTAACTCTTAACGGTTTTATCTTAAAGTCCCCAAACTGCCACTTCTTGTCGCTTATACCTTTTAGAAGTTAGAATATCAGACCGTGACATTGTTAGATTGTCTGAAGACCTAAACATAAGATGAGATGGAACATGTTTGACTATATATATATTGCAGCCTTTCCTATAATACAAACATAGAGTAGTAGTTCCTAAAATATGTTTATTATGGAACTACTTAGGATATTAAGTTAATTGCATCATATTGTAAAAATTAAGTAATTAATTATAAATAATCTCGTAATTATTTCTTTTATTTATAAACTTTTATTTCTTTTATCAATTGCAAAAAAATTGAACTGGTTTGGTCGATTCAACTATAAAAATCTTAAATTGATCAATTTTTTGGTTCAATTCTAACTCTTCAATTTAATTTATAATAATCAATGTTATTAAAGATCGAGTTATTAATTAATCAATTAATTTTTATAATATTAATCAGTTTTATAAACTAAAATTAATTAATTAATTTTCATTTAATAATCAAAATTTTTAAAACTTCAACTTATTTGATGGGTAAAGACAATTTTCTTTAATCATATTTTAAATCCTTCAACTTTATTCGATTTTAAGACGGTTTTTAACCCTAAAATTATTATATTTTATTCGATGATCTGTGATCTCCCTTCCTCAAAGGAAAAAAAGCAGTTCTATCTAGCACTTTTTTGTGAAATACCAGATGATTTTGTTGAAAAAGATTGAAGCCGTGATATTTATTTCACTCAAGATTGGGTCTCTCTCAAAAAAAAAAAAAATTATGAAGGTTTTTAATCCTAAAATTATTATATTTTATTATATTTTATGACGGTTTTTAACCCTAAAATTATTATCTTATTAGTATAATTTTCAACCCGATTTTTAAAAACATTCATTATAATAAAAAAGTGGAGATATTCATTGCAAAGTATGAAGTTGGTTTTGAGGGCTTGGCAGTAGAGAAGGAAGGGTTCAACTTCAACTACATGGTTTATGCTTGCTAATAAAGGCAAAATATCAGTGGGGTGCTACGAATTATTGTTACCTGTCGGTTGTTTAATTGTATAAATCTTTAACAGCTTCTGATGTTTACCTCTGTACTTACGAACATGGTTGTTAATTTCTTAATATATAATGTCTTCTCTGTAGTAGTCATACTCATACCAGACTTGGCTTTGTCTCAAACAGATGCTGTCTTAAGACAATCTGTTCTATGCTTCTGCACTATGTACTAATAAAATCTCTTGTGTACTTTTTCTTTTTTTAAAAGAGGAACTGAAAAATCTTTATAAATACATATATTTTTTAAAAATATATAATAATTTATGAATCATATAAAAAGTTCTTTTATGATACATTTTTTTATTTTATTCGAGGAAACCTGTAGACGGGTCAAGCGGACACACCTCTCTGAGGGTCTAACTGACGCACCATCTCACAGACAGGCCAAGCGAGCGCACCTCATCATTGAGGGTCCAACTAGTTCTCCATCTACAGGTGAAACCTCGGCTGCCCCAGGCTCTTACAAGAGAGGCTAGCATAGATACGCAATAATAATGCCCAATTAATTTAATTGGTTATAAAATTCGGAATTAAAATATCAGGAAATTTAAAATATGTTATTAAAACTATAAATATTCTACATTTGTAATTCAAAAAAAGTAGTAATCAAATTGTAGAAATTTAAATTATATTGAAAATATAAAAGGTAGAATATAAAAAAGAAATACGCTGACAAAAAATAAACACTGTTTAATTTAAAATGTTGTTGCAAGATTATGACTATTTAAATTTATTAATTTATATTTAAAATCTTAGCCATCTTAAATCATTTAAGAGAGATTGAGTGAAAAGTTGCGTGTCCATGACTCCTGCACAGGCGTGAGTGAGTCTCGCACAAGTGTGATTCTCCTCACTCCAGAAAGTGTCAGCCACCGTCTTAGTATTGTATTTCTAATTTTTGTTTGATTATTTTGACTGTTTATGAATAAATTTGTTTTATTTTATTGTTTGGTTGAATTAGTGTGGCAAATTGGCACATACTTTTTTAATTAATAAAGGAATTAATTATCATTTAATCAGTAAACTAATTATATATAAATTATACATGTTAATATAATGAATTATTGTTAACTAATATATGTATATGTTATATAGAAATATATACTGACGAACTTAAAATAATTCGAATTAATATAAAGTGTTTGTTTCCTATTGTATATATATAGTGGAGTCATCGGTGTTTATATACATATGTAGTACACTTTATATTGAATCGAATTGTTTTAATATATGTAAATATTATTAATTTTGAAATAATATAAATTTATATTCATTCAATATTAATATTTGGTCCATATGTTATTGTATTATCAATGATTACAAATATTAAAAACAATTATAAATTTTAAATCAGTTAGTATTTTTACGTCTCATTGGAATACAATTCATTTTGATACGATTAATAATTATTATAATATAATAAATTAAGTCATAACCGTGACTTCACTATATATACAACAATAAAAAATAGTTTATACTAATTCTAATTTTTTAAATACTATTATTGTATATTTGTATATAATATATATATATATATAATATTAAATTAAATATATTAATACATCTGATAATTATATAAATGATAATGTCAATACACACTATAGAGCCACGATGGTGCATTTGCATGATTAAGTAGTAAATACCAACAGTTGGTGGACATTTTATTGTATTAATAATTACTATGATTATTATTAATTATTATATAGTTTGTATGAGAGAAAATTACTTCGTTTTATTTCTTTCTTCTTTTTTTAATACGCTTTTTGTTGCTACGATATCTCATTCTTTTCTTTTTCCTATTTTTCCCTTTCTTTACACAATAATCACCAGACAGAACTAACATTAACGTCTGCATATGATTGCTGCTAATCGATCCCTGTCCTCCCAAAGAGTTGCTGTTAGAGACCTAAATCCTAACAGTCACTATACCGGCAATCAACCTCAACACCAGAAACTCAAGCAAGAAAACAAT
>JANTPM010000005.1:47394449-47420191 GCA_025434745.1 Erythroxylum divaricatum
GAATAATAACCTGAAATCTTCAAAACATGTGATACAGTTCGGAGGCAGGCTATTAAACCATCGCTGAGCTCCCTCTTGGAAGGCCATACAGAATGCCTTACACTAAATGGCGTCCGGAACGCAATGTAGGTTCATCATGGATTGGAAGTGCTGTAAGTAGTTCAGAGGGTCGGTCTTTTCAGTGTATTTTTCAGGCGTCGATATTTTGGTGCCGGGCGCCGGGAGACTATCCAAGATTTTCGGAGTAAAGGGAGAACTGTACTGTGCTGTCGGGCGATCTGGGCGGAAGCTCATGGCTGCGTTAATCCGATCGTTCATGATTTTCTCTAGGGCTTCAGCAGGATGGAGATCGGTTGTTATACTAGTCGGCCGTACAGACGACTATTGTTGTACCAGTTGAGATTGTAAGATCTGGCGAATCAACAGATCAGTTGCTTCCTCTATCTGTTTTCGAGTAAGGGTGCTGTGCACATGCACAAGAGGATCTGCACCAGAGAGGTGCTGGAGATTCGAGCGCATGTTGGTTCCAGCGTTATCTTCGAAGGCTGCGCTCTGTTCTTCTTATTCTGGGTTTTGAGGTTGCGGTTGATCATCCAGGTTCGAAGACTGCATGCGGGAAGCCTGGTGTGCCGACGACAGGGTAGCAGGGAACTACAAACCCATCCGTTGCATCGCCAGAGCCGCGACAGCGGCTATATCAAGGTTTGTCGCTGTCGCCTGACTGATTTGCGTGTTTCTGGACGTGGTGCCCTGAAGTCGGACCCCACGGTGGGCTCCAATTGGTTCAGCCAAGTTTTGACGAGGCTGCACGTTGCCGTTTGGATCCATGGAGTTGGTTGATAGTTGCGAGAGCTCCGGCTTGAAGGTTCCTGCAAAATAAGAAAGGCACATCGGGGGTTGTTTCCCGATAAGCCCCTCTGACGCTCAAGTCAGTCTTTTTGGTGAAGGTGAGGTTGCTGTATGCAGAGAAAACTAGGTTATGATTACGTACCTCTATTATAGGAGAATTATACCTTATATATGGAGCTGCAGCTAGGTTTAGGTCTTTACGTGTGCATGGGAGACTCTCACCTACGAATGGGCTAAGGAGATCGTGGATTGGACCTACGCTTGGCATAAGTATAAGACAGATCTTTGAAAAATGGACCGATTGGCCCACAGGTCGTTATGACTGGGTACGGGCCCAGTACGACCGACCCGACCAGTATGTATTATCAATTATATGTTATTATGAAGTTTATTTACTTTCACAAATTTTTTTATAAAATCAATTTCTTAAGTAAAATAATAGTAATCATCGTAATCATATAAGTGTCTAAATTTTAACAGTATCTTTACAAATAAATTGAGAGAAGCCTACACGTACTATAAAGAAGAGTAAACCAAGAATGTTAGCTCGTATGGAGCCTATACCTGTTTCTAATAGCTTGGATTTTTTAATAATTTAATTTAATTACAATTACAATTACAATTACAATTACAATTACAATTAATCAAAATTAAATATCAATTAGATATAAATAATATTCAATATTTACTATTAGTTCTTATTTATTAAATTTATTATATTTGATCCTAAAATTTATCAAACATCATAATCAATTCTAAATTAATTAAATTACCTTTTATCTATTTAATTATTATTTTTCTGTGATCTATTAAAATTTTAAATATGTTAAAAAATTTAAAGTATAATATTAAGTGTTAGTTAGATAAATTAAACTGCTTTATGTTATCTTGTAATCTATGATTAAATAATTTATATGTATAAGTTAAAATTCATATCTAGTAACACATCTTGACTATTCAAATATTAATAATGTTTTGACTAACATTTATGTGCATAATTTTTTACATTACTTCAATCATGTTATCATATAATGTTCTGATTGAACATATAATATGAAATTAATATTTACTCTATTTGAATTCAGTCAATATTAGTTCCCTATTATTAGTAATAGATTCTTTTTAAAAAATTTAAAATATTTTAAATTGTCATTCCTCCTTATCTAAAGATTTTTTAAATCAATACTAATTGAAAACAATAGAACGTTCTTCCTAATTATTTAAAGGTCATGAATCTTATGTTGATTACTCCACTATATTTGTATAATTCTGGTCACATCTAATGGCTACTAATCTAACTATGATTAGGATAGTCTTAAGTAGTCTTAAAACTTAGTAATTTTTATATGAGATACTTTGAAGATTTCAAGTCAAATAATTACTTAGATAATCATCATAATAAGCATTTTCATAAATACAAGTGATAATTCATTTAAAATTCTCATTTCAGGTTAATTTTGTTCTCTAACAAATACTCACATAGTTTTCTTACTTTTTGCATAGTTTCATCAATGATATGAAAGTACCAAGTATCTCTTATATTTTCTAACATTATGTCAATGCAATGAATACAAAGAGTCTAATAAAAAGATGGACTGCTTTATAAGAATAATCATTGTTAGTGACTAATAGTATAATATTTTCAGGCTCAACTTCATTCATAAATTCATTAATATATTAAATAGAATATCAACATTTCTTATAAAGCTAGATGCATCAATGAACTTCAAAAACATAATCCTTTTAGCATAATTATAAAAAAATTAATAATAGGCTAGCATCTTTTATTTGTCCGGTCATCACACATGTTTGAACACTCATAAGTTTCCCAAGTCATTTTTCTTTCATCCAAATAAAATTTTATTTCACAAATAGCACTACTCAAAATATTACCACTGTTGTCACCAATTAAAGGAGCTTTATATCCTGGATAGTAAGTGGTAATAGTATCCACCATAGGTTGATAATAATAAGACTGTGTAACATTGAATGATACACTTGCATCACACCACCATCTAGCTATTGCCATTTCCACATTATGATCTACTTCATTAGATTGTAATGTACTATGAATTGAAAGTTGAACTCTAAACATTGTTCATGGAGCAAAAAAAATTAGATACTTATCTTCTTTTCTTCCTCACATCAAGTGCAACAATCATCCTTACCACTGCAAAAAAGAACTTTTACTACCAATTTCTTAGTTTGGTATTTATCTTCTGTCTTTCTCATTTTGATACTCTTTAAGTAAAGTTTTCATCTGTTATTTTATCTTATGACTAACTTTCTTATAAGGCTCTACATCACTTTTGCTTCTAGCTAAATGCTTCTTTACTCTGGTAATTCTCCTACTTTTCAAATGTTCATAGAAATAAAAATAAATAGTATGATTCTTTGTTAGATCATTGAATCTTCTTGAACTTAAAGAGACAAAATTACTGGGTGTACTTGAACTTCCCTCCATTTATCTCTAAAAATAAATAAATTATTAACTTATATCAAAAATCAATTGCAATATGTCCGATGCAAGTACATTTTCTACTTGTAAATATGAAATGATCATTACATTATAATTGAATATGTAAAATTATATAAACTCTAAACTCTTTTAACTAAGTTAGCAATTTTCTCTTAATAACATTCCTATCATTATATGATTAATCTTAAGAAAACTAAGTTTAAATAAGAATTTATCTAAGTAACTCTAATCCTTTTTGATCATCTAAACAATCAAATAATAGTTTATTGAATTTTTGGGTAAATTATTAAAAAATCTTAAAATTTATCTCAATTTAACAATACTAGCCTGTATTTTAAAAAGTGAAGTCAAAATACCCAAACCTTCAATTTGTTGCAAAAATAACCCAACATTAAATTTCCAGTTAATGTCGTTGACATGGCTCACTATGTTAGATTTTTATACTGACTTCGTGACTACCACGTGTCAACATTTTTCCACAAAATTATTTATTATTTTATTAAATTATACCACTTTCTTCTTCATAGAAACCACTTTCTTCAATCGCTCTTTCATATCAACAATAAAAGCATCCTTTGCCTTTTCTATTTCCACAGCTTCTTTTGCACCACGTCCATAAGTTCTATATGGCTAGTCCTGGAAATCCTTCATCTCTTTTGAAGATTTTTCCTTCTTTTCCTTCTTTTTTACACTCTTACTCTCACATGTGGCATTTTCCTTCTTTTCCAACTCTCCGTTATCCTGTTCTTTCTTTTCCTGTGCAGTTCTTGCATATCAAATCTCTACTTTAGAAAACAATAACTAATAATAGTGATTAGTGGAATCTTGTATAATTTTCACACAAACCCCAACTTTAAGGAAGTAATTGCAACAGAAGAAATATGGACTACAAGAATCTAACTTTATCGGTAAAGTACTATAATCCCAGTTTTTCTTTATTCTTCTTGTAAGCTAGAGCAACATAATATAATAAAAATAGTCATTCACTACATTCTTAGATCTAACTAAATCTACATTACAAGTTTATTGGAAATGCAATCATAAGGAAACTCCAAATATAGAGAAGCTAAAAGAAAAAACACCAACAAAACTTATAATTACTAAAAAGATTTGTAAAATGAAACAAAGCTTGACAAAAGAAGTGAAATGAAATACTGCATATCTTCCCTAATTTTGACAACTAAGAAACTATTTTTAGTTATGAAGCAAAAACTACATGCTCTTGTAATGCATAAACTAGTGAGCAACATGCTAAATGAAACTGATCCATTGAAATCACGATTGCTAACCAACCTAATTCTTTTATTCACTGGACTTAGCCTAAGAGGCTATCCCTCTTCCTACATTTCAAGGTTTCGATTTTCACACCAAACCAGTTGAATCACATAGTTACAAAATGGGAATGAACTATAGAAACCATTAAACTACAACTAATAAAAAACAAACAAAAGGGTATAATGAGAGTTAACAATTGAGATGTGAGTCTGTATGCTTGTCCCCCAACTGAGACCCTACAAAGGGAAGTCTGACAAGGCCACCTCAAATAGGTAATTAAGCATTATTCATTAAAGAAAATAATTGATTAAATATGAGAGAACAAAAAAAAAAGAGGGAAGAGAAATGAAAATGCAGGTAGTAGTTTCTGTCAAAACTTGACAGAAACTGATAAATAATTAGTTAGAAAAATGTTAACATGTGGCAGCCATGTAGCAAATATGAAAATATGATGTGGCAGTCACGTAGTAAATATGAAAATATGATGTGGCAAGCCACATTAGTAATATTGATTAAAAACTTAACTTTATAATATTTTTGCATTTAACACTACTTTTTAAAGTTCAAGTTGGTATTACAAAATTGAGATAAGTTTGATTTTTTTATAATTTACCCTAAATTTTATAATTAATATTTCCATAAACAAATGAAGACATAATTATGGCATGTCACCTCCTGATTAGTGATGGTGGCCCAAAATTGAAGACAAAGATGATATTAAAATTTTTCCTATGAAATTAGAGATGAAACTCCTAAGTAATCATAATTAAGGATGATAATAAGCCGAGCAGAGCTCGATTCTAGAAGCCCAGACCCAGCCCGATGCAATTCAGCCTGACCCCGATCCTGACTCGGTCTAGCCCAAATTTTATTTTATAAATTAAAAATGCAAGATTGGGTAGCCCAAGCCCAACGCCGACCCTAGGCCTAATTTTTTAGAAAAACTAGGACTGAGGTCTGATTTACTAGGGCCTAGCCCGTTGACTTCGGACTGAGCTAAGCTTGGGCCTAGTTGTCATTCCTAATCATAAACTATAAACTCTAAATTATCGTGATCGACATAATTAATAAGATGATTTGTAAATTTTACTAACATAAATATTGAAATAAAACTATGGAGCATTGTTAAACATTCTTTGGACACAACCTATAATATTAATACACGTTCAAAGAAACAATTTTTTAGTTTAATAAAAAATGTATAACTCAAATTTAAGTCTCAACATATTTGTATAAACATTTTTCCATATCAGATTGTTAATAAAAATGTGACAATTATCCAATTGTCAAACAACAAGAAACTAGCAACTATCTAATTCTTAAATAAGAAGGAACCTATATCGATAGAGAGAGAAAATTTTCAATAAAAATGTAGCACCTATTTGAGCCTATATCAGTAGAGAGAGAAATTTTCTACTAAAAAGGTAGCAACTATCTATTCAATTTTCAAACATAAAATAAGTTAAACAACATATTTGGAACCCATCTTGCTCTCTCTTTTGATATGGTTTTCATTTTACACTCAACTAATCACTAACTATTCACTACATGTTCAGTCCACATGTTGTGAGTAAGGAATGAGGAGTGATAGGGACAAGCTAGAGGATTGTCGACAGCTAAGGTGACAAGCTAGAGTTTGGAGAGCACTTGACGATAAGTGATGAGTTGGAGAGTGTTTGCTAGTGAGAGAGGAGCGAGAATTGAGAGGCATAGAGAAAGGAGGACAATGAGAGAGGAAGGAGAGATGACAACAAAGATTGGTAGGTGAATATTGATGGAAAGACGGGACAATATCAGATCCTGACCTCAGCGGAATAATTATGAATTTTTTTTGTATTTTGATTTCTCGAAATCAAGATCTCTTTAATTCTATAAAACGATTATCATATAAATCATAATAAATTATGAATCTTATTTCAAACCTTAATCCAAAGCTTGATCATAATCCTATCGTATCCCTTGAACCATTTATGAAACCGATCATTCTCAACCACTGTAGCTATATAGGTTTTCGACCTCTAATGATATTCACATAACAGGTTGAGAAAACTTTGTAATTCTTATAGAGAGGGTTAAGCAAGAAATGTTAGCTTTGTTAGAGCTTAACCCTATTTATAATAGATTTTGGATGTTTTATTAATTTAATTAAAATTAAATTCTAATTTTAATTAAACTATAATTAGAATTACAAATAACTATAATTAAATACCAATTATGCCTAAATAAGATTTAATATCTCGTTTTGATCCGCATTTATTAGACATCTCACATTTAATTATAAAGTTTCTCAAATTTTGTAATCACCTCCAACTTAATTAAAATATCTTTGTCCTCTTTAACTCATTTTTTATGTGAGATCCATTAGATTCCCAAATATGTTGACACTGATTATAAAGTATAATTATAATTATAATTTAATTATAATTTATAATTGGAATTAGACAAATGAAAACTCCTTTTAATTTATCTTTAATTCTCTAATGAAACAATTTATAATTATAGATCAAGATTGGGATCTAACAACGCATCATGACTACCCAAATATTTAGGAATGTTAAAGTGGTTTTGAATAGCCTTTCTGTGCATGATTTTTTATATATAAATCAATCATTTCATCTACCAATGGTCTAATTAGGCATGGAAAATAGAATTGATTTCTACACTATTTTAGTCCAATCATATTACTTCTTCACCATTAGGTATCGATTTAATTAAAGATATTTGTAAACTATTTATAAAACATACTTTGACTAGGGATTTCTCGAAACAATACTAATCAAGAACAAAAAAACATTCTCCCTAATTATTTTAGGGTGATGAATCATATCTTGATCGCACAACTACCTCCATATGGTTTATGCTACATCAAATAACTATCGATTGAACGACCCATGATTAAATAAATCATAAGTAGTATAATAATCCCTATATAATATAACTTTGAAGGTTTCAAGTTAAAGGATCACTTATACAATCATCACAATGAAAATTCCAGATATATACAAGTAATGTTCCAAATGAATTTCTTATATTAGGTTTGTTTAGTGAACTTGCTCTCTAACAAGCACCCATATACTTATTTAAGTATCTCCATACTTTATTCTATGAGATCGACTACTTCCTTCATAAGGAAAAACATAACATATGCTAGTTTATTTACATTATATTAATGTAAATTCTTAATAGAACAATGATTATGAACAATTTAGGGATAATATATA
Organism: Erythroxylum divaricatum; assembly: GCA_025434745.1. Taxonomy (NCBI): domain Eukaryota; kingdom Viridiplantae; phylum Streptophyta; class Magnoliopsida; order Malpighiales; family Erythroxylaceae; genus Erythroxylum; species Erythroxylum divaricatum. The sequence goes on from JANTPM010000005.1 coordinate 47,402,274, forward strand.
AACGTAATATAAATCTCATAATTATAATCTCATTGTAATTTTATTTGCAACGTATAATTATCCCATGAACTTTTATCATATACATTTAAACATATACAAGATAAAAAATGTCCTTAAATAATTTGTAACAAAACTACAACCAAATGATTGGTTGTATGGCATAACTAACAAATGGGTGGGCAGAAGAGCTAGGGTAATTCTAATCTTGTTTTTTTTTGTTTCAATTTGGTCCTCCTATGTTTTACAATAGTTACTCGATAAATACTAGGATTTTGTACACTAGCTAGTACAAACAATCGGTATTAATTAGTATTCATTTTCAGTATGATATCAGTATTCGAAATATCATTTTTGACTAGTACTGAAAGGTATAAAACAGTATTCCAAAATCTAGTTCAAACTTATATTTTATCAAATTTTAAGAAAGTGTCAAGCCTGAACTGCGAAATGTTTGCGTGCTTGAGTTCAAGACATCAAGTTTAGAATTATAGATACCTATTTTGACATATTTGGATTTGAACACCCAGTCTAATAATCAAGTATGGATACATAAATGCTTTCATCCACGTTTTGGACACATTAAAAAGTTTTAACCTATTCAATCCAACCGAACGCAGGTTTATTGAAAATGTGCCAAATTTTAGGCTAGAACTTCATACTTTACTTGAATCCACACTTATTGGAGTTGATAGAGTAGGCCGAACGAGACTCAGATCTAGTAAAAAATAATCAGCTCAAGCTCAAGCTCAAGCCTCCTCATATCCACCACATGTCTAGGAACAATTTCATTTAGTTTTTACTCAAACTCCTTATATTGTACCCAAGAATCTTTCAATCAAACTCCTTGCTCCCCCATCCGAGTTGCGCTATCAACTTGTAAGATAATGTGTCAGCATAATCATGTTGGATCAAGTTATTCTTCTTCTTATTTTTTTTCCTGATCGAGACGATTTACTTTATTTTCTAAATTAAAAATGATGATGTATTTCATTATATATTTCAAAAGTAATTTTTTATTACATCCAAATTCGAAGAACTAATATTACAAAATGGTTGATTGAAACTTAATAAAAACTTAAGTTTTATTACCAAACGGATCATTAAATTTCCACGAGTTCATGTGAAACTGCGTTCTATAAGTGTTCATTGGATTTCCACCAGATCGTATGAAATTGCATCCTTTCCCGACTACACTAATCTTTATGTAGATTTGCCTAAAATTACATATGCTTGAGTATTACATAAATTAAACTAGATTCCACGAATTGCAATTTAAACACCCTGACCCAACTAACTTAAACTATTTTTACTTACAATTGTGTGCATGGTCGAGCCTCGTGAAGCTTTTATGATACTGAATGACGTAGTTGGTTGTCACCCACTCTTATTGTCTTGTCCTAACTCCCAACTGGACTAGGGGAATTATGGGATTTGAATCATTATTAGCTCTTTATGCTTCTTCCAAGTTCATCATTTTAGGCTATCAATATTTGTAGGATTCACAAAACAAGCCCGAATTTTGGTTTATCTCCTGCTTTCTGTCAGACCCAGAACGTGTTGAAAGTGTTATTGGGGTAAACGATTGCTTAAACAACTAGCAAGGGTGCAATCTTTTCTCAGAAATTTAAGTTATAGAAAGAACTAGCTTAGGGACGTGATGGGTTCTCAGTTTTTTGGCCAATGCAATTCTGTATAGTTGGGTAGTTTAGGACCCAAAAGACTGAAACCTGGAATTCTCGGTTTGAAACCTGCCAAAACCCCAAGCCTGAACGTTGCCAATCTCAACAACAAGATATATGGGTCTTCAACTCCGATGTCTAGAATGATAAATTTCAAAACTGAGTCCAGTTTTGAATCAAGAATCTCAAGTTTCAATGGCGACAAAAATTTTGGTCAAGCAAATATGAGAGGTTGCAAGTTTAAAAGAGGTTTGATTCTGAGGCCTAAGTCGGCGTTGAATGTGGATAAAGAGATGGATATGGTGGTGTGATGATAATCAAGGTTTCTCCATTAACCTACACTTAGATGCAACAAAATACAGAAGCTAGATGAAGAACAGAAGGTGCGAGAAGAGGTACCTAGAGATATTGAAGAAGAAGAGAGATAAGTGTTGGTTTATGCCCTACAACTAATCACTTTGGTTGTAGATTAGTAACAAATTATTTAAAAGGCATTCTTTATCTTATACATATTTAGATGTATATGATAAAGTCCATAGGATAATTGTACATTACAAATGAAATTATAATAAGATTATAATTATGAGATTCACGTTGCATTTTGTATTATTCCTAAATGTTCCCAGTCATTATTCTATTAAGATTGGACATTAATAGAACGTAAAAAGACTAGCATATATTTTATTTTTTCTTACGAAGGAAGTAGTTGATCTCATAGGCTAAAGTATAGAGATACTTAAATAAATGTATGGGTGCTTGTTCGAGAACAAGTCCACTTAACAATCCCAATATGAGCAATCTATTTGGAACATTACTGATATATCTATGAAATTCTCATTTTGATGATTGTATAAGTGATCATTTGACTTGAGGTCACCAAAGTTATCTTGTATAAGGATTGTTATATTTTGATACTATTTATGACCTATTTAATCATGGGTCAGTCAAACGATAGTCATTGGATGTAGTCTAAATTATATGGAGATAAATGTGTGATCAAGATAGGATTCATCACACTAAAGTAATTAGGAAGAATGTTCTATTGTTCTCGATTAGTATTGATTCGATAAATCATTGGTCAAAGTGGAATGATGTTTTGTGAATAGTTTACAAATGTCCTTAATTGAATCAATAGCTAATGGTGGAGAACTAATTGATTGGACTCAAAATAGAGTTGACATTAATTCCATACTCTACGTCTAATAAGAACATTGTATGATGAAATTATTAAATTATACGAAAATCATATATAGAAAGGTTAGTCAAAACTACATTGACATTCTTAAATATTTGGGTGATCATGATACGTTGCTAGACGTCAATCTTGATCTATGATTATAGATCGTTTAATTAGAGAATTAAAACATATTTGGGAACCTAATAGGTCTCATATATAGACTGGGTTGAAGAAAGCAGAGTTAATTTAATCAAATTAGACTTGATTATAAAATTTGAAAAATTTTATGATTAAATATGAGATATTTAATAAATAAGGATTAATATGAGATATTGAATCTTATAGTTGGTATTTAATAAGCATTATTTGTAATTCTAATTAAAGTTTAACTGAAATTACAATTTAATTTTAGTCAAATTATTAAAACGTCTAAAGCTTATTATAAATAGGCTTAAGCTATATGAAGTTAGCACTTATTGCTTAACTCTCCCTATAAAAATTACAGAATTCTCTCAACTCATTTTATGGATATCGTTAGAGGTCGGACATTTTTGTAGCTATGGTGGTTGAGATAGATCAGTTTCAAAAACGATTTGAGGGATACAACAAGATAATGATCAAGCTTCAGAATAAGGTACAAATTTAAATTTACGCTTTATTATGATTACATGTTAATCATTTTATAGAATTCAAGTTGTCTTGGTTTTCAGGAAATCAAAATATAATAAAATTTTGTAATTATTCAGCTGCTATCAGAATTGGATCTTAACCTGGTTTCCCAACATTATCATCCACTAATAGAATAATAACAAAGTTGCATGACGTGTATGACATGAAATGGTTCTTGTTTGGTATCATACAATGTGAGCATCTTGTTTGCAAAATATATAAGTCTTACAAGTGATTAGTTTAAACATATAACACGTTTCTGTGGTTGCAAATTAAATCCCTATTCTACACTACATTAAATGACCTTGATGAATCATCAAACTCTCTTTTCTCACTCGTTTTCTTCTTATTTGGATAGTCCTTTTTTATTTGTATTTTTTGTTCATACTTGTAGCACCACAATTGTTGATTTATTCAACTGGTAAAAGTTGCTCCTTTGCAACCAAAAGGTTACAGATTTGAATAACAGAAATAGCCTATTTATAAAAACACCAAGGTAAGATTGTATACATCGATGACCCTCCCCAGACTCCCAAAAAACGGGAAATCTTGTGCATTGAGTAAGTTAACTTATAACACCACAATTGTTGATTCATTCTTGGGTTTAGGTATATAAGTAATTTTAAATGAGTCATCCTTATTATGTTTCTCTTACAGCCTTAATTTTTCCTTACATATAACTCTTCACATTGAAAGCTTTCATTAGTGTTTAATTTTCGTTAGTTATGAGCTAATAGCATTGTGATGGTGTTTTTCTCACAAAATTTCTCCTTGCTTGACGTAAGTATGATCATCAAATGTTCACAAGAAAGTGGTAAAGAACAAAGTAAAGTTGTCATTTTATCTTTATCTACAATAGTCACCTTAAGTCTTAATATGTGGTTGACTATTTAGTTGAACACATCGATATATTATTTTTGATATGTTACTTCCTAGATATTCCGTTTGTATAATTATAATTTATTTACACATTATTTATAAGAGACTTTGACATATATCAACTCTCTTAATTCTTTCATATTTCCACAAGAACTGCAATATCCATCATAAGATTCATAACCTTACTTGTCAACTATAGTCATATGGTTCTAGTTACTCGTGTCTACAACTCTTCCTAGTTGAGATCATCCATATGTTTAAAGTCATACTTTCGTAGATATTTCATAATGCCTTAACAATAAATCCTTCATTTATGTTGTCATAGTCTGAAATTTGTATCCCGATTAAACTTTGTAACTAGATTTATTGTTACCTCAATAGATTATGTGGGATAAGCATATGGTAGAAAGGGAGTAAACAAATAAAAATATAAAAATTTTTTAATGAGATTTCACTAATTTAAAACACTTATATGCTCATAAGCAAACACCCTATTCTTCTATTAGCATTTCAAGGTGTTGGAAAAAATAACAGAAATAATTAAATTTAAATGGCTTATCTAAATGCAAGGCGTTGTGAAAAATTATTACTTTAAGTTGAAAATTCCTCCTCTATAATGTAGCAAGATAATGAGATCTGACCTCAAGATTAACGCCTCCTCTACCAGTTTTAGTGTACTCCAAAAACTATCTCCATGACTAAAGAAAAGACAAAACATAAGAGGAAGAATCCAGCAAAAGATGTACGTAGTATGGAGCAATATGTGACAAGTAAGAAAAATAAAAGAAATGTGTAAGATGTTGTATCTAAAGAAAATGAAAAGCACGGTAGCCAGAGAAGAGAAAAAAACCCAGAAGAACAAAGGAGTATATCATAACATATTATGGTGAGCATTGTATAATAATGGAGGTAATAACGTCCTGAATGTCATTGATAATAAAAAGATAAAATGTTAAGAACATTAATAATAATAAAGGGATGAACGTTGTGATAACTGATAAGCAAATGTTACAAGTTTTGGAACAATCATCAATGACAATAATCCTCCACTTGGTCCAAAACTTGAGATACAACATGTAACAATTTAGGGGAAAAATAAGCAAACAACTAGGTGAACTAAGTCTTGAACCCAGTATCCAAGAAATTTGGAAAATAGAACTTGCTAGAGAAATAACATCCTCAAAATGTCATGGTCTCATGATCGCTTTGGAGAGATAGCCTAAATACTCTCATAGAAGGGTGATTAGCCTCCCACAATCACGTAGGTGAGTCCATCAAATGTGTATTTTTCACACCACCCAAATTTGGATTATGGAAGTCACTAAGGATTAAACAATCCAATCTCATCAAATGTAGTAAATTCATGCTAGGGACGCTATTCAACAGCTGAATATATCTCAGTATTATTCCACAAATAATGTACAAGTAAGTAGTCACCATATAACTTCGTTTGACCTATTGAACTTGGTTTCCCAAAATGAGTGTCCATCACGAGGTTACTACATAATTGGGCTCAACCCATCCCTTTAGCATGCTTTAAAACTAGTTTCCTACTCAAAGCTTTTATAAATGGATCTGCTCTCTGACTAGACATAGTCCTGAGCGATTACACCATGGTTAATTAAAGTTTAGACAATTTTATGTGTCAATCTGATATATCTATTTTTGCCATTATATGCCTTGTTCTTGACAACATGAATGGCAGTCTACGAATCACAATGAAGAAACACAAAAGGAATTGTTCTTTCCCAAAGCGAGATATCTTATAAGAGATTCCCTAGCTACTCAGCTTCCCATTCTGCCAGTTCCAAAGCCATAAACTCAGCCTCTATTGTTGATCTCACAATACATGTTTGCTTGGGTGACTTCCAAGACACTGTAGCTGTTGCCAAGGTAAACATGTAACCATTTGTTGAGTGTATATCATCACTCTTGTAACCTAGTTAGTATCAAAATACCCCAGCAATATAAGAGGATGACCACTTAAAAATAAACTATAATGTACAGTATCTTTCAAATATCTCAATAAACGAATCAATGCATTCTAATTCTCTTGACTAGGATTATGAGTATACCTACTAAGTCTCCTCAAATAGTATGTAATATTAGGATGAGAATAGTTTATCAAGAACATCACACTACTAAGAATTTTAACATACAAAGTTTGGTTTACACTATCACCAAGATTTTTTTTAAAGCACACTAGCATCATAGGGAGTCTTGACTAGTTCAACATCATAGTAACTAAAATTTTGCAGAATTTTCTCAACATAATGAGTTTGATTCAACCTAAAACCAGAGTTAGACCTGTTAATTTTAACTCCTAAAAATAAAGTCCACAGGTCCAAGATTTTTCATATCAAAGGAAGACTTTAGCAAACTCTTGGTAGTTCAATGACAGATAAGCTAGTACAAAAAATAAGCATATCATCCACATAAAGAGTTATGATCACACAACCATTGGCATTAAATTTCACATAAATGTAAGAATCAGTATCACAAAAGGTGAAACTATGTTTGAAAATCTCACTTTCAAATTTCTCATACCACTGTTTAGGAGCTTGTTTAAATTTATACAAAGACTTAACCAACTTAGACCCCTTTTGCTCCTGACTAGGCACTCTAAACCCCTCGTGCTTGACTATATAAATTTTTTTCATCTAGATCACCATCTAAGAAAACTGTTTTAATATCCATTTGGTGCACATAAGCTTAAACATCGAGGCAATAGCAAACAAAATCCTTATAGATGCAATTTTAGTAACAGGAGAGTAAGTATAAAAAAATTCCAATCCTTTCTTTTGTTTAAAGCCTTTAATCACAAGTTTTGCCTTGAATCTCTCAATGGTTCCTTCAAGTCTTAATTTCTTTTCAAAAATCTACTTATACTTGAAAAATTTATATCCTCGAGGTAGATCAACTAAAACCCAAGTTTTATTAGACATGATTGACTCTAACTCACTATCTATGACTTCCTTCCAAAATGTAGCATCCATAGATCTCATTTCTTCCTTATAAGTTTTAAAATCTTCCTCAATAACATAAGTCATCACAAAATTGTCATATATCTCCACAGGTTTTTTCACCACAAAGGACGTAATAAAGTCATAATCAAAATTGATGGGTACTCTAGCTCTTTTACTTCTCCTTAGTGCAACAATTTCCTCTTCCTTTATGTCGTTATTGGTAGAATAACTAGGGAAAGATTCTTTAGGTGCTTGCCCACTCACCTTTATAAGAAATACATCCTAAAAAAAACCACATCTCTTGACTCCATAATTGGTCTATAGGTGCTAGATCCCTGTTTCTTAACCATAAATCTATAAGCAACATTATTAGAGGTAAATCCCACAAAAATTGAATTAATAGTCTTAGGCATAATTTTCTTCCTCTTATGTTCAGGTAGAGAAACTTAGCAAGACACCCCCACACTTTCAAAAAAAACAAGTTAGGTGGATAACCTTTTCAAATTTCATAAGTGGTTTGATCTAGTTTCTTATAAGGGGCTCTATTTAGAACATAACAAGCTGAAAGAATAACTTCCTCCTATATAAAATTAGGTAATCCTGAGGAAATTAACATTGCATTCATTATGTCCTTAAGTGTTTAATTTTTCCTCTCGACTATTCCGTTTTGTTTAAGTGTATAAGGGGCTGAAAGTTCATGAATTATACCAACTTTTTGCACAATAATCAGTAAGAAAAATCAATACTATACTCACTATCTATATCAGACCTTAATCTCTTAATTTTCCTTTCCAATTGTTTTCAACCTCAACTTTGTACTTCACAATGATCTTAGGAAATTATGTATCAATTCAAAAATTTCATGCAATTACTTTTTCACAAAACGTGACAAATTTAACGGATGGATACATCATCACGAAATCATCCACTACTAGGAATGGATCAAAAGATGTGAAGTGCAAAGAGCAAAGGACTTGTAGAATGTCAAGTTAATCTTATAGCACCAGTCCAGTAAATTGTAGCAGAATTTACCATTTATCAATGACAAGGATAATGTCATAATTTATGGCTTTAACTGAATTTTGCAACGAAATTTAGGGTTGCAAAAAGATGTAGCAGATAAAAAAACTACGCATAAGTGGACAATTTTAATATGAAAACATAATTACATTAAATTTCCCATGAGTTGACGACATTATTCAAAAGCTTTGTTGAACGAAAGTTTCTTAATGGGTCAAATTAGATTGACAACATTTTTGCATGACTTAACCCTTAAATAACAAAATTAAATTTGCAGATTATGTTGGATGTATAAAAACAATTATAGGTTGAACTTTAGTATATTCAATGTGGAATTCATAAAAGTCATATATCATGTATAGCAAATCCTTTTGTAATGTCAGATATTGAATTATCCGTACAGCCAAGTTTCATCAATAGATTCAGTGAACTAGTACCACCTAAAAATGATGACTAGTTTGAGGAATAATTCACATACCCGTCAATGGATATGCATCATATTTCTACAATTAAGCTAAGTAAATTCAACTCAACAACCTATATCCTATATGAGAACATGAAAAATATGACTAAGGTATATGCCTAAAAACATATTAAGCAATCTAACTATAGATTTTATAAGATGTAAATCAGTATTAAGAAATCTTTAGCATCAGTTTACTTTAACGCCGCCATATACAATATCAACAATTAGTAATAGTAGCATCAATGGCATCCGTATCTTGAAAGATATCTAATGAAATACCCTCTAACTGTAAGAACACAGTAATTTCCAACCAATAGTAGCAATTCCAAAAAAATAGCAAGAATAGAAAAAATCCCGACGAAGAGTAAGCAAAACAACACAATTTTTGACAACAGTAGTAATGCAACAAATGTTTTCGACTTAGATTATTATCGAAAATAGCATAATTAATTAAATTGGAACGATTTATCTGAATGTAAGGCATCGTGAAAAATCACTGTCCTAAGTCAAAAAATTTCCCTCTACAGAGCAGTAGGATAACGAGATCCAACTCTAGGGTTAATGCCTCATCCACCAACTTTGGTGCACTCCAAATGGTAGAGTAGGAACCGTCTCCAGGATTAAAGAAAAGACAAAACATAAGAGGAAGAATGCAACAAAAAGATGTACTTCATATGGAGCAATATGCGAGAAGCAAGAAAAACAGAAGAAATGTGTAAGATGTTGTAAATGGAGAAAACGAAAAGCACGACAGCTAGAGAAGAGAAGAAAAACCAGAAGAACAAACGAGTGTATCGTATGTATAAAAGGAGAGGAGAGCTTCATACGTTAACTAGTAATAAAGACATTAAAATACATTAAAGTACTATGATGAACATTGCATAATAATGGAGGTAATAACGTCATGAATGTTATTGATATTAAAAGGTAAAGCGTTAGGTACATTAATATAATAAGGGATGAATGTTATGATAAGCAAATATTCCAAATTTTGGAACAATCACCAAGACAAGGTTCCACACTCGAGCATAAGAAACATAAAACAACTTCTTATGTTTTAAACATTATTAATTATCTCCTATGATGTTATTTAACTATCACACAATTATTTTTATCATATTTTGTTAGTTTCTTTTTTAAACTTTAAAAAAAATGTTGTACCAAAATTTAAGAATTTCAATACTTCCATCATTTTGAAAAAATAGATGGAGTCAATTGTGTAATAGCTAAATAACATCTTAAGGATAAGTGTTAGTGTCTGAAATATGATAATTAAAATAAAAAATGTCAAACTCTAAGGAGTCCCATCATATTTAACCCCTCTTTTATTCTTTTGGGGTGCTCTTTTGTTTACCTTTTTACGATTGCTCTAAGCATATTATAGCCAGTCAATCCAATTAAAAGGATTCTAATATCTATCTTTGAATTTTTGCATCCTTATGTGTTTGTGTACAAGCAAAAAAAGTTAAAGAGTTTAAATGGACCGTCTTCATAAATCATGTAGTGGGCAATATGGGGCCATACCATTTAATGCCTTTTGACACAAAAGGTTATGTGTCAACTTATAAAATGATATTTGCATCAAAGATCAAGGACTCATTAGATTCTCTTTCTATGCAAGATCTTTATAAGTAACACTCAGTATAAATTTTGTTGACACGTAAAGTTTAGAAAAATTCAATTATGTATATATATATATATATATATATATATATATATATATGTGTATGTATATATTTATATAGTACTAATGAAAAATAATGAGCTTGTTAAGTTTCAAAAGTATTATTTTGAGAATTAACGTTGAAGCAAAAAACAATTATAGAGAGGAATTAAGTAGTAAATAAAATATATACTTTACAAAGTGGAAGGAAAATCATCTCCCATAATATATATTTACCTTCATCCTTGATAATTACTATTAATAGATATCATAGCTATCTAAGAGATTCGAAACTCTCTTGATCAGGATGACATATCCTCTGTACCCTCTATTTTGTTTCAACTATGTTTTATTTTATCTCAATCATATATTTACATGAATCACATAAATATATGACTGAAATAAAGTTAATCACATAAATATATGACTGAAATAAAGTTAAATAACACCGGAACATAATAAAGGTACAGATAATCTGAGGGCTTGACCAGGGGTTTTAGTGTGGACCGCAACAATGAACGTTCCACCTATTTAAAGGACCACCTAATAGAAGTACATTATTATTGCTACCCTACCGACCAAACTATCAGTGCACAAATCACACGTGCTCTGTCTTTGAAAGATCCCATGGAGTAGGACCCATCCTAGACGCTCACACCAAATCTCTGACCCTCTAAATCACACCGTACCTCAGCCAATCCAATCCTTGATCTCTTCAGATCAAATTCCATCCACACGTTCTGTTGATGGTGATGTCCAATCACGTAAGCCTCCACGCCTAACAAGTCAGAGTTCCCAAACGATAGGCAATGCACCGAATCACTACCCCTTACTTCACGCGGAACCCTGTACAACACCCTCTCACCCGACACCGTCATCTCCGCCCCTTGAAACACCAAACTCACCGTCGGTACCCACTGAGTCACGACGGGTTGACTCAGTGGGACCAGGAAACACAGGTCCATAGCTCCTTGAAACACAAAATTCTCATCCTCTAAAACCCTCAAAACCCCGCTGGTTTGGTTCAAAAACTCGGCTCTTAGAACCGAGTAAGCGGGACCGAGAAGGAACGTGAATTGGGTTCCCGAGTCGACCATGGTCTGACCCGCCCCAGTATGGTCCGGTTCAAAAACGGACCTGGGTATTGGCAACAACTTACCGGACACTTTAATTCCTTCAAGTTGAACCGTGTATGCAACCCGGTCAAAGTAAGGTAACGGAGTTGAGATTTGGACTAACGGAGTGTAATTTAACGGCAATATTCCGGTGAAATTGGATTCACCGAGAAGTAATAGACCCGAAAAGTTTGAACCCGAAATGCAGTAGGAGAATTTCGGAAAACCCATCTGTGAAACGAAAGACAAAGATCCGCGGTTCATACCCATTAACCCGGTGGTTCTCGAGTCCTCGTCGGAGTTTGAACTGAATAAAGAGTCCATGCAGCCGAAAACCGTCGTTGAGACGTCGGAGTTTCCGAACCGGAATGTGTCGGACGCTAAGTTTCCTTCAGAGGACGAAGCGTCGGCGTAGGAGAGAGTCGCATGGCAGAGCTTGTTAGAGTCGCACGAAGCGGGTATGGTGAAGTCCCGGGTTCTGGTCGTGCAGGTGGGCGAAGAACAGGGCACCGGTCGATAAGTGGTCGAGCGGTTTGGGTTGAAGGCGGATGGATAATTCTGGGTTTTGTTGCAACGAAGCCACGAGAGCTCGCTTCCGGTGTCGAGAACCATGGAGATGTTTTGCGGCGGTGTACCAACGGTGAGAGATACGGTGAGTGTCACGTTGTGATGGAACGTAAGCTTGCTTGCTGATCGTGGCACCGACACGGATCCAACAACTTGAGTTTTCATTGGCAAAACGAGAGCTTCTGGTAAAGAGAAGCAGAACTTGGAATCTGAAACCAGAATTATTACTATAGTGTATAAAATGGAAAAAGATTGAAACTTTAGAAATGGGCATGTGCAGAAATTGCAGAGAATGTCAGTAGAAACACTAGTCATGCTGTTCATTGGTGGAGTGGAAGAGACAGTTAGTTAGTTGTGTGTAAACCAGCGGAAGAAATCTTTACTCTGGTGAAGGGAATGTGGGAATATAGTTCAGATTGTTTTAAGCAGAAATGGGATAGTGTTATGTTGTGGGTTTTGGAGACAGATTTAGGGATCTGAGAAACAACAGAAACAAGCTTTCGGTGGAATGTATCTGCAGGTGTGGAGTGGATTTTAGCTGAAAAGAGATGAAGAGAAAAGAGTAAAAGAAGTACCTGCAGAGTGGATTTTAGCTGAAGAGAGATGAAGGGGAAAGAGTGAAGAAGTTGTACTATGTCGTGTCTTTGACGATTGGAAACGTACAAACTTGCTTGTTTTTGTTGATTACTTGTCGGGTAGATCAGATATTACGGTTGAGTTGGTTATATAGCAGAAGTAAATGGCAACTACGTCAGGTAATATGGTAACCGGTTTTAGAATGGTTGCTAAATACCATGAAACAAGTAAACCAAAAGTATCTGTCCTGTTGTTTGATAAAAGATCGAATCTTTGGCAATTAATGATGAATCTAATCGGTCACAGAGTGACATTGTTTGCTGTTACCTGTTAATCTGTAACGAATTTAAGGGGACCTTTCACTGCATTTACTGCATTATATGCTTTTATGTGGTGAAGCAACCATCTCCCAGAAGGAAGATGAAAAAAGGTGACCATGCACGTGCTTTGGTACTAGACTATGGTCAATTTTCTGGACGATATAATGGAAACCGATCAGTGTAAAAGCAAGGAATAGTCAAGTGATGGCACATGCACTGCTGAAGTGTTTAATGACACGGGATCGTGGCTGGGTCCATTTAAGTACATAGGCTAAGATTAATGCTTCCCATACTAAGTTTGTTATATGACAAAAAAAGGCTAAATCTTCGTTCCCTAGAAGTTGCCTTCAGATTGTTTGATAGATTCTGTCACCAAATATTAACCACCAGCAGTTCACTGGGCTGTTACTTTCAAGGATCATTTGTGTGCAGCATGAGAAAGAATATGAAACGGTGCTCTGCCTGATACTGGAAAGAGTAAGCTTCAAAGCAGCAGTTTAAGTGCATAGCTTATTGATTTCTGTAACAAACTTCCAATATTTTATGTGTCAGGATCAGCACAATTTCTCAAGCATTGCAATGATTTCTAGTTGAGGGGCAAGTTGTAGTCTGTATATGCATGTGAATACATTATGGGATGAAGGATGGGTAAGGAGTCTCAAGTAGCCATATGGATGCTCTTGTCTTCTCTTCTATCTTTATGAGTAGATAAAGACCATAATGAAACTATAGTTTCAGAGCAGCGTTTTGGTAGGCATTCATAGATATGTCTGTATTTACACCTTTGTTTTGGACAACTGCTAACATTGGTTCATTTTAGCCCCACATCTGAGTTATCATAGTCAATCGTTTTTGTGCATTTGTGGATCTTCAACATATTGGAAACTATACCTTTGTCTTTATGTTCCCAGTCCACTGGTCCCCTAATTTTTGAGTGCGTTAAAAGCGATTCAAAGTTAAACGACAAGCTCGGCTCAAGTAATCATTGAGACTTTTACATAATGCAAACCAAACTTCCAACATTTGAAAATATTTGAGAAGTCGTTGTGATGATTTAAACTCAAAGACCTTTAGTATTTGAAGGTACTTAAAAGAGTTCTTAACCACTTGGACCAACACTGAGTTGGGTGGTCCACAAATTATTATGCTGATTCAATGGGTAGATGGCCATTGTAGGAGAATTGCAGCGATGCGGCTGTGAAAACTGATTTTAAAAGGCTGTTGAGAATAAAAGAAAGAATCGGGTTTTTGAATTTGGAAAAACTCTCTACACTTTATTAATCTTTCAAGCCTTTAAATAATGAAAGCTTACAAACATTCCTACTTAAAATCAACTACTATAACCGAAAGATAAAGCTAACTGCAACAGATAAGAACAGTTGCAAATGATCTGCTAAAAATAGGAATTAAAGTCTTTTATTGAAACTGAATAAAAATCCTACTAGAACTGAAATTCTAGCTTATTGGAAACTGAATGCCAATGCTCAACACTACTCCTTGGCATTCTGGTGACAAACTCTTCAAAGTTTCAAAAAAGTTGCTCCTCCTGTGTGTAAACTTCATCTGATATATGTGATTGTTGAGAGTGACAATCGTTGTTTTTAAATTTGCAAACCTTAGTAACATGTTCAAGTTGTTTGCATGTACCATACATTGCATCAGGCCTCCACCAATAATATTTTTCAAGATGAGTAGTCTTACTGCAGTATGCACAAGGTGGGAATTCGCAGCTGTTGCTCTTATTCTTGTTGTTGAAATTCTTCTTCCCTGTTTTAGCTTGATTTGAGCCATGGTGGGATCTTTGAGTAGAGGTGGCACTGGTCTATTTTCTGTTACAACTTCCCAAAGATCAAAGACTGCATTTTTACTGACTATATTTGATAGTTTTCACCATTAAAGATTTCTGGAGGATTTAAAGCAATGCTACTAGATGACATTTTGATTATGACTTAAAAGAAATGTTTAAAAATAGATGTAGATATGCTGCTGCAAAGTGTTTAAAACAAGTTTAAAAGAGGTTTTAAAAAATTGTTCAAAAGACAACAACAAACAAGTTGAAAATATGATAAAGTTTCTACTGTAAAATTATTTAAAAACATATTCAAAATAGTAGCAATAGCAAGTTTAAAACAGAAGTATGTAAGCTACTAAGACTAGATCAAAATAGCTGCAATAGTTAAAAATTTTGGACGTTGGTTTTGTGATTCAAAAAAACTAGATCAAAAGATTTTTTTTGTCTATAAGACCAACTAAGGCTCTGATATCATGTTGGAGAATTGCATAAAAAGGCTGTTGAGAATAAAAGAAAGAATCGGTTTTTGAATTTCGAAAAACTCTCCACACTTTATTAATCTTTCAAGCCTTTAAATAATGAAAGCTTACAAACATTCCTACTTAAAATCAACTACTATAACCGAAAGATAAAGCTAACTGTAACAGATAAGAACAGTTGCAAATAATCTACTAAAAATAGAAATTAAAGTCTTATACTGAAACTGAATAAAAATCCTACTAGAACTGAAATTCTAGCTTGTTGGAAATTGAACGCCAATGCTCAACACCATCTTCAATGAAAAGGAAATCGGTAGTAAGAAGTGACAGTTGATATTTACATGATAATAATGTGAGGCTGTATCTCAACGAGTATCTTTATGTCAGTTTCTCTTTTACTGTCAAAAACTTCATGTCCTTTCTGCAGGTTGAAATGTGAAAATATGTTGTAACAACATTCTTCCTCTTGCACTATATAGTCAACACATGGAGAGCCCATTGCAATGAATAAGGTAATAAATTGCTGATGTCATTTGGTCCACTGTGTGTGATGACCGTTGGTACTGAAATTCAACTGAATTCCGGTAAGATCTTAATCCAAAACTAGTATGAATTCTGTTTCTTTTGCGAGTGATAAGAGCTTTGAAGGCTATTTTCACCTTAAAGTTGCTTGAAAATGTTTTACTATGGCTTGTTTATTTTCCCATTTGATTCCTGGCAACCTTTGACTTGTTTCTGTGACCTGCTTCAAGGGTAAATTTTGTGTGTGTGCTGAGATTCCCTCTTTTTCAATCCAGTAAAGAAAGAGACAGAAATAATCAATCTGCAGAACTTATCACGTGAATATGGTTAACATGGTTACTCCGACTTACATGTGAGGTGTACCGAATGGATACTTTTGCCAGTGGGGTCACAATCTCTCAAAGAAGCTGCAGTATCAGAAACAAAATGAAATCCTACACTCGTGTTGTGTCATAGTTGCAGTTGTCAGCAGCAAAGATAAATTGATAGATAGTTATCTCTGTAGTATCAAGCCAATGTCCAACAGCAACAAACAATTAAGAATATATTCAGATAAGTTAATACAGATTCAATTTGCCTGGTTTGTATAACTGATGAGATTCTTGACAAGTCTTTCATGGAAGAGTAAAAATTTGAAGAACTGCATGACCTGAAAAACTGAAACCAACGTTTCAACTTCTACAGGTAAGTTTGTGAGGTCTAGGACTGTTAGTTCCACGTCGGTTGAATCAGACCACAATCCCAACCATAACAAGACAACATACAGATCATGTTTCCTGGTTCCTTAATCTTGGGAATATTTCTGGGGTGATAGAATGTGCAGAAAGACTTGCTTTCTTATACCATATAACCATAGGAACATAGCTCCTTGAATGTGCACACATTGACAATCAAGAAGCAGAAATTTGAAACATGAGCATAGGACACAAAAGAATTCAGATCACTTCTTCTAGACCAGAAACTAACATTTACTAATACCTTCTTTGTTAGCACTTCACCTATTTGTTAACAGAAGAGTGGTGTGTGTGTGGTACTTGGAGGGACGTGCAGGCATTAAAGTGACGTGGGTGTGGAGCTTTAAAGATGGTGTGTGTGCGGCAGTGTTATGGAGTATTGGTGCGCGTCTCTATCTACATTGAATATTTATGTTGAATATAACATTTTCTCTTGAAAAGAAAAAGACCTAGACCTATTGGCATTATTCGTTTCACTCAAATTCAAAGAAGCATTAAATGCCTTATTGCTTACATGATTATCATGTAAACATAGAGAAGCAACTTATGTGTGTTGGGTGTTCTGGTCTTTATATGTTGTGGGTTTTATAAAAGGAGGTGTGGGTGTTAATTAGGTTAAGGTTTTGGAGAGACAAGTTGTGTTGAAGGAAATCTCGTATCGGAGTGAGCTTTTAATTTTTCCAGATCTTCTTAAAGATAACATTGCTGGAAATTTTTTTCAGTGGTGTGGTAGAGTTGGATTTGGTATGGGTAGTATTAACGGCAGCTGCAACTTGGTTTTGGAATGTGCATGAATCAATCGATTTTTGGGTGATCAACTTTCTGATCTATTTCAGATTTCAGAGGAGCTGAAGTTATAGGGAAGTTGTCTGTTTTTCTGTCTCAATTGTATTATGTTTTTATTCTTAGTTGATTTATCATTTGAGTTATTTTTATTAATTTTCTTTTAATTAAAAGTGTTTAGAAAAATCCTCTGACGAAGTTAACACGAATCGGTTGTGTTATTGGGTGTGAAATTTTTTCACGAAAAGTGAGGTTGAGAGATAGTGTCAAGGGTTGAATAATGTCGACTCAGTAGAGCCTTGGATATATCTATTGTACTTCGGTGAAAATTATTAAGTTGAATGAGAGACCCGCAGATATAGGCAAGGTGTGCCGAATTGCGTTACCAAATTTCTGGTATTTTTATTATTTCGATTTTGTTTGTTTTTATTTTGTTGGTGCCAAATAAATTTGCAGAAAGTTTGTAAAATAATTAACACTTTGATTTTTCAGAAAGAATAATAAACAAAAT
>JANTPM010000006.1:0-10494 GCA_025434745.1 Erythroxylum divaricatum
GAATGTCATGTATGCATGTACAGTTATTTCATGTGCACAGATTTCACTGGTCACTAGTACCAGTATGCATGGACAATACGAATAAATCCATATCAATCTCTTCCTATACCAATTTACTATTTTACCCTTCCTATCGGGGGTAGGATGTTACAGCTTTAGTTGATAAAATGCCAGCTGCTGCAAAGGAATTGATTGCCAACATGGCCTCCAACACTCAACAATTCGGAATACGTACTGGGCATGGATCAAAAGGCGTGAAAGAAGTGAATGTGACCACGTTGGAGAAGAGATTAGATGACCTTACTTCTTTGGTGCGACAATTGACAGTCACGGAGAAAGAAGAAGCAAAGGTATGTGACATATGTTCAATGTTAGGACATTCTATTGATTTATGTCCGATTTTGCAGGAGAAAAACACAGAGTAGGTGAATGTCGTGGGAGGATTTGCTGAGCCGATTTAAAGAAAGTATGACCCTTTTTTTAATACCTACAATCTGGGGTGGTGCGATCACCCAAGCTTGCAATATAGGAATCCTCAAGGACAGCAAACGACCACAAATTTCCAGCAGTATAAACAACCATATGTGCCTCGGCAAAATCAAAACATAACACCCCATTCCGAAGGTAAGTCCTCTTTGGAAGATATAGTTCAATCTTTGGTCACTAACTCTTTGACGTTTTAGCGTAATACAGAAGCAATTATCAGAAACATTGAAAATCAAATGAGTCAAATGGCAACTGTCATAAATCGATTGGAAGCACTAAATTTTGGAAATTTTCCAGCACGACTGGAGATTAATCCAAGACAAGGTGTGAAGGCTATCACATTGCGGAGTGGTAAGGAACTTTAAGAACCACTTCCGAAAGTTTCCAGATGATAGGTAGAGGAAGAAATCACACAACCAGCACCTTCACAACCAAAATTGACGCAAAAAGAGCTATAAAACAAGGTGATTCCCCCTCCTTTTTCGAGTCGATTTGCAAAAACAAAGAAGGAAGAACAAGAGAACGAAATTTTGTAGACTTTTCGAAAAGTTCAGGCAAATATTCTTCTACTTGATGCAATTAAACAGATTCCACGATATGCTAAATTCTTTAAGAAGCTTTGTACGTCAAAGAGGAAATTAAAAATTTGATGAGAAAGTGCAATTGGGAGACAACATTTCAACAATTTTGCAAAAGAAAAGGCTTCCACTGAATTGTCAAGATCCAGGTATGTTTACTATCCCATGCCAAATTGGTGATTTGTAGATTAAAAGAGCTATGTTAGATTTAGGTGCATCCATAAACGTTATGCCATACGATGTGTATAAATCTTTAAATATTAGACCTCTTAAAGAAACTAACGTAGTGATTCAATTAGCAAATCGCTTAAATGCTTATCCGAAGGGTGTGATAGAAGACATATTGGTTCAAGTAGGGAACATGTTTTTTTCTACTGATTTTTACATTTTACAGATGGGCACTGATGACGCATCTTCCTCCACTCCGATCTTATTCGGAAGGTCGTTTTTTAAAATGAATAGAACTAAAATAGATGTTCATGATAGATCTTTAACTATGGAATAAGTTCAATATTTATAATACCATGAAAATTTCGAATGATGAACAATCTATTGTTTCTGTGTATTTTCTTGATACATGGATGTAGAAGAATTGGATTTTAAAAGACAAATTTGGGCTTGGAATAATCCTTAAAGAAGGAAACACATCACAAAGAAGTGAAGAATTGTTATTCTTTACTGAACAAATGGAAAAGGAATCAACGTGGCAAGGAAGTGAGGAGTCGACATTATCCAAGGAACAATTGGAAAACTCATCTCATTGCCAATAAAGGGAGAAAATGACATTGACTGGTGAACCAATGGAGACGCCATCTTGCATGGAGACAACCGAACCTCTTCTCCAACAAATAACGTCCATTGAAACGTCTAGAAATTTGGACAAGTTGTTGCCATCATTAATCAGCCCGCCAACATTGGAATTAAAGAGCTTACCTAGTCATTTAAAATACATCTTTTTAGGTGAGAAAGATACGTTGCCTCTTATTATTTCTAATATACTTTTAGATGTGCAGGAAAGTCAGCCGGTTAATGTATTAAAGGAGAATAAAGAAGCTTTTGGTTGGACAGTAGCTGATTTGAAGGGTATTAGCTCCACTATCTGCATGCACCGAATCTTGATGGAAGATGAAGTGAAGGAGGTGAGGCAACCACAACGTCGTCTAAACCCACCCATGATGGAAGTGGTAAAGAAAGAGATTTTGAAGCTTCTTAACACGGGCATCATTTATCCGATTTCGAATGGTAATTAGGTAAATCCGATCCAGGTAGTTCTGAAGAAAACTGGTGTGACTATAATTGAAAATAGCAATGGTGAGTTAATACCGACTCGTGTCCAAAATGGTTGGAGGGTATGCATAGATTATAGGAAGCTTAATTCTGTTACTAGCAAGATCATTTTTCACTTTCATTTATTGATCAGATGCTTGAAAGACTTGCAGGTAAATCTCACTATTGTTGTTTAGATGGCTATTCAGGATATCATCAGATTTTGATGGCAGTTAAGGATCAGGAGAAGACAACCTTCACATGTCCGTTCGGCATCATTGCTTACCAAAGAATGTCATTTAGGTTATGCAATGCACCCGCGACATTTCAATGGTGTATGGTAAGTATTTTCTCCAATCTTGTGAAAAATTGCATGGAAATTTTTTTGGATGATTTCACGGTATATGGGGAGTCTTTTGAAACATACATTGTCAACCTTCAAAAAGTACTAAAACATTACATTAAAACTAATTTGGCTTTAAATTATGAAAAGTGTCATTTTATGGTTGATCAAGGCATTATTTTGGGCCATATTGTTTTTCGCAAGGAATTGAAGTCGATAAGGTAAAGATAGAGGTTATTTGATCTTTATCTTATCCCGCGAATGTGCAGGAAGTTTGTTCTTTTCTTGGTCATGTAGGATTTTATTGACGATTTATCAAGGACTTCTCCAAAATTGCGCAACCTATGTGTAGATTGCTCTAAAAGACGTGAAATTTGATTTCGACGAGCCACGCAAAAGTGTGTTTGATGAACTCAAGGAGCGACTCACTACAGTGCCAATTATTCAGCCACCGCAATGGGACATGCCTTTCGAGTTGATGTATGATGTTTCAGATTATTTGATGTCGTTCTGGGCCAAAAAGTGGACAAGGTAACGCATGTTATTTATTATGATTTTATGACACTTAATGATGCGCAGAAAAAATTATTCTATGACAGAGAAGGAGTTTTTGGCGGTCGTCTTTGGATTGGAAAAGTTTCGGTCATATCTGTTGGGGACGAAGGTGATCATCTGTTCAGACCATACAGCTCTGAAATATTTGGCAAACAAGAAAGAAGTCAAGCCAACATTAATTAGATGGATATTACTAATCCAAGAATTTGATTTGGAAATCCTCGACAAGAAAGGAGCTGAAAATTTAGTGGCTGACCACTTAAGCAAGATCACACCAGGTACCACATCTGATGTTCTTCACGACAAATTTTCGGATGAGAATCTCTTTGCAATTCAACAGGTAATTCCATGGTATGTGGACATAGTGAACTTTTTAGTAACTAAATCTTTACCTAGTGATTTATCTAGAGCTAAGAGAGATAAAATCAAGCGAGAGGCTAAATATTACATTTGGGATGAGCCTTATCTTTGGAAATTTTGTTTTGATCAGAATGTTAGGAGATGTGTCACAGATGATGAAATTTCATCTATTTTACATTTTTGTCATTCATCTGTGTGTGGGGGCCACTTTGGCCCTAAAAGAACTGCTCAGAAAATGTATGTTTGGCCTAAGTTATTTTATGACTCTTACATGTTTTACAATTCTTGCGATCGTTGTCAATGAACAGGTAACTTGGGATCAAAGAATCAAATGCCACTGACGAACATTCTGGTATGTGAGATTTTGTATGTTTGAGGAATAGACTTTATGGGTCCTTTCCCTTCCTCCTTTGGTAAGAATTACATTTTGTTGGTTGTAGATTACGTTTCAAAATGGGTTGAAGCTAAGGCTACTATATCTAATAATGCTAAAACTGTTATTAATTTTGTTAAATCAAATATTTTTTTCAGGTTCGAAATGCCTCGAGCTATCATTAGTGATCGAGGAACCCATTTTTGCAACAATATTTTTGAAGCTTTGATGAAAAGATGTGATATCACACACCGAGTCTCTACCGCCAACCATCTACAGATAAGTGGGCAAGTCGAAGTGTCCGATAGAGAAATCAAATCCATACTAGAGAAAGTGGTGAATCCGAACCGAAAGGATTGGAGTCTACTATTGGACGATGCTTTGTGGGCATACCAAACTACGTACAAAACTCCCATAGGCGTGTCACCTTACAAGTTAGTTTTCGGTAAGCCTTGTCATTTACTTGTGGAAATAGAGCACAGAGCTTATTGGGCTGTGAAGCTGTTGAATAGGGATCAAGTGGAGGTTAGTGATAGTAAGAAATTGCAACTGCAAGAATTAGAGGAGATTCGTAATGATGCGTATGAAAATGCAAAAATTTACAAGGAAAAAAATAAAGCTTTTTATGATAAAATGATTTCTATTAAACATTTTTCTATCGAACAAAAGGTTCTTCTTTATCATTCAAAGCTTAAGTTATTTCTAGGAAAATTTCGACCTCGTTGGCTTGGACCATTTATTGATACTAACGTTTTTCTCATGGTGCGGTAGAAATTTAGAGTTTAGATACCTCTAAAGTATTTAAAGTTAATGGACATTGCCTAAAGCCATATTATGAAAACTTTTCGGTCGAGCGAGTGGAAGAAATAGAGTTGATACCCCCAACCCATTTCTAACTAGGTAAGTAACGAAACATGTCCAGCTAACGACTTTAAAGAAGCACATATGGGGGAATCCGTAAATTTTTAAAGTTTGTCTATGTTATTTATTTTTTTAACAATTTTTATTGTCATGTCATTATGTTTATTTCAGTTAGTTAGGAATTTAAATTCACATTTTCAGTAACTTTTTTTTTTGTTTTTCATCTTTTTATTTTTAAAAATTAAAAAACGAAAAAACAAAAGAAAAAAAAGAAAATGAAAATTTTGAATGTCCCGCCACCCCTGTTTTTCCCTCTTTATTTTCCCCCTTTTGTTTTCCCCAAATTTCTTCTTAAACTTTCATTCTCCGGCTGTAAAAAATCCCCACCCATTTTAGCCAATCACTCCCACTTGCCCACCACTAACTCACGTCACTCCTAGCCTTCCTTGCCAACTCACCCATCATCCCTAACTTGTGATTTTGATACTTGCGTTTTTGTCTTCTTCTTTTGCAAGCTGTCTTCCATAGAATTAGCATAATGCCCAGAAAGAAAAGTGAATCTCGTAGACTATCCATGCCCATACATTTTGCTGCTAATTTTTCTTCATCCCAACCCACTCCAAACACCACCGACCCACTTCTTGCAACAACCCTAACACCAACTTTTAATCCTCCACCACCACGAATACGCCAAAGCAAGAGGAGAGGTAAGGAGGTTGAAAACAAAAGTAAATAGACCACTCAAGTCGGGGGTTGCACCTCTTTCGTACTTCCCGAAGATATAACACGATTCGAACGGCTAAGTGAACGAAAAATTTATCCATGTAAGTCTATTCTTTCCAACACACTTGAAGCATTGAATGTTTATGATTCTTTCATGCAATTGATGGGTCCCGTTGGATGGAGTGCTTTTGCTAAAATAAATTGCCCTGCCTATGTTGAATTAACCAAGGAATTTTATAGCACCTTCCAATTTAATTGTGATAAAGAGTTTGATGTGTTTACGAAAGAGGTTGTTGAATTTCGATTGATGGGAAAAGAATTTGCATTTTTTTATTATTGAATTCAATGTTGCTATAGGTTTTGTTTCGACTGTTGAAATTGAAACTGAGATGTTTCGTAATGCTCAATGTGACTTTCATGAAGATTTCAATGCATCGGAGTTTTGGAATCAATGGTCTGTAGATCCAAATCCTTATAGTTCTAGCATTTCCAAAAATTATTTTCTCCGAAACCCGATTTTTAAAATCATCCATACACTGTTGGCATTCAATTTTTCTGGTCGTAAAAATGTTGCGGGAACATTGTCGAAAGTAGAATTTTAGTTCTTGTGGTGCATAGATAGGCACATTCCAGTGAATTTGGGTTTTTGGTTCATGACATAATTTCAATCCGTGTTGCAAAAGAAATCCAAACCTTTGATTCTTAGGTCCTATATCACACAATTGGCAATTAATTTGGAAGTGTTAGATCTTCATAACACTGATATGAATGTGGCTTGTGGTATAGAATAGTTGGATTTAGATTGCTTGTGCAGGATGGGAATTGTGTATCTTAGTCATGGCCACAGTGTTTTTACCATTCCCGACAACGAGAACTTCTGCAGCACGAAATCGGGCACCACTAGTTGAACCTAGTAACCACATACAACAGAACACCGATTTGGAAGCTCGTCTCAGTAGGATCGAACTGATAATGCACCGTTTGGAGCACAATTGGATGGCCTACTGGGAGCATGAAGGATTTCAACCGCCACATCCGCCAACACCTTGATTTCGACACTTCCATAATTGAGAAGCTTTCTTTAACTTTTTCCTTTATTTTGGTGCTTCTTTAACATTGAGGACAATGTTGGTCTAGGTGTGGGGGAAAGAATTGAAATTTTGGTGTGAAAATTTTCAAATTTTGTGTGAGTTTTATTGATTTTTGCATATGGTTATGCATGTTAAGCCATGAAGCTTTGTCATATTAGATTGGATGAGATTGGGTATATGCATGAAATTAAATTGGGCTAAGTGATTTTTAAGCTGAATCGTGTTAATTGATTGCGATAACTGATCTTATAGACTTAGTCAAAATTTTGACATTTGAGTGATAAGGAATGTGTGGAATTGAAGTGAATTCTTAACTTGAACCTGTGAGCAAAATTTGAGCATAAATGACATCATCTTTATGTCATGCTATTTATTTGAATTGTGTGATGCTCCTCTATTCATATTGCCTTCAGAACTTATATGGAACTGGTTTGAATTTGTTTGATCACATGAGATATAGAAATTATTAAGGCCTTCCATGTTTTTAAACCCTTTAGCTTAACAATGACCCACCTAATTATTTTCCCTTTGTAAACATTTTTTAGCCTTTATCCTTGTTTTTCAATCAATCACCTTATTTTAAAACCCAAAAATCCCATTAGCCTTTCCCCTTCACTAGTTAAATGAAACATTGAATAATTAGGGACTTTTGTATTATATTGTGTTCTGAGATATTTTTATAGGTACTTCTACTCATGTGTTGTTTTATTTTTATTTTTATTTTTTTCCCTTGTTCTTAGCATATTCGAAAAAAAGAAAAAAATAAAAAAATAAAAAAAATAGAAAAAGAAAAAGAATAGTGATACTAGTAAGTAATGAGTAGTTGTAGTATTTTTCATTTATGTTTATCTCATAATTTTAATTTGTATGTCCCTTTTTACTTGATGCTTTATGAATGCTTGTGATGAACCCTTTACTATGTTTTTACCTCACCTATGAACCTAGCTCCATTACAACCTTGAATAAAGTCCTTATGATCTATTAGCTCATGTGATCTGAATGAATGATAATTAGTGAAACTGCAAGCCTATGGTAGTGGAACATGCTAGAGTGAGATTTGAGAGAAACACTTTGCCTCAAACATTTGAGTGTAAGAGCTAAATTCGTGAGAAGAATTCATTTTGATTTCGTGATTGCTTTTGAACAAAGATGTCTTATTTTGATTGTATTTATTTGCATTGGTAAAAAGCAATTATTATATGTGTTGCAACTTAAGTCTCTTTGGCCCAAGTTAATGAATTGTGTGCACTTGATCTTGTGAAGGATGAATTGACTGAGTGTAGTAGTTTGACATGTTTTCTCGAGGGCGAACAAAGGTTTGGTGCGGGGGAATTTGTTAAGTCATTAAATTGCACTTATTTTAGACTTAATTATCGTTAATGTGTTGAAATTATTATCTGAAATTAATGGAATTATATTATAATTGTTTTCAGATGGTTTTCAACACATTAGAGACGAAATGGAATCAAAAAGATGCAAAAGAATGAAGAAAATCGAAAATTCTCACTCTAACAACAATTTAGTGACTAAGCGTGGACGCGCCTAAGAATGGAATAAATCTACAGATAAAATTTCAGAAGTCAAATTCAAACTAAACATAATCTTTAAAGATTACCTTGCCATCTTTTAAGGGAGTTATCTACCGAAAATAGAAAAGTGCATTATCTGGAGAGAATCAAGAGGAGATAACGAAGAGGTAAGCATCAAGAAGGAGAGTTGGTTATTGACGCATATATATAGGAGGTTTAGACTAGGTTTTCGAAGGTTTTTGGGGACTGCAACTTCCTTACTTCTGTTTTTACTATTTCTACATACTTTCAATTAGTGTTTTCGTTTTCTTCATTAAAGAACCAGGGATGGAGACTTATTACCTTGTTATTACTTTTGTTTTCAATTCATTTATAAGTAGCTAAATCGTTTGTCTTGGTTGAGGAGATCCATGTTATCTGTTATTATGGTAAGATGTTTCGAAAGGTTTTTATATTGTTAATAAACATTGGATATCTTCGGATTTATTCTTTCTAATTGAATTCGTTGGTTTTTAGGTACGCAACTAGAGATTAATTAGTTCAATCGCTGGATTAACGAAATATGACGTTCAGTTTCGGTAATCACAAGTAGCAATTAGGATTAACTTCTCTACGTTAGAGTCAGAAATTCTAAAAAGATATTTGCTTGATTGATTACATGTTGTACATGTATTTTTTCTTGCTCATTGGGTCTTGATTTTTAATGCTATTATTTGATTATACCTATGATCGTATCTAGGTTGTTGTTTAATAAGAATGCTAGGATACATGTTTCTAGTCATTATACTTAAGAGAAATTTCCCCAATGAATGTTTATTAATGATTGCAATTTTATATCAAGGATCAATAATAACATGATAATATTGGTGACTCGAAACTAAGGTATTTGCTCATTGATTTAATTGTTGTTTCCGATTTGTGATTTTTTTCATAATTTTTTGATATTGTCGTGACCAAACCCCCTTTATATTTTTGTTATTTGTGCTGTTTGAATTCGTAATTTCATTACTGCAAAGATTCCTCGTGGGAACGATATCCACTTACCACTACTACATTAATTTGTTTTAATAGAAGTGATTTCTTTTGAATTTGGTTGTAGGCGACAGCACTACCACTTTCACGTAAAGCTTTGTTCCATGATTTATGATTTGTCACGTAGAGCTACGCTTCGTGATTCTGTTTGACTGAACCCTACGGGCTAATATTTGTATAAGTTTGTGATAGGCACTCGGTCATACCAATAAGAAAGAATGTGAGTCTTATGTATATAACATTATAAGACTGAAATTTATTGAATGATTTGCAAAGCTGAATGAGTGATAAATTGATGTGATTTATTTGCTATTCTTAGTAATGTGAACTGTGTGATCTTATGATATACCATGTTGTGTGAATATCTAGAACGTGTTTATGATTTGAATGAGTGTTTGTAAAATATGTATTATGTGTATGTGATCCGGTGAAATCATCAACAATAGTTCACTCATTGAGTTCGCAAAACTCATAAAAATTACAACGTAATTTTTCAGGTACGAGACAGGAGACCTAGTTCTTAGATAGGACTAAAGGATCCTTTGGATTTTGTTATGACTTAGAGGTCTGTCAGCTGGCTCCATGAGTGTTGTGTCTTGTATTTTGCTGGTTTTGTTAGAACCTGTATGAGGTTATGTAAATATTTTTCTAAAGGAAATAGTGTAAATTTTATGCATGAATGCAATCAATGGGTTTTAAAATTTAGTGACTTCCGATTGTGTTAGATGATGCCATGTGTAAGTTGGTCTTACTTTTGCTCTAATATGCCATTATCATAGGATATGTATTTGAATATGTTTGAATGTTTGGGTATGTACCTTGTGGTAGTGAGATGCTGCATTTAAGCTATAACCTATGTTGGTTTATTCCCTTGTTGAAGGCATTTTTATCATTGAAATGTGTGACATTTTCCCTTTTTCTGGATTAATTATTGGGTCTTATACATATTTCTCCTACTAAATTGTTTAGTTTATCTTAATCTGCATTTATAATAGGTCCTATTTAATTTGTAGGAAATATATTTGTTTTTAATTGAAAAAAAAGACCACAATAATAATTAAACGAAAGAAGGAGAGTCCAAGGTGAAGACAACGCAGGAGGCACCAAGTAGGCACAAACATCACGCATGAGAGGAGTGGAGCAATTAAATTAAAGAGGCGGGCTAGGGGACGTGAAAAGCTAGAGAAGAAGACATGGTTAGCTGGTGGTTTAAAAGAAAACATTAAAACAACGTTAGCTGGCTAGGGAGGAGACTACGTTAGCAGCAAGTGAATGAAAAGAGAAAAAAACGTTTAAA
>JANTPM010000006.1:18153-37589 GCA_025434745.1 Erythroxylum divaricatum
TGATGTGATCATACTACTGAGATTCCTATCATGTGCAATTATGTCAGTATCTAAATTATCCCTAGTCATAGGATTACCGAAACTGGACATCGTTAATCCGGAGAGACTAGCACATCTCAAGCTCCTTGATTTGATCAAACAGTAGATCTCAGAAACTGTAAATATGAGATATTTAGGGTTGAGATGTGGATGCTGACTCTCAGAATGATTGTTTACAGCTATACAATTCTGATCATCCTGGTATGATACTTGTTACTACTCAATTGACTTATACAAATTTCTATTCTTGGAGTATTTCCATTCGAAACTCTTTAGAAGCTAGGGATAAACTTAGTTTTGTGGATGGTACCCTACCTCCACCATCTTGTGAAATGAAGTATAAAAGATGGAGAAAAGTGGACTGTATGGTGAAACAATGGATTCTTAATTCGATCTCTAAAGAGATTTCTAAATCTTACATCAATTGTAGTTCTTCTAAGGCATTGTGGGACAAGCTCAAAGAAGTTTATGGAGAAAGCAATTTACCACAACTATTCTAAGTGCAAAGGGAGATTAGTTCTGTTGAGCAAGGTAATTCTTCAATTACTGCTTACTATAATAGAATTAATAAATACTGGGATGAATTAGGGCAACTTATGCCTATATCAGCATGTAGCTGTCAAGGATGTCATTGTGGGGTTAATAAGAAATTAGTGGATATAAATAAAGTTAACAAATTGATACAGTTTTTAATGAGGCTAAATCCATCTTATGATCACATTTGGAGTCAAATCTTGGCACAAGATCCACCTCCCTCTGCAAGTAAGGCTTATTCTCTTATGATGAGGATTGAGAAATAGAGACAGGTGAATACGATGCATGAGGATGCAGGAGCTGTAGCTATGTTGGTAAAGGACGGTAAAAATAGCAAGAAAGGAACGTTAACTACAAAAAATATGAACAAAACTAGCGTTAGGAAGAAAGAAAATAAAAGAAGAGAGGATAAGCATTGTGACTACTGCAATTTGGATGGTCAAGAAAGAGATGCTTGTTTTAAGTTGCACGGATATCCTGAGTGGTATACAGAATTGAAAAATAAGAGAGAGGGTTTAGGAAAAGGGCAGAAAAAGGGAAATCAGTACACATGGTTGATGCAATTGAGAAAGATATGGAGAAGGGTACCAATATACAAATTTGTTCACAATCACTTACAGCTTTGATTCAGTAGGTGCTTACAAAGTTACTGAAAGGGAAGCAATCTAGGGAATCTCATTTCTTGAACTTAATACAAATTGAATTTGCAGGTACGTTAATCTTGAATCCTACTCTTAAGTCTGTTAAGAAATGTGGGACTTGGATAGTGGATTCTAGTGCTACTTCACATATCTGCATAGAAAAGCACTTGTTTCATTCATTGATGCCTGTTGATAAAGTCACAATGTTGTTTTTGCCTAATGGAGAGGTGAATGATGTAGAGGATAGAGGAGTAACAGTTTTGAATGATCAAGTGACCTTGAAATCAATTATTTTTGTTCCTATCTTCAGCCATAACCTTATTTCAGTCAACAAATTAGCCAAAAACTCTTCCTTTAATGCTTTGTTTTATACTGAATATTGCTTGTTACAGGACCAGAAGACTGAAAGGGCAGTGGCAAAGGGCAAGGTCATTAAAAAACCTATACTTCCTTGATAAAAATTATTTTCTACATGATAGATTAGTTTGTAATACTTCCTATAGACCTCATGCTCATATAGATACAGAGAGTGAGAATGTATGTAGCATTCAAAAAAGTCTTGTTGATAAAAATTTATGGCATACAAGACTGGGAAACTCATCTGATGTTGTAATGAAACATGTTGCTGCTTGTAGCAATTTTGTTAATAATTAAGAATTTTTATGTGAAGTTGGTCCTCTTTCTAAACAAGTTAGAAATGTTTTTCCAATTGGTCATACCAGAGCAGCTACGGTTTTTGAGTTATTACATGTTGATATTTGGGGACCTTATAAACAAATTTCTCTTTGCAGGGCACATTATTTTTTTTACTGTTGTCGATGACAAAAGCAGATGTACTTGGATATTTCTAATAAGATATAAAGCACAAACTAGTTATATTCTGGAGAAGTTTCTGATATTCATCAAAAGGCAGTATGACAGGACTGTGAAGGTTGTTAAAACCGATAATGGTTCTGAATTTTTGAGAAACAATTCTTAAGAAGTACTAAGTATTAGGGGTATTGTTCATCATAAGACCTATGTTTATACTCCTCAACAGAATGGTGTTGTGGAGAGGAAGCATAGACCTTTGCTTCAGGTGGCAAGGGCATTACTGATCCAATTCGAACCTCCAAAGAAATTTTGAGGACACAGTGTCTTGCATGCAATTTACATAATTAATCGATTGCCAAGTCCGATACTAAATTGGCAATCTCCATATGAATTGTTATCAGGGAAGCAACCCAATTATACTGAATTGAAAAGTTTTAGGTGTTTGTGTTTTGTTGCGAATACTAAACCTCATAAGGATAAGTTGGAGCCTAGAGCCTTCCGAAGTGCTTATCTTGGTCATTCTCCAAGGCAGAAGGATACAAGTTGTATTATCCGCAAGCAAAGAAATGTTTTGTTTCTGGAGACATTTCTTTCTATGAGAATGTCTATCCTTTTAAACATTCTATAGATACTGATGATATTTCTATTTGATATGTTCCTTCACCTTCAATTGTGCAGAATGTCACTCTCTATTGAATCCTTCTGGTGACTCAGTTGCGACTAATGGTAGCACATATGTTCCTTCATCAACTTCACATTTGCAGATGAATGATATAGGCGCTATTGCAAAAACTGGAATTGTTGAACCTACAGTTACAGATGCTACATTGCCAGTTAGAAGAAGTGATTGAGCTAGATAGAAGCCATCTTAGTTGAGCGATTTTGTGTCCCAAGTGAGCAGAAGGCCTTTTTATCTGAAGCATACAGATATGTAGTCTTCTTTAGTTTATACTCCTAATACTTATTCTTTCACTATGAATCCTGACTTCAGTGCAACTTATATTAATTTTCTAACCAATGTTTCTGCCATTCAAGAACCAACGTCATATTTTCATGCCAACCAAGACCCTAATTGGATTATGGCCATGAATTCAAAATTAGATGCTCTTGAGAAGAATGACACATGAGAGCTTACACCGTTACCCGAAAGGAAGAAGGCTATTGGCTCCAAGTGGGTCTACAAGGTGAAATTGAAGCCAAATGGGGAAGTTGATAGATTTAAAACCAGATTAGTGACCGAGGGATATAATTAGATTATAGGGGATGACTACAATGATAGTTTCTCACCAGTAGCCAGGGGGGTTACAGTGAGAATCTTGTTTGCACTTGTGACTGTGAAGAACTGGCCTTTGCACTAGCTCGACATCAATAATGCTTTCCTTCATGGGTTCCTAAAGGAGGAGGTCTATATGCGTCCACCAAAAGGTTATATGAAAGCAGCCCTAAATGAAGTTTATAAGTTGAAAAGATCTTTATATGGTCTTACGTAGGCTTCTCGGCAATGGAATGTTGAACTCATTTTTCAGCCGCAAAGTTATGGTTTTAAACAATCCCAAAATGATCATTGTTTGTTTACTCTCAATAATTCTTTTTGTTTTTTGCTCATCTTCATGTATGTAGGTGATATGTTATTAACAAGAGATTTAAAAGAGGAAATCTGGAAAGTGAAGAAGTTTTTTAATGTTTTCTTTACTATAAAAGACCTTCATTATGCTAAGTATTTCTTAGGACTTGAGATTGCAAGGTCACCCACGGTATGTACATCAACCAGAGAAAGTATGTGTTGGATTTGGTTGAAGCCGCAAGCTTGTGGTAAACCTGCCACTACACCTTTGAAGAAAGGTTTACTTTTGACAGAAGACAATGGCTTACTTCTTGACGATCCGCAATAATGCCGATAGCTGGTAGGGAAGCTGTTCTACTTAGGTTATACACGACCAGACATCACTTTTGTTGTGCATCAGTTAAGCCAATTTGTTTATACACGTACAATTGTCCATTGACAAGCATCACTACATGTCTTACGGTATTTGAAGGGCAATCCTTCTTTGGGGTTGTTTTATCCTACTGGTTATTCTTTTATACTAGAGGCATATTGCGATGTAGATTGGGCTACATGTCATGACACCAGACGATATGTTTCTGGTTTTTGTGTGTTTTTGGGATCCTCTTTGATTTCTTGGAAATATAAGAAGTAGGTGACTGTCTTTTAAGTCTTCAGCAGAGGCAGAGTATAGAAACATGGGTTCGGTTGTTTGTGAGCTTTTATGAATATCTTACATTTTGCAGGATTTTCAAATTCTTATCACTCTTCTTATTTCTTTGAAGTGTGACAATCAAGTCACCTTACACATTGCTACTAATCCGGTGTTCCATGAAAGAACTTAACACTTAGATATTGATTGTCATATCGCTCGAGAGCAGCTGAAAAAGGGTTTTCTTTCTTTATCACACACTTCTTCCTCTACACAGATTGCAGATATATTCACTAAGTCTCATCCTGCTGCAGCATTTACCATCTTCATAGCCAAGTAGGGCTTGTACGATTTCTTACTAGCTCCAACTTGAGGGGGGTGAAGAGTTTTTTATTGATTAACGGTTTTTAGTAAGAGTTAGTTAAAAGTAGTTTTTTTTCTTTTCAGCTACGTAATGCATGTATATAACGATGTATAGTGAACATTTTCTAGTATGTGAATACACAAAAAATACACACGTTCTTATTTCTTTAATACGATGGTAAAATACGTTTAGAATTGAATTTGGACAAATACAAAATAAGCTAGGCCCTTAGGCATTTCTGCTAAGGTGCGCGAAGAAAGAAGAGAGCGATCTTATGATCTTATCTTCCATTAATCAATATATACCTCAACTTTAACACAGACAATTATGCTTGCCTACCATTAAACTCTTTATAACTCTCCACCTAAATGACACGTCTAACTAATTCAGTGATCGTTGAATGGGAATTGGTGCCATACGCATTACCATAACATAAATGAAATATATATGAAACTATTCGAGCTCGAGGCGTTCGCAATGATAGCCACATCCATCCATTAACATTAGAAACCCCAAAGGTCAAAGACTTTTGCCGAAATCGTCTAAGGTATGTGCCTGCATAAAGTAAAAGAACGGAGACCAAAAAAAGAAAGGAAGGTAGTCGAAGAAAGGAGGAGGAAGATTATAAATTGAACTGCCTTTCCTTGTTCCAAAATATACATATTAATCTAAAGTAGGTTTCATAAACTTTGACGTGTTATCAGTGGCACACATATAAAAACTGAAATGAAGCCCTACAAGATCGAAAATTGAATCCTCCACCAACTTAATTTGATCCCATTTCAGGATTTGGTTCTAAAAGTGGTCCGGAGAAAGCGTGCAAAAAGTTAAGCACCGGTGTCGGTTCGAATGCCTTATAAATATTTTCCATCCTTTTGTTATTTGTTTTAAACATTTGAATCTCTACTCTTTAAACAAAAATTACACAACTTTGTTTAGTAAATTGCACGGGGGTCGATGTCATATTAAGGTGAATAAAAAGGGACATCACCAATAGACATTGAGTGATAGTAGTTGTTAAAGTTGGGGACAGGCAGGGACTGATTTGGGTCTAATCATTGCCTCGTGCATGCCATCGATCTCTACTCTCTACTTTCCTTTTGTTGGTTGAAACGTCCACTGTAACTCCATCATGCCTTAGGGAATTATCTAGTGAACTGAACTGAAGTGTTGCCAGGATTTGCTTATTCTTTTTTCTCCTCAATTGTGTATTACTATTTCCCTTACACGTACCAAACTTAATTATGATCTGATGATAATAATATAATGTATGATTAGAAACAAATAACATACTTTAAGACATAGCATGTGATTATTTTTTAGAACAAAAGATAAGGGTTACAGTCGGAGCAGGGACAGGTCACGTCAGGCGCACCTCCTCCCGCTTCACAAGATTGGATCCCACACTCCCTCGTGGGCAGAATTATTGTCCACCCCATGCCCGTGCCTTTTCATTTCTATTAGCCCTCATGTCTCCTTCGATACGACGCATACTTTTTTTCTCTCAACCGCTACTCCTTATTTATAGGCTTTACGACTCACTCACTCTTCACCTCATTATTCTATCTAATATCTTCTCCTTCCTTGTGTTTCTTAAAAATAACACTCATCACTACTAAGCTGTATAATTAAGAGTGAGTTTGGAGGCATCCAGCTGCCCATTTCTTCTTCCCCTTTTCACTGTGTGTTGCTCATCAGTACGTCTACTGAGCTACTAAATATTCATCGCTTTCATATATACTACGTACGTACTAATAATTCACTCATTTATATCCTCGATCGTAACATACTAGAAGTCCAACCGAGATGAGGATGATGATTGATCTGGGCAATCAAAGAGGCCCCCTTCATATTCTCGATGCTCCAACCTCTGTGGAGTGTGGGAGAGAGGTAAGGTTCCGGCGTTCGTTCAGGTCTCTAGTGGAGTGCATGGTTCCATGTTGTGGTTTTGTGCCGTCGGATTCACTTGCGAACGACGTCACAGTCTCGTCCCCATCATTGTCAACAACTCATCATCAAGGCTCTGGGTCCAGTTCCAGCGTCGTCACAGGGACCTTCTTTGGTTACAGGAAGAGTAAGGTGAGTTTTTGCCTGCAAGAGCACACGAACAGCTCTCCTATTATATTGCTAGAATTCGCGGTGCCAACCGCGTTCCTTGCAAGAGAGATGCAGTATGGGTTGCTCCGAATAGCACTGGAATGCTCCTGCAGCAACAGGGGAAACGAAGGCGCGAACCGGTCCTCCCTCTTCAACGTGGCGGCGTGGTCTATGTACTGCAACGGCAGGAAGGTGGGTTACGCCTTGAGGAGGCAGATGACGGTGAATGACGCAGCCGTACTCAAACAGATGCAGTCAGTCTCAGTTGGCGCCGGCGTTTTGCCTGCGGCCCCTAAATCGCAGGACGGAGATCTCATGTACCTTCGTGCTAGTTTCCAACGAGTCATCGGATCAGTTGATTCGGAGTCGTTTCACATGATTAATCCCGTGGGCAGTTCTGGTCAAGAACTCAGCATCTTCCTCTTAAGATCATGATGACATTTTTACATTTTCTGTACTATATGTATACATACATGCGAACATGTATATGTGTCGCATTTAATTATATGGAAAAAGTAGCTTTAATTTTACCCTTTCAATTATTTTATTATTGACCCGGTTTATATATACAATTAGATACGTAACTGCCCTGCCTCTAAAAGAAATTGTTCGGTCTTACCTTTCATGTTCTGCTAGACTAATTGCTTTACTTGGTGGTGGTTAAGGTTAAAAACAAATTGCAATCAGTTTGAAACACAATTAAAGGTTGTGATCACTTTTTGCAACATTGAATGATCAAGTGGGGCCCTCATGTTCGCAGATTAATATTGATTGGCGAGTACGATTATGAATTGTTTATTACCGAAGAAAATAATTAAATTAATTAAATCAAGTGCATGCACAAGCACGACTATCAGCCAGAGCTTTCAAAGAAGAAGTATAGCGAGGAAGAACGAAGAATGTCTCTGTCTGCACCCACTTTTCATTCCTTAAGCTATCTATAGCTTCAGTGCCAGGTGGAGATAGAATTTAGAAGCAGCAGCTAAGTTGAAGCTGTCCCTAGGAAAGAGAAATTAGGCCACTAACTTTTCGATAATTTGGCTGCTTCCGTGCATCTATACATGAAAAAGGAATCAAATGTCACATAAAATACCATAAGATGCCAAACTGTGATTGACCGTTGACTGCCTCTTTTCAATTATTGAAGCCCGTGATTAGAACAAAAGGGGGATGATAGATGTTGTTGTTGATATACGTAGCAGACGTCTTCCACCAAATTTATATAGGCTAATTTTCGATCGTCTTCTTCTCCGTGGACACAAAATAGACCAGATGCCTATGATTTAATATTCTAATTATATCATACATTGGACATGCACACGAGTGGGAGTTTCCCACACGAACACGACAGAACGGGACCCAAAGTCCACTCAATCAGATATGAAATCCGAAGTTCAGTCCAACTGACTCATAGTTTGGACTCTACTGCCCTGACGAGCCCACTTTATGTTGTAGTAGTTCGCTTGTTGGGTCTGGTAATTTCAGCCTTCCTTCCTTTCTTTTCCTTTTCTTCCATCTACTGGTGGCAAGTGCTAACGAACCGGTCAATTATCAAACTAAACTCGTTTAAAACAGGTGTGGGGTTGAAAAAGTTACACTAGTTTACTAACGTAGCACATCAAATGTTACTATCAGATTATCGAGGTAAACAAAGGATTTTTCCTGTACAATGCAACGAGAAAAGTGTATTGATTGAAGAAAATGGAAAGGAAGGACAGTACAAGTATGACCGGGTGTTGCTGTTATGGTATGGTGGTTCTGGCTGGCCAGTTTGTATTAAATAGGCTGGACCCATGGCTGGCTGCAAAGTGTACATCCATGTAATTGGACCAAAATAGAGGAGTGTTGGATGTGGGTTGGGTATAGTACTATTGTGTAATCATTTAACAGCTAAGATCAATAATTAATTTCAATGCAAAGAGGAAAGACAGCTAAGACCTCTCTCTCGTATGGTATCACTTGCAATTGAAGTGATTTTCATGATCATATTAACAAAAAGGCCAACCTATTGCTCTTTAATTTATTTCTAAAGTAAAAAAGAAACGCTTTTTATATTTAATACCGATTTTGATATCGATCGAAAATTAGAAAAAGAATTCCTAGCCATCATGACCAACCACAAAAGGATTTGACTCTCCCCTTTAATTAATTAATCAACTATATATATTAATAATATTAGGCATCTGTAACTGCAACTGCAATGCATGCGTCTTGGTTGGTGTTGTAAGGGAGTTGGCAGAACTAATACATCTGTCCCTGTCGTCTGCTCTGTCCGACCCCGACTGCCTTTCCTGCGGAATCAGCATCACTCTTCTACTGAATCTAATCCCCAACAATTTTTAACTAATTGCATATTACATCTTACGATCTCTCTCCTGTTTTTGTTTAATACACATACAAATGATTTCAAAGAGGATAGGCCACTAAGATATATGATTCATAATAATTGCTTCTCCTTCTTTTAGCTTAGTAATGCCCCTCCTTGTCACTCCATGCCAGTTATATCATATGGTCTGGTCCCTTTCGCGTCTCTTCTTCTTCTTCTTCTTCTTCTTCTTCCTCTTTGTGTTTTCTTACGACTTTAATTTTTGCAACAACTCCATGCTCGATCAGCATGGGTCCCAATCCTATTATGGTCGTTTTGGTTGAGAACTAACTCATTACACAAAGTATACAATTTACTCGACGTACAGGTTGTTTCCAGATGGTCGTAACACACGAATACAAGCACAATAGGATGTCTGCTTCAGATAACATCTCGTCTTCGTTTTCTTCTTCATCCCATTCTCTTCCTTTACAAACTTCCCCAAGGTAAAAGTTCTCTCTTCTTTTTCTTCTCTCTTTTTTTTTTGTTTTTTATTGCCAAATCCAAGAAACTCCATTTTCTGACTTCATTTGTCGTGCTCTTAAATTAGCAGCAGTTTTCCGGTCGCTGGCATGATCAATGGTTTCACTCTTCTTGGTAATGTAACCTCCAAGCCATCTTCCCAGTCAATTTCTGTAAGTAGTATCCTTCTCTATTCTCCACCCCTAAGCAACTAGTTCTTATTAGAGTACTTCTTCCGTTCACTTTACATCCTTCCTTTTGCTATAATCTACCAACCATAACATATATACTGTATATTCCAAGGCTTAAAGCTAGCTATATGCGTCACGATATGAAGAGTGTGCAACTTTCCAGCTCTTTTAGTGGAGTGTGTGCACCGTTGTACCTTTTCTGAATAAATTTATGCATCTTGTTCCATTTTGTTTCCAATGCTTCCAAATGACTGTCCTCAACTCCATCACTGCAGACGGAACTTTCGTTAACATTGTCTTTTAGAGAAGACAATCTCTTACTTCCTTTACTTGATAGTTGAAGTTGGTTAAATTTCATAGCCGTATCACATTAACTAAATGCCTTCTTTCTTCAACAGTATTTTTTTCATGCTACAGATCGTAAAGTTGGAGGAAGATTCATCCTGTGAGGCTTCACTTAGTTGGGATTCCGGGAACAAAGTGGGTTCTAGCACCATCATTTCAATTCCTAGTGACGAAACTCCCTCTCCTAAGGTTTATTAC
The DNA here is from genome assembly GCA_025434745.1 of Erythroxylum divaricatum. Taxonomy (NCBI): domain Eukaryota; kingdom Viridiplantae; phylum Streptophyta; class Magnoliopsida; order Malpighiales; family Erythroxylaceae; genus Erythroxylum; species Erythroxylum divaricatum. The sequence goes on from JANTPM010000006.1 coordinate 28,398, forward strand.
GCTTTCCTGTTCTATTATTGCCCATTTAAAGACAAGATTTCCCAATATCTACTAAATTTGAGGGCAAGAATGGACTTCTCTGTAGTCAGAATTGTATCTGTTTATGGAAAGCAAGAAGATAGCAATAAAGAAACAGGATAAAGAAAGAGAACAACATACATTTTACCTATTCTATTGATCCTTTTAATTTTTAATACTGCATTATATATTAGTAATCTTAGTGAAAATCTTTCCGTGTCTTATAATGACCTCTTGTTACCTATTGCAGCCTTCTGCTGAAATCAGGAAGGAGATTGCCATACTTGAGACTGAAATATTGCACTTGGAGCGTCATCTTCTTTCACTCTATCGAGCAGCTTTTGAGGAAAAGCTGCCCTCCTTACCTTATATCGACAATAACCATTTACAACACAAGGTTGGATCACCATTTCAAGTTGCGTCAAATCGGAGAAATCAGGATATAAAATCATGTGCACGAATAAGTGGTTCCATTCATGTTGATCAAACCTTTCCTCCGCAAGTTCGGCCGACTTTGGACAAGCAAAGCTGCCCTGCCACCGTTCATTCGAAGAGAACGAAGGTATGCATGCTTGTCCACTAAAATAATCTGCCATTTGGGTTGTGTCCAAAAATTAAGATGCCTCATCATTGCAGGACCAGAAAAATGCTGATTCTGGTCATCGCAGTCTTGCGGATCACCTGGGTGCTTCCTGCTTATTTAACAGCCTTATGACTCCAGATAGGCTTTCTGAAGACATAGTGAGATGCATATCTTCTATTTACTGCAGACTTGACAACCACCAATATCGCCAAATTGGTTTATCAGCTTCTCCCCTGTCATCTTTGTCTTCCTCCAGTATATTTTCTTCAAAAAATCCTCAAGATTGTTGGAGTCCACATTGCAATGAGGATGCTATAGATTGCCAACTTCAAGGATTGAAAGAAAGGAATGGACCTTATGCTGGAATGGTGGAGATTGTTAACCTGTGCTTAGATAATGACGCTCTTATTTATGCTGCTACAGCACTGAAAAGTTTCAGGTGGTTAACATCCCTGTTTTAAAATTGGGCACCCTTTAACTTTAGAACTCTAACCAAGCATTGTAGCTCCAAATTATGTCATCCTTTATGATACCATAATACTAGACATCAGGCAAAGGAATTATAGTTCGTAATTCTGGCTAGGGACAAATGACATCCTTGTTTGTGGGTCTTTTTCAGAATGGGAGAAGTTAACTAAGCATTCAAATACCATCCTCATAAATTTATCCAAGCATTCAAAAGGTTACTGCTCTTCGTATATTTCTCACTGCTTTATAGCGGTGTAGGTCAATGGTACAAAGTCTTGAGAAGGTGGATCCAAGGAAGATGAGGAGGGAAGGGAAACTTGCATTTTGGATTAACATCCATAACGCCTTGGTCATGCATGTTAGTATTCTAAATTCTTAAATTTCCTTCTACTTTCCCCTAAGGATAATTAATAACAGCAGGAAACAAGATTAGTTTATCTGGCATAACTACATTTAACCCATACCAAGAGGAAGTTGTTCATACATTCTTGATCAATGCTGCAGGAAAGTAGTTATAGATGATACAGACTCTACATTCCAAACTTACAAGTTTTCAGGCTGATCCATGTCTAGCATTTCTTGGGTACTAAATATCTGATTCTAAAGTGACGGTCCTGAGTAATTGACCTCAGACCCGTCTGAGAGGCTAGGATGCAACATCAAGAAACTATTTATCCTAGAACTTAACAAGAAGTTAACAAAGAGGGGTCAAATGGTTGGGTCCGATATCCTACTGGCTTGTATACATAGTCACCTTGATCATGAAATCTCGTGTCTTTGAATTCAGAAACTATGGCTGATGTAGAAGGACATTGCTGTAAATATGGTCCAGATGATATGAAACTTTCTTGCAGGCATATTTAGCTTACGGGAATCGTAATCATGTAAGAAATGCGTCTATTCTGAAGGTGAGAAAATGTAATCTATATTATCTGTTACTTTGTCTGTCACATTAAAGTTGGATTATTCATACTTTGATTAATGTTGTTGTATAATCACCACAGGCGGCTTACAATGTGGGTGGACATTGCATAAACGCATGTACGATACAGAATTCAATTCTTGGAGTGCGGTCGCACTACTCACAGAGGGTATGACTATGTTGATAAATTGGGCAAATCTTGTATTTTTACTGTTGGAGGTAGCTAGCTATATGTACACGATAATGCACATGAATGCAGCCATTTTACATTATGTTTTGGCCTGACAAACATTTTGCTGATGCTTGAGGAATTCTTATTAGACAAGACGATAATGGCATGATTTCTTTATAGTTGCATGAAATGTGTGTGGAATGGTTGCAGTGGCTACAAGCACTGTTTTCCCCTGGAAGGAAACTGAGGAACGGAAACATCAAACATGTTTATGCCCTGGAGTATCCAGAACCGCTTGTGCATTTTGCACTCTGTTCGGGGGCATACTCGGACCCACCGGTAAGAAAACTGGTTCTTTTCGTTCTTTCAATTGTTTAAACATGCAGAAAGTGGGCTTTGAGAAATCAATTTTTTTAAATTTTACTTGAAGGTTCGAGTTTACAGTAGTAAGAACATATTTGATGAACTAAGACTTGCGAAAGAGGAATTCATACAAGCGAGGGTGTACATCCAAAACCAAAAGGAAGTAAAGATATTCCTACCAAAATTGCTTTCATATTTTCAGAAAGATATGTCTATGGATTCGACGGAGCTGCTAGAATTGTTATCTCGTCATCATGAAGAACAACAATGCAAGGCTTTGAGAAGATACATTGCGAGGGAAAAGCCTGAGAAATGCATCAATTGGTTGCCACAAGCCTCTTCCTTCCGCTATTTGATCCATGTCCAAAACGAATTTGTCCAGTAAAGTTAAATTTTAATTCCTCGGTCGTTGACAGGTCCTGGACTAGGCCCACCAATGTATTATGTGTTGTGTATAATAAATTATTACTCTTGTCTCAGACTGAATCGTATTTTGAGTTCCCTTTATTCTCTCTTTAATTATTTTAATTTTTTTAGACAAAATAATATTCAGAAGTTTTTGAATTGTAGCATCAGAAGAAATAAAATGGTTGGGATTGGGATTGGGATTGTCGGTCTCAACAAGGGGTATAGTGGGTTAAGTTCGCCTTGTATCAACATCCATCAGGCAGACCCAACCCGACCTAACAGGCCTGAATCGACCTGAGATACGAATCAATTCGAATTATCTGGCCTGGCCTGTGACACGAGGGAAAAGAAAATCTATTCAAGCAGCGTGATCCGCGAAAATGGTGAAACAGTCCATTGACCATTTACAAAATTTTTGCGCATTCAAATAGTAAAACGGTTGAGCGAAGTAGATGAAAATATCATTAGTTTTGAGAAGAGAGACTGCTCCACATCACCATGGTAATAATCACGATCTTTCCCGATGCTCTGTGATTTGTTCTTTTTCTTTGGCAAACGATGCAGCTGTGTGTGTCTGTGTATGTATTGTACAGATTCATTTTGTTCTTCTGATTAGTCGGCAAGGAAAAGTGAGGTTGACGAAATGGTATTCGCCTTATTCACAGAAGGACAGGGCAAAGGTATTCCCAACCTTTTCTTTTCTTCTTCTTCTAATGTTATGTCATAATCGAATGTAATTACGGGAAATGTGTGTTGGCGCGCAAAAGGTAATCAGGGAGCTGAGTGCGATAATATTGAACAGAGGTCCCAGGCTCTGCAACTTCGTGGAATGGAAAGGCTTTAAGGTTGTTTATAGAAGGTATGCGGGGCTCTATTTCTGTATGTGCATCGATGAGAATGACAATGAACTCGAAGTTCTTGATATTATTCACCACTATGTTGAGATACTCGATCGCTATTTTGGCAGTGTAAGCAATTCCGTTAATACCTCATTCAACCAAAAGCTCATCCACAGCAGTCCTTTTTTTGAACTGATTGGGTTTTATTTATTTGTTCTCATTCCCATGTCACTTGAAAGGTCTGTGAACTCGATTTGATCTTCAATTTTCACAAGGTTAGCACTCGTTTACTCATAAATTAGTTAATGCTTGATGCTATGTGAAATTAAGAAGAAGCTGGTGGAAAAATGCGCAGGCGTATTACATACTGGATGAGATACTGATAGCGGGTGAGTTTCAGGAATCAAGCAAGAGAAGTGTTATACGCTTAATGTCTGCACATGTAATTTCTTCTTCTTCTTTGCCATTAATTTGTTTTTTCTTTTGGATACAAGTACAAATGTTTAAGGATTGAAACTGCAGGATTCGATGGTGGAAATGGCTAAAGAACAGGCCAGTTCTATTGGCAACATGATCGCCCAGGTCACCAAATAAACAGCTCGTCCTCCTACTCCCCATTATTCCCGGTGGCGAACAAAGTCTTCCGATTGTTCTAGGCTTTTTCACAACTTTTGTCTTTGTTACCGATGCTTCTTGTTATCATGCATTTGTGTTTCACAAACAAGTTAATAGACACAATGTCTGTCGTTGCAGTGATTATTATATTACCTGCAAAATGGGTCAATCTCATAACTGATCATCAATCGCTATTATCAGAGCTACAACCATCATTGTCACTTTCTTTTTTATGGAATTTTTTTATTCAACTTAACAAAGACCGCTTCGTTCTAACTTCTTCCCCTGCATGAGAGGAGGTTAAAAGATCACGTGAGACGGTGAGAAGGCAAAATTAAAAGATAACAAAGAAAAAGAAAAATGTTCGAAATAAAAAAAAAAAAAAGAAGCTAAAGGCGCCGCCCGCGGTTGTCCAAAGGGAGAGACTGGGGTAATGTTAAGGCAAAAGCACCGTTCAAATGCTTACAAATAGCGGGCAGAGCGATTTTATGTAACATATCCGTAATCGAGGTTACGATCAGCAGTCGTCAAATTTCCCAACTATTATCCCAGTCTCTGCGTCCAGAAATAATGGAGTTTTCTTCACCGGTAAACATTTAGCAGTCTGTTATTTTCTTTTATCGTCTATTTTGGGGCGGGAATTGTGTGGGCGGGCCTCCGATGCGAGTCTACTAAAGTGGTATTTGGGAATTGTCATAGAGTTCTACTCTACCTGCTGACGTCCCTCATTGAGATTTTGCTTAAAAATGAGAGTCAGTGCGAGACTTATAGTTGTGATTTTCCTTCTTAGGGTTTTTATTGAAAATGGGTATTCCAGAATGCTTTGTTTGAGTCTGAATGTCTCGCTTTGCATATGAGTTCATCGCATGTTCTATTCGGTAATTCTAGATAAATGGAATCTCAGGAAGTTGATGGAGAAAATGAAGAAAGAGGAGGAGGAGGAGCAGCAACGAGGTTGAGACAATTAGAAGAGTCAGTAGAGGCCCATCCGGAAGATCCCTCCCTCCATTTTGATCTTGTATTTTATACTCTCCCTCATTTTCTCTTTTATCCAATTGTTTTTCCTTCTTATTTGTCTTGTTTAGATATGGCTTCATGCGTCCATCGAAGAAAAGAACGAAAGGAAATGTGTCTAACAAAATGGAAAATTTGCAGGGACTGTTGTTTTGGGAAGAAGGACTTGATTCTACGTCCAAGGAGAAAGCTGCTGAGCATTTTTTAATCTCAGCCAAACTTAACCCACAAAATGCTCAAGCTTTCAAGTACCTGGGACATTACTACTCTAATTTTGCCCTCGATTCTCAGAGGGCTCTCAAATGTTACCAGAGGGCTGTCTCTCTTCATCCTGATGATTCTGATTCAGGTGATGCCCTCTGTCAGTTGTTCCGCCGATCTGGTAAAGAGAACTTGGAGCTCTCCTCCTGTAACGAAGCCTCTCAAAAGTCTCCCAGGGCCTTTTGGGCTTTTCGTCGTTTGGGTTTTCTCCATTTGCACCACAACCGTTGCTCAGAAGCTGTTCGTTGTCTCCAGCATGCAATTCGAGGTTATCCTACATCTGCTGATTTGTGGGAAGTAAGCCTAGCTCTTTCTCTTCTTTCTTGCTTTACTCACTTATCTACTTCATTTCACTCTTCTCCTGCTCAATACTTGTAATCATTTTGACTTTCTTCCTTCACCCATTCTATCCTCTGATAGGCGCTCGGTGTTGCCTACCAGCGACTTGGGATGTTTACTGCTGCTATTAAGGTACACTCTTTTTTGTTCATTACGACATAGACGACATGCTGATATGTTATCATTTGTGGAATCATTGATTTACACAGAACCTGTTCAAATAATGTGTTGCTAAATGGCAAAAATATTTTTTTGAAAAAAAAAAGGGGGAATTCTATCATAGCAATGCACTGTGATAATATTACAATACTCATGTAGTGCTCAGCTTATGTTAATAAGTCAAGGATGTTGAGATTCAAGAACATTTCTACCCTCAAATTCAAGTAAGGCCCTCCCCAAAAAAGATGAACAAGTCACTCATTTCTATCAGCTTATTCATCATTACTATTCCGGCTTATACTTTCTCTCATATTTCCCTCAGTGGATCTTCTTTTTCTTCTTCTCCTTTTTCCCCTTATCGTTCTTTCCTCTTCCTCCTCCTCCTACTTCTCTTTCTTCTTCTTCTTTTCCTTCCCCTTCTTTTTCTTCTTCTTCTTCTTCGGAGCTATTTGTTTTTTTCTTTTTCTTTGTATTTGATACATTCGGGATGATAGCCCTTGGTAGAGAAAGAGTAATGGTTGGATCCCACAATCTCTTGTGGTGGGGTGGAAAAGTTGCCTGGTTGATCTTGGTATTGTCTTGAATTTTTAATTATGAAATCTAATTCCATAGAGATTGATTTTGAAATGTTAATGAGAAATCAAAATTTATGGGGAGGAAAATGATTATGCATATATCTCAACACAACTTTTATATTTTGTGATTCCAAAGTAACATTATCCCCTATGTGCCCAAAAGTTGCAGACCTAGTAGTCAATGTTTGTTAACATTGTTTTTTACTATTGGCGTAGGGTGAAGGGGAGGTAGAAAGTTATTCAAAAGTAGCACCTAATGTGCTGAGTTGGCCTAATTATGTTGATTAATAAAACTCTTGTCATATAAATCGTTATTATTCCCAACCCAAGTTTGGAGATGCATACAAACAAACAATTTGGAGGATTACAATTCACTTGTTCTTGTGTTTGTATCTAGGTTATTTATGTTGTAGAAAGCAACAAGGCCCTTTACTACGCAAGTTGTGGATGATATTTAACTTAACTTCTTTCATGACTTGTCATTGGATTATTCTGTTATAGCTTACCTTTCAGTTGGTCAACTTATTGCTATACTTGTACCAGTCCTACGGCAGAGCCATTGAATTGGAGGACAGTAGAGTTTTTGCTTTGGTTGAAAGTGGAAATATCTTCTTGATGCTTGGTTCCTTCAGAAAGGTAGTTCTTTATCGGTATCAAAGATAGTAAATGACTTGATATTTTTGTTTGTTCCTTTCTTAAATTACTGTGTTTTTATTGTTTGATATTTAATTATTAACCTGAGGGCGAGCCTTGGAGTAACTGGTAAGGTTACCCCTTTGTGATTGAAAATTCACAGGCTCGAGTCACGAAAATAGCCTTTTGGTAAAATACAAAGGGAAGGTTGTATACAATTGATGATCCTCTCCCAACTCTCATAAATCGAGGAACTTTGTCCATTGGGGCATTCCTTGAATTGTTGACCTACTTGTCTTATATTTTTCCCTTTCTCCTTTTTTTTCATGAAACATCATAGCCACTGGCAGCTAACACTTGTTACCTTTGGGAATATTTGTTCCTCCTCCCCTTGCAAATTGATACGAACTAGAAAATTTATCATATTGCTGATATTTTTATAGGCACTACTTTGCATATATATTGAAGAAAGAAGTAATCTTTTTTCTTATTTTGCACAACAAGTGTATTTGAATATATACACAAGTCCTTGCCTAATTTTAGGTAACTAAAATTTTTCCTCTTTACAACAATATCCCCTATTTACAGCAATTTCCTAAAGTAAATATCCATGATATCCTCTTGTTTCCTATTTTATGATTAGGAAATAATTTCTCCTAAATCCCTGCTCTGATTTTCATCACTCCCTCTCAAGCTGGTAGGTGCATAGATGTCTTGCATTCCAAGCTTGCTTATAACATCTTGAAATTGTGCATTTGTGAACCCCTTAGTCAATACATCTGCCATCTGTTTGGTAGTGGGAACGTATGGGATGCAGATAAGCCCACTTTCAAAATTTTCTTTTATGAAGTGCTTATCAATCTCGTTGTGTTTAGTTTTGTCATGCTATACCAGGTTGTGAGCAATACTAATAGTTTAGTTCTGTCATGCTATACCGGGTTGTGAGCAATACTAATAGCTAACTTATTATCACAGTAAAGCTTCATAGGTCTTTGCTACCTAACTTTCAAATCATTTAGGATGATACGAATCCACAAGAGCTCACATGTACTGTGAGCCATAGCTCTAAACTCTACCTCAACACTTAATCTAGCCACAACTGATTGCTTCTTACTTCTCCAAGTGATAAGATTGTCCAAAAACATAGTGCAGTACCCATTGGTTGACCTTTTATCAATGCTTGGACTTGCCCAATTTGCATCTGTATAAGCTTCAACTATCTTATTGTCATTTTTCTTAAGCATAATCCCTTTGCTAGGAGTAGTTTTAAGGTACTTCAATACCCTATACATTGCTTGAAAATGGACATTTTTAGGGTCATACATGAACTGACTAACTACACTTATTGCATATGCTATGTCAGGCCTGGTATGTGACAAATAAATTAGTCTTCCTACTAGTCTTTGACACCTCCCCCTGTCAACGGGTTCATCATCTTTGGCCTCGTTAAGTCTATGATTATGTTCTAGAGTTGTATCTTCTTCTAGAAGATCTAGAATATACTTGTGTTGGGATAGAAAAATTCCCTCTTCCGAACGAGCTACTTCTATGCCCAAAAAGTATTTCAACTTCCCCAAATCTTTGATTTCAAACTCTTGGGCAAATTTAAGTTTGAGATGTTTCATCTCTTCAAGATCATTACCTGTGACTATGATGCCATCCACATTAACGATGAGGGCTGTCATTTTGTTTTCTACAGCAAATTTAATAAATAGAGTGAGATTTCCTTGACTTTGCTTTTACTTTTGTAGAGAATCTCATAATAATAGCTAGAATCCCATAATAATAGATAGTCCCTTAATTAAGGGATTATCCTTATAGAG
>JANTPM010000006.1:70833-83285 GCA_025434745.1 Erythroxylum divaricatum
TACTAAAATAATAACTATCTTTAATAACTGTCTTGATAGGGAGAATATTCTGAAATAATATTTAATTATTTTAACAGTTAGGAATCTCAATAGAGATTGTATTGTTGATAGTATATTGATAATATTCTAGATAATGACAAGCTGGAGCAAGCTCCCCCTCCTGGGCAAACCAGGTCACTTTTCCTAACAATGATGACAGTAATCTCTGCTGACTAGCCAGCTATATTCCTCTCCCTACCTTCTCTTTCCATAACTACCTCACTCCCTTCTAACAAACTTGCCTACATGGCAAATGTCACTCCCCCCCTTTCCGAACTTGTTTCTACGAGTATAAATTTTAATGGACTTAGTTGGTAGGGGCTGAGGAGAGGGTGGATTGTTAACATTATGTTACTGTCCTAGCAACCCAGCTTGCATATTGATTAGTTTCTAGATGGCACAGGAGAGAAACTACATGATGGCATCATATGAAGAAGTTACTATTTCCTTTACTACCTATAAATGCATGCAAATTGATTAAAGCTGTATAGGAGCATTTGACATGATAGTCTTGTTACTCTAGTTCGACAAGTTTACCTATTTGTATTTATTATCTTTGTGATTCTTGATTCTTTTCATCTGTTAGATCCTTTTTTGCGCCCCTCAGTTGCAATTTTGTGTACAGGAACCTACTGGGTCATCTTTTGCTATCCAGTGAAGAATGGAAAGGCGGTCATCTAGCCAGCAGGTGCTGCATCATAGATACTGGTAGTGGTGAAAGGAAGGATGGACTTAAATCTGGACATGAAATCCTTGGTGCTGGAGCTCTTTCTTGCTATGCAATTGCAAACAGAGATCCTAGGTTTTCATTCCCAACATGTGGTTGTCTGTGCTTGAATGGACCTGCAGTTGTCCAAACGCTGCAGAAGTAATGACTTTTTTCCTTCCACAGAATTTTCCACCCTTCGCCTTCTTTCCTGCTTTTAACAGACACATGCTTGTGGTTGAATTCTGTACTGTAGAAATTAGTATTCATGACAAATAATTTCTTGTCTTTTGAACCCTTTTCTTAATTTGCAGACACTTGCATCAGGCTCCATGGAACTGCATCACACAATACTTGTTAATACTTAATCTTCAGCAGAAGGCACGTGAAGAGAGATACCCTCAACAACTATGTGCGACAGTTCGACGGCTGATTCTTATAGCACTTGCTAATAAGTCATATTCTCACGAAAGCATGTCTTGCCAATATAAAAAACTGCTTCTTCTGCTTTGTGCTTCTGAAGTAAATTTGCAAGCTGGGAATAATGTGGAATGTATCGAGTATGCTCAAAATGCATCTCTACTTCTGCTTCCTAATAACTACCAGTTTTTTGGACACTTACAGCTATGTCGGGCCTATGCTGCCGAAAGTAATTTTATAAACCTTCAAAAGGAGTATAGAAGATGTTTGGAGCTAAAGACAGATTATCATATAGGTTGGGTATGCCTTAAGATCATGGAATCACAATATGATATACAAACTGAATCAAATATTGAGGAGTTATATTTCCTCGAATGCCCAAAAGAGATGAAGAAATCATGGAATATGTGGATGGCAGTGTTTAACTTGCTTCTGGGTTTAATATTTTTGTGGAATCAGGATCTCTTTTCTGCTGAAGAATTGTTTAAGCAAGCTTGTTCACTTGCGGGCGCAGATGCCTGTCTCTTCTTAGCTCATGGTATTAATCAGTTAGTTGACTTGCTCTTTTTAATTCCTTTCCAGTGTACTTTAATTCTCATCTAATATCAGCTCAAATACTGACAGATCTTTTGCCAGTGCTTTTTTAACCTTAATGTCTTTGGAAAATAGAGCAGTGTGGTGATTGGAAATAAACTTTTTAGGTCCCTTGTTTGTTTTCATAACTGAATCACTAATGAATCCAGGTGCCACATGCATGGAGCTTGCAAGACAATCTCATAGTTCCGAATTCTTGTCCCTTGCTATAAGAAGTCTGAAAAAAGCGCATGCAAATTCCATTATCTCAATACCTATGGTATTTTTGTTGCTAGCACAAGCAGAAGGGAGCCTTGGTTCGAAACAGTTGTGGGAGAAGAACCTACGGCTTGAATGGTATTCTTGGTCACCAGGTATGTCTGTAAATCATGCATGTAGTTTGGTGGTATCTCTGTGTGCTTTTGCATAAAGTGACCAAGCAGTTGCATGAGAGGATGAGGAAACCAATATAGATTTTGATTAAATTTGAAACTGGTCAGTTATCATACTCATTCAGTTATTTCGTTGGTTTCAAAAGTTAATAACATTACAATAGGGTGATGCTGTTGTCTTTCATTGTTACTAGTCAAATATATCATTTCAGAATTTTTGCTTCCTTCGGTGAATAACAATGAAGCAGCATAACTCTTTTTAGATGATATTTTTCTCAATTTCCTGTATCTCCAAATTGCTTTTGAGGTGGACAGCCACAAGAAGTTTGAGGATTAAAAGATACTGTCAAGAGATTTATGGGCATAAAGAAAGTGAGAACAGCATGTCTTTGTTATCGCTTCACAAAACCCTATGTTACTGGATCTTTTATCTAACCACACTAATCACAAAACCCTCTGTTACTAGATTTTTAATCTAACCATGCTATCATAGGGTTTGTCAATGATAGCTAATAATTTCCCGGCAAATGAAACCATTTCTTGAATAGAATATCTAAATTTGCATTTAGTCATGCATATGGTCGTCAAAATGGGATGAGGAAAGCTTGTGTACATTTGGAGTCTACATGAATCCCAAGTAAACTTGGCGAATGTAAGATGGGTTGAGATACATATTTTCTTTTGCACTTTGTCAACAGCCTTCACTTATGAAGACGTTATTTATTTACCCTTTACAGAAACAAGGCCTGCAGAACTGCACTTTCAAATGCATTTACTTGCAAGGCAAGGGGAGCTTGCGTTTGACCCTTCATACGGTGTGGAATTATGCCAAAGCCCAGAGAAATGGGTTCTTCGGGCAATCCATAGCAACCCTTCTTGTTTCAGATATTGGAGAGTTCTGCAAAAGCTTATAGAATAAGCGACGCTGTTCTACGCTGTAGAGATTTCAAAAACTTATAGAATGACTGATGTTCTGCCAAGCCACCAAATGGAATAGGAAATTGTAAAGAGTTCCTAGAAATTATGTGATACAAGAATGAACTCAAAAAATGAACAGGAAACGAGAATTAGCCAGTGGAGAACTGATGGTGAGTAGAGTAGAAGACAATATCCTCCGTTGTTTCTTGATCATTGTAATTTGAATAAAATAATTGCAATGCTTATACGCTATCAGCTTCCAACAGTTTACTAAGCTTGTAAGAGAAACATGAGGTCTAAACTGAAAATGTTGGTCCTAGTTATATATCTACGTATCGGGTTCATGCTATGTTCAGTGCTGTGGACTAGTTATTGTTTCCTATCCTTGTTGAGGCAGATGTACTCATAATCAGCTTATCAGCAATTTATTAAGCTTGTAACAGCCGAACCTTGAGTTCCACAAATTCAGAAGAATAGGTAAAAACTGAAAGTGCTCAGACATAAAATATAACATACAATAGTAGGGTGGCAATTTGATAGAAGGAAACACTATAATCTTATATTTGTATGTGGGAATGCATAATTTATTGTTGCAGAAGATGGTGAAGATAAGAGTTTTAGTAGTTATCTGCCAAGACCAAGAGAAGTAGAGGAGGAGCGTTCAAAGTGATCGGAAGGATCCCAGTCCAGAGAGGAGGAGAGGATCTTGGACAAAGTCGCGACAACTTGAGGCATGGAGGGTCGTTCATTAACGTCAAAATGAACACAGAGGTTAGCGAGCTGCGCCATGGAGAAAGCTATATTCAATGGGTACTCTTCTCCCAAACATGGATCCATAAAGTTCCTTAGCTTCTCTCTTACGTTCTCTCCCTCTATCACAGTCTTTATCACTTCACTCAACAACTGATGATTCTTGACGCCGTCATTATCAGTAACGGTGGCAGGTTCCCTCCCAGACAAGAGCTCCAACATGACAACCCCAAAAGCGAAGACATCTAATTTGGGAGTGATGAGTCCGTTCTCTATGTATTCAGGGGGCATATAACCCTGAGTACCCACTACGTGCCTAGTCAGTTGCATGTGGTCATTGTCCAACCTTCTTGCCAGCCCGAAATTTGCAACTTTTGCACTCAGATTAGCATCTAACAGAATGTTACTAGTCTTCAAGTTCTTGTGAATGTAGGGGGGATTAGTGTAATTGTGAAGATAACTGAGAGCATCCGCCACATCGTAAGCAATTTGAACTCTCTGCTTCCAAGATAGTGAAAGTGCCGCTTCGTCTTGATCTTGCTCTTGGCATTTTTTGTTGCTGTCGTGAAGCCAATCCCTGAGAGATCCATTTTCAGCATACTCGTAAACAAGGTAAGTATTGCCCTGGTGGACGCAGAAACCAGACAGTCTAATGATATTGGAGTGATTAATCATCTTGAGGATGTTGATCTCGGCGGAGACATCCCCCTTTAAGACCTTCACAACACCAGCATCTCCCTTGAAGGATCCTCTGTAAACCGATTCCTTAATTCTGTTAGTTTCCCCAAAGTAGGCCGTGGCATTCTCTAAGTCCTCAAATCTGTACAATGTCAAGGAATCGACGGCATAGCTGATTTCATGAGACCAGGGTTTGGTTACGCCATCTGAGGAGATTACTACAGGAGCCTTAGGTTTAGGTGGTTGTGAAGAAGTGCGAGATTTGCTGCGCCGCCAAAACAGAAAAGCGAGAACAGAAAGGAGTAACAGCAGAAGAGCTCCTCCTCCAATCCCAATCCCAATCCATTTCCATTTATTCTTGCTGTTGGACGACCCATCATCATTAGCAATAGGGTTGCCTGAAGCGGACAGGGGTGGTGGAGGTGGTGGTGGTGACATTCCGGAGTGTATCGTGGGTTCAGAATTCAAAGGAACCAGAATTGGCGTAAAGGGATAAATAACATCCTCTGCAGATAGTCTGTTAGCATCTAAGACTCGCTGTACTTGGACCCCGAATAACTGGGCAATGGAAGTGATGGAATCGCCCCAATTGACAAGGTAAGTGAGTAAGTAGTTGACACCAGAAGCGGTCTGGTTGGACGTTGGACAAGCACATCTAAGGGGCACATGAATGGAGAGGCCGACAGAGAGATTACGGAAGTTATACGGGTTCTGAGCCATCAAAGCTTGACAAGTGGTGAGACCTTGGTAAGTGTTGTTGGCGACGGTGAAGTAAGTCTCTGAATCCTCTTAGAGGGTGTAGGAGGCGTTGTGCTGGTAATAACTGGAATTGTAACAGGAGCAGTCGATGGGCAAAATTAGTAGGGTGTCTGTGGGCACAATTAGATAAATTGGCCGTTGCTCCACACCCAACAAATAGCCGATATCGACGGCGGAAGGGGTTGATCTGTAGGTGAGGTAGGATTTGCATGAAGATTTGTACCTGGTGGGGTCTCCGTTGCATAGAAAACCTCTGGTAGAATTAGTGTCAGACGTCGGATTCTCGCAGTCAAGCTGTTTATTGTTAACATAAGCTTGCTGAGCTTTTACCTGTACTACTACTACCACCATTACTAAGACTAAAAACAAGAACAACACAGATCCTCCTCCATGTCCATCCCATCTCTGCAACAATTTAGCCATATCTGAAGAAGAAGAAGAGGAGGAGGAGGAAGAAGGGTGGTTGTAAACAGTAGTTTCAGACTTTAAAAAGACAAAAGAGCAAGACTTACCACAGTTTTCGAGTCAGTCAATCCGCGTTTATTCCACCACTTCCCTTGGCTAGTAATCGTAGCAGCTACGACATTGACCTTGGACCGTGGCCGTGGAGATTAATCTGTATCGTGGAAGATGAAGAAACGTCTACCTTGAATTTGGAGGGAGCTATTAGTAGTCGACTCAAGTCCGAACAGAGAAGATCCACAAAAGATGAGCCCAAACAAAGATGTCACTCTCTTTATTTTTATCTTCTCATTCGTTCAGTGTATGTAATAGAAAAGGCCCATTCTTTCTTTAAGATTGATTAATAAATAACGAAAAGATGCAGATCCAGAGCAGCTTAGGCGCTTCCTTTTCCACAATTCCGGAGGTTTCCTTCTGTTTCCCGATTCCGAAGTCGTCCTTCCCTACTACCTATCTCCCAATTCTAAAGCCCAAGAAGCTTTCTTTGTCGGTGAAATCGTCGCTCTTTAGTTCCACTCCCAATTCATCTTCCATGGCTGTCGCTGCCCCTAATAAGTGGGCTCAGACCACTGTTACTTTGCCTCCACTTCGCCGTGGCTGCCATCTCGTTACCTCCCAGGTTTTTCCCTTCCATTCCATATCTATTCGTGGTAATCTCGACTTGATTTGATGCGTGAATGACACCTGTAGCTTGTAGTTGGAAATTATTAATCTTGATTGAACAGCTGCTAATCTCTTAAACTTCGCAGATTTTGGATGGAATTGGAAAAGACTTGTCAGAATTCAAGTGTGGCCTTGCTCATCTCTTCTGTAAGTCAGCCCCCACCACCGAACGCCCTGTTCCCTTTCCTAATAAAAAATATCTTCGTGCTTAACTAACAAAAAGCCTAAATCTCCAGTGCACCATACAAGTGCCTCTCTTACTATCAACGAGAACTATGACTCTGATGTGCGTGATGATACTGAGACATTCCTTAATAAGATTGTTCCAGAGGTTACCTTCTTTCTCTCATCCTCCACGTTACCTTGATTATAGTTGGGATTAAGAAGAGTTCGTTCAAATCTCCTATGTCAATTTTTTCTTTGTCTATTTCTCAGGGAAGATCTGCTCCTTGGAAGCACACTTTGGAAGGTTTAGTCTTTCTTAAACTCCTATTCCTATCTTTCCATTCTTGTACAGAACAGAAGTATATCTACAAAATAAGGCTTCTCCTTTTCATTTGTGTTGTATATTCCCGGACAAATAGAGCTGTAGTCCTAGATGAACCATTCGCAAGTTGGATAAGCGAGATGACAATAGTAAAAATGCTGATAAATCAAATTTTGAAGAACCTGATTGTTAGGCTTCTTTTCATCTGGCTTTATTCAATTCTAAACTACTGATTTGTGCAGAAGGAAAAGCCAGATGAGTATTTCCATTTGATTTTTCTCTGAACTTTTGATTGTTGTCCTTCCATTTGCTGATATAAATCTCTTAAAATTCTTATAGGCCCAGATGACATGCCAGCGCACATTAAATCCTCCATGTTTGGATGCTCGCTCACGTGCGGATGTTTCTACCATTTGTCTTCAATTGCTTCATTAATATCTTCATGGTCAGCTTTCTGATTCACCTTGCTCTTCTGGCCACCTGCAGGATTCCAATTACCAACGGAAAGCTCAATATGGGGACTTGGCAGGTACTTGTACATGTTTAGATTGAGAGATACTTAGCCTGTAAATGCACAATAGCTGCTCCTGATGTATGTGTCAAGACACTCTAGATCAACTTCTGTCTGTTGTGAATTCAAATGAACTTTCATCTTTCATTCGTTTTTCAGGGAATATGGTTGTGTGAGCACCGTGACTACCCTACTGCACGTAAAGTTGTAGTAACTCTAAACGGAATATGAGGGTGTTGGGATTGCCTTCAACAGCTGCTGTTTGTTTCTTCATTTCGACCGTGTTGTTGTGAGAAAGTGGAATGAGTTCATCATCATCTATATTCCTGTCAATGGGCTTACCGGTTGTTCTTGTTTTCCATTGTCACCGAAATGTAATTGATAAATGAATGAATGATCAAGGCCGTAAAATGGAATGTCCTATCAGTTGTTTATAAACTGCGTGGTTTTCAGTGATGCTTTTGTGACAAATATGAATCACAATCGATCAGAAATAAGAAACACGTAACCAATCGCCGTGGAATAATGTAGCAAGCCATTGGTTCCGCTACTTGAATAATAGGCACTGTAATCTAACAAATTTTCTTATTACATGCAGGCTTTGGTGAGATTAGCTATTACATAATTGATTTCAAAGGGGATACTTTCATAACCATGAAATTATGAGTGCCAGCTAAAACAAAACTGACTCAGCAAAACTCAAAATCAATTTATGAGTGCCAGATTCATTGGCTGCTAAAATAAAATTGATGAAGCAAAACTCAGTCTACATGGAGCAAATTGAACTTCAAATAGATATGTACATACACAGAAATGCCTCACACATACATTTTATAACATTATATTAGTTAGGCACATAGGGGATACAATCACCAATCAGAGATACCAGGCCACACACCTGAAGAAGACACAAGGAAGACTACGGAGAAACTGTTAAGATGAGAAACTGTTAAGATGAAAAGTTAGATCATTCCACCTATAACATAATATTCCAGATAAAAATTGTACGACAAAGAAACCTGCAAAGTAATACATATGGGAAGCAACTGCCGCCGTGCTTTCTCTTCAAATTACCTATGTCATACAAAGTCTCCTTTGCCTTCTCTTAGACTTCTTCCTCTTCTGTAGTCAATTTCAGCATCCGAGCTTGACAATCCCAGATGATATTTCCGGCTAATTTTAGAGGATGATACTTTTGGGAATATGTCTTCATCAGTCACAACATGACTTGATCCACGCTGCCTCCTTGATTTGGGATCTGATTTACATTAAAGAGAAAAAGTCCTTGAATTAGTGGCTTTCTGGAGTAGAAAAAGTCCTTCAATTAGTGGCTTTCTGGAGTAGCTTGGTACACTTCATAATACCCAATCATTCACACAAAAAGGGAAAAAAAAAGGACAAAGAAGCAAAGACTGCAAAGTCATATCGCCAGGCCACATAAAAAGACACACAAATATGGGATTATATCAGTCATTTGTAGTGGTGAGGGGACATCTTTTGTGACGGGAAGGGCGGCAGCTTCTCGCAGGATATAACATTTAAACAAGGAAATGCACGAGAAAGAGAGAAGAATACTGTTCAACTAATTTATCTTAGGACCTCTGTACTAAAGAAAGATATAACAATCGATGGTCAAAAGACTCCACTAGTATTTAAATTTCTCATCAGCTTTCATGAGATTAACGAACAATGAACAAAAGATAAAGCTTAATATGAATAAAAGTATTGAAGTCACCTTCATATGCATTGGGTGAGTCTGGCATTTCAAGACATAAACCCTCATCGACAAGATCCCATTTGAATTGACGACTATTTTGATTCGTCAAGTTTGTTTGCACCTTTTGTGGTTTTTGGTCCTTGTTTGGTTGCCCGGCTTCCATATTGTCCTCTGCCGTAGGTTTATTTGAAGTGAAAGGAGTCATTGTAAATGAGTCCTCCATTACATCAGAGATCTCTACATATTGAGGAGTAGTGATCATTTCATCGGCACTGAAACCGAAGGATGCTCTATAAGCTTCTATTTCCTCAGCATCTTGCTTAGGGCTCCTACTGTGTCTGGTCTGGTGGACATTCCCATTTGCAGGATAAGAATCAGAATCTTTGGAGACACTTAACCTCCCACCAGTATGTGGAAATGGTGGATTATGGTCCAGATAAAATTGTGCAAATGTAGCAGGACAGAAGAAATTAGAATCATGAGAAATAATGGGGGCACCAGTTGATTCATTTCCAGAAAGCCTGCCTGAGCCACTCCTAGAATATTTACCATTGCGGGGAGAAACTGAAGGATCCCATTGAGGGTGAAACTCTCGTTCATGAAATGATGATGATAAACAGTCACCTGAATTCCTAGAAATTTGTGATAAGAGACTGCTGGCCGGACTTCCAGGATAAAGTGAATATGTAGCTTGAAGATCATTTACAGCCATACAGTTTGACTTTTCGGTGCTTCTGATATCCACAGAAGATGTGAGGAACCGAGCAAATGGCACATCCGGGGAAGAGGGGGTGGTTAAGTGAGCCAACTCAGGTGGAGGTGTAAGAGGAGCAGTAGATGGCTCAGTAGTAAAGGTTGAGAAAACCGGAGGAGAAACTAGCTGTGTTTCATGGGCATAAGGCCCAGTGGCAAACATTGTAGAAGAGGGCCCCCCAGGTGAGTTGGCAGATACTGACAAGAAGCAACTAGGTGACTGTGCAGTGGAAGGAAGAGCAGAATTCGTAAATGATGCAGGAGAAGAAGGTGGGGCCAGAAGTGATGGAGCAAGGGTTGTAGCTTGGTTGGAAGCAGCACCTGCTTGAGGTCCGTTTGGCTGGCTTGCTGATGAATTGCTCTCAGGTATACGAGTTGCAGGCACAATACGTTTTCCACCTTTTTGAGCACCAAAACAAGATAATGCACCTAAACATCCTCCCCATCTTTTTCTCTGCCAATACATAAACCACTATAACTGTAACCCATATTGATAACTATACACAGAAATTGCAGTCAAACAAGAGAAAGAAAAGTTGCATGGATAATGCAAAGCATGAAAAGAAGAGAACAACCCACTAAATATTGTTTTTAAGGCATAAATCTCACGGAGACAAGACAAACTTTGGCCTCCTAGCTGATGGGTAAGTATACATATGCGTCCAACTTTTAATGTGGACGTAACTGAAAGCGAAAAAGGCACTTGCCATGTATGCTTGCACTAATGAATGTATTGAATGTATGCAACCAACAAAGTATAAACTAGTAGTAGGATCACTTGCATCTAAAACCAAAGATGAGTACAAATATATATGTAGGAGTTCATTATCTCATATGTTTGCATTATCCAATCAACTCATTACCTCGTCTATATGCATCATCCAACTGACCAAAACACAAATGAGTGCGAACTTTATAATTTTGGAACTTAACTTATTGCAACCACACCACATAATCTCAACGCTCATCTCATTCAATATAAAAATTATGCAGTTCCATATTTGATATCATTTAACCAGTCACATTAAATTGTTGCACCTTCATTTTTTTTCTAGCATGAGGCAATTATAAGATATAATTTTACAATTTGCGATTACGATTTCATATATATCACCAATTTTCGACCTCTTTTAACCAACATACTAGGAGCAAAGTAATTATTTTATTCTTCATGGGAAGGAATTCCCTAGCGTTACAAGTTTACGACCAACTAAATCTTTTTGCAAGTACATTTCAGTGAAGAAACAACCGTTATACAGCTAAATATATTATGGGGATGCAATTGGCAAGTATATTATCCACAGCAAAACATACAAGAAATTCCCATTGATAGTAGTCACATATCTGTGTACTGCTAAAAAAGCAATGGAAGCTAAACAATAGATAGCTAGCTCTCATTACGCGACGAGATGATAGATTAGAAACTGGATCGAAATTGACCCAGGTCTGTCAGGCATTTATTTAAATGGAGAAGAAGAAGTCAAGCATTACTGAATGCTGATTCGGAGAACGTGAAAACAGAAAGAAATGAGGCATTATTTGGTCTTGGAAAAGAATGCCAGTGTTAGGATTCAAAGATCATACTAAGTAAAACCCAATTGTTGTATTTAACAGATCCGACCACAAATAATAATATTTCTCCAATTCATTCCTTTCTTTTTCCCCCTTAAGGTATTCTCTTTGGCTCCTCTCAAACAAACAAAAGGGGAAAATTAATGTCTGTCTTGCATGGAAACTAATAGGAGAAAATACGTAAAAACAAGCAGACAAATACATAGATCTGAAGATCAAGAAGGGTTAGATATTAAATAATAAAAAAGCAAAAGCAAGTAAACTTAAAACAAAACCTCAGATCCAGATCTGACCCAGACAGCAACAAGAACAAGACATGAGAAGATAAGGGAGAAATACCCGTTCCTGATGAGGGAATCTGTTCTGCTCTGACCCCATATCCAAAACTTTTAACTTTTGTCTACGCCGACTATGCCTATCGTTTCACCGATACGTCTAGTAAGAGCAGAAGTTGAATCAACCGAAGAAGGATGGGAATGGTAAGTGAACAGTTCACATCAGTGAGACTATAAGTAACAGCAGCTTCCTAGTAGCAGTCCAGGCCAGTCCTACTTGCGAAATTCACTAACAAACAAGTTAAGCTTTGGAGAAACCTAATCCCGTAAAGCTTGGGAGAGCAATACAACACGAAGGATGGATTATAGATCAGGCACTTAGTACGAAGATTTCAACAATGGAGAAACGGACGACCTTGTCTCGTCCCCGCCAAAACTCACCCCCTCGATAAAAGAAGAAGAAGGAAACGGGAAAGAGACGAGAGCGTGCAGTGGAGTGGACTGAGCAGAGTGAGGAAAGGGAAGATGAATAAATAAGATTTTAGTATTTATGGATTATTAAATAAAAAAGGGGAAAAAGGGAAGACAAGACAAAGACAAAAATAAAGTGATAGAGATACTTGAGAGTTGAGAGAGAGAGAGAGAGAGAGAGAGGCACTTGACGGACACAACCCAATGAGATAAAGACGGACTCGCTCTCTTTGTTCATTTTGTGAAACAGATATACAATAATTTGTGCATTGTGAACCAAGTATAGTAATACGAGTCTGTCTGTTT
>JANTPM010000006.1:84781-99691 GCA_025434745.1 Erythroxylum divaricatum
CCAGATTGGGACTCAATTTTAGTACCTAGTGTAAACAACTTGGTATACACATTCAGTTTCTTTCTTTAAGGTTACAATGGAATACTCGATGCATTTCCACTTCAAAAACCATTGAATTAGGTTTATAAGTGATCCGATGACAGGAATAGTGTTTTCCATATTCCTTCCCTCCTCCTTTATCCGGGCTTGGGACCGGCTGTGTAATGACAAGGCCCTGATTAAGACACAGGCGGAGTTAAGCTTTAGTTCATTCCTTATCAATACAAGCTTCTCAATATTACTATTTGTCTTTGTAGACATTCTTTATTCTACAAACATATTCATTACACATTTTTTTACTATACCGTTTTTCTTCAATTCTTAATTTCTTATACTAAACACCATAAAAATTAGATGAGATCATAATGTTTCTAAATGAAAATTATAGTATTAACAAATTTTTAATCCATTTTCCACCATATTAATAATCTTCTACGAATGTTAATACAATCAAACAAGAAAAATATTGCAATCTCAAATATCAATCTCAACTCAAAAACTGGAGACTTTCCAAGTATTAGTTTAATATTAAACTAAACTAAAAAGTGTAATAAGTAACCAAAACAAAAGTCAATATTCTCCATTGTTACATGTCACATCAATTTTGTCACCTGCTTTTTAATTATGTAATAGTTAACTACACGAGTTTTAACACTAAGTATCATATAACTATACATGCTTAAAAACTTATTCAATCACTCAAACTTCTACCACATTTATCTCTATATATACATATATATTAAAGCACAAACAAAGAGATTGAATCGATGACATTACAAAATATTTTAACTAATGAATCCAAACATCCATATATATTTCTAAGAATTTTATATTTATAAAATTGAAAAAAAAATTAAAAGGAAATAAATTTATTATAATCACATGTATCAATTCCATAATAATTTAGTTATTGTTATTGACATGATCATTCTAAAATATTAACTCAATGATAAGTTTTAATAATTTTATTAAATATTATAAAAAACGAGAAGAATAGAACATTTGTTCATAAATATATTTGGCAAGAACATATTTGGAAGGCTTTAGATGGTGATTGTCTTTTAGTTGAAAATATTTTCGAATAATTGAAATTGTCACTTTTTCTTATTTAATATTAGATAATTTCATTAAACTTGAACCTTTTATTACCAAAATAATTTCTATTAACTATAGTGTACTATAGAATGAAAGATAAATTTAATCATTACAAGGATATAAAATAATATGTACTTAAATATGTGTGTTATATATACACACACTTAAAAGTATATTTTCTTAAATTTTTTTTTTCCCTTTCTCCTACGTATTATACTTAGATAAGATGCAGGTAAACAACTAACAATCATAATGATTATTAAACTGGTGTGGAAAATTTTTAGAAAGATAAGTAATGGTGCCCACATTGTCAATAGACTTTTCTTTCCCCATTTTTTTGCTAAGAATACTGATAACGAAAGCGGAACGAGGACGAAACTAAGTGAATCCCTGGACCTGACCTTGTAATTCGATAAGTAAGTACAAAGAATCATCCATCACTTCCTACGTCATAGCATAAGGAGGGAAGCGAAAGTAGAAACATACCAGTAGGCATAAAAATATCTCCACTTAGTAGCAAAGTTGGTTTGGTTTTTATTTGGCGAACCTGTAACAAGAGATTGAATGAAAAAAGTAAACCATCATGATGAAATGTACACAACCTAAAACTTTCCAAACAATCAAACCTCATCTTAATCTGCTTCTTCTGTCAATCCCACCTCATTAAAGCTGAAATTACTATACTAGGTTCATAATACTAGTAAGACAAAGATTATCATATTTGATTAACAAAATGAAAATAAAATAAAATAAACATATGACTATCTGTATAAATACTAAGATTGCTTTAAGATCCATTCCTTCAACTTTTCACCACATTTCAGTGATTTTGACGGTAGTTCAAACAATAAATTCTAATTGTCCACCAGTTACGACAAAGTTAAAGCCTTTCATTTTTGTTTACTGCCGATCTTGCCAGTTAAAGCATTACCTGGTCAATTTATGAATATCCTCGTCGAGCCATGCTACTTCAACAATTTCCAAACATTAAGAGCTGAATGACTACAATTTTAAGTGCAAATTTTCCATTCAAAAGCCTTCTTTGATTCAATTCATGAATCAGAACAACAAAATCAAATTCAGTAAATTGACAAGTTTTTGTCTCAACATCATTTAGTTATAGACTAGATTCATAACCTCTAAAGGTCCAGAATCTTGCCCAAATGATTGACTACCTACTTTCATATTTTTGCTTGCATTGGGAATATTCTGTTACAAATTCAAGATCTTTTAGATCCAAAGTTTTGACAAGAGTTTTATTCAATTGTATAGTTAAGCACCTCACAAGTGAAAAAGATTTGCCAAACACAAGTAGCAATATTTTGAAGCCTCCCAAATATGTTGAAGTTAACTTGTATTGTTGGTAGAAAGAATTTAATGCAAGTCTGTACAACAAATTGGTGTTCCAAAATGTCAAGCAAGCAAGAAAAGAATATACTGATTGCGAGTTTCTAAGAGGAGAAACTCATCTGCAACAGAGAGAGAGAGCTACAAAAATGCAGAGTCAGTAATTCATCCTCCATAAAGTAAACACTTCAGGGTGAAGATTGTTGTCAACCAGCCACCCACAATCTGAAACAATAATATAATCACATCAATAAAAAAGTTTCATCCTATTTTATTTTCTTCTACCATTTAAGACTCATGGAACAACACTAAATTCACATACATGCCAGCACAAACTGCAAACGATTACAAGGTAGCTAAAACCAACATTGATTGTTTCTACACAGTCACATCTATGTCACAAATGGATAGAAATTGCAGTGTGTGCAAATAGAAAGTAGCATACTTTTAGGCACATGTTACGCAGGCAACTGCAACGCAGAACTCTCAACTAGGAAAATAATATAAATGGAGACGTACTCCCCTGGAAAAGCACGTTGATAAAAGCAGGACAAATACTTTTAGACATTTGAAAATCCAGCTTCACATATATCGCCCAACTGTGACAAAAATAAAAAGGCAGATTCTACATTTCACTTAATAAAAACCTTATGGTGTACGATCTTAGCATCTATCTCGCATATATAACAAATCCAATAACTCATCTTTTAGCCCACTCTTTCCAATGTATATTCCACAGACTGCCAACTGTAACATATGATTATGAGAGGAATAGAAAACAACTCAAGTTGCATTCATCTGTTTGTTAACACACGATTTAACATTAAAATTACAAACTGTCCATCCACAAGTACTCTGAGACAAGGGCTAAAAAGATGATCAGCAAGGGAACTTTCTCTTCCCATTCTGTACAGTTTGGGGAAATCTTTCAGCTTCACAAGCCTAGTGCAACACTGACATTCTTTCTCGCTACTAATCAAGTAATATGTAAATGAATCTCCAGCCTAACCAGAGTTGCATGAGATTGCACATATTATTCATAGTAATAAATCGCTCCTAAAACAGGATGATAAACACATGGATACAACTATTTCTTAGACAGCCAATATTGACAGACAATTGGTTCATATATAACTGAATGAAATTAAATTCGTCATTCATTCATTGATCAACAAGGGAAGATTGGTACCATGACAACAATAAATTACGGAGAAGTCTGCAGACATATATCAGCCATTTCAACTCAATGAATCAAATACACAGTAGATGCCAAGGTTTGGTTCATCAAAGTTCAAATAGAGCTTTGCCTGTGCTTAAGCTCACTAATAAGAATGAACATTTGAATAAGTTTGGAACATTCTTCTGTTGAACAACCTCAAGCTTTTCTAGGTAAGCTAGTAAATACAAAGTGTCAAGAGGCATAATGAATGAAATAACAGAAAAGTCAAGTCAACTATTTTCAAACTCCAAAAAGCAAGAAACACAACTTTACACAATGGCATGCATAGATCATACAAGTCATTGTGGAACCAAAACCAATATCCATAACTTAGAGGCATTATAAATGACTACAGGAAGCAAAATATCTTTACCATTTCAAACTTTAAAGACATGGAACAGAACACCACACAATGAAGATGAGAGGATAAACACATGTCAATCAAAAAGCTCTTCTGAGATTACTGTATGCTATTACTTACATAATTAACAACTTGGGATTCTTGCTAATTCAGTGATCCACGACACCTGAACAGCAGAGTCGTTAAATTAAGATAGGTCAAGAATAAATCAAACAAGACCAACCAATTGAAGTATGCATGCCAATCTTACTTCCTAGAACCACAGTTGCAGGGTATCTTTTTCTCCTCCAAGGGAAATTTGTAGTTGTAAGTAATTTCTTCACCCGCAGCTATATGACGTTTTGCATAAATAAAAATCTTTTTTTCACCTTCAACAGTTATAACCTTGGTATAGCAGTTGGGCTGCAATAGGCAATAATTTCAATTCAGTTGACGAGAAATGTGGTTAGTGTATTTGTTATGTTAATCAATATCATGTTTTTCATTGAGCTACCTCACAAGAATGGTTTATGAACCTTGCAATTCCACCACGTTTAGTAGCATCAACCTGAAGAATTGAGCAGAACATTAAGCAATTACTCATTTGTCGTAATCATGTGTACCAAACACTATGGAAGAAAAATGGAGATGCACAAAATGCAATAATAGCATATCAAAATTCCAAACAATTCAAAAGAAGGTAAATTTTGTTTCTGCAGAGAGTTCTTCACACAAGTCTGCACAAGTCACAATAACTTAGTTTCCTAAATGATCCAAACTTGTTTCCAAAAGCATTCAGACAGCAATCAAATTACATCAGGAAAACTGCACACACTCAAACCAAATACACAATCAATAGCACAAAGTTAGCATCATGTCATGACTAAACCTAAAATATCATGAGTCTACTAACCACATAACCATCGTCAAGTCTAAAGAGATAACTGCTTCCAATTCCCATCTTCTCATAAAGTCGTTCCCGTATATCAGATATCTATAGCATGTAAAAACCCAGTCAGAAAAAAAAAGAAGATAAACCTGCAGAGAAAGCAAAGGGAGCAGAACAAGGGAAGAACAGAAAATAAACAGAAAAATGAAGTGCAAGAGTGAAGTGAGGATTAAAGTTAAAGTAGTTATTACATCAAATAAATTCACAGTTGACCAAAATTCAAACTTACACGAGGACGAATCAGTTCACCAACATATTCAATTACAAAGTCTTCAGCCTCAATTGGCTCTAGTGCAACAATACCCCAATCATGTATCTTGCTACGTTGAAAACACAAACGCTTTTTCCTTGCCTGACAAGCAACAAGTGGTTAATATGAAAAAAGACAGCCAAAATCATTCCAATGTGAACAACATCTGTCAATAAGAATAATTATCTCCGCTCACCTTCAACTGGGTGGCTTTTAAAAGCTCAGCACCTTCTGCGGCAGCAAGAAGATTCCGAAGTCTCACCCTGTTGGTTCTTGCAGAAATGCCCTTAACATTTGGAAATTGAAAATGAGACATAAGTGCCTCATAACCAGAGGAATTGGAGTAAACAGATTGGTTTCCCCTAATATGAGCTCTTTCAGCTTGACTTGCATTGAGTGACCATCTATGCCATTCCCACCCATTGATTGAAGATCTAGCACATCCATTAGATCTAGGGCAAGGATTCAATGTCTTAGATTTACTAGACTTTCTCTTCACCACACTAGCTTGCCTATTTGCCGTCTGCTTGGTAGCAATATTTGCTACTTTTAGAACCTTCCTAGGATGTGAACCTGAAGCAGCATCATCTGAAGACTTCCTCTTTAACTTTGAGACCTTAAGAGCTGCACACAAGACAAAGCAAGTACAATAAGATAATATTCAAATTTTAGAGAATGTAGGACCAGCAATTCACTGCTAACAGCATAAGAATACATAAAATCCTACTTTTCTGCTTCTTGTCGGAAGAATCATGATGGACCAGTCCCTCAATTTCCACATCAGGGCCACTACTATGCATGGATTTTTCAGTGTTGTTATGCTTCTTACAGATTTTTGATATATTACCCCCTGAGGGAATATCTTCTTTGACTTTTTTATCTGCAAAAGGTAAACAGTAACGGCTACAACCAAATACAAGAGTATTTAATTAAGAAAAATGTCCATAGATATAGCTACACATATATGAAAAGGGAAATAATGATGTACCATGAGATACTTTCACAGTACTGCACACTTTATGATGACTAGTGGTTCCTCCTGATGGATGGTAACTTGAACTGCTTTT
This sequence comes from Erythroxylum divaricatum, assembly GCA_025434745.1. Lineage (NCBI taxonomy): Eukaryota > Viridiplantae > Streptophyta > Magnoliopsida > Malpighiales > Erythroxylaceae > Erythroxylum > Erythroxylum divaricatum. Next base: position 91,088 of record JANTPM010000006.1, read on the forward strand.
AACAATGCTTTTTAAAGGACCCTTATTATAAGTTGATCCAATTTGGTTCTTCGTTATTTTTTTCTTCTTGGGAGTTATGGTAGCAGGTCCACTTCTCAAATTTGCAGAAACTTCTTTAACACTGTGCTGCTTTCTTGACTTCTCTATGCGCCCTTTGTTTATTACAGAGTCAGCTGGATTCACAGACTTCTTCTTTACCGATTTTTTGTGTAGTACAGAGTCAGCTGGATTCACAGACTTCTTCTTTACCAATTTCTTCTTACGGTGGTCGACGTTACCAGGTACCAAAGATGAAACAGATAAATCTGAATGATGAAATTCCTTTGGCCTTTCCTGACAGAAAGTATATAATATTTTCAAGTATGAGATAAAAAGACAACTACTTAAAGGCAGAATTACTTAAGTACACCCAAAAAAAAAGGAAAACAAAACAATAATAGTTAAGGGGAATGTTCTAAGACATCATAAGAGAAACTCATCTAGAATTATAAATTCATACCTCATTGCCACCAGGTTCACAACGTTTTTGGGAAAATCCACTAGATCCAAGGAAATGTTGAAGAGCGTCATCCACAAGCAATGATTTCAACTCACTAAGGACATCATCACGCAGTTTCTGCCTACACAGTGCCACGGCCACATACTGTGCAATCTTAGATGTAGACTCACTGGCTCTTGAAGGTTGTAATACAAACCGGGATGAGGGTACAATAACTCTAGCATCCTTTTCAAGTCCAGGTGGCGGTGGTTCATCAGTATTTTGGTCATCAACAAAATCATCAATGTATGAACAGGTTTTTGTGAAAGCATTTTTCAGGAAATCAGACATACAATTCTGATGCACACATGGAGAAAGAGATTTCCCAGCTTGCACGTTACTCTGGCAATCGTTGGACAAATTCATTTCACCGGCCACTCTGCTAGATTCAGTAAACTCATTTTGGAAACAACTGTATTCAGTTGTCCTGTAAGATCTAAAAGAGGATTGGAGACTATCCTGAAGCAACACAAAGTATATTGTTTCAGACTCCACTGAATTTGCACAAAATTTTCTACATTTTATCACTTTAAAAGGAAAGATAATTAACTAAAGGGAAAAGACCAAAAGATGCATAATGTGCACCTCATGAAAATTCTCATCCCTTGAAATGTTAACTGCTTCTTTCATTCCCTCCTTAACAAGAATTTGTGCATATTCGTACAAAAATTCCTTCACAGACATGTGTAACTCGTTTTCAACACTTTCAAATGCGCAATTTACGTCATATACACCATCTTTGTGCTGTTGAGCATTTGGTTTGCATGATTTTTCTTCAACAGATGCAGATGAATGCCGGATAGATATCATTGACTGATCATGCTTAGTTTGGGAAAGCTCAAAACCAGGGGAGCAACTGCCATCAGCAGAGGCATCTCGTGCACATAAGACCTGCAAACCAGAGGAACGTTATTTCAAGAGATTTGAACATCCAAAAAAGAAGGGTACAACTAATCTGACTACGCACAGGTTTACTGAATAAACGTGTATTCTCTGTTCTATGATCACCATTGTTGCAAGGTACTCTAGTCTTTGGTCCATCAACCCAAAGTTTTCTATTTCTCCAGGAAGTTAAATACTCTGTTAGTGGGTCATGATAAATGGCATTCCACATGACTTCCATGCAACAGTTGTAAAGGGTTGTACACACAACTTCAAAAGTCCCCCAGAACCTATCAATGCTACCAACAGACTTGATACTCTTTCCTGCATGCCCATCAAGTATATCCTCGGAGGCTGCAGCCTCAAGTACATTGGAATTAAGGTTCATACCCCTGCCAGGAAAGCCACCCTGTTGGACAAAACCCTAAGAAGTTACTTATAAGGTAGAAAATGATTTCGAAAGTTGCACCATCAAATTGGAATCCTTCTTGATGACAGAAAGAAATTACTTCAATTTGCAAACTTACGAAATTACTTCAATTTGCAAACTTACCATTTTCTCATCTGTGGAGCCAGTTTTGGCACTCTGATTATTGATCTTGAGATGCCTCTGAGTTTTCTTTGTGTTGGCTAATTCTGAAATGAGAGAGCTCACTATCTCATCCACAAACACTCTACGTGCTGCTTTCATAATTCCATAATGAAGTTGACTGGAAATTTCCTTGGAAATTTGCGATAGGAAGTTTGGCAGAAACACACTTGTATCAGCTTGTCCATCACATTTTAAAACAGATTCCGGTTTATTTGCTTGCCATAAATTGATACAAGTTAGCAATGGAAGGGGTCTATACTTATTTTCAGCATGATATATCTGCCAAGCCAAAGATGACAAAGAAAGGATGAGAAACAGGAATTAAAAATAGTGCAGGCAATTGGCAACAGATCAGAATCCAAGTGACAATAAATATCCAATACGAAAGAGAAGCAAGCTAGAACTTCTTCATATCAGTCAAGAAGATGCAGTTTAACATATTAAGAAATGAACAGATTCCCAATTACCAATGCAAATTGGAACAACTACTGGACCTTCTAAGAACCAACCACACAATGTACAGGAAGATGTTCACAAAAGATAACAGCAAGGAAATGCAATTGCATCAATAAAATTATGAAATTTTACAAAACATGATTATATCTAATTTATCAAGATTTATTGAAGTATTATGTTACTTATAGGAACTTCTTTATGGTTCTCCTCGTTGACCTACATATTGGCCTTTATACATTAACCTTTCTTCAAACTAATAGGACATGGTGTAAAAAAGATTAAGAAATAGTAAGTAATATTTCCAAGCAAAATTGAGTGCCACATCATGAAATCCATAATTCATATCTCACCACCACAGAATCCTGTAAGTATCCATATATATGTGAAGAATAAAGTTCCAAAAGGGAATGAGGTCCGTGTTTTCCTTCATCATCTTCAAACAACCAACACGAATCTTCAGCTGACTGAAAGAAATGAAATATATGCAGAAAGATAAATTTGGGTAAGTACTTTGAATTGCTTCTTGGGGAAAGCAACCAAGATACTGAGAGAAAGAGAGAGAGAGATGCGCTGAATAGAAATTTTAAAAAATAGGGCCAACAAACAATACCACTTGCAAAAATGGTTCAACAGAGTTAGACACATCAGATCTTGAGTTGCAGTCGTGAGAAGTGTGATGGGAATGTGAATTGGGCATCAATTGTGCATTTGGATAAAATGAGAGTGGAGCAGTATAATGATCAAATGCAGCTTGGTTGTTTGCTGCACTTCTATCAAAATATGCAAAGCCAGTAGCAACATGATCAGGGAACTGCTTGAAGTACTTCAAAGGGACTGGATTGCATAATGTTCCATTGACCACGGGATATACAAGAAGGTCCTCAGGCAGAAAACCAGTTGATAAACCGTCAAAAAGTTGTTCTTTGATATAAGGGCCACACATCTGCCCATTTTCATTAATATATGTCCATGCATTCACAAAAGCAGGCTGCCTATGCCCATAATATCCCTTGTCCTGATACGACGTTCCTCCTGTACTACAAGAATCTGGAAGGTCACCAGCACTACCATTTGACGTGCAGCTCATAGAGGAATCCGATTTTGATTCATTCCTTTCATCATAATAGCAACAAAATGTTGAAGCATAACCAGAAAGAAAGCACCTAAATAGAATTGGCACAATTAAATGGGTTATAGCTCAGGAAGCTCCTAATCCAATACGATAAGATTGAAATTTAGCAAATAATAAGAGAAGATAGAGAGAGAAAAAAAAAGTCATTACCCATGAGACAAGTATTCTCTGGCATTCAACTGAATTGATGGTGTAGCATCATCACTATAGTTGCCAATTGAGATACATGAGTCTTGTACTTGATGTTCTAATTCTGAAACCTTTAACCTCTTTCTAGAAAAGAAACAGTTATCATGCTCCTGGAGAATGATTGGTGAAGAGACCATGCTAGGAAAGGCTCCCTTTGAAATTAATAGTCTGGTTCAATAATGCATAAAACATAAGCAAGCTGCTCCTGAAAACCATGGAAACAGGACTCGGTATTAATATGATGCACATATAACCAAGTAGTTAAAAGTTCTTTAAAAGCTTCAACAAAGTCGACTCTCTATTTACTGAGGAAGATACAAAACCAGCAAAATTGGCCTTCACCTGTTTAACCACACTGTTTTTTTTCAATAACCATGCGCTGAAACAATTAGGTAAAGCATATCCAAAAGAGTATATTACATTTCATTCCTCATTCTCGTGTGCAATGCAAGGCAAAAAACGCCAAGGAGTTCAATTCAATCTAACAAATGAATCGACCACACATCAAATTAACATCGTACAGGAAAATTCAATAAACACAACATTATGCCAAACAATAATAAATCGGATCCAATCTATCACCCGACGGCAGGAACATAAGTAAATAATAACCATCCAGCAAGCAAAGAAAAATGGAAATTAAAAAAAAGAGCCCCTGCGATTATGATCGACTAAGAAGTGTTCTTGATCTCTATCTGAATAATACTAAAGATTAATTTAGGGTTCGTAATGTACTTTACCCAAAACAACGACGGCTAATGATTGTGGAGCGAGGGATCTATCTATTTTGACCAACCATTCGAAGAACGCAGACAAGCTCTATATCGATTCCAAACTAGCCTTTGACGCCCTATGTACCCTTCTCGCTCTCTTTCTTTCTTAAATTCTAATTTCTACTTCGAGTGTATCTTTTGCGCCCGACTTCTTTTTTTCTTTTTACTTTTTGCGCACGCCCAAATAAAATATCGGTTTTCATTTCTATTTGATGGAATGTTAAGATTAGGGTCGGCAAAAATTATTCAAAATTGATCCAAATTTAACAGAATCGAATAAGACTTTTTTTAAAAAAAATCAAACTAAGCTACCCCTTCCGGAATTAGCCCAATTAAAAGTTTGAAATTTTAAGTAATTTTTGATTAAAATAAGGTCTTTTATATAATTTAACAATATATATTTAATTAAACTTATCATAAGTTCAATCAAAAATACAACCACTTAAAATTAAATTAGATTCAAGCTCAAGCTTGACATACCTGTGTGGATCTCTTGGCACAATTCTTTCATAGATTTTGTTACATTAAATGTGGATGAAAGTGCTGTGGTAACTCTGGTGACGCTGAATTTAGAAGTTTGACTTGTGATGAGCATGGACGTTAGATTATTGGCTTATTTGGTTATATTGGGCATACTTCTAATAATGTAGCCCTTCAGCATGGTTGAATTTTAACTTGAGATTGTGACTATCAAAAAGTTATTGTTGAGTCTGATTTTTAAGATGTGATTAATCTTGCGATGACTTCTTACAACAATTCACATCCTATATTTATTCTTATTGGCGACATTAAGTCGATGGCAAGAAATTGGTGTTGCTCTCTTCATTATATTTTTAAGAAGTTAATCAATGTGCGGATGTCCTAGTTAAGCAGAGTTCTTCAACTATGACTCGATACTTTCTTCAGGGGACTTCACATCCGGGGCTTCGTTTGTTTGCAAAGAACATTGATATTTGATTGATCAAATGCTCTTACAATCACTACGATGCATTCATTATCCATTTGAAATGATTAACAGTGAAATGGGTAATTTGATGATTGGCTTGATCTAGTTCATTACGTTCTGAAGTCAACTTGAAAGTCATAAATTTAGGTCCAAAAAAGTATTAAACAAATATTAAACATCGGCGGATAATTTGAGAAGCAGAAAGCACGTTGGCATCCACATCCAATATTACTGTACTGACTCTCCCACCATGTAAACATTTGAATATATTTGGTTTTTTTTTTTCCTACGAGAAGGAAAGATAGAAAGATGAATACCAGGAGTTAGTGGAGAGAGAGCAACGCTGAAGAGACGAAACTGGAAGATGCATCGACCAATATCATATTCTCAGACAACCGCGCATAGAGCGGCAAACAGATGCTTCTTCATTCTCTTCTCTTTCGTCTGAGAGAGAGATGATGGAGACGGTAAGAACACTGGCCAACAGGTATCTAAAAATCTGAAATTAAATTACCCGAAAATATTTGCCCCGAACCGAGACAACCGACCCGACTTATTATCGACCCGATTCATTTAACTGACTTGACCCTACTTGAACCGACTTGACCCGAGACCATTTGACCCAACCCGACTTGTTTAGACCCATGTTGACTACATCCGGAAATGACACAGACCGTAGATTAAAAAGGCCCGATCCAGTTGGCCTATGTCCCCTCTTCCTGCTAACAATTTACAAATTCCCTCAGACTCAGCCCAACTCGCTTCGACCCGACCTACATAGAAATAACTTGGCCCAACCCGACTTGAACCGACCCGGTCCGAATTGGCGAAACGGGTCGACCAGCCGAAAACGCCACGAACCTCCGCAAAACAGAGTTTTTTGAGCTCTGCAATCCATGGGATTCTTGCGAATTTAGCAGCAAAAACATTGCTCCTGTTTATCTGAGACGTTCTTCCGCTGGTCAGGTGATGGAAATTTACTGAATTAAGCCTATTTCAGGTAAATTTCCCGCTCACTAGTCTCCTTTCCTTACCTCCAACTTCTGAACATATTCCACCAGCTTTGCTTCCCAGAATATGTGCATGAACGCAGAATCGTATATTCACAAAATACTCAACGTTTAATCACCTCCATTTCATACCTATTTCTCGAAGAATCTGGATCATCGAAAATGAACAACGCACTTAAAGCCACCTGTGGACCTCCAAAGAGAATCTTCCCTAGAGATCTCATCGAACAGAAGAGTGGCGTAACTTCAACTTTGTAAGATGAACAAGAAAACCGTAGGAACACATTAGGGAGAGGAGGATGAGAGCATTACATCGAAAGGAATTCGCAGACTTCTTCTTGAACGCCGAGGAGGCTCATGGAAAAGAACGATTCGAGGCTCCGTACCGTAATTCGTAAGCCTCATCAATACCGTACAAGTTCCTTTTTTTCCCATATAAGTACAATTATAAAATTTAATTGAAAATAAAGAGATAATAAAATTGATAATCAAGTTTCAAGTTACTTCAACCCGAGCCTTGGCAAAAGGTTCGGTAACTGTTAGAATTTATAATGAATTTACGGCCCGAGAAAATAATTAGGCTATATATAAATATAAGTTCGTTTTTATCCTAAAATTAATGATTAGTAGGTAGAATAGCCAATTAAATTTATATATTAGTTTTCTTTTTTCTCTTTATCTAATATGAAATAAACTTTTATTTTTTATATGTTAACACACCTCCTTTTGTGTGGATATAACACATGATATAATTTATCAATTTGAAGTGTTAACGATTAACATAAGAGCAATTTGCTCTAATATCATGTTAGAATTTACAATGAACCTACAATTATTTATAAGAAGGAAAGTTAAACCACATACAAATTTAAGTAAGGTTCTATTTTAAAATTAATCGGTAATAAATAACGTAACTCACTAAATTTATAGGTCAGTCGTCTTTCATCTCTTTCTCTTACAATACGACAAACTTATACTGTTTATATTTCAACAGTAGCCAGGCTCGGCTTAACCCAGTGTCATCCCTGCAGCCAATGTGACATTGGATTAAATGATTGATTATCCCAATAATTTGGATTGTTTCGAAGTATTTGCATAAACAAATATTAAACATCTTTTCAAAGGTGTGTGGGCGGATATTTTGAGAAGAAGCAGAGAGTATCAGTCTCGCAAACAGCCTGTCCTTGAAAGTTAACAGAAGAAACGACGTTGGACCATGACCATGTATATATATGTGTGTGTATGTATAATCATGCATATTAGCAACGTATGATACATCAGCGAATTGCTTCAGACCAAGGTTTCATGGAGTTTTGCCTCTGCTTTAGCTTTGCTATTACCTTGTTGCTATAGTAATATATATCTACAGCTCATCTTGTGACTTATTGTTGATAGCTTGCTTTCTTTGGACAGATTTCAAACTGCAAAGAAAAAGATCTCTCAAATGCAGGCGAGTGCAGGTCTAGTCGCCGGTTCTCACAAAAGGAATGAACTCGTGGTTATCCTTCGAGATTGTGAATCTCTGGTATGCTATGTTCTTTTGTTTTTGGTTTAGTCTTCATATTAATGACGAGGAAGATGGAAATGAAGGATTGAGTTGATTTTGAGTGAATTCCCGCCTGTTATGTTTCTGTGAAGGCTAAGCCGTTAGAGCGGTTAAGCGGGAAAATATGCCGTATATGTGGAGACGAGGTTGGGATTGGTGGTGATGAAGAAGGAGAGCCGTTCGTAGCCTGCAACGAGTGTGCTTTTCCAATTTGTAGAACTTGTTATGATTACGAGCGTAGAGAAGGCAATCAACTCTGTCCTCGGTGCAAGACCAGATTCAGGCGTCTCAAGGGTAACTTACCAATACCATCTGTACTTTTCTTAGTTTAACCGTTTGAGATATTATTAAACGGATTCAAGAATTACTTCTTTTACACGATACTGATAAGAATGAAGGAAAAGAATAAAGAAAACGTGGGTTTTGAAGAATAATTAAGATTTGGGCAGTGCAGTGCAGGGTGTGTAAAGTTTATTCTCATTATTATGTAATCTGGTCCATTTAATAAAGTTATACCCTACCCACTAATTTTGGTTGCCT
>JANTPM010000006.1:100201-121724 GCA_025434745.1 Erythroxylum divaricatum
ACAGAGAAGAAGAGTCGGGTTGGTAGGCAACCAAAATTAGTGGGTAGGGTATAACTTTATTAAATGGACCAGATTACGTAATAATGAGAATAAACTTTACAGGGTGTGCTAGAGTTGAAGGAGACGATGAAGAAGATGAAGTGGATGACTTAGAAAACGAATTGAATTTCGATTATGGATTCTCTGAGAAGGGGAGACAACACAGTGCTACTCCTTCTCAACTCCATTCAGATGATCCTCTTCCTTTACTTACTGACGGTCAAGTGGTAAGCAAGCACCACACACTCTCAGTTACTCCATTTCTATGCATTCTGTTAGATTACATGGATATCTTATCCTGCAGGTTGATGAGATTCCTCCTGACCAGCATGCTTTGGTCCCTTCATCTTTGGCTACTGCCAAAAGGATCCGCCAATTTCCTTTACGGGATCCTACATTTCCCGGTAACAACTGTTCCATTTAAAAGGAATTGAACAGACGCATTCAATTATGTATGACTAGTTCTTAATTTGCAGTGCGACCAAGACCACTGGATCCTTCCAAAGACTTGGCTGCTTATGGCTATGGAAGTGTTGCTTGGAAGGAGAGGATGGACAACTGGGAGCGAAAACAAGAAAAATTGCAACTCCTAAATGGCGAAGATGCTGGTGAAAACTGGGATTACGATGGTGATGATGGCCCTGATCTCCCCCTGTAAGCAAGCAACGACCTCATCACATCTGGAAACTCATTTCCACTACTATTGCTATTTTCAAACACCAACTTCTGTTTCATTTTCCATTACGATTGCACATTCTTCTTCTTCCTTTTAGATAGCTATAGGAATATTGTTATTTATTATGTTTCTTAATTCTTCATTATAAGTTTGAATACGCCAATGCTTGCTGACTAAATTCACAAATAATTGCTCTTGTTCCTGGAGCAGAATGGATGAGGCAAGACAACCATTATCACGAAAGTTGCCTATTCCTTCAAGCCAAATCAGTCCTTATCGAATGATCATCATTATTCGACTTGTAGTTCTTGGATTCTTCTTTCATTATCGAGTTACCCACCCTGTCAATGATGCTTATGCTTTATGGCTTTTGTCTATCATCTGTGAGATCTGGTTTGCTATGTCATGGATTCTTGATCAATTCCCAAAGTGGTTCCCTATTGACAGGGAAACTTACCTGGACAGGTTATCCTTGAGGTACATATTCTGCCATCCGTCGGTCTGCATTTCTCTCATACACAAAATGCATATTGGATTTATGTTCCTGCTTGTTTTTACTTTTTGGTCAGATATGAGAAGGAAGGCCAGCCTTCTCAACTCTCTGCTGTAGACATTTTTGTCAGTACTGTTGATCCATTAAAAGAACCACCTTTGGTGACAGCAAACACAGTTCTGTCTATCCTTGCAGTTGACTACCCTGTCGATAAAGTCTCATGTTATGTTTCTGATGATGGTGCTGCAATGTTGACTTTTGAGGCATTGTCAGAAACATCTGAATTTGCTAGAAAGTGGGTTCCTTTCTGTAAGAAATTTAGCATTGAACCACGTGCACCTGAGTGGTACTTTGCTCAAAAGATTGATTATCTCAAAGACAAAGTTGATGCTTCTTTTATCAAGGAACGAAGAGCAATGAAGGTAATAAGGCTTCAAAACCGACTCTCTTTTGTCTTATCATGTTTGTCCACACATGAATGCGCGTTTTTCGGCCCATAAGCAACTTATATCTACTTGTGAAATGCAGAGAGAGTATGAAGAGTTTAAAGTTAGAATCAATGCTTTGGTAGCCAAGGCCCAGAAGGTTCCAGAAGAAGGTTGGACAATGCAGGATGGGACTCCATGGCCTGGAAATCATGTCCGTGATCATCCTGGGATGATTCAAGTATGTACAATTCTCACTTAATGGTATTCTGAATTTCATATCTTCTGCGGTTAAGGAGCCATCCTCGATGCTTCATAGGTTTTCCTTGGCCAAAGTGGGAGGCATGATAGGGATGGAAATGAATTACCACGGCTTGTATATGTCTCCAGAGAAAAGAGACCTGGATTTAATCACCACAAAAAGGCTGGAGCTATGAATGCTTTGGTGAGTAGTTAGAAATGGAAGTCTGATCCATCACATTTCAAATTCATATAACAGGATGCAATTTTATAAATTATTCATGGGCTTATCTTTCGATCAGGTCAGGGTCTCTGCCGTTCTTACAAATGCTCCTTATCTTTTAAACTTGGATTGTGATCACTACATTAATAACAGTAAAGCTCTTAGAGAAGCAATGTGTTTTATGATGGATCCATTACTTGGAAAGAGAGTGTGCTATGTTCAATTCCCTCAGCGATTTGAGGGTATTGACAGGCATGATAGATATGCCAACAGGAACACCGTATTCTTTGATGTAAGCATCCAATACTCTGACCTTCCTAATTTCTTTATAGCTTGTTTCTTATTTGCAATATGATGCATAATTCCTCCACCATCACAGATCAATATGAAAGGATTAGACGGTATTCAAGGACCAATATATGTTGGCACTGGATGTGTGTTTAGAAGGCAGGCACTTTACGGATATGATGCTCCAAAAGCAAAGACAACCCCAACTAGGACGTTCAACTCCTGGCCTAAATGGTGCTGTGGTTGTTGTTCTGGAAGGATAAAAAAGAAGACAGACAAGCTAAAGACAGAGTTGAATAAGAGAAGTTCCGGGGCATCTTTATCAATAGGTTCTCTGGAGGGTATTGAAGAGGGCATTGAAGGTAATGCTTGCGACGTTGGGTGGCCAGTTTTTCAGTTACCAAATTCTAGGGTCACTGTAGTCTTAGTAAGACAATAACATTGCAGTTTGCAGTTACTCTAGCTTAAGCTCCCCGAACACTCCCACGCAGTCTGATTACTCCGATTGCCAATTCAGTAAGCTTGCAGATCTCAGCCGTGTGCAAACGATTAGTAATGTAGTTATTGGTGATTTGCCATAAAGTTTAAACTTGATAAGGATCCAATGCTGTATTTGAGAAGATAATTCCTTTACTGTGGATTTCATTAGTTGCTGACTGTAAAGAAAGTTATCAATATTGCACTCATAATTGTGCCCAGCGGTCTAATTTGAGATTTTCGGGCCATATTGATGATTTACTTCCCCTTGGAGTTCGTTCTTTCTTAATTTTCATGCTCAGTTGGTAAGTAACTTTGGTTATTATGCAGGAAAAGAAGGAAAAGATTTGACTGTCGCGTCAGAGAAAAAGATGGAAAAGATGTTTGGACAATCTCCGGTGTTTGCAGCTTCTACCTTGCTTGATGATGGTGGTACGCTTGAAAGTGCCAGCCCTGTATCTCTGCTAGTAGAAGCTATGCATGTCATTAGCTGCGGTTATGAAGATAAAACGGAATGGGGAAAAGAGGTAGAGCAATTTCGCAATTGGCATAGAATTTTCACCACTGACAAATCTTTACTCAAGTTGACGTTTCTTCTATTCCAGGTTGGTTGGATTTACGGTTCTGTTACAGAGGACATATTAACGGGTTTTAAAATGCACTGTCATGGATGGAGATCTATTTACTGTATGCCTGCTAGGCCTGCATTTAAAGGTTCTGCACCCATCAATCTTTCTGATCGTCTGCACCAAGTCCTTCGATGGGCTCTTGGATCAACTGAAATATTTCTGAGCAGGCACTGCCCTCTCTGGTACGGCTATGGAGGGAATTTGAAGTTTCTAGAGCGTCTGTCCTACATAAACGCTACTGTGTATCCATGGACGTCTATTCCTCTCCTTGCATATTGTACTCTTCCTGCTGTGTGCTTGCTGACAGGGAAATTCATAACTCCAGAGGTATACTATTTATAACTATATTGAGACATCACTCAATTGTTACTTTTTTCATGGGACATGTATTCATTGTCATAATTTTCTGTTTAACATTTCAGCTTAGCAACATTGCAAGCGTTTGGTACCTGTCCCTTTTCATTTGTATCTTTGCAACAAATATATTGGAAATGAGATGGAGTGGTGTCAGCGTTGATGAATGGTGGAGAAATGAACAATTTTGGGTGATTGGAGGGGTATCGGCTCATCTTTTTGCAGTCTTCCAGGGGCTTTTAAAGGTTCTAGCTGGTTTCGACACGAACTTTACGGTGACATCAAAAGCAGGGGGCGATGAGCAGTTCTCGGAACTGTACACGTTTAAGTGGACGACATTGCTAATTCCACCAACAACTCTACTGATAATAAACCTGATTGGAATTGTTGCCGGTATTTCAAAAGCAATAAATAATAGCTATGACTCTTGGGGTCCATTGTTTGGGAAGCTGTTTTTTGCCTTCTGGGTGATAGTTCACCTCTATCCTTTCTTGAAAGGACTATTGGGGGGGCAGAATAGAACCCCCACAATCATAATTGTATGGTCTATTTTACTTGCTTCCATCTTCTCTCTTCTGTGGGTTCGGATTGATCCCTTCCTTGCCAGGTCGCATGAACCAGCTTTAGAAGAATGTGGATTGGAGTGCAATTAGCAGTAGTTAGGCGAATAACTTGTGCTTTAAGAGAAACAAAATTCATCTTCGTTTCTTACCTGTAGATTGAATGGAAAATATGAAGCTTTGCACACCCCGTGAATATGCAACAGCAATCCAAGGGGGCATACATTTTTTGAATTCGGACTCCGAATTTGAACTCTTCATTAGGGTGCAACTAACATGTAAAAGCTGCATATTTGTTATTTGCTGTTGTGTGGGTATCTCTTCCCCAAATCCTCATCAGTATTTCCAGAATCAGAAAGGGGTGATAGGCCTGAGCTGCCAAGTGCATTGAGCAGCTTTTCATTTCAAGGGCTAGCATAAAAATTTCTATGTATGTAACAAAGTGTTCAGCATGCAACAGCAACGTAATATTAACCACATATGATGGAAACCAATTATAGCACAAGGTATATAGATCCATGTTTCATAAACATATCTAATTTTGGACAATTACTTACAAAATCAAGTAACTAATTTCATTGTGAGTTACAGGTGCATACGAGTCTTTAAGGCGTCAAGCAAATACAACTATGGACCAAAACCAGCAAGGCGGAAAAGATTATGGATTGAAGTACATCTTCTATCAAATAAGTATAAACATCACGGCAAACTCATTCAATTATTCCCAACACCAATCACCAACACAAAGTCAAAAGTGTGACACTATTTGCAATTTGCAAAAATAACGCAGTGAATATCATTGTGTAACTTGCCAAAGCTGGACTTTTCCTTATGTGTGATGACACAAGAAATCCAAAATGTAGTTGGAGGAACCTGTTGCCAAACCTGCAACCAGTATAATCTTGCTGATGTATCAGGTATTACTACACAGATTGTTGAAGCTTGGAAGAATGATGTAATGACACATGATCGTGCAGTTGTCCCCCCTGAATGCAATATTTAGCTGTTTACTCCGGCCATGCCATTTCCGAAATTAGACTGCATTTGGTTCTGCAGTTAATTGTGTATACATTGACAACATTTACTTCTCCTCACTGTGGACGTATAAATCAACAGATGCAGCCAACTCAGCCAATTGCTTCTTGCCAAGATTAGAAACAAGCTCCAAGGAGATGAAGTGTTTCGGAATGGTTGCAAATTCTTCCTCGTTAAAATTGTATGTTGGTTGAAGTTTTTGAGCTTCAGCACTTGCTGCTTCAGCCTCTGCAAGTAAAAGGTTAGCTTCTTTATCATCTCCGAGCTCTAGAGCAGCAAATCTTTCCGCTGAAGTGGCACCGGCAGTTAAATGTAACCTCTGGAATCTAGCCTTTGCAACCTCCTTTTCTTTGGATAAAATAAGTTGCTCAGATTCCTGTAATTTGTTAACCGTGTTTTGTATATTTGCTTCAAGCTTCTCCATCTCCAAAATGGCATTTTCTAAATCCGACTTTGCACTATGCTTTTCAACATTCAATGACTTCGCCTCAGCAGCTATTCTTGCAGCTTCCTTGAAATTTCTAGCAGCAGCTGCAACTTTCTTTTCAGCTTCCAGCTCTGGGACTCTTTTGTCTATGAAAATCATCCTCTGTTTGCAGGATGACACATTGTGCTCAATATTTGACTTCGTAGAAGATAACTCCTAGAAGACAGTAAAAGATAGTTTTTAGCCGATGCAGAATAGAAGAGTGAAATAATGCAGTTGCTGGCATATCCACTCCCATATTAAAAGCAAGAACCAGGTGAAGAGTTTTTAGTCACTTGGAAACGAATGGTACATAAAGAATAATGATGAACTTGAACATTATTTAACAGCTTGATAAGATATTACTTCATGGAGATGAGGTGGTCTAACAAAAAAAAAAAACGAATCACGGATCGTGGAAGATAACAATGCACGATGAAAAGGTGGTATTGTAAAACCCATTAGCATGTTTTCATGAGCTTTTTAAATTTCAGATTTTAGCTGAATTCAACTTCCATAGTCCTACGCATGGATTCGTAAAAACTTCATTGGTCTTGAATTTCTCATAGAAGGAAGATCAACTCTGGACTTCGAAGAACCAGGCATTCATAGTTTAGTGACATCGTATTCTACCTTTGTAAATCCAAGAGTGGTCAAACGAAACTGATCCAAGTCCAAACCTGTCCTGTGATGAAATATTTTGGACAACAAACAATAGGGAAGTAAAACCAACCTGAAGGGAAGATCTTGCAGCACAAACTTCCTGTTGGAGAATTTGTACATCTTCAATAAGCTTCTCCTCAGTTTTTGCGAGCCTCAGTTTGTCCTCCTGAGACTTTAAAATGGACAGCATCAGGGTTTTCCTCAGCTGAATCTCTTCCTCGTACTCTTTTGCTTCACTTTCAGAAACCCTAGCTAGTTCCCTGAGTTTTGCCCCACATGCTTCTTCTTCAGCAAGGAATTTATCAATCTCCTTCCGTTTCATCAATAAAGCTTCAGTCTCTGAATGTACCTGAGATAGGCATGATTGCAAGTAATCGTACTTGGAATCGATGCTTGATTGAGTCTCCTGGAAACCTGAGACAACAAGAGCGATCCTCTCATCAACTGCTTGGATTTTGGCATTGTTCACTGCTAACTCCTTCTCTTTCTCTTTGACTAAAGAAAGGAGTTCCTCAAGTTGATTGGCGAGTAATTCCTTTTCTTCAAGAAGAAATTGTTTCTCATTCCTATCACCCTCAACCGAATCCTGAATGGATTGATGAACCAAAAGGCGTGTATCACCGATTAAATGAGACGCAATATCGAATTCAATCCTCTTAGCCTCCAAGGCTTCAGATGATGAAAACCACTGGTCCATTTGATCTGAAGAGATTGCCTGCGCTTTTGCCCTGATCAAATCTGCATTTTCTTGTGCATCCTGAAATGAAACCAATAGATACATTATGATCTGATCTATACCAAAATGAGATTCAAACTGATGTAGAAAAGTAAAGTGACAGTAACCTTGGAAAATTGGAAGAGAAGAGAGGCGCATTCTTGTTCAGCAGCAATCTGGGAGTTGAGAGCTTGTTCCATCTGAGAATCCATGGCATCACAGTGGGATTCAGCATCTTTGAGAGCGAGTACGAGAGCTTGCTTTTCCTTTTCAGCAGAAGACAGGGAGTCGCTAATTCTTTCAGCTCTCTCAAAATCTTCAGCCTCGCAGGCCTCCTCTAACTGCAATTCGAGTTGGGAGTGGGTAGACGATGCCAAATGAAGATCCTGAGCAGCAAGTCTTCGTCTGCTTATGGCCTCCTTGCGTGCTTCAGATGCAGAAGCAACCAACTGGCGAGCGTTCTTGAGCTTGTCAGAAATCAGACTCTTGAGTTGCTCGAATTTGGACAAGGATGGATGGGATTGTGGCAACGAACAGGAGGAAGAGGAATCTAATTGAACTTGAGTCTCCTTTTTCACCACCACCTCCTCCTGATCTTGTTGTTGCTGAATTTTCACTTCTTGTAGGTTACGATCTTGCTCTTGTTGTTGAATATAGGTAATATGGTGATCGAGATCGTAAGAAAGGGCAGGTGGAGGAGTAGGAGAATGAAGAGAAGAGGGATCATCATCGGTGTCATCAAGTCTGCCATAGCCAATCCTCCTGAGGCCAGTACCTCTCTTTTTCTTCCTGGAAATGCTCTGTCGGTGAGTACTAGGAGTAACAGTAGATGAAGGAGAAGCAACAGTAATTGGGGATTCGCTTAGGGCTTCGAGGGGAGTGACTACAGTGAGGTCAGAGAACAGGTTCTCATCAAGAGCTTCATGAATCTTCTGATGCTGGTGTTCAGGTATGGAAGCTCTGTTACTAATACTAGTACGATGATCATCTTCGTCGCCATAACCGATCTTCTTAAGCTCATCATCATCATCATCATTATCATCATCAACTTTATCATTCCCTAATTGAGACGGACTAAACAAGACCATACCTTCAAACAATGAATCCATACTATCTTCCTCACTCTCTCCCATATTCTGTATTCGTCTTCTTCGTCTCCTTCTTACCCCAACCCTCCCTCCTCCTCCTCTTTTGTCTTGTCTTCTCTTCAATTTCCACAATCAAAGCCCAACTCATTTCGATTCAGTCCACTACTTGTTATTGGGCTTATCGAAGTTTTTCTTTTAAAAAAAAATCCTATCCAAATCCAACTAATAGAAGTATAGAACAATAAATCTAGGATTCCTCTCATTCCATCCGAACAAACAAGACATACTTGTCGTATCTTCAGGCAAGAGGCAACATTCTTAGCTCTTGGATTAATTAATGGTCGGAGGAGTTGAAGAATGAGAAAGGAAAGAGATGGTGGCAAGTGCCAAACTTACGCATCTTCTCCCTTTCCTTTCCCTTGGACTTTTTACTTTACTTTAAACTCACAACACTCACCGCCGTCACCACTTCCACTGCCTCCGCTGGAGGGTCAACTTCTCATAGCATTAATAACGTATTAATTGCCATTAACATCTTTTATCTCGCACTCAACCTCAAACACACACACACGGCCTTGCCTTTTCTTCTCCAATATGCATGCACATTGTAACAACATCAACCATCCAACAGCAATAGGAATACAGAGAACCAAAATTTCAACAGACAAGAACACATTTTTATAGCCCAATGCTTCTGACTAACATTTTGGGGTTTTAAATTTTCCTTTTGTCCATGAATTGATCCACAAGGAATAACAACAATGAAATAAATGAACACATTGACTATAGATGACATAAAAATATTGCAGGTGGGATGGGTCAGCTGATGCAGGATAGTGTCAAGTCTTCCAAACACAAAAAAGATAAAACAAAGGTAAATGATAATATGTTCAACTCAACAAATGAAGATATTCCCGTGTTTCGTTACACATTCGGTTGAAGGGATTGCCAACAACTACCGCACCACCGGGCAGCTCGCTTGTGAATATCTATACTTTAGATTCAACAAGTTGGACATCTTTCACAGAGTTGGTATCCACTCCTTCCTTCAGAAGTCTGATTTCCTCTTCTGTCAAACTGTTCTTTATATGGGGTACAGTCTTGCTGCCATTAGAACTCTTCTCAGCCTCCACAGCCCAGCTGTAAACTACCATGCCAAGGACAGCTATAATCATCCCCATTATGTTCTTGAAAGTCAACTCGGAATCAAAAAGCAGCCATCCCAGAGTGAGAACACAAACTGTTTTCATGTGACCTAAGACCTGAAACGAAACTGCAGAAAATCTTCCGATGCAGAGGTATTGGCTCACGTTGCAGAAAACAGCGAGGGAGCAGGAAAGAATTATGAATAACTGCACAAATTGACATCATTCGTTTAGATGATAGAAGGTGAATGTATATACATTTTCTTCCCAGTATATAGATAGATTTAATAAAAGTCCGAGAGGCTGAAAAGGGACGAGTACTTACAATGGCACCAGAAGACATCTTATAGTTTGCTATAAATTTGCCGTTAAGGAAGTAATCCACGAATGGACCAAGGACAAGGAGAGAAACTGCTTGAATTGGAGCTGTTCTACTCAGCAATTCAAATGATCCAATGGAATACTTCTTCTGTAAAGAACCGATAGTCTGTTGCAAGAAGGGACAGATATATATCAAACATTGATCCAAAAGCACTATCAAGAATCCATCCAGTGAAGATTATCGAACAATTGAACTAAACGACTGGCAACTCAAGAGCAGCTGAGATTTGTAGGCAATCAAAAGGCTAAACAAAATAGCAACATTAGATAATCTACAACCAGATGGATTAAAAAGGGGCCTGTTAAGTGAATACTTACAATTTGTTGGAAAGAGGTAGACAAAACAGCTATGCAGGCACAAATAAAACCTTTGGCATTAACCTTGACATCAGTAACAGTGCAAACGCCAACGCCTATGACGACAACCAAAACAGATACCTTGACTTCCTTGGAGTACTGCTTGTTGTGAAGAAGCCATTCCATCACGCAGACCACTGGGATCATGCTGAGTTTAGAGATCTGTGTGAATGTAGAAAAGAGGAAATGCAGTTAAAGAAAGAAGTAGATCTGCTTATTACAACAATATAAATTGCAACAAAGAAGAGAATAGTTGCTCTATAGCTACATTTTTTTCGAGCTGTCGGATAAAAATTTCTGAGCGTTACTATTATCATCTAATCTGAACAGCATAACAAAAGAACCAAGTAGAAAAGGAAAGCTCCATCTTCAGCATCATATGTACATTAATTACCTAGAGAACAATTACAGAGTAAGAATCACAACAGCAAGAAGAGAAGCAAAGAAGAAGAATGGTACCTGATAGAAGCCAACAGAGTTAAGCATGAGGCTAAAGTTCATGCCAGCAATGGAGGTATTGGCAACAAGAGAAAACCAGAAGAGTTCCCAGAAAGGAACATGCTTCGAAGCTGATAAACCAGTTGCATTTGATACCAGACCCACCAGAGCCGTCACAGCAAAGTGGAATCCCGTTAAGGTAGTAGCTACATCCCACAAAAAACCAATCCGTTTCTCATTCAAAATCAGTACATTAAAGAACTCTGAAATTTGCAGATCGGTAGAATATTGAACAGATCAAAACTCCAAAACCAATGAAATCATCAAACTATTTCTTTTGTTAAAGAAGAAATCGAAGGAAGAAGAACAGACCGAAGCTGAAACTGTAACCATTGGAAGACATAAGCTGCTTGTTGGCCATAATGATACCCACTGAGCTGACAACGTTCATTGCCCATGCCCCTACATCAGAAACAGCCGACTTCTTGTTCTCGCCCTCCATTTTCACAACTTCCCTTTTCTCTTCTTACAATTTGAAATCTTTATTTATGTGCTAATAGTTACTTTGTTTTGGGCAGGAATCGGATTCACACTATTATAAGAAGAAGAAACCCCAAGATCCGGTTTTTATATATGACAAAAGAAAAGAAGATGAAAATGAGAATAACCAGATCTTCTTCTCTCAATTCTCACTTTCAAACATGAGAGAAAGAGAGGGTAAGAGAAGATTGGAATGAGCCAAAAAACCCAGACAAGAAAAGGTCCTCACTTTGTGTTTGTCGGCCAAGAAAATGATGCTAAAACTTGTTTGGCGTAGGTGGGCCGATTGGGATTGGGATTGCGCTGGGTTTTGTCTGTAATAGCAATTGAAGAAGAAGAAGTAGAAACAGAGAGATAGATGGGCATGTAATTAAGGTGAAGATATTAGGGATTGGATTGAAAGAAGAAAGAAAAGGCCAAATTTCTGGCAGAAATTAAATTTACATAAAATTGAAAAGGAATGGATCCAAATCTAGCAAGAAAAGATTCTCCTTAATTGTAAGAGAGTGAGAGTAGAAGAAGAAGAAGAAGAAGAAGAAGATATAGAAGGGAAGTGTATGTAGGAGAGTAAGCAAAGCAAAGCAGAGTAAAGCTTGAGGCTCCCTCCTCTCTAGAATTTGAGTTGTGCAGTAATGGAGTTGGTAGATTTAGTGTCCATGTTTTGTATGTCCTTTTGAGATGTTTTTGGTGCTTTGTTGCTCCTTAACGTAATTGTCACTTTCCTCTTTTTTCTTTTCTTTTCTTTTTCCCTTAATAACACGTTATGGTCTCCTCTTCATTTACGCTTTGTTTGGATGGAGGGAACCAAAAGAAGTAGAAGGAAAAAGAAATTATATTTCTCTTACTTTTTATTGTTTAGACAAGAGAGAGAATTGAGAGGAATGGAAGAGAAATTTGGGTCATTTTTATTCTTATCTTATAATTTTCCTTCCTTTTTTACCAATTTGGTGAGAAAGGAAGAGAAATATAAAATTTTCTTTCCTTTCCGTTCCTTGTGTAACTAAGCATCCAAACAAAAGCTTAGAGTTGTGTATCGCATTTGCATGAAAAAATGAAGGGTACAAGTACAACACGTTATTCAGGTAAAACAAAAGTGAAGGTTGATACGTTATTGGGGAAAAGGACGCTCAATCTCATCCGCCCAATCAAAACCCTGCTTCTTCTTCTTCATTCCGTTATTGTAACGTTTTAAGTTGTAACTTAGCTTCATTAAAACAAAAGCAAATTATATTCTAATTCTAATGGTTCCTGAATCAATGCATTAGTTCATCTCCTTCTCGCTCTTCCTACTGCGTACGTAAAGTGCTCATTATTTCCATTATTCTAACACCATTCCTTCGTAAGTAGCCATCTAAAGATATAATAAAACAAATGGAAGAGTGAAAATTCCATCTTCCCTTGAGCTCTTTGTAATCAAATCTCCAACCCAATGATATATATTTCATAATTATAGAACCAAGGGGACGTTAGTTCACATAAAATAACGGAAATAAAAATAAAAACAAATATAGCAAAGAATAAAAATAAAGTATTGCTAACAATGAGTCTCATTCCTCTATTAATCCTTAAGAATAGAGTATTGCTGAAAATGAGGGAATAAAAATATTACCATCAAACATGAGTTTTCATTCTATACCCGTACATTTTTTCTCGTTACCCCTAAATAAGCACACCCTAAGACAAGCATTTTACCATATATCCTCAGTTTCCATTTTTTCCTTTCTTAAAAACCCATATCTCATAATTCGATAGTGTATACTATACTAGGAAGAGAAGTTGTCCCCACAATAGAATACACAATTTTAATCCTCACTTCAGCTCCGTCGGTGACACGAGAAAACGAATGAAACTTCAAAGAGATCTTCCATATCCATCCGCATTAATTTAGATGAAGAACACTTGTTTCTGTCTAAATCAAGTGTGATTGAGAAGTACAAATCGCTCTTTCCTTTTTTCCTTGCACTAAACATTGCACATGAAACATATGCATCATAATCATAAGAAAAGAACCTCCTCGCTTGATTATGCTGTTTCCTGCACAAGTTCCTGTAAACTCAAGCAAAGTCCTTCCTTGCATCTAAACAGTAAATACACCATCATAATCTCTCTCTCTCCAGCTCTCCCTCCAAACATAAATACGCATTGGAATTAACTTCTGAGAGCAGAAAATTAGTCCGGCAAAAAGATATGTAAGGGGTAGGCAGAGAGGGAGAAGAAAGAAATCAAACCATTTCCCTTCACCAAACATATCAACTTGTATCCTGTTTCTCATATACATCTGCCAAACAATAAGCACAAAGAGATGCACAAACTACAATAATGATCGAGTAAATACAAGCTTCTATAAAATCACCCCTTCTACCTCAATAAATAACACGATCCGTACAATAGAGCAGAAAATTAGTCTGGCATAAAGAGATCGCTGCCTCTTGAAGAATGTCTCTGAGCACCAGGAGGTGCCGTTGGCCGGGGAAAGTTATAGTTAAATTGCACGCTGCTAGCAAATTGTGGAGCCTCCACATAGGGACTCTACATTGTTCCATAATAAAGTCGTATTAGGAAGACGGATAAGAAGAAAACATGCTACTTCTCATTTTCATACAATATCAAGAAAAAGGAGGCAACCGTAAGCAGGAAATACTACGGGATAATTAGAGACATGTCAAGCACAAAAACAATGATTCTGGCAGCTTGTGACCGCTAATTGGCAACAACTACAACTCAATTCCCGTCCACTACCCTTGGAACTCATATGTATTAAGCGGCAGCATCCACATCACCTCTCCCACCTTATTACAAGGTATGTATTGGCAAGGTGTTAAGTCGACGTGTGTTTGTGCATTTCTGATGATGCTTTTGTGGAGCAAAGTAGATATAAGAAGCATTTTCTTCTTTAATTTCCCTGACATATACAATAACTTTGGAAAGCACAGATTTTTTCTTCAATAATTTCAAGAAAACATGGTGTTAAATATCATCAAAAGAGATTGTCCAGCAAAAGATGCTTTATTTAAGACTAACATAGGGGTTTAAAGAAAGCACCTGTGATGTCAATGTCGTATGAGATGGCTCTTCAGGATTACTCGATTTTAGTGATGTGCCGGAAGAGCAAGCATCAGAGCTTGGTTCACTTCCATTCAGGTTATGCAGTTTACCATCTAGCACGCTGTCAACCTCAGTTCCATTGGTTGACTTAACCCTCTACATTCACGTAACTTCCAAAGTCTTTAACATTATCTGTTAAATTTGAATGCAAAGGGAAAATAACAAAGGTAGAAGTAAAAGCAATACCTGGAAAATTTTACCAAGAGTTTTCAATCCTTTAGCTCGTGCACGAAGTTCTTCTTTCTTGACAGTGTTATCTTGAAGCACCTAGATAAGCCATATATGAATTATGACCAAGCATTTTGGACCAGGTAGCAAGGTATTTCTTTTCGGGCCAACAATAAGATTAATCTAATGAAGAAACAACCATTTGACAAACACGGGAAAGAGTCGCTTCGATATCAGCTACATTAAGCTTCCACAGAGAATCAATCATCAACTTTTTGTGGGATTGCAAGTATTCTTCCAGCTCTTCCTCGGTGTAGTTTCCTTCAGCACTGAGCTGCTTTTTCATATCTTCCTGTAGCTGGATCAATGCAATGGCACCTTATATCACCAGAAAAAATACATAGTTGAATTTCAGCATACATAAGAGTATGAGGAAGTGAATTCTAGTGTAAAAGATGCTTACACTATATCATATGGAAGATCAATGTGAATAGAGACATGTACACAACAGGCACATTATCAAACTACTTAATATCACAATCAGAAAATAATAGCGATCTCTTTTTTTTTTTTTTGTGGATGTAGAAGGTAAATTTCAACCAAACCAACTCATTATATGTGAATTATGAAAGGATCATCATTTAACCAGTTAAGGCAAATGAATAGGGGCTAATGGTCCAAGTGCCCTGTATTCATTTGAACAAAATGCAGAAAAGATAGCCAAGTATGCTACATGGTTATTGGCCCGTGGTAGGGATTGACTAACCTGTAGCTGCAGTTACTTGGGATTTAATAAAATGGCCCTTGTTTCTAAACCATTCAGCAACGAATGGCACACCCAGATATAGTGCCTTCTTTCCAAGTTCTTTTGCTGCTTGCCGTTCATAAATGTAGCCAATTGTGTTCAACATATCAACACCATAGGCTGCATAATAATGTCAGAAGTCTTTCAGGGCTTCACAGGATCAATTTAAAATAACTTGTGGACCGAGAGTTCAGGCAATTCACGCAGCTTGTATAAGTAAGCTAAAAGATTTAGTACCCAAGCACTGAAACACAGCGACAGAATGTCCTTTATTGAAAGGTAAATGAACAGCAAAAAATAGGCAAGCTAGGAAAAAAATAAGACTTGGTAATTTTCAAGTCCTTCATTCCTGCAGACCAGTAAAGTCAATCCCTATCTGTGGAGGATGCAAGAGGACTTTCTTTAAATTTGGTTTTAATGCCAAAAAGAAGCTGCATTGACAAAATGGTAAGGAAAATTGCACTCTTGTTCTCTCTTTACTTGACCTAAATATTGAATCATGAAAGCATGCAGGAATGTCCTTCTCTTCAAATCTTGTTTGTCCAGCAATACATGTCACTATTCTCTCACTGATTATTTCTCCTTTAGTAGATGTAATACCTTGAGAAGGAATCCCTAAGTCCAGTCCTCACAGAATATTTAACCTGATGGTTTTCACTTGGAATATCCTTCTCTTAACCCTCCTCTCTTTCTAGAATGACCTCTAGTTTCCTTGATCATTCTAGCTTTCTTACACCTTTGTCTTGGTATTACTTTCTAAACAATTTCACAGTTTTCCAGTTTTCCTCTACATTTTTAAACTTTTAATGCAATTCAAGTAGGTCTGATCAACCTAACAGTAGATCCAGTCAACAGAAAAGTCCATAAGTACCGTGCCTAAACCACACAAGTAAAAGAAGTTAGTTTACATATTCTGTATTCTCCACTCCCACCAAAATAACAAATGAAAGGCCTAAAGTCAAAAAGAAAAAGTTAAAATAGACAAAAGGTTTTTCTTTTTATTATCATGAATTCATAGCAAAAGCATCTATGTTGGTTAAAGAACCTATAACATAACAAGACATAATGCTCATAATGCAGCCACAGAGACAGCAGGGTTCCTATGCTAATCCTGTCTGTTGTCATTTCCCATCAGTGACAGTATACTAACTGCTTTCAAACACTAAAATCTACCTGCACTTGACAGCCTGGCTACTTCAGCTTCAGCATGAACAACAAACTTTTCTTTGCTCCCTTGAATATATTGGTTGAGTCGATCTTTAAGTATGTTTGCAAGTCTTTCTTCTCTCTCCTTCTGAACAACCTGTCCGTGATAAAAATTTTAGATAATAATTAACAATAATGAAGATTAACCAGAAAAATGTAAACTGAAATGAATACATGTCTAGTTTCTATTTCAAATACGGATCAAAAAACCAAAGCAATGACAAAGGTGTTAAACAAATCGTGGCCAAAAATAATACTAACTCCAAACTATTCCTCTCAATGCATGATAAATCAGTGTGCTTAAATATTTAAGCTATCCAAGGATTTGAACTATTGCTAAATGACAGAATAATAGAAGAGTTACCCTCATTTTCTCTTGCAGCTTTTTGGTATCAAATTGTTCTCCCTCTGTAAAAATGTCTAATGAAGCCATGGAAGCCATAGCAAGCTGTCCAATGTAATCCTCAAAAAGCTCACTACCAAAAAGCATTGCAAATATTGCTGCAGGATCAATAATTGCTTCCCTGGAAATGCAAAATATTCAAGCATCAGAAGCGTGGAAAAGGGTCAATGCCATAGAGGTCTGTGTACCTAGAAATAACTGAACCAAGCATCTTATACATATCAAATTTTTAAGATTAATAAACTCACGTTGAGATTCCAGATTTTCCATTAGCATCATATGCTTGGCGCTGTGTGGGATCGCTTAGTACTTGGTAAGCTTCGCCCAACACCTGAATCCAGATCAAACACAACTCAACAGACCATTTGTAATCTTTTACTATTTACTGTATGTTATCCAGTTGATCTTGTGATATTCACAGCTAGTAGTGTGATCCAACCATGCAAAATACTCATAAAGTTAACATAGAAAAACCAAAAGTATATGTGATCCAGTTTGTACTGACTAGTTTTCAAAAGATTACTTGTAACTTCTACTTCATTTCATTCTGTCATAGTTCTATATACTACCAACATTTTTATGGAACACAAGACTTGAAGAATAATGGCTCACAGTGGACGACTAACCAGTAACTGAGGAAACAAGTGAAAAGGGAATATATTTGATTAAAGCATCTATATAAAATTTACAAGGTCTTAAAACATCATTTAGGTAATGTCTGGTAGGAAGTAGTGAAATATAATGTTATTGAGGAAGGAACTAGTAAGAGACATTACGTAATGGTGCTGACATGAATTATATAATGGGTGTTACATGGTTACAAAGCATGATTCTAAATATGATGTAAATTATATCCCTGTATATCACAACGTTTATGCAAGGCCAAACAAAACAATCATTATTGTAATATGATACGAATAAACACCTCTCATCAAAACTATGGTAGGAGCAAGTATAATTATGACCTACAAACACTGTTATACTAGTTCCTGATAAGGTTATATATATATATATAAACAAGTGAGGCCCACCCTAGTGAGATTTCAAATTAACCATCTGAATGAGATAGAAATGATAAACATTTAACAGAGGCTACCATCTTCCATGTGGCATTATATTCGTCACACCAACCCTTTTCTCACAAACCTCACATTGGAAGAACTATGGTAAGACTTAAGAGCAAGCATAATTACGACCTACAAACAGTGTTATACCAGTTCCTATATATATATATCTATATACTGATAATATAGAATGAAAATTGATGCATAGTAGCATAGAAAGCGAACTGATATATGGTATTGTCCAAGTCACTAAACAAAATGAACTGTCAAGTCCTAGATATGTGGTTCTGCAGTGAAAGAGTTAGTTTGACCAGTAGAACATGATAATATATTCGTCTAGCACCTAAAGAGACTATCAAATGTTAATCAGCACAAAGATGAACAGTAACCTCCATTTAGGAAATGTCGTCACAATGATTTTTAGACATATCTAATTAACATAAGATGTTTGGTTTTAAAAATTGAAAAGCTCCCAGAAGATGAACTAAACTGGTACAAAATACGAGTAATTAAATGTATGAAAGTGATGGTCATAAAGTAGATAAGAAGATATGAGAAGATGACATTTTCAAAATCCTCCTCGTAACTTTGGGAACTTGCCTGAAAATCTTGGGCAGCAAGAGGATTGTTGGGATTTTTATCGGGATGAACCTGCCTTGCCTGCAAGTAAAATCACACGACACAAAAAAAAAAACAAAAAAAACGAGAATGCAATGAATTAGAGCAGCTGAGCGTAGTTATAATTTCTATTGGATAGCCAAAAAAAGAAAATCCCCAATTCGCGACGAGAAACTGAAACTAACCTAATTAGCTAATAAGAAACGAAGTGAAGAAGATGAATAAGAACAAGAAGAGTGAGGGGAAACACGTAAATACCTTGATATAATAAGCTTTCTTGATCTCAGCTTCGGTTGCAGTGGGGCTAACCCCAAGCACGTCATAGTACTCCGTCTCCTTCACCATCTGATCACTGTCTCCGTTTCCTTTCTTGATTTTAGTTCAAATTAACAAGCAAAAGTCGATAGATATCTTCACTCCCTGCGTCTTTATCTCTGAAGGATCGTTTAAGGAAGATGCTGAGAAGAAGAGGAAGAGGGAGAGGAAGAAGCAAGCTTGGAGAGAAGAAGATAGAAAGGACGAAAGAGATTGGACGAAGAGATTGTTCCCAGCTGTGGGTTCGGTGATACTTTTATTATTTATTATTTGCTGTGGCCGTACCAGTATATTTAAAAAGAAAAACGGAAATGACGCGGCTAAGTTAGCTTCTTAAATTATGGAATGATATAATTGGTTGGATTTGAATTTATAATTCAAATTTAATTGGATTTAAAATTTTTATTTGAATTTAATTATAATATGATCGGAGATGGACTTCACCCTGATAGAACAAATATACAATAAAAGAAATTGAGGTAAAAAAAAGGATACACAAAATTTAACGTAGAAAACTCCTTAACGAATATGAAAAAAACCACGGATAAGAATAAAAAATTTTCACTTTAAAAAATGAAGATTATAAGAAGAAGATCTCGCAATCTACATCAAAAATTAATACACAAAATTGTGGGAAAGAGATTTTGAAATATATAAAACCTTAAGCATGTATCTCTCTCTATATAGCCTTAATGGAGCCTTCTAATCTCACTGACTCATGAAGTGGGATAGAAAATCAACAATCTCCCACTTGAAGATTTGATTGAGAATCAATTAATCTCTATACTTTTATTTCTATCTTGTCATTTTTCAATTGTCTACGTCTCTCCTAAGTCATATAAAGATCTACACCATATGAATTTATTAGTGTTGATCGGTTTTGTTAGTGCATCTGTTAGGTTCTCTTTTGTGTGAATTTTTTAGCTATTCACACTTCCATCTTCTATCATTTCACGAACAAAATGATATTGAACTCTTATGTGTTTAGTTTTGGAATGAAAAGTTGGATTCTTTGCAATATGTAAGACACTCTGACTATCACAATACAAAGGAATTTTCTCTTGTCGATGCCCAAGCTCCTTCAAAAACTTTTTTTATCTAGATTGATTCTTTGCAAGCTTGTATAGCTATCATTTACTCAGCTTCTGTTATAGATAGTGCTACAACTGTCTATAGTTTAGACACCCAGCTCATAACTCCTCCTGCAACTATAGACACATAACTTATAGTGATTTTTTTTAAATCGAGGTTGCCTGCAAAATCATAATCAACATATCACTTAATAATAAATTCATATCCTTTATAATATAAAGCAACATCTGAGGTCCTTTTAATACATCTCAATATCCTCTTTATAGCCCACCAGTGTTCTTGACCAAGATTTGTCATATAATTACTAATTATTCCCACTGCATGTGCAGTATCTAATCTTGTGCAAATCACAACAAATATTAAACTTTCCACAATTGATGCATATGGTATTTGAGACATCTCCTTCCTCTTTGCTTTACTGTTATGATTTTTACTTAAGAATAACTTAAAATTAACAAGAGGAACTTACAATCTTGTAAATTGAAGCATCACGAGATTATGTTCAAGTAATTCTTTTCAAAAAGACAAATCTTTTTGTTATTTTTGTCTCGGTAAATTTGCATATCTAAAATCTTGGTTACTTGTCTTAAACCCTTCATTTCAAACTCTCCAGTTAACAGAGCCATCAAATCTTGAATACGATACTTTGTTGGGTCTTGTAACCAACACGTCGTCAACATATAACAATAATGCAATGAAATTAGTATTACCAAACCTCTTGAAATATGCACAAGGATCTGTACTAAATCTGTTAAATTCATGACTCATTATGAAGAAATAAAATCTTTTGTACTAACATCTTAGCGCATGTTTTAAACTGTACAAAGATTTGTTCAACCTACAAACTAAGTTCTTTTTTCCTAATTCTTCAAAATCTTCTGGTTGATGCATATAAATTTCTTCTTCAAGATATCCATGAAGAAATAAAGTCTTTACGTCTAACTGCTCTAAATATAGATCAAATGTAGTGCACACAACTAGGACCATACGAATTTGTATTAAGACAAAGTGAAATAATTTTTGTAAAGTCAATACATTCTTTCTGAACACATCCTTTAGTGTATCATTGTACTACCAATCTTGCACAATACCTCCACCCGATCATCATTGTTATGTTTGATTTTGTATACCCATTTGTTGCTAATGGGCTTTCTCCCTTGTGGCAGTGACACGAGTTTCTATGTCTTACTCTCGTGAAGAGCTTATATTTCTGTCTGCATTTGTTGCCATCCAAAATGATGCATTTGAACTATTTGTTGCTTATCGGAATGTTTGTAGTTCTCCATCTTCTATTAGGAGATAGTATGCAATATTGCTCTCCATAATATAATCAGACCGCTAGGTTGGGTTTCTCCTTTCTCGAGTTGACCATCGGATTTTTGTATTTTCAGAATTAATAGGTTCTTGTTCCCCGTGATCTAATATAGTATCAGTATAATCTTTCAGTTCAAATCTTCCTATCTTCCTAAATCGATACAACTTCGAAATTTTCTTCAAACGTGTTATTTTGATCTT
>JANTPM010000006.1:127948-167581 GCA_025434745.1 Erythroxylum divaricatum
TAAAAATAAAAATAAAAAATCTTAAACTAGGATACGTCTTTAGTTATCAATTATTTATTTGAATATGGGTTGGTACATCTAGCTAATTATGCCGTCATAATGACAATAATAGAAGAAGTAGAGTCGTACTCGTACTCGTATCAAAGTAAATAATGAAGATTACGCGTTAGTTATGTTTGGTGGTGCTAGCTAGTACTAGGAATAATAGGATAAGGGTAGGATGGTAATGACAGTATAGATAAGGAATATTTCTAGAAATGGGCTGGGACCAGAAGAGTAAAAGCAAAGGAAAGGCCTTTTTTTGCGCTTTGTGGGTCCAAGTCAAAGTCGCCAATACGCGTCGGAATAGTAATTAATAGGGTTAATTAATTTTTATTATTTCAGTGCCATGTGGGCCCCAACTCGACCGGATTAAAGTAAAAAATATCATCAATATATAAAAATATATAAAAATTTAAATAATATTATATAAATCTTAAAATAAGCGTGAAGATGTGTTTATAAATATTGTGATAATTATGTATAAAAATATAATATTAAAAGAATTAAAAAATAAGGTTATTAATTGATTTGAAAATTTTATCTAAAAATTTACTTTTTTGAAAATATCCAAATTTGAACTTCTCAAAAGTTGTATTTTAACTTTAAAAAAAGTCATTTCTATGAAAAAAAATATTTTTAAATTTTACAGTCAAACACTTATTTTTTTAAATTTTGCGGTGGAAAAATTTGTTTATTTACCCTCAGAAAGTTGAAATAAAAAGGCACTTAAGCTGTATTTTGGCTACTAAAAAAGATATATCTACTAAAAAAGTGTTTTTTTTTATTTTACAGCCAAATAATCATTTTTTTAAAGCTTTTAGGGTGAAAAAAAAGCTTATTTATCTTTCAAAAGCTTAACCACATAGAAGTTTAAAATTTAAATGGTTTAATTGGTATTAGATTATTATATAAAGGACTTAAGATTAAATAAAATTAAAAAATTTAAAATATGATTAAAAAGAAAATGTCCTTATCGAAAATTTAAAGTTTAACTTTAAAAAGATTATCAAATAAAATTAATTGATTTATTTTTATTTACAATAATTTTTAATATATAAAAATTGGATAATTAATTAATAAATTAATAATTTTTAATAACAAAAATTATCAAAATAAATCGAATTCAATAATTTGATTTTTTAAAATTTTTAATATTACATTAACCGACTAATTTTTTTAATTATTAGTATTTATTATGACATAAATATATATGGGTCACAAGTCAAAAATTATAAATTATAAATTATAAATTTAAAAAATTAGGTTTGATCAGACACGATCAAATTTAAAACGGTCCAAATTTGATCGAATTGAAAATTCGTACCCGACCCGACTCAATACCTTACTTTTATGTATGCCTCCTTTAGACGACATGTAATTGTTATATTATATCCATAGATACACGAGTGAAGGCGTGGTGGTGTTAGGACCAAGATTTGTCCCCCACATCACATGAAATCACATGGCAAAGCCAAAATTCAACGAACAGCATGTGCAGTTTGGTAATTAGATCGCGAATTCGACGCTAGCCTTACGTACAATATGACAATGGCAACATGCAATATGCAGCTTCACACGTAACGTACTGTAAAGTTTTTTTTCCCATGTGGAACGGCGTCGTTTACTATTATAATTTTAGCATTTGAGCGGCGTCGTATGGATATTCAAAGGCGGTTCCTCCTAACTTACTCCTATAGTTAAACTTAGAAGCAAGTCAGAACTACACCGTGAGGTCGAACACTTCCCGCTTGCAGAGCTTGGGAGAGAGAAGTTGAAGCTGAAGAGTGCAGAAGTTTGTTAATCTGAGTACGCTTGACCTTCCTTCATCACAACAAGTTCTTGCGATTTATTTTTTTGTGTTCGTTCGCTCCATTTCTCGTTCAATCACTCCTTTTGTTTTCTTGTTCCGTTTATTGTTTTCGTTAAGTTTGTAGGGTTTAGGGTTTTTGTTTTAAAGCATTTGATGATTCGGTTCGCAACAGGTTTGCTTTTATGATAGTTTGTTTTAGATTATTGGATTAATTTTTCTGTATTTATATTTTTTTTTCCGGGATTAGGGTTGTTGAGGTTTGATTTCTGGAAAACCGAAAATGTCGAATGTTGGTGGTGGTGCGGAGGCTCACGCCCGCTTCAAACAGTATGAGTACAGAGCCAACTCTAGTCTAGTTCTTACCACAGACTCTCGTCCCCGGGACACTCATGAGCCTACTGGCGAGCCTGAGTCCCTTTGGGGAAAGATTGATCCCAAAAGTTTTGGTGACCGTGCTTACAGAGGCAAACCTCCCGAGTTAGAGGAGAAGCTTCAGAAAGCTAAGAAGAAGAAGGAGCGAGATCCTCTTTCTGAACCTGTTCCCAGTCGCCAAACCAAGAGGCGTCGGCTTCATGAAGAGAGTGTCTTGACCTCTACCGAGGAAGGTGTTTACCAGCCCAAGACCAAGGAAACCAGAGCTGCCTATGAGGCTATGCTCAGCGTTATCCAGCAGCAATTGGGTGGCCAACCACTCAACATAGTTAGTGCTGCTGCTGATGAGATTTTGGCCGTGCTAAAGAATGAGACCGTTAAGACTCCAGACAAGAAGAAGGAGATTGAGAAGTTGCTCAACCCTATTCCCAACCATGTTTTTGATCAACTTGTTTCCATTGGCAGGCTCATCACTGATTTTCAAGAAGGTGGAGATGCTACCGGTGCTTCAGCAGCCAATGGGGATGATGCCCTTGATGATGATGTTGGTGTGGCTGTTGAATTTGATGAAGATAATGAGGACGATGAAGATGAAAGTGATCTTGATATGGTGCCCGAGGATGAAGAAGATGATGAGGATTTGGTGGACAACAATGGTGCCAGTGCTATGCAAATGGGCGGCGGAATTGATGATGATGACTTGGGGGAAGCTAGTGAGGGCATGAGCCTCAATGTACAGGACATTGATGCATATTGGCTCCAGAGGAAGATTTCACAAGCTTTTGAACAACAGATTGACCCACAGCAGTGCCAGAAGCTTGCTGAGGAGGTGCTTAAGATACTTGCCAAGGGGGACGACAGGGATGTTGAGTCGAACTTGTTGATGCTCCTCGAGTTTGACAAATTCAGCCTTATTAAGTTTCTGTGCCGTAACAGGCTGAAGATTGTGTGGTGTACACGTTTGGCTAGGTCCAAAGATCAGCAAGAGCGGAAGCATATTGAGGACGAAATGATGGGTTCAGGCCCAGATTTGGCAGCAATCCTGGAGCAGTTGCATGCCACCAGGGCAACTGCAAAAGAGAGGCAGAAGAACTTAGAGAAGAGTATAAGAGAAGAGGCTCGTCGGCTAAAAGATGAGAGTGGTGGAGATGGAGATGACGGAAGGCGGGGTATTGTTGATAGAGATGCTGATAGTGGTTGGTTGAAAGGGCAGCCACAGTTGCTAGATTTGGACTCCATTGCTTTCGAACAAGGTGGTCTTTTCATGGCAAATAAGAAGTGCGATCTTCCTGTTGGTTCTTATAGACATCACAGCAAAGGCTATGAAGAAGTTCATGTACCCGCTTTAAAGCCAAAACCCATAGCTCCCGATGAGAAGTTGGTCAAGATTTCTGAGATGCCGGATTGGGCACATTCAGCTTTCAAAGGGATGCAACAGTTGAACAGGGTACAAAGCAAAGTATATGAGACTGCCCTCTTCAAGGCAGATAACATCCTGCTCTGTGCACCCACTGGAGCAGGGAAGACTAATGTGGCAGTCCTCACCATCCTTCAACAGATTGCGTTGAATAGGAATTCAGATGGTTCATTCAACCATAGCAACTATAAGATAGTGTATGTGGCACCTATGAAAGCCCTTGTAGCTGAAGTAGTGGGTAACTTGTCACATCGGTTACAGGATTATGGTGTCATTGTGAGAGAATTGAGTGGGGATCAGAGTCTGAGTCGACAACAAATTGAAGAAACACAAATTATTGTAACAACTCCTGAGAAGTGGGATATCATCACTAGAAAATCTGGGGACCGTACCTATACTCAACTTGTCAAACTTCTTATCATTGATGAGATTCATCTTCTTCATGATAACAGAGGTCCAGTGCTTGAGAGTATTGTTGCTAGAACTGTAAGACAAATTGAAACCACGAAAGAACATATCAGGCTGGTGGGTTTGTCGGCTACACTCCCTAACTTTGAAGATGTGGCATTGTTTTTACGGGTTGATGTTGAAAAAGGGCTCTTCCATTTCGATAATAGCTATAGGCCTGTGCCTCTCGCCCAACAGTATATAGGAATCACTGTTAAGAAGCCTCTGCAGAGGTTCCAGTTGATGAATGATGTGTGTTATGAGAAGGTGATGTCTGTTGCAGGAAAGCATCAAGTTCTTATATTTGTCCACTCGAGGAAGGAAACGGCCAAAACAGCTCGAGCAATACGAGATTCAGCACTTGCAAATGATACTCTTGGTAGATTTTTGAAAGAGGACAGTGCTAGCCGTGAGATTCTCCAAAGTCATACAGATATTGTCAAAAGTAATGATCTCAAGGATCTTCTACCATATGGTTTTGCAATACATCATGCGGGGATGACAAGGGGTGATAGACAACTTGTTGAGGAGCTCTTTGCAGATGGGCACGTGCAAGTGCTGGTTTCCACTGCAACTCTTGCATGGGGTGTTAATTTACCAGCCCATACGGTGATTATCAAAGGGACTCAGATATATTCACCAGAAAAAGGATCGTGGACGGAGCTAAGTCCTTTGGATGTTATGCAGATGTTGGGTCGTGCCGGACGGCCTCAATTTGATTCTTATGGGGAAGGGATCATCATTACTGGCCATAGTGAATTGCAATTCTACCTCTCTTTGATGAATCAACAACTTCCCATTGAAAGTCAGTTTGTATCCAAACTGGCTGATCAATTGAATGCAGAAATTGTTCTTGGGACAGTTCAAAATGCCAGAGAAGCCTGCAATTGGCTTGGATATACCTACTTGTATGTCCGTATGTTGCGAAATCCTACACTTTATGGCTTGGCACCAGATGTTCTTACTCGAGATATTACGTTAGAGGAGAGGAGGGCCGACTTGGTAAGCACTGAACTCTTTGATATGGTTTAAGAGTGTTTCTCCTCATATCTAAGCCATTCTAATTCCTATTAATTTTCTCATACAACTTTTTCTTTCCATTCTTTCATGTGGTTTAATGTTTAGATTGAGGATAGCAGTTTGAGTTTCTTTTCCCTTTGTATTTTCAGTGGCATCCTAGCTCATTTGAGACGACTCTTTTGTTTCTAATTCAGTTTTGATACTGTGCATATCATCTGATCCTTCAACTAAGAAACTATTTATTAGTCATACAAGTAAAAATGCTAATGGAATGATAAAAATTGCGAATAAACTATGTAGTTTGGGAACTCCATAAGAAGGATAAACAGAAGAGTTATTTAACATTTGACTCTGAGGGGGGTTTTAGCTTTTACATAGCATAGCAGTGGCCACTTATTTCTGTTGATACATTCATACAAAGCTTGGATAATTACTTCTGCAATTTGTCTTGTCTTCTACCCTTTAATCATGACAACTTCTTTTTGCAACCTATTACTGTTGTTGTGCAAGTAGTCATGTTCCTCATGTTCTGATTTAACTGAACTTTTTAGGTATTCAGTCTGACCTACTTGCTTCTGTTTTTTGTTTCTAATTGTTTAATCTTGTTCTAATGGTCTTTTCGCAGATTCATTCTGCTGCAACTATCTTGGACAAGAACAATCTCGTTAAGTACGACAGGAAAAGTGGATATTTTCAGGTCACTGATCTGGGTCGGATTGCTAGCTACTATTATATCACTCATGGAACAATTTCCACTTATAATGAGCATCTGAAGCCAACAATGGGTGATATTGAGCTTTACCGTCTGTTCTCGCTCAGTGAAGAGTTCAAGTATATGACTGTGAGGCAAGATGAAAAGATGGAACTGGCAAAGCTTTTGGAACGGGTGCCAATTCCCATCAAGGAAACCCTGGAAGAGCCTAGTGCAAAGATAAATGTTTTGCTACAGGCATATATTTCACAGCTGAAGCTTGAAGGGCTTTCATTAACTTCTGACATGGTGTACATAACTCAGGTTCACTTCTCTTTTGATATCCTATTTTCGTGACATCTTTCTTTTCTTGTCAAATTTATAATGCTCATACTTACTCATTTCTTCTAATTTATCTTTGTTATAATGGTCAGAGTGCTGGTCGTCTTGTGCGAGCTTTGTTTGAGATTGTCTTGAAAAGAGGTTGGGCACAATTATCTGAGAAGGCTTTGAACTTGTGCAAAATGGTAAACAGGAGGATGTGGAGTGTCCAAACACCTCTTCGCCAATTTAATGGGATCCCAAATGAGATTCTGATGAAGTTGGAGAAGAAGGATTTGGCATGGGAGAGGTACTATGATCTCTCGTCACAGGAGATTGGTGAGCTCATTCGTTTTCCAAAGATGGGCAGAACACTGCACAAATTCATCCACCAATTCCCAAAGCTAAACCTTGCTGCGCATGTACAGCCAATTACACGCACTGTATTGAGGGTTGAACTTGCAATAACTCCAGACTTTCAGTGGGAGGACAAGGTCCATGGATATGTAGAACCATTTTGGGTTATTGTGGAGGATAATGATGGCGAGTACATACTTCATCATGAATACTTTATGCTGAAGAAGCAGTACATTGATGAGGATCACACGTTAACTTTTACTGTTCCAATCTATGAACCATTACCTCCTCAATATTTCATTCATGTTGTGTCTGACAGATGGATTCAATCACAGACTGTTTTGCCTGTCTCTTTCAGGCACCTTATCTTGCCAGAAAAATATCCTCCTCCAACAGAGTTATTGGATTTGCAACCTTTGCCTGTGACCGCATTGAGGAATCCATTATATGAAGCCCTTTATCAGGATTTCAAACATTTCAATCCTGTCCAAACTCAAGTATTCACTGTTCTTTATAATACAGATGACAACGTCTTGGTTGCTGCCCCTACAGGGAGTGGCAAGACCATATGTGCTGAGTTTGCTATATTGAGAAATCATCAAAAGGGGCCTGATAATGTTATTCGTGCTGTGTACATTGCACCTCTTGAAGCAATTGCCAAAGAACGGTATCGAGATTGGGAGAAGAAGTTTGGCAAAGGGCTTGGCTTGCGTATCGTTGAATTAACTGGGGAGACAGCAACAGACTTGAGGCTTCTTGAAAAGGGTCAGATAATCATAAGCACTCCAGAGAAGTGGGATGCCTTGTCCCGTCGCTGGAAGCAAAGGAAGTATGTGCAACAGGTTAGTCTTTTTATCGTTGATGAGCTCCACTTGATTGGGGGTCAGGGTGGACCTATTTTGGAGGTGATTGTCTCTAGAATGAGATATATTGCAAGTCAGATTGAAAACAAGATTCGAATTGTGGCTCTTTCTTCTTCTCTTGCCAATGCAAAGGATCTTGGGGAATGGATAGGGGCCACCTCACATGGCCTTTTTAATTTCCCTCCTGGTGTACGCCCTGTGCCCCTGGAAATACACATTCAGGGTGTGGATATTGCGAATTTTGAAGCAAGGATGCAGGCTATGACCAAACCAACATATACTGCTATTGTACAGCATGCAAAAAATGCAAAGCCTGCCATCGGGTTTGTTCCTACAAGAAAACATGTGCGGCTTACTGCTGTGGATCTGATGACATACTCAAGTATGGATGGTGGTGACACTCCTGCTTTTGCATTGCGGTCTCCTGGAGAATTAGAGCCTTTCATTAGTAAGATACAGGAAGAAACACTAAAAGCCACTTTGGAGCATGGTGTTGGCTACTTGCATGAGGGCTTGAGCAGCTTGGATCAAGAAGTGGTGTCACAGCTATTTGAAGCTGGGTGGATTCAGGTTTGTGTGATGAGTAGTTCAATGTGTTGGGGGGTTCCATTGTCCGCTCATTTGGTGGTAGTGATGGGGACTCAATATTATGATGGGCGTGAAAATGCGCACACAGATTACCCTGTAACCGATCTGTTACAGATGATGGGTCATGCTAGTCGACCTCTGCTGGATAACTCGGGAAAGTGTGTCATTCTCTGTCATGCACCTCGTAAAGAATACTACAAGAAATTCTTATATGAAGCATTCCCAGTTGAAAGTCATCTGCACCATTTCCTTCACGACAATTTTAATGCAGAGATTGTTGCTGGAGTTGTCGAGAACAAACAGGATGCAGTAGATTATCTCACGTGGACTTTCATGTACAGGCGGCTCACACAGAATCCAAACTACTACAATCTCCAGGGAGTCAGCCACAGGCATCTCTCTGATCATCTATCCGAGCTTGTTGAAAATACGCTCAGTGATTTAGAGGCAAGTAAATGTGTCACAATTGAGGATGATGTGGACCTCTCTCCACTCAATCTTGGCATGATAGCATCTTACTACTATATTAGTTACACTACCATAGAGCGTTTTAGTTCTTCTTTGACTCCCAAAACGAAGATGAAAGGTCTACTAGAGATTCTGGCTTCAGCTTCAGAATATGCACAGCTCTCCATACGGCCTGGGGAAGAAGAGGTACTTCGGAGGTTGATCAATCACCAAAGGTTCTCATTTGACAATCCCAGATACACTGATCCCCATGTGAAGGCGAATGCACTGCTTCAAGCACATTTTTCACGGCAAACTGTGGGTGGAAATCTTGCATTGGATCAACGGGAGGTGCTTCTTTCTGCAAGTAGGTTGCTTCAAGCAATGGTTGACGTTATCTCAAGTAATGGTTGGCTAAGCCTGGCTCTTCTTGCAATGGAAGTCAGCCAAATGTTGACACAGGGTATGTGGGAGCGTGATTCCATGCTTCTGCAATTGCCTCACTTCACAAAGGAGTTGGCGAGGAAGTGCCAAGAGAATGCCGGAAAGAGCATAGAGACTGTATTTGATTTGGTGGAGATGGAAGATGATGAAAGGCGAGAGCTCCTGCAGATGTCAGATTCGATGTTGTTAGATATTGTGAGGTTCTGCAATCGGTACCCGAATATCGACTTATCATACGAAATAATGGAGGGGGAGAATGTGCAGGCAGGGGAGGATGTTACTTTACAGGTGACTCTTGAACGTGATCTGGAGGGGAGGACGGAGGTGGGACCTGTGGATGCACCCAGGTATCCTAAACCCAAAGAAGAAGGGTGGTGGCTTGTAGTTGGTGATACAAAAACTAACCAGTTGGTGGCTATCAAGAGGGTTTCGCTTCAACGGAAGTCAAAGGTGAAACTCGGATTCACTGCACCTGCAGAACCCGGAAGGAAGACGTATACTCTTTACTTCATGTGTGATTCATATCTGGGTTGTGATCAGGAATACAACTTCAATGTTGATGTCAAAGAAGCTGGAGCCGTTGATGAGGAGTAAATGGACTATTTCCAACCTCTTTAGTTTTATTTATGTAGCTGTACTCCCAACATGACATCTTCTCTTTTGTTCTGGATGTTTGCTTTTCTTCATCTTTGTTTAGGACCATACTGATATCTCTTTTAACGGTCAATAGAATCATGACAGTTAAAAGTTCATATCTTAGTGCAGTTTCTTATGACAGCATTACAAGATTGTCTCGGGAAGTCGATTTTGAGATTTTGAGTTCAGCTTTAATCTTAAGATGTTAGGATTTGCAAACATATTCTCACATTGATTAATCTACAAGCTATTTCAACATGTCAGGATAGTACGGACATTTATTATGAATACTACTACTTCACCGGTCTATTACAAATCACCGATCAGAATTCAGGGAAAGCAAATTACATAATAGCTATATGAACAATATGAAGAAGAAAGCATAGTAATAGTTGTTGTTGAGTTTAATCTTCGTAGATACGACACTCATCGGTCTCCGGATGATCCAGGCAGAAATACTCTAGCGGATCTTGTTTCTCCAACTTCCGTCTCAGATCAGCCTTTGCTTGACTAACTTCCTCCACCTCGTCCCAAGCCACCTTACACCCGTCCGACTTCTCATCTTCCCCGCACACCTCCTTTGCTTCCATCACCTTCTTCTCTATCATCTCCGCCAACTGCTTCTCTCTCATGTGCGTCCCCATGAACTTCGCTCCCGCTGCTCTGACTCTCACCGTCGGTGGTTTCCTGCTGAGGATGATCTTGTTTAGGGATGGAGGTTTGGAGGGGAATGGGCCCGAATTATGCGTGTGCGGTGAATAGAGGTTCATCGCCTGTAGTCGTGTACCAGTCGGCGTCTTCCACATCGTATTGGCTTCTAGTGTGGATGTAGATCGCAATTCACAAGGACAGTCTATGCTTGTAGGTAGGTTAAAGTTGTAACCGCCTCTCTTTCTCCTTAGTCCTTGCCTCTCTCTTTCCGTCGCTTTCATCTACAGTGCAATGATAAGAATGGGGTTTGCGTTTCTCGAGTCTTCCTCCTCCGTTGGATTGGGTTGGGTTTACATTGAACGGCCCAGTGTGAATTGGGCTAACTTTTGAATTTCAAATCGAAGACAAGGCGCGTTTTCTTTTAGTCTTTCATTTCAAATTTTAACCTCTCGAGGTCGTGACGGGCATGGAGGCGGGGACGATCGTCGGTAATAATGGAATCAGGAAGGTGCGAGAAGAAGAAGATGACGGATGGTTGGATCCTGAGACGGAGTTCCTTGCGTCCAAACGAGAGACTGGGAACGAGTGGGAACTGTTCAAGGAAAATGTCAGGCCATTGAAGAGAGGTCGAAACGTTCATGTCTTGAATCAGACCCTGAAATCCCAAACTAACAATACTCTTAAGAATTCTCTCCTCTACACTCGAAGGTCCTTCTTCTGTTCTTCTTCTTCTTTGAATTTGTTTTCTCCTGCAAACTAAGTCTCAAATTTGTGCTCTCCAGCAAGTTAATCGGGGCGATTGATGAGTATGAAGGTGATGACCCTCTTCTTCCTTGGCTTCAGTGAGTATTAACATGTCTGATTTCCTGGTTTGCTTGATACGATTCTTCAACTTCTGATTTCTAATCTAACCTTTTCTCTGTTCTCTGAAACAAAACAGGTGCATCAAATGGGTTCAGGAGGCGTTTCCACCTGGAGGAGATTGCTCTGGACTCATTGTCATTTATGAACAATGCGTGCGTACCTTTTGGAATTCACATCAATACAAGGATGATCTTCGGTACCTTAAAGTTTGGTTAGAATATGTGAGTTCCTTCACTTTTTTTCCCATTTTTTCTCATCTTATTGTTTTTCATCTACTCAATTAGTGTTTGCTTGAACCACAACTTCCAGGCTGAAAACTGTGATGATGCTCAAGTCATCTACACTTTCCTTGATGCTAATGAAATTGGAATCTCCCACTCTGCTTACTACATAGCCTATGCCCTGCATATGGAATCAAAGTCTAAGACGAAAGCTGCAAATGACATTTTCTATCTTGGGATCTCCAGGTAATTTTGTATCCTATTTATTTCTTATATATCATACTTGAGAGCTCTATTCTTTGCTTGAGATTGATCTAGAACTCGCATCATATGTTGGATCATTCACCTTCCACTAGATACCTTTCCCACTTTATGTGTATAATGGAAGTATAGATGGTATGATTACTTTAGTTGGTTGTGAATAGTTTGCGTGTGTGGCTAAGCAGTCACTTGAAATTCGTATACCCAGAGGATCAAGTCTAGTTCTGCAGAGCTTTTGTCATTATTCCTTTACTGTTACAGAAATAGCTAATTTTTATTAATTATCCTTCAACTGAAATTAGACTTGTTGCTATCATTATTTGTATACAAGAGCTTGCTCAACTAAGTAACGTCTCTCCTTTTTCAGAGATGCACAACCGGCAGAGAAACTGAATGACGCCTACAAGAAGTTTCTCCTTCGATCCACAAGAAGACCAAAGGTTATGGAGGTATGGGATTCTTGGTAACAAAGAGGGTCAATTGGATTTTACCAAGTTTATTTATTATTTCATTTGTTTA
This sequence comes from Erythroxylum divaricatum, assembly GCA_025434745.1. NCBI lineage: Eukaryota > Viridiplantae > Streptophyta > Magnoliopsida > Malpighiales > Erythroxylaceae > Erythroxylum > Erythroxylum divaricatum. The sequence continues at coordinate 139,920 of JANTPM010000006.1, forward strand.
ATTACTTAGGAGGACTCAGGAGAAACTCATTTAACTGCACGAAGCTTTGGAACTGTCTTGGCCGGTGCAGAAAACGGTAAACATTTTCTGTTGTATTTTGTCATCATGAGTATTTGTATGCTGAATAGAATACCTTCCATGCAGGCAGAAGAAATGTAGGGAGTTCTAGTTATTCCAGGAAGGAATTGAAGACAGACAGGTAAACATTTTGGATTATGCTCTTTGAAGAATGTTGGTAATTGTGAAATTATGTTTAGACACCATAAATATTCAGAAACACTGAAGATAAGTTTCCTGTACAATTTCTTATCTGCCCGTGTGAATATGGTCAATTGATCCCTTTTGCTTCCATTTTAGTGATGTTTTCATCACATTGTCCTTCTGATTACTGGTTTTCTTGCAATTATAGTATGATTATGTTTTCCTGTAGGATCCAGAGAGCTCCTCTTTCTATCTACAAAGACAAGAGCGAGAATGTCATGCTGGGACATCAATCAGAAAAGTCAAAGACGGATTTGAATACATGGAGCAGCCTTGGTGGTCGAGCAGAGAGAAATAAAGAAAATAATGCGGCACCTACCAAGTGGACAACATACAAGGTGCTTTCTTATATTGGGAAAACATTCTTATTGACAGTTCATCAGACCTGTATCCATTTCATGTTGCATTTTAAGATATATGTGATCAAATTCTTCTTTCTCCCAGATTCCACAAAGACCTGGGCCTCGAATTGGGGGACCAACTCCAAGTGCCTGCATTCAAGTGTTTGTTGATGATGAATGCAGAAAGTGAGTACTATTGGCAATATTTCAACTCATTGCTTATACATTTCTTCTCAGTACTTGTTCATCCTTTATATATTACTTTATCCTCTCAATTTCCATTAATTTGTTTTGCAATTAGAACGGAACAATCGGACAGTAACACCGCAAAGTCTTCAACATTGAAGCTACGAGGACAGGATGACTCAGATATCAAGAAGTAAGTAACTCATCTATTTAATCCAGCGGCTATTCAAGAAGAAACGTATGATACGAACTGATTTGCTTATCCTGATGGTACACTTTTCTTGTGCAGGGAAACAGAGCTTTTGAGGCAGAACCCATTACGCCATTTCCCTTCAAACAGTCTTCCTAGATGATGAAATAGTAAAAAACCTAGTCCTTGTGATGAATTTGGTTATGTGATGTCAGGTATACATCAGCTTCTACCTCTGAAGCCTGATCTATATCTAGGAGCTGTGTTTTCATGTGGACTTTGATTTGTGTTGAAGAAATGGTTTGAGTTTGTTAATGGTTACAAACCACACCAAGTTTGATTTTATGTCTTCCACATTTTAATTCGTTTTCTGCAAGCTTTGACTCTATGGCAATGGAAGTTAGTTATATTTGTCATAGCTTTGGTTCCTTTTTTATTTTCCTTGAATAGTAGCAATTAGAGCATATTGATTATTGGAATAGTGTGTCCATTCTTGAAGTCTTTGTCTATATTGCACAAGTTGTGGTGTAGATTGTTTTGACCTAAGTTCCCATATAGAAATTCTATTAAATTCGTTATCAATAGGTAGATAGAGCAACACAAAAAAAGGCTTAGCTCGGCTTGACCTTGACTTGGTTTAGAGTCAATGAGTCTGGTTCGAATTAGGAGGTGCTTGGTTTACATAGCGTAATGATAATAAGAATATGAATGAATATAGTAAGGAATGAGAATGGAGTATTGCTAACAATAAATCTCATTCTTCTGGTAAAATGGAGGAATAAAAATGTTATTTCTTCAACAATAGGTTGATACTTTTTTTTTTCTATTATTCCTAAACAAACACACCCTTAATTGAATTTCAAGCCTATACTTTTTTTAAAAAAATTTAAGTTTTGGGCAGTTTGGATTTTGGTTGTTTGGTTTGGCTTAGCTCTTAATATGAATATTTTACACAAAATAACATTTTTTTCGGTAAAAAGATGTTATTAATTTTTAAAAAATAAAAATAAATTTAATTAAGTTTGATTGGACTTTAAATTTAAAATTTCGAGTTTGACTTGAGCTTAGCCTATTTCTAATTGTATTGATAAGATTTTATATTAGGTCAATCTAAATCGATCTCAATTTTTAATAACAGGTTGAATTTAAAAGAATTTGTAAAATTTAAATTCAAGTTTGAATTTTAACTCAATTAAATGATTTAAATACGATACTTGAAATGAAAGGTTTGAAATTCGGTGAAAAGGGGGCTTGATTTGGAGTAGAAAAGCCCGGAGTATTCCAATTGGGTTTCACTAGAATCTTGTTTACCCTCACCCCCAAATTGGCTTCTTTTCGAATTAGGGTTTTTGGCAACCTCTGTGTTTCTGTTATTTTGATTTAGGACTCTTACCGAGAGCAAGCTAAGCGGAGCTTGGGTTGTATAGATGGCGGAGCATTTGGCCTCCATATTCGGAACAGAGAAGGACCGTGTTAACTGCCCTTTCTACTTCAAGATCGGAGCTTGCCGCCACGGTGATCGCTGCTCTCGCCTTCACAACCGCCCCACCATTTCTCCTACTCTCCTCTTGTCCAACATGTACCAGCGCCCTGACATGATCACTCCTGGCGTCGACGCTCAAGGCCAGCCTATTGACCCTCGCAAGATCCAGGAGCACTTCGAGGACTTTTACGAGGACATTTTTGAGGAACTCAACAAGTTCGGCGAGATCGAGAGCCTCAACGTCTGCGATAACCTCGCCGACCACATGATCGGCAACGTATATGTCCAGTTCAGAGAGGAGGATCAGGCTGCCGCCGCGCTACAGGCTTTGCAGGGGCGGTTTTACTCTGGACGCCCAATTATAGCTGATTTTTCGCCTGTAACCGACTTCCGTGAAGCTACCTGCAGGCAGTTCGAGGAAAATAACTGTAACCGCGGTGGCTACTGCAATTTCATGCATGTAAAATTGATAGGGAGGGAATTGAGGAGGAAGCTGTTTGGAAGATACCGTGGATATAGAGTGAGTCGGAGCCGGAGCAGGAGTCTGAGTCCCAGGCATAGGAGGGAGAAGGAGAGGGATAAGGATAGAGATAGAGATAGAGATCGGGAGAGTGATAAGCGAGAGAGGGATCATCGTGATTACCGAGGGAATGGTCGGAGGAGTGGAGGAGACAGGTACGATCGAGATGGGTTCAAGAGAAGACATGGCAGTCCCAAGAGAAGCTGGAGTCCTCCTCCAGCTCGGGAAGGCAGTGAGGAACGAAGGGCTAGGATTGAGCAGTGGAACAGAGAAAGAGAGGAGAAGCAGTAATTGGGGAGAGAGCCGATGGGATTCAAACACTTTGTTCTTAGTGTGAAATGGTTCAGCTTTTCACATTTTTCTCTTGTTGGTAATTATATTTCTACTCCGCTTTATGCTTTCTAACAACTTTTGACTATTTGACTCTTTGTGATTCATATTTTCGAGGATTAGATGTGTATTAGTTGATGCTATAAATGCTTCTGGGAGTTGAAATTATTACATTATCTCCGATGAATGGTGGCTGTTTCTTGGTTCATTTTCATGAATACATCTCAATGTGAGGCCAAGTTACTCTGATCTGGATTAGCTTTCTATCTTTTATTAATCTCTAGTACAGTTTGTTACAATGCCCGTTGCACTAATTTGTATGGAAATAGTCTGCTTCTTATGAACTTCGTTGTACTTTTCCATAAAGAGTACAGAATAGTTGTGTTAAATTTGGCCGGAAAATTTTGCAACCTTTTGCTTCTGCTTTGTTCTTGACTTGGCCAAGAAAGAGGAATATCTTTAGTTGAAACCGACCCCTTGGACGCAAGCCAAGGAATTAATTTTCTTTAGTTAGGCAGGAAGGCAAGCCAAAGCAATTCAAGGATTAATCTTGGAATAGAAGAGCATAGGATACTTGCAATGAATTGTCTGGAAATAGTTTGCCACTTCTCTACTTCAGTGTTTTTGTACTTGTACTTGGAGGGCATAGAATGTAGATCTCTTTTGCTCCCAATTTCCAAGATTCTGCCCTGGTTCCAAATTGAATTGATTGGGCATTGAAGGGTAACATTGTTTTCCCATATCCAATTAGGCATTGCTATGACAAGGACACCAGTTATTCCTATTAAAAAGTACACACACTTTTTGCTGATTGAGTATCGAGAATAATGTTTTAGAGGGTAAAAGATGTGTTTGGTTGTCTTCTTTCTCATCTGTTTTGGTAATTGAGAGATGAATTAGATCGCTCTAACATTGTTTTCTCATTTCCAAATAGGTATTGCTATGACAAAGACACCAGTTATTCCTATCAAAAAATAGATACACTTTTTGCTGATTCAGTAGTGAGAAGAATCTTTTACAGGGAAAAACATGTATTCGGTTATCTTACGATCTAAAAAGAAATGATGACCAGTGATTCATCTTGATTTTTGATGAAACATATGCAGTAGATCATATGGTAGAGTTTGCTGTTGCAAGTGGATAATGATGATGGAAAGCCAAAGCCCCTTCTTTGAGAGGTTGTGTGGGGACGTGTGTTTGTGTTGAAACTGAAACAATCTTAGGCTATGATTTATGTTTTAAGAGTATGTATTTATATGTATCTTCCTCATCCCTGATGTGTAGTATAGTGTAGTTTACTTATAGTGGTTGATCCATCCATCAAACACCCCATCCCTCATTTGTAGTATAGTGTAGTGTAGTGTAGTGTGCTTTAGTTGTTGGTTGATCCATCCATCAGACACCAGTTATCTCATATTCATTCATTTCAACTTGTTTTGTCTCCTAATAATAACATGAAAAAGGACAATTATTAAAGCAAACAAGACAATAGCTTCTGATAAAGCAAATCCAAATAATATGGATTAAAGGAAGATTGTGATTTTAAGGTGGTAATTGCATTATTATGGTACTTGAAGCAAGCGATAACCGGCTTGTTTGGGTTTGGGTCGGGCTTGAATTTGAATGGATCGGGCTTGAATTCGATTTTGATTAAATTAAAATTTATAATAATTTACTTAAATTGTATATATTATTACGGTACTCAGAAGCAAGTGGCAATGAGATTGGTCTAGATTAGGGTTTAATCCGAATTTGATTATATTAAAATTGGCAATACTTTATTTGAAATGTATATTATGGTCCTTAAAAGGGAGTAGTAAGTACGGATGTTAATTTTGATCTGACCCAGGTTGATTGGGTTAAGGGTAGGGTATAAGCTAAAAGTGATCGGCCTAATCGGCCGGGCTGTGGCTTTACCTTTAATTCAAAAATGGTATCATTTTTGACATTTAAAAAAAAAAAGATGGATCGAGTTGGCCCTATTTGCCTATGACTATTCGGACTATGAGTTGGCCTCGAGTCGGTCAGCCTGTGGTTATGTCGGGCCATAGGCTTACTTATTCCTACCGGTCACGTTATAGGCCACCTAATTTGAGGTCCAGTCTGACTTATTGACATTCTTATTAATAATGAGACCGGTTCGGATTAAACTTGAATTTAAGTTTGGGTAAATTAAAATTATTAATAATTAAATTTGAAGAATTTGTTAAAATTCAAATATAGTTATATGCAAAAGAAAAGATTTAATCTTTGTTGATCCAACGAACCTTTATCTTTTTTTTTTTTTCTGAACGGAAAGTACATTAATCGGAAGTAATTAACCCAGGAAATGATACTCTCGAAATATCCTCTAGTAGAATAGATACATAACTTAGAGGCGAGTTCTGAAATTTGTGGATGCCAAGTTTCAGAGAAATGACATAATTAACTAGCTAATCTATAGCCTTATTGTCCTGTCGGTATACATGCATTACTTTAACGACCCAATCTCTAGCTATTAAGTTTTGAATCCCAGTAAAGCGGATGGAATGGCAAGATAAACGGACCTTTATCTTTACTTACCTTAAGTATGTTATGTTGGCAAGATTTCGTGAATTCAAAGGCAATGTCCACTTGTCGTTTTCCTATTGGTCTGGTGATGGCATAGCGCGTAATTTGACTTACTGTCCTATATATTTACACAAATGCCACACTCGCTTCAATTTCTTCTCCCAAGTTCCTAAGTCCTATCTACCTTGGAGGTAATCCACTTCTCTTCAGTCTTCCGATTCCTTCTGTTTGTACTTTTAGATGTCGGGTTCGGATGATAATCAGTTTGGGTCAGATGACATCCTAGACCAGATTGATTGGGATAATCTTTTTCTGGATGGTTGTGATTTGGATACCCATTTCGTCTCCGATGAGTCGGCGGCGGCCGAAAATTTCCCCGCGCCGTCACCCGATTCTGTGACGTCGTGGGTAGGTGAGATAGAGAACATTTTGATGAAGGATGATTTTGAGGGTGAGGGTTGTTCGGAGGATTTGGGCATCTTTTTAGCGGATGTTCTTGTCGATACTCCTGAGAGTGTTTCCGTTGACCAGGTCCGCATTTGTTCTGATCATGGCTCTGAAAAGAAGGAATCTGAGAAAATGAACGACGATGGATCAGCCACCGATGATCTAAAATCTAAGAAACTCAAAAGGTACTTCATTTTTTTTTCGGTAAACTTCTTTTTTTCACCCAGTTAGCGATTCTTGTTCTGTGTATGTTATTGTAATCTTTGCCCTTTTTACTAGATGAACTAACCTCAGCATCATCATCACCGTAAATTGTTAATTGCTTGTTGGTTAGAACAGTTGTATGGCTGCAAATTATGCTTGGTCAAATTTGAAATTTACCGAATTAGAGGATATTTTGTATGTAACTGGGGTGTGTTCTGATTGATTCTAGGAAGTTGAGAAATAGGGATGCTGCGGTAAGATCAAGGGAGAGGAAAAAGATGTATGTGAGGGATTTAGAGTTAAAGAGTAAGTATTTGGAAGCCGAATGCAGGAGGCTTGGGCGTATGCTTCAGTGTACTGTTGCAGAAAACCAGGCTTTACGACTTAGTTTGCAAAAGGGCGGAAGATTTGGTGTCACCTCGGCCAAGCAGGAGTCTGCTGTGCTCTTGTTGGGTACGTACCATCTAACTTGCTTCTTACTACCTGGCAATGCTTTATTTTCCACGTTAGTTGTTAATGTTGAACTTGAAATTTTATTGCTCTGAGTCAGCTCAGATCCAAATTACTATAAAGAAATATAAAATTTTGAGTTTAACACATCATACCAATGAAATTCCACTTGGCCTCTTTCCTGGCATGATATCCTATAGAAACCCCTTGTTAGAGATTTTGATGAAGAGACTTGGATTTTGATTTGTTGTTTCTAAACTACCAAATGACTTTAAGCTTGTTAACCGTACAATAAAGGATTAAAATTTCAAGTCTTTGACTAGGAATAATATGTGATTATATGGATGAATGCTTGCGGGTCTTTACTGAAATACTTATCTCATGGAATAGCTTTTTCCTGGCATGATATCCTATAGAAACCATGTAAATTTTGTTGAAGAGACTTAGATTTTGATATGCTGGTTCTAAACTACCAAATGACTTGAAGCTCCTTAACCATACAGATTAAAAATTTCTAGTCTCGATTGGGAACAGTATGTGATTATATGAATGAATTCCAGGATTGTACATTCTTCTTTGTGGGTTTTTTCCGAAATACTTAGGTCTTGTTTGTTGATCAGAATGAGAATGCAACATATATTCCTTAGCTTTACTTGTTTGGTTATCCGGAATAGATAAAATAGGGAATGATAAAAATGGAATGAATTCTAAACAATCTTAGACTTTTATTCCTGAGGAAGGTATGAGTGCAAGCTGGAATCAAATATGAAGAATAACAGTAAGAGATATTATTAGAATATCATCAAGTTATCATTAAAATATTAGTAGAATATTGTCAGGATATTAATTATATTCTTATTAGAATATTATCATCAAAATACTTTTATTCTTATCATAAAAATTATTTATAATTATTTAAATTAATAATTTTTTATGAAATATAAAATATTTTCATTAATTATTTACAAAAGAAATCATTCATAATATTTGATGTCAAATACTAGCATAATTATTAACTTTATTTAATTTCGTGTCAAACACGCATGGTTAATAATTTTATTCCTAGTTTGATTCTTGCGACTCATTCTCATGTCTATATTTTTTATTTTGATTCTTTCGTATTGGTTACTAAACAAGACCTTAATCTCATGGTAATCGTTGACTTTTGCAGAATCCCTGCTGTTGGGTTCCCTGCTTTGGCTCCTGGGAATCACCATGTGTCTGGCCCCATCAACTCTGGTGGCAGAGGCAGTTCCAAAAGAAAGCGAGGTAGAAGAGACAGTAGCAAAAAAAGTGGAAACAATAGGGGCAGGAAGTGAAGAGTTGCATTGGTTTTTGAACAGTAGGAGATGCAAAGCTTCAAGGACGAGGATGAAACTTAGGTGGTGTCCCATTATATAGTCGCGGCGGTGGTGTGAGTCTGGCTCTCCTCAGTTGGTAGGGAGGAATGTGAAGGAGTTTTATTGAAGTAAGCTGAGAATGTTGTTTGAACTAAGAATGTTGTCTGATGAGATATAATAAAGTGATGTTTGTTTTCGTTTTCCTTTGGTGCTCAATACTTGAAAATGCTTGATTCTGTTCTTCTAGACGTTTGACTGATGGAAAAGGAGCATTCACCTAACCATAAAACTGTGGTAAGGGCAGGTTGGAGAAGGTGGTGTCTTTGAAGTTGGTGTGTTAATTAGGCTATGTTTCCACAGGAGATTTATGATGGAATGAAATTGTCATTTTGAAGAAAATTTTATAACAAAATTAGATGGAAAAAAAAAGTTTCATATTATATCTCATTTCATTCTAAACACTACAAATAAAAAATTTACAATTCGGAGAGTTTAAGATAAAATATAAAATAATAAATAATGTTATGCTTAATGATTTTATAGTTTTATACGTTATGTGTTTCTACATAGTTTCTTTTATAGTCAAAGTCGAGTTCTTTAATACTTTATTGTTTACTTCTTATTTGAATATTGGTACTTTTTTACAATTCTTTGATACTTTATTACCTTTTTATCATATGGGTATTAGTACTTTTCTACAAATAAAGAGATGATATATTTCGTTATATTTTAGTTTTAGTTTTAGTTTTATATTTTATTTTTAAAAAGTTAAGTTATATTTAATTTATTTATATTTTTATTATATTTTTATTTACATAATTATTTAACGTGTTAGTTTTGCTTATTTACTATTTAAATTGCATCACTTTTTTATTGACACATTTACATGTGGGTTTATAAAAAATAACCTTTCTATTATATAAGAGTAAAGCTGTGTATTATAAAACTTTCCCAAACTTTGCTTTATTGCAAAACTCTAGATTAGGTGTGATGATGAAATAATATTATATTATATTATATTATAAATTCTTCGTTCAAATAACATTTCACTATCTTACATTACAAATTCGTCTATTTTTTCAAATAATAATTTTTTAATATTATAGTCATTTACGTTAACGTAATTTAGTATGATAAAAATGGTCAAATGTCCTATTTCGTTTTATTAAGGATAGTTATCCGACATCAGTTTGATTGCTCGGACCAATTAGATTGTCTGAGATTGATTATGTCGGCTTATTATCCACCTTAATCTTAATAAAAACAGCCAACAACTCTCCGCGAGATGCTGTAGTCAAAAACATCATCTGTGGGTAAAAAGAAGGAAACTATGGTTAATGTGCATGGTCAATGGTTTGGTTACATCCTCTTATTCTAGAAGTAACTCATTATTCCAATAAAATTATGTGGACTATTAGGTGGTGGAATTGGAGATCATGTATATCCATTTACAAGATAAAGGATATATTCCTTCTCCACCCACAGGATCATAAAGGATGTTTAGGTAAAATGAAACCCAAGAAGCCATTGGAGAGTACAGTAAACAGGTGGTTTGTTGGTTCGGTTGGATGGTTGTATCGAAGACAAAGAATCCATTTTTTAACTGTCTGTCTTAGTTTCTTCTCTTGAAAAGTAAAATATTGAAAACCAACCAAAGCAACGCCTAGCTATCAAGAACCAAACACTTTCAACCTTATAACTTACCCTCGACATCAGCGTTTTGCATACAATACCAGCTGGTACCACTCTGACTCTACCTCGGCTCTAATGGCTTCCGAGTACGGCATTCCAAGAGAACTCTCGGATCTTCAAAAGATGCGATCTTTATATCAACCTCAACTCCCTCCATGTCTTCAGGTGTCTTCTGCTCTTCATGTCTCCTTATACTTCAATTGATTCTGTTTTAATCATCATTGGGATACTTGTTCTTTCAAGGTTGATAAAAAACTTTTTCTGCTTAGGCCTGTCTGATCACGCTTTTCTCTTCCTCTTTATGTTTGGATCTTTAATTGTATCCAATTCTGTACTTTATCAACCTTAAAGTTGACTACTTTTCCTAATTTGCTTAAACGCATGCAAATATGTATAACCCATATTGCCTAACATCAACCTTCTTGTTCATTGTTAGACAAGTTTTTCGTGGTCAAACTCACTGTTCTTTTAACAGTATTTTGTGTGTGGTGCACGTTATCGATACACCTTGAAGGGTTCCTCTGAATTACGTTTCTTTTTCTACTTGAATATGATTGTCTGTTTTGATTATAAATGATCTCAAACTTGTGTTGAAACTCGCCATTCTCCAGGGAACTACTGTGAGAGTAGAATTTGGTGATGCCACAGCGGCTGCAGACCCAGCAGATGATCAAACCATAAGCAGAGCCTTTCCCAACACTTACGGTCAGCCTCTGGCTCATTTTCTTAGGTCTACGGCAAAAGTTCCTGATGCTCAAATTATAACCGAGCATCCTGATATCAGGTGTGTGCTTAGCGACTCCTTATATTTTTGTTTTGTTAAGACACTCTGTCTTGTCTGGGCTGACTCTTGAAGATCACCTATTGTTTATTGTGTGTTCTCTCAACAGGGTTGGAGTAGTCTTTTGTGGGAGACAATCTCCTGGAGGACATAATGTCATATGGGGTCTTCACAATGCTCTTAAAATCCACAACCCAGGCAGTACTCTACTTGGATTTCTGGGTAAGCAGCGATATAAATTGTATTTTTGTCTCATATGTGTTGTGCAAATTGAAGAGAGAAAAAAAGTTTCTTTATTTTGTGTGAAATCTAGTAATTCTTATCCGTCAACAGGTGGTTCTGAGGGTTTTTTTGCACAGAAAACTCTTGAAATCACTGATGAAGTTCTCGCAACCTACAAAAATCAAGGTGGGTGGTAATCCATGATTTTGCGTCTAAATCTTTAAAACCCAGTTGGCAATGAAATATGGCTAAAGGTTTTTGTATCATTGTGCTTGACAAGGTGGATATGATTTACTGGGACGGTCAAAAGATCAAATACGAACAACGGAGCAAGTTAATGCTGCATTAACCACGTGCAAAGATCTGAAATTGGATGGCCTTGTCATAATCGGAGGTAATATATAGTTTGAAGAATGGCAAGCTCAGTATGCGTGAGGCTATTACTAACTGTGGAAGCCTGGTATTTTTGTAGGGGCTACATCAAATACAGATGCAGCACAGCTGGCTGAAACATTTGCTGTGGCAGGATGCCCAACAAAGGTATACTTTATGTGCTTTTGAATTGAGTTGTTAGTGAAGCATTTTAATTTCTCAAAGTCTCTTTGCAATTGTGTGACTCTAGACCTCTGATAATTCACTGAACATGTTCTTGTGGTACCTCAATTTGCTGATTTCATTGGTTGAATCTGGCAGGTAGTTGGTGTTCCTGTTACTCTCTATGGTGATCTGAAGAATCAGTTTGTTGAAGCCAATGTTGGTTTTGATACAATATGCAAGGTACTTAATGACAGGAAGCTTTTGTGAGACATGTCAATGGCAATAACAATGAATAAAAATAGTGTGGACAGAGTTCTCATATGCCATGCTTCGAAAATGATCTCCAATGATGGATCATGTACCATCTTTTCTTTCTATACAGTTCATGAGTTTTATAGGAAATGTTGATTCCTCATGTTTCCTTATATATGCAGGTCAATTCCCAGCTTATTAGTAATGTCTGCACTGATGCTCTCTCTGCCGAGAAGGTAATCATTTTTTAAATTTGATCCCAGCACAATTTCCATATAGCAATCAACTTTTGCATTCCTTGTTATTTAAATTTTCTGATGTCCTGGTGATTGAAGGCCCAAATAATGAGCTGGGCAGTAAAGACACCATCTTAATGCAATCAGTCCTCAGATATGACTTCTCTTAGTGGTTTAGGAAGTTTTGGTTTCATGCTTGAATATTAGAGGAACAATAGAACTTATAGAAGAAAGAAGTTTATTTCCATATATTGGTCATGTGTGTTATCTCTTAACTGAAATTTTGACTTCATTCCTTTTGCAGTATTATTACTTTATCCGGCTAATGGGCCGAAAGGCATCACATGTTACTCTAGAATGCACACTCCAGTCTCATCCAAATATGGTTAGCTTTTGCTTTTAATTACTTTTCCAGCTCCATACGGTGTCTTCATTCCAAAGATGCCAAATATACCGACCTGCTTTCTGCAGGTAATTCTTGGTGAGGAGGTAGCTGCATCAAAGCTCACCCTATTTGACCTCACAAAACAAATTTGTGATGCAGTTCAAGCTAGAGCACAACAAGGTTCTTCGAAAATAATGTGTCCTGTCACTTTTGTGATAATCTACTTCAGTAAAAATATTACTTTTGTGCTTAGTTGCATGTTGAGGAACCACGTACTATCAATCCTGAAAAACAAAGAACATAACTTTTCTGAAGGTTTACTGGTTAATTACCCATTTAACCAGAATTTGATGGTTAGAAGTAAATGCCAGTTTACCCTGCCTACAACTGCTCCTTGACTAGAAGCTTATGGATCCTTGACCAGTACTTACTTGTTTGGATAGTTAATCATTTCAGATGTTTAACTATTGCAGTGTACTAACTTTTACGTGTCTTGATCTATTGCTGTTATCTAACAAAGATCAGTTTGCCAGATAAAAACCATGGAGTCATTCTATTGCCAGAGGGCCTGATAGAAAGCATTCCGGAGGTGTACGCTCTTTTGAAGGTAAATCGCTCACTCTCTCCCAAGCCTGGGCATGTGACCTAATTAGTCACTGATTTTCATTGCCTTAAGTCTTCTGAAAATGATAATAATTGACAATTTTGAAACTCTTAGGAAATACATGCTTTGCTCAAGCAAGGAGTTAGCCAGGATAAAATCTCGTTGCAGCTTTCACCATGGGCATCAGCTTTATTCGAATTTTTGCCACCCTTTATCAAGAAAGAGGTTCGATTTTCCATTACAGATTAACATCAAAAGATATATGTCATTTTAGGTTGATAGTTTCAGTTTGCCTGACTTCCAACTTTTTCTGTACAGCTTGTTCTTTACCCTGAATCCGATGACTCGGCCCAGTTGTCTCAGGTATGGAGTGTGAGATTTCTATGAGAAGGAAATGTTAAATATCATGGATCTTGATTTAATTTTCTGCCCTTGTTCCCCAGATTGAGACCGAGAAATTGCTAGCGCATCTTGTGGAGAAAGAAATGAACAAACGCATGGTAAGATGGATAATTCTCATCATTCTTATCTTGTCACATCTGCGAGGCATAAAGACCTAAATCACTCAGCTAAGCCCCTTATGTACTATGTTGTATATGATCCAAAGATGGAGACAGAAATTCAATTTCTCTTTTTCATTTATCACTGTGCATTATTTTGATAATGTTTTAAGATCTACTCTGATGTGATCTTAATTAGCCGTTTTTTCAACTATTTGGATTGTTTTGCTTTTGTAGAAATTTCCATTGAATCCTGAGCTAATTGCTCTTTTGTTCTTTTTTTTCCCCCCAGAAAGAAGGTGCATACAAGGGAAAGAAATTCAGTGCTATTTGCCACTTTTTTGGTTATCAGGCCAGGGGATCATTACCATCAAAGTTCGACTGTGACTATGCTTTCGTACGTGAGCTAGTTGTAATCTTTTCTTTTCTTTACATGTCATTTGCTTATTGTGGAACTACCTATCTGCAGGTCCTTGGGCATATTTGTTACCATATTTTAGCAGCAGGTTTGAACGGATATATGGCCACTCTAACAAACTTGAGGAACCCTGTGAATAATTGGCGCTGTGGTGCTGCTCCACTTACAGTTAGGTTTTCATTTTGTTTTCTACATCCTACGTTCTTGAAGGCCTTTTGTCTCTTGTTGATTAGTACTTCTTTCTCTTCAAGGTCTTTTCCTTTTGCTAGATCATATGTATACTGTGATAGATTGTTGACTTTGTGTAAATACTAGGCAATGATGACTGTGAAGCGATGGGCTCAAAGTCCAGGTGCTTCTTCTATTGGAAAGCCTGCAATTCATCCAGCTACTGTGGATTTGAGAGGCAAAGCATATGAGTATGACTCCCTCCTTCTCTTAAACTCAACTGAAAGTAGAAATATATCTGTACCTAACATTATATCTGATCCACATGATGTACATAAGGTGTCTGAACTATAGTATCACCAAAGATGTTACAACAGAAGTTTTTTGCTAAACTATACTGATATCAAACAACTATAAATGTTTTCCCATGTCCCCAGAAAGAGAGAGCTGCTCAGTAATTTCCTGAACGGTTTTATTTGCAGGCTGCTAAGGCAAAATGCCGCAAAATTTTTGATGGATGATCTGTACAGAAATCCTGGGCCCCTTCAGTTTGATGGTCCTGGTGCTGATGCTAAGCCTGTAACTCTTTGTGTTGAAGATCAGGATTATATGGGACGGATCAAGGAACTGCAGGAATACCTTGAAAAGGTGCCAGCCCCCTACGTTTTCTTCTCTTTTTTCTTTGCTTGACATTCCATTTTTTTTCTTCACTATTATTTGCTTTACATGCTAGAGCAGAATTACTTCATAATACTTCCTGAATCTCAAACATGGTGGTTCGTATGTCACATTGCTCTTAGGTTGATTATTATACCAAAAAGATTTCACATTAGCTAACTTTAAAAAGAGAAAGGTAGTACTACGATAATCCTATGACTTTCAATAATTATTTTTCCCTTCAAACTGATCTGAAATGGGAGTTGAGGCTAAATAAATCTGAGAGCCTACACTGTTGGTTCAAAAGTTCTTCTGAACTTTTCATTTTGCTCTTGGAAGCCAAATTCTAGTTTAACAACAGATAATGAATCAACCAGACAGACTGCCGCTGCCAAGGTTTTAACTTATATGAGTTCCTCAATAAGTTTTTCCATTGATTAAGTGTTTTCTTGCTGTGATTTCCAGGTACGAGCTATAGTTAAACCAGGGTGTTCTCAGGAAGTTCTGAAAGCTGCTTTGAGTGTCATGGCATCTGTTACTGAAGTTCTGTCTGCCATGTCTTCAACCCAATCCAACCATCAGACATGCATTTAAAATGACAACCTAGGCTTTTCCTTTCCTGAATTACCTCCGTACGGTGTGTGGCTTGAGAAATACTTACTCTTTGACATGGGGTCGCATTTTCCTTCATTTATAACCGGAAGTATAGGTGCAACTCAGTTGCTTGATGTTAATAACCTGAGTTCTTGGCACCCCTTTTTCTTTTATGAGTCATCTTCTTCCCAAGTGAAGATAAATAACAGGAAGATTGTGTATTAAGTTGTAGGCATTATACTTAGGAACAAGAACCACTCTTCTGTATTACAACCAACATTATAGAGAGATATGATCAGTGTACTGAACAACCTCAAAACCCCCTCCACAATTGGTTTTTCGCAAATTTGGATTGAAGTTACTATTACTTTGGACATAGATCCTTATTCTCAAATCTTTTTTACTCAAAAAGGAAGAAAGTTTTCATGTGGGTATAGCTCATAGATACTGGTTCCTTAACTATAATGGAGTTTCATACTGATGTAGAGAAGATGAAGCCACAAAGCCTTAGACTTTGAAAACCCAGCTGATGAATGAAGATTCCTTCACTCGACTACATACACTTCGTGTTCGTCCACTAATGACTCGCTATATGAAGGTATTAAAATGACCTCTGAATAGGCATTTACTCGTCTTCTCTGGTTGGATGCTAGTCTTAGTATGGTGGATACTGGCCACCAAGTACCTGAGTGTACTAAATTTTCAATGATCTCTCTAATTTCTGAAACGAAATTATTCTTGAATCTCACGCACTAGCAAGGCGTATCATATTTGGATATATTCAAGTCACTAACCACAAGAAGAAGGTTGACCAAACAGTAAGTGAAATTGAAGCTAATGCATAAGTCCATAGCATTATGACTGAACATTCCATCTCTCCTGCTCCAAACAGTTGAGTTATGGTACCTGCAAAATTGATGAATACATGGAGTTTATGTAAAACAAAATTTGCACAGATCCAGAGTATGAAGAGTTACAAGGACAAGTGATGGAGTAAAATTTATGGAAAAACAATGAGATACCTATGTTCATTGCTGGTGGAACTGCAAACTGGAGCAGAAGAATGAATTGATACAAAGGATCATGGGGTATGAACCCTAAATTCACTGCTCCTTTGACAATGAATACGCCTGTAAGAGGTAAGGCTATATATCGAACAACTACAATCCCAAAAATTAAAGAATTTTTGACGCCTGATCCTCGCAAACCTGAGATTCAATCCGATTTCTTTCTGTCAATTCCACAACGGAACTCCTCCGGTTAGAAGAATGAGTCTTGAATGAATTGGTACCTTTCAATAAGTTGCCCCCTAGAATCAAGGTCAGAGTTGGGATGGCTCCATCTCTGTAACCAAAACAAAACTGACAAAACTGAACCTAACATCTTTTGTTAAATGAAACGTCAATGATAAAGAAGCAATTTGTAGACAAGTTGTATGATTCATGGCAAGCATAAATAGTCAGATATGAGGCTATACATAGATTTAATACCCAATCAAGGAAGCAGAGTCATGAATGACATGAAGAGGAGCATTATTTCCAATCATCAACTCTCGCACCTGCGATACCAGTCCGATTACAAATCCAACAACCTGTGCGGAACGTAAATTTCACTTCAGCAAGTTGTAATTCATGCTCTGCAGAAACTGAAAAGGAAGAAGGGGGAAAACAGGCAGACTTGCAGAGCGCAATACAACTGAGAGTTTTAGGCTGCAGGAAGGATGAGTCACTTCTGGAAGGGTTTCAATTAACGGTAAATGCAAAGTTCAATCAGAAGAAGTGATGAATAAGTTGTCGTCTTTATGAAGATTAGAGAAGAAATGTTTGCTAAATGAATAACCAAAGTAAGAGGACAAATAGCACAGAGTCATACCACTGCAATGGTGGAAGGTGCAAACAAAGACTTCCAGTTAGTATTTGCGAACAGAGTCATGATGCGTTGCTTCAGTCGGTCCAAAAATGTGATCTGTGCCAGGATTCCGAAAGGTCAATCTTAGAGCCTCCGGTGACGGTTTTTGCATTTCAAAGAGTGATGCAAATAGTTTCTCACAATACTAGCAAAGGTGGTAATTTCAAAAACTCGGTATAGGATGCCGACCACGGCCAAATTCCAACAAAGACACAATACCTCAGATCTGCTTTCAGTTCTCGTGATGGGCAATGCTTTTTGATGTGCATGCTCTAGGGAAGGCGAAAATTCCTTTGAAGAAAGTAGTGGCTCTGTGCAATTCTCCAATTCAGATGATGAGCTTTCTCTTGAAGATATATCTACATGAAGCTTTCTGGATTCGTCAGCAATCATAGCGGATGAAGCCCTCACAATATTGTACACGTAAGACCATAAATACATTGCTCCAATCTGCAGAGTTACATCATTCACTTTCAAATTTGCCTCAGAATTCAAGAACAAAGCATAATCTGCCAAGTTTATTCCATGGTCCGAGGAACGACCATATTTATTAGAATCTTAGGAATGGAAGTGAGGTGTAGTTAATGACGAAAGTTTCATGCTTTTGAATTGTAATCTAGTGAAATACAAACATACCGCCATTGAAAGTGAAATGTAACCCAATCCGTATGATTGACAGATATCAGGAGATCCAAATGGGCTTCCTTTCTCTTTGCATATTGCTGGGATCATAATAAGAAACATGTTCCCCAGATTTCCTGCAAAAATATCTCATCATGAGTTACCTGACAATACACGTACATAAGAAGAAGATAATATAAAGTGACACAATCACATAAAGCCTATGGTTAAGCTGTGATTCAGTAGAAGAAAATGAAGCAATATTTAGCAGCAGCAGCGACGGCAGCAGTAGTAGAAGAAGAAGAAGAAGAGTGACGTAAGTTGTACAGAAGGTCCATTAGAATTGGGATTATGCATTTACCTGCAGCACAACAACCAATTATGACACCCCGCAGATGGGAAGGAGGCCTAGTACACAGGATGAGAAGCCATCCTAGTAAAGAACCAATCATGAATGTGATAAGGATATTGAATGGCATGAACCACCTAAGCAAGACGAGTAAACACAATTAACACAATCGCCTTCATCGATAAGTAATAAATGATCATTGAACGAAAATTGGAAAACACCAAAAGTTATCAGAATTTGACTCACAAATGCATCAAGCTGTCTAATGTGATTGTTGTTGCAAGTTTGGAGGCCACCAGGGCCGGATTGAACACGTAAAACACTACCTGTTCATAGACAGAATCGAACACACACTCTGTAATCAATCTAACAATTCCCTACAGCCACCAATTGCAACCAACCACACATCCTGGAGAAAGTTTAAAGAAAAATGAAAGTTTACATTATTTATATGCTTCCTCGCATCCTCCCCTAATATATTGACCTTATCGAGAGCAAGATAAGACCCAAGTGCCGTTATTAACAACACTTTAAGGACAGGTATTGATGAAGCAATGAAGAGATCCAAAAGCCCCATCTTTGAATATCCTCTAGCAGATATGATATCCAAAATGACTCAATCCCTTCCTCTCTATGTCTATATTCTTGATGATCAACCAATCCCACTTAAGATTTTCGTCGACTGTTCAGGCACGTAAAATCGTAAGAAACATGCAATACATAGCGTAGGGAGAACAAAAAGTCAACTAGCAGTTTCTCAGAAACGAAATGTACAACTTAGCATAAACAGCTATATTGAAAAGGAAAATAAGAGAAGTTATAACGAAAAGCACAATCTTGAAGCAACCATAACTCCTGAGGAGGTTTTCAGATTCATGTGGTCACACACATGTTTCATGAGAAGATTGTAACCCAACTCAGTTTTCCAGGATGTCCTCTCCACCGATTGATGATGAAAAAAAAGAAAAGAAAAACATAAACGCAAACGAGTCAATGACACATTAATGCAAATAGAATATGCACATTCGCAGATTCTGAAGGATTTTGAGAAAAGATTGATTCTTTTTGTTTTGTTTTGTTTTGTTTTGTATTGGTTCACGTAAAACTCGATGAAACAGACAAATCAGCCGTATTTTGAAAAGATATCACCGATCCTCAGGAATATTATTTTCCGTGTTGACTTCTTCTTACCCACAGAATGGAAAAACATCTTGTACACTTTTGTGCATATCCATAACTCGTATGCCTCCATTGGAGCAGAACTGGGACCACAATCTTGTAAAGCTAGGAAATTTAGCATTAGCCTACGTGAAAATGAAAGTAGAGTGAACTCTTACCTTCTCTTCCTCTAAACGAATTGGGATCGCCATTACAATTAGAGCTCAAGATCACAGAATATGCAAGCAAATCCCACGCCCATGGAAGCTGAACATGTGGGCCCGCCCAAAAAGAGGGCAGCTTGGTAATTCTATGAACTTAAGAAACGCAAAGTGAGTTTTAAGGCTCAGTGGGTCCGCCGCCGCCGCCGCGCTTGCGAGTCGCGAGTTGTTATTATGGCTAATAACTGACTGAAGCCATAGCTAGCCAGGCGTTGGATTTCCATTTGCATTTCGCGGTTGCTATGGCGTGTAACGTTACTTTCTATGTATGTAAGTAATGGTAATGAATATGGGGTTTGGATAAGAAGAAGAGATTTGAGATAGAGTTGTTTCAAAGACTCTCTCTTTCTCTCTTAACTCTAACCCTAACTACCTTTTTTCTTCCTTTCCCTCCACTGTCTTCCCTAACAATCGCAACCGCCACCGCCACCGCGACGACCAACAGGCAAGTTTCTTCCTTTATGGTTTCTTCAACGTTAGTCTTTCATTTGCTTCAATTTTTCAATCCGCATTTTAATAGTTTGAATGGGATTTATAGCCTTTTCCTCTCTTCAAATAAAAATTCATCGTCGATTTGTTTTGGAAGAGATGAGAGAACAACAAACATTTAAGAAATAACAGTTCTTGTGCTTATTCATGTCCTTTTTCCAAATGGGATGGTATTGTAATGTTTTCTTTTCTTTTTGATGAAGATGGCAGATACTGATATGCCACCATCGTCCCTAGATTTGGATGGTGACATTGACCCCGGTATCAAACATGTGCAAGTTAATGTTCAACCACAAGACTCTGTTGCTACATCTTACAATCAACATTTCAATGACCTCACATTGCCAACTGATGTTCCTATGTCTGATGTTCAACCCCCCTCTGAAGATCATAAACCCATCCCGTCTGCTCATTCCAATGGTAATGATGGTACAGAAGGTAAAGTACCCCAACAGAAGCTTGATGATATGCCTTATGATAAACCTTCCATGGATTCCAATACTAATGGTAAACTGCCACAACCAAAATTTGAGGATAGAGATAGGATGCTTGTTGATCCTCAACCTGGAATTGTTACTCCCCTTCCACACAAGAAGTATTCTAGTCACAAACCAAAGCAGGATAGTTTGTCCAAATCCAAGAGCGTATGGACTGATGTTGAGGTACTTGTTAAGGAATTTTAGATGTATTCTTCTATGATGAGTCTTGTAAGTGGACCAATTGTCTCAGCAGATGGGGGAGTTTAATGAGTCTGGAACTCCAGAGGAGCGAGCAGCATTCATGAAGGTGATTGAAACTTTCTGCAGGGAAAATGCTTTGGAATTCAAACCCCCTAAGTTTTATGGAGAGCCATTGAATTGGTTGAAGTACGTTTGATTTTATAGTTCATTTTGGTGAGTATTCAATCTCTGTTTGATTGTATTTGTGGCTCTAATTTCTTCTTATTTTTGCTAAATGGGAGTTAGGTTATGGAGAGCTGTTATCAAATTGGGTGGATATGAAGTGGTATGTGTGCATTTCTGTCTTTATCCATACTATATATGCATCATGTTGGTCTAGTATTATCTCTGCTATTTATCACTTGCTTTCTCCAATTCGTCTTTGATGTTGTCTTGTGCTTGATGGTGTAACATTCGTGAAATATGAGGTACTTATTAACTTTAAAATATGACACATATGCTTTTAATTCCCATGTTTATAGGTCACCACGTCCAAGTTGTGGAGGCAAGTAGGGGAGTCTTTCCACCCTCCCAAGTAAGGGTTTCTTTTGTGTGCTTACAACTTCTTATATATATATTTTTAAACTTGTCTATCCATCTGTCTCACAGGACCTGTACAACTGTTTCTTGGACATTCCGTAATTTCTATGAGAAGGTATTGCTTCGTTAGTTACAAAGATGCTTAAAGTTGGATTATCAGTAATTAGTCATAACTCATATGTTAAATCGTGATGAGAGGAGTTTTGTGCACCTGACATTTCCACCAAGTCTCTCATTACCAAAAGCGCTACACAAAAGTGGAAGCGAAAACCATTTGCATTTTATACCCAGGGTCAATATTAGTGGTCCTTTGTTACCTATGAGAGCCTTTAGTAAACCTTCTTTATGGCTTCTGTGGTAGTTCAAGCCAAAAAAAAATAAAATCAAAACTTTCTGAAACTTAAAGAGCAAAATAATAGTTTTTGGGCTTTTTTTGCTGTCTTTTTAGCTAATTCCATCTTTGATGGTTGAATACCATAAAAAAGTTATGCAACTTTGTACACTAGTTGTATTTGTCAGCATTATCTATTAGCAAAGGCTGATTACTCTCTGGTTTTCCAATACTGCTACTTATGTTTTCAGTTATCTTTTATTCTCTTATTGATTTTCTTTTACTTGCTTTAGGCGCTTTTGGAATACGAGAAGCATAAAAGACAAATTGGTGAGCTTCAGCTCCCAGGTTCACCCGTGCATCAGTCAATTTCAGCCAATGCCGAAAAAGAGGTATGTTTCTTTATGTTCTCAGCTTGGTCTCTTTTCTTTTTGGAAAAATAAAATCCTTTGACATGATAAAAACTTGAGGTTTAATTATATTACATTATGTTTGTGGTCAACTGCTTCATCTGTTTGTTGTGTCTGATGTTAGAATGACTACAATCCCTATTTAGTGACCATTCTCTCTCCCGACCTCAGTTCTTTGCGCAGACAAATGCCTACCAACCACCTGGGTCGGGCAGGGAAAGAAGAGTTGCTGCAACTCGTGCTATGCAGGGTTGGCATGCTCAGCGCCTTGTTGGGTATGGTGAAATAAGTGAGCCTATTATTAAGGTTGGTTGAAACTCTGAACACTAATTTAAAGAGCCAATGTGCCTTTTTTTTCAAATGTTGTGGCTTAGAACAGTGCCTTCTATTTTCATTTTGTTCAGGACAAGAATTTAAATTCTGCAACAAAACGTGAAAAACCTCTGAAAAGCATTGGTATGCAATGTTATGAATACATTTAAAGATTTCTCATTGATTCCAAGTCTTATTCTTTCCCTTTGGTTGAGTGAATCAGGTATACACAAACAGAGAGCAACTAACGTGGATCCTGCCGACAAGCATGAATCTAATGAAGCAGATAAGGAGTTAAGATCACTTATAACTCCCTCCACAAATTATTGCTTCCATTAACTGAAAATCTTATATTGTTTAGACCGATAAGAACTGATACGTAGATTCTATTATCTGTGGTTTAATTCTTGTTATCATACTTGAACAAATATAATTCTTGATAAACTGCACCATTGCAAGCCTAAATGTCTTTTTACAACTTCTGTGACTAGACTGGTTGCGGAGATTGTTGATATTGGACCTC
Organism: Erythroxylum divaricatum; assembly: GCA_025434745.1. NCBI lineage: Eukaryota > Viridiplantae > Streptophyta > Magnoliopsida > Malpighiales > Erythroxylaceae > Erythroxylum > Erythroxylum divaricatum. The sequence continues at coordinate 162,849 of JANTPM010000006.1, forward strand.
CTGCTAACTGGGTAAAGATAAACGTGCATGAAACTGTGAGTGCCTGATGTCTGTTTTCTTATAATTCCTCTTTCCCCAACATATACTGATTCTGTGTTTATTTATTTGTCAATGCTCTATGTTGTGACAATTCGCTGCCTTTATGCTCAGAAAGATTGCTTTGAAGTTTATGCTTTGGTCCCTGGGCTTTTGAGAGAGGAGGTGAGAAATCCCCTTCAAATCATCTAGTTTTTTTCTTTCACCTCCTGCAGGGTAAGGCATAATTTGCTACGTTAGTGTTTAATTATAATGAAGTGATTGACTTGTGTTTTGTTGTGTCCATTTATGAATTTGAAAAGGAAACTGTAAATAGTTTTAGTGTTCCTATTACTGGTGATCGACATCTTCATTGGGTATTCTATACGGATACAGATTCAGAATGAATATGAACACTCAAATGGAGGGAGAGCAATTATAACGATATAAAAAAGACACTAAAAATGAACTTTTACCTTCGAGTTTGGTTAGGAGAAAATATGGACTTACTGTAAGTTGACATGAAAATGGTTGTTGGTTGAAGTCTTAAACACCCTATGAACGAACACCTTCTCAATGGTATTTTTTGAGTGATTTCTTTTAGGCATATTAAGGCTGCACTGTCCTTGAATCTGTTCGTATTTTGGACCATTTGCATGGTATTCGATCCAATCTCAGCTGGTCCCTTTCTGGTGCAGCATCGCATCAGTTTAAGGTCGACCATTTCCGTGCTTAAAAAAGTTTCCTGATACCATGTCTTGACTGCTTATGTTTTGAGCTACAGATTTTTACTTTTTATGCTATCTTTTGGTGGATTCAGGTGCGAGTTCAATCAGATCCTGCTGGACGTCTTGTTATAACAGGTCAACCGGAACAGCTTGACAATCCTTGGGGTATAACACCCTTTAGAAAGGTACATCCAGTTCTGATTTTAGGAATCTCGATATCTCCAAAGGGCTATATATGCACAACCTGCAACATAGTGCCCCCCCTGGGCTAGGCTATGGAAGTTCGTTGATCAGTTCTTGGATATCAGAGTAGTATCATTGTATTCTTTTATATTAAAGATGTTGAATATACTATCTTCTAGTTACGTGTTATCAGTTGTCCCATCCTTTGTTTCAAAATTGTTTCCGGACCTTAATGCAATAATCTTGATCTCTTTGTTTCGCATGCAAGCAGGTGGTAGTCCTACCTTCCAGGATCGATCCGCTTCATACGTCGGCTATTGTAAGTCTGCATGGTCGGCTCCATGTACGTGTACCCTTCGAGACTTGAAGCCAAATGCTTGAAAAAGGTGGAAATTGAAATGTCAGCAAAATGCCAACAGATAGTTTTGGATCCTCCTAACATTATGTGAAAATAAGTAGGGCTTGTAGATACCAAACTGATCCTCTGCAGTATTTTAGTGATAGTTACTGTACAGCTTATGTTCTTCATTTTTTTTTTTAAATGTAAATCTCATCTGAGTTTGTGACAATCTCGTTGACCTCTTGGTGTTTTCTTCTTCATCTAACCAATACACTCGATTGGGACGCAAATGGGTTGTCTCTGAAACATCAATCAAAACAATGCTTCTTCCACATTAAAAGTCGACCATTTTAGCAGCATGGTTTCTTGATTTCAGGATGGAGTTTTCCGTTCTCAATGACAGAACCTGAAACAAATGTTGTAAGAATTGGACTGGAGCGGATATTAAACTTGGAAAATGAAAGGTTTAATAAAACTGGATTAATTAATGAAAGATCTCGGAGAAGAAAGTGTAATTAATACTCTTTTTAATCAACTTGTTCTTGGTCTAGACAAGAAGATGGTCCTTCCAATTCCATGCACGGTAGGAAGAGGAAACTTATTCTGATGATCAAAGACGTTTGGCTTCTGATTATTATAAAAAAAAAAAAAAGTAAGCCCTTTTCTTTCCATGATATCTCAAGTTCAAAGACTTGATAGTTCCAAGTTCCAACATGTCTAATTATCCAGTTTCTTACAGGTTTTTGGGTACTCCCATATTATTTTCTTTGGGAACTGAGAATTTTTCTTCCCCTTGACTCGTTATCTTGTCTGAAAGGTCAAGTAATTTAGGTTAGACCTCAAAATCTGCTTAATTTGTTTCTTCTTCATTTCATAGGATTGGAACAAACTAACTCGTGTTCTGTAACTGAAAGATGACAACTTTCTTTCACTAGTTACTAAGTTTAGTTTTTTCTACTCTCTCTTGTTGTAACGGTGTTTTGGATCAGAAAACTCAGATGGAAACAAAAGTTCCTGAAAGTTGGAGTCTTTTTGTTACAGAAACTCTCGTGAACCTGGAAAAGAAAATGAAGATGATGATGATGACATCTTTTTTTTTTTATTCTTCTTCAAATCTCTATCTTTTAAAAAAACCTGAAACTTTCAGAGAGAAGAAATGATATGGATTCTTATAATTTGAGCGATAGTTTAGTTTGCGTTCAGATGAAACACATATACATATGATCTGATCGTCTAGTAATATATATATAGATCGGATCCATCTCACTGTACTTGGAGTGAATCCTAAAATGGAGTTCTTTGAGAATTTCCACCACCCCATCCGCCAAACAAATCACCTGAAAATGGATTAAAGAAACCAACTCCGGCACCAGCACCACCGCTGCCACAGCCAGTTACACCTGAAGACTGTGAAGCCGCGGGCTGAACTGTTTGAACACCTCCGCCGCCGCCACCTTCCTCCTCATCCAAAGGCAAACGCTCAAATATTGCATTCGAAAACGAAGCAGCCATGAGTATCACTGGTCCTGAAGCTATCAGAGGCTCCACTACGTTCCCTCCAACAACCTGTCCCTGTCCACCTGACAAGAATATCGAAAGACCTCCCGCAGTAGGCGGTGCTGGCGGAGGAAGAACTGTGCCGGAAAGTGAAAGAATCTCAAACCTTCCGTGCAAAGTGACCGCACTGCCTGTAGGTTGCCTGAGCGTAACGTTACCAACAGTCCCACTACCGTTAAGCACCGACACACCTCTTCCTCTCTTCCTGGCATAACTTGACACACAATCGACTATGTCGGCACCGGAGGCTACCTCGAGGACGTGAGATTGGAGGGCATTAGGGGCGTCACGAGTGACTATGATCGGTGGTTTAGGCTTGTTCTTGGAGCCTGGAGGACGACCTCTTGGACGGCGGTTGGTGTTGTATTCGTTAGTTTCAGAGGAAGGTTCGTTTTGAATCTGAATCGATGAAGGTCTTTGTTGTTGGAGCTCCAGGTCTGGTCCAGGAAGGTGATGAACGTAGCGAGAAGCTGCACCTGCACTACCACTACTTGCTGTTGCTCTGTCGTGATGATCATATCCTCCTCCTCCTCCTCCGCCACCACCACCTCCTCCCGCTGACATAGCCACATCTACAACTTTCTCCCACCACTTATTTGCCAGCTCTTCTCTCCTCTTAACTTTTTATCGTTACAGTAAACCTCAAGATCTAAAGAAACAAACCCTTCTTCTTCTTCTTCTCCTCCTTCTTCAACCGAAAACCTTTTCAAGATGGACCAAAACACAGATTCAAGCTTGAATGTTTAACCTAGCTAACCTACTACACATACAAGCCAAAACCCAGAAGAGCCCTTAGATCAAAGTTGGAACAGAATTCAACAAGTCGCTTCCTATAAACCCTAGCTTCCTTCCATCCACCATGAAAGTTTCTTAGCAGCACCTCGCAGAACTACTCCAGTAAACACGACGACAAGCAATCCACAGACTCGAAAAACGATCGGTGCTTGCTTTATCCCAAGTGTTAAGCACTAGTTAGTCTGAAGGAATCAAGTACGGAGATAGATCGCTTCAAACCCACAGATCTTCGAGACAATAAAGATCTAAAAACAGTATATAAGCAATTTACTTGAAGCTGAAGAGTGAAGACCAAGAACTAATAAGAAAGAAAGAAAGGAATAGAAACTTTGAAGGTGGAATTATTAATTAAGAAATAATATTTTTTAAAAAGGTCAATAATCTTCATTTTTAAAAATAAAAATTGAAAAATATTAATATTTTTATATTAATAAGAGATAACATATTTTCAAAATATTCAATCTTCTGTTTTTTATTAAATGTTAATTTTTAAATTTAATTATTAATATTTTAAATGTTGTATAATTTAAAATAAAATGTTATTTTGCTATTAACCTTTTTTACTCCCGTAATTAAGAAAAGGTTTAAATAAGAAAAGGGTTTCTAGGTACGACTCTTAGGTTGAAATATTTCACTGTTAATTTTAATTTTAATTTCTAATAGGTTATCAGTTAAATTGTATAATTTGATTCAGATGAAGGTAATAAAGTGGTTTAATAAATGATATAAATTAATGGAAAAAAAAATGAATCTCTTTTAATGTAAACCCGATCTATATAGATTTTATAATGGGAAAATCTGATATAGAAATTATATAAAGGTTAAAGTCTCTTGTAATTATTCATATGAATCACGAACATACGTTTTTCTTGAAAAAAATTGTAACAAGTCCTAGATCAAAAATCAGTGATCAACTTTCTCAATTGTCTCAAAAAGATCAGAGCTCATTTGAATGTCGAAAATCACTTCGAAAGTTGGAATAAACCCAAAATTAAATATTTCACATTTTGTTCGTTTTTACTCTTTTATACTCCATCTGTTTCATAATAAAAGTCGTTTTAGAAAAGTACACACTTATTAAGAAAGATGATAAAATTATAGATTTACCCTTATTA
>JANTPM010000006.1:194627-208121 GCA_025434745.1 Erythroxylum divaricatum
GTTCTGTCTTGGGTGGCATCCATTTATCCTCCCAGGGGGTATTTGGGTGTTACATCACATCGATAAGTCCATTCGTGAAAGCATTCCCGAGGCTGATAATGCAGAAGATTTTCTTGCTGTCATTAAGAAGAAGTACATGAAGTTCTTAAAGAATAAGAAGAATGAGTACATAAACATGCTTCATCGCACCATTTATGATGGTGAAAGTAGCATTAGGGCTCACATCAACAAGTTCATGGGTTGTTAGCATAAGCTTAAGGCTACGGATATGGACCTTGGTAAGGATTACAAGATATGATTTGTGATGAGAACTCTTCCTTCTAAATTTGATTCGATCAGATCAAGCTATAATGCTCAAAAAGAGCAATGGACTGTTGAAGAGACAATTGTTATTCTTGCCAAAGAAGATGATGATATGAAAAAGGGAAGGGCAAGAAGCATCTCTATGATGACAAACCATAACAATTCCCATAAGAGAAATTTTACTTCTAATAACTCAAGTGACCAAATGCCTTTCAAGAAGAAGGTTGTTAGTCCTAAAGGAAGTGGACATGAGGGCTCATATTTTGATAGTCAGAAGAATAAGTTTTTCAAAGGGAAGTGTAACTTTTGTCAGAATTTTGGGTAGAAGAAAGTTGACTGTCGAAAACTCAAAGCTCACTTACAGAAGAAAGGTAATTGTCTTGTGATGGTTCGTTTAGAATCCAATGTTATTGATGTGCTCTTAAATACTTGGTGGTTAGATATTGGAGCAACAATTCACGTTACGAATTCTTTGCAGAAACTAAGAAGTCGGGGAAGGTCGACTAGTTCTGAGCAACGTGTGTACATGAGAGACAATACCAAAGTCAAAGTTAATTTTTTTGGGACAGTTAGACTACAGTTGAATACATGACATCTTTTAGTGTTACATGATGTTGCCTATTTATCCTCTATTAGGAGGAATTTGATTTCTGTATGCATTTTGGATATATGAGGTTATAGTCTTCTTTTTGGAACTGAAAAAAGTGACTTTGTATAGTGACTCTTTTTTGGTAGGAAATGGAATTTTATGTGAAAATTTATACAAACTTGAGTTGAATAATGTTGTTATTGTTGCTTCTTCCTCTTCTTTTAATACTGTTGTTGGTTCTAAACTTATGAGGTTAGATATGAGATCTTTTATGTTATGACACAAACATTTAGGCCATATTTCTAAAGACAGAATGAAGAGATTGGTAAAAGATGGTGTGCTTCAGGATCTTAACTTTTCAAATTTCACTGCCTGTGTTGCTTGTATTAAAGGAAAGTTGACCGTCAAGGTTAGAAAAAGCAAAACAGACAGATGTTTATAATTATTAGAGTTGATTTATATTGATATATGTGGACCATTCTTTCTATTTGCTATAGGTGGTTATAAATACTTGATCATTTTTATTAATGATTTTTTCCAGTATGATCATGTGGAGCTCTTTCTTTAAAATTTTGAATTTTTGGAGGCATTTAAAATTTTCAAGACAAATATTGAGCTTCAAAAGGGGAACAAAATCAAGGTAGTTATTCTGACAGAGGTGGAAAGTATTATGGGCATTATGATAAGAGTGGAAGGAATCCAGGGCCTTTTGATAGATACTTGCTAGAATGTGGCATTAAAGCAAAATATATATTACTGGAACACCTCAGCATAATGGAATCACTGAAAGAAGAAACCACACACTACTTGATATGTTGCAATGTATGTTTATTCCTTATAATTTGCCTGAATTTTTGTGGGGTGAGGCGTTGAAGACAACTATTTATATCTTGAATCAACTACCTAGCAAATCAGTCTCAAAGACTCCATATGAGTTATGGTCAAGTAAAAAACTAAGCTTGAGCCATTTTCATATTTGGGGATGCAAAGCAGAAGTGAGGCCCTATAATTTGCAATTTAAAAAGCCTAATCTGAAAACCATTAGTGGTTACTTTGTAGGCTACATCGTCGGATCAAAGGTTATTGCCCATCTCACACAACCAGAATTATATAATCAAGTAGAGCTGTCTATTTTGAAGATGATTTTGGTTTAAGTAAAAGGTCAAAAGAAATATTATTCAGGGAAGAACGCATTCTAATCCCTACACCTACGCTTCCGCTCCTACTGACGACCTTGTGATTGAACAAATTTCAGTAGAATCTCATGATGAACCTCAGAATTAAGCATATGATGAAGTCATTGATACTGAGGATGATGAAGTTGTTGTCAGGAGATCACAAAGAACACATATACCTATCATTCCTAATGATTATACTGTCTATTTATAGGAACATGAGTTCGATGTGGGAGATAATATTAAACCAATCAGTTTTGAAGAAGCCATGAATAATCCGCAATTTGCATTATAAATGAATGCAATGGAAGATGAGTTGAGCTTAATGTCACAAAATGGGGTTTAGAAGTTGGTTGAACTACTTAAAGGTTTGCAAAGGCTATAGCCAGAGAGAAGGAATTGATTTCAAAAAAACCTTCTCACCAGTTTCTACCAAATATTCACTACGAATCATTATGGCTATAGTTGCTCATTTTGACTTAGAACTCAATCAAATAGATGTGAGGACTGCCTTCTTAAACGAAGATCTGTATAAAGATGTTTATATGTCCTAACCAGTTGGTTTCAAGATAACTAGTAAATAACACATGGTTTGATATAGGTTAAAACAAGTATCAAGGCAGTGGTATCTCAAGTTTGACATGGTTGTCACTGCAAATGGCTTTAGGGATAATGTAGTTGATAAATGCATATATATGAAGTTTAGTATGAGCAGTTTCATTTTTCTGGTACTATATATTGATGACATTCTACTTGCTTCTAATGATACTGATCTATTACTTGAGACAAAACAACTGTTGTTTAGTCATTTTGATATGAAGGATCTTGGAGAGGCTTCTTATGTACTTGAAATCTGAATTCACAAGATAGAGTTAATGGGATTCTTTGATTGTCTCAAAAAACTTACATTGATCGAATCTTGAAAAGATTTAATATGCATTCTTGTTCTTCTGGAAAGACACCAATAGTAAAGGGTGACAAGTTCTCAAAGGCCTAATGTCCACAAAATGATAAAGAGAGAGATGAAATGAAAGTTGTTCCTTATGCATTACTTACGAGCAGTCTAATATATGCTCAAGTATGCATATGCCCTGATATTTCTTTTATTGTAGGTGTTTTGGGAAGATACTTAAGTGATCTTGGTCTTACTTATTGGAAAGCGGCTAAGAAAGTCATGAGGTATCTCCAGGGTAGCAAAGATCGTATGTTGACTTATCGACGAACTGACACTCTTGATATAGATGGGTTTAATGACGCTGATTATGCAAGATGTGTGGATAATAAAAAGTCTACTTCAGACTATATCTTTATGATGGTTGGAGAAGCTGTACCGTGGAAAAATGTCAAATAAATACTCACAACATCCTTTACCATAGAGGCCAAGTATATGACGTGCTATGACAAGTACAAAAGGGGACAAATGTGAAGTCTTAGTTGTTCTACTGCATGTATATTGTTTCAATGGTTATTGCGGTATTTGAACATCTCTAGGGCCAAATCATGTGTAGTATATATATCCTGTCGATATAGTATTGCATATGATTTATTTGATTGCTTTTAGATGATGGAGATTAGTATGATGGTTTGATTACATTGTTCAAATGAAAGAATGTTAGAAATATGTAGACTGATATAATTGCAACATTAATTCCTTATGCATGACTATTAATTGAATTGCTAATGTATTTTTAATAACTATAATGAGATAGTTAACAATTTACTAATTGTATTTGAGGCACATGATGGTACCTTAATAATTATACGTTGATTCATTAAACTATAGTTCATAACATCCTTGAAATAAAACAATTATCCTTTTTCTACCCTTTAGGGTAGAACATGTTATAAGATATAACATATGGTGAGATTATGTGCATATTGTATGTGGGTGTAAAAACAAAATATTGGGTCTTTTACTATTAGCTTCCTTTCTTGCACAAGGTGTTATTAATTTTGTCAGGTTATGGTGTTTATGTAAGAAAGAATACACCAAGACTCTATGCTGAGTGTTGGATGTATTTTAATCTTATTATGTTGTTAATGCTCTAAATAGAATGTAGACATTGGTTTTGTGATTGTTGATGAATGCATCCATGAATAGCACTATGCGAAGCCAAGTGACTTTAGATAAAAAAAATAGCTCATCAAACTCATATATTCTAGGATTGCAGCTCTTAATACAATCTGATCAGATTTAAGCTCTAATTCATCCTAATTTATTCAAATCCAACTGAGTTTTTTTTTTGAATCTGAACTTGAAAATTTTCCAAACTTGAGCTTGATGGGAATTACTATGTACAAACAAGAACATTTCACTAAAACATATTCAAGATAAAATGAATAGAAATAATTATAAGATTTACAAGATAGTAATATTTAGTAAGTAATTAATTTTGTCATCTATTTTAAACGATAGGTTCCATTCGTTAGATGAAAATAGGTCTATTATTTATTTAAAAATAAAAAATAATGTCACATCAATTAATTCTATCAAATATTATATTCATTTAGGATCTATTTTGAATGTTTTGAAAATTCCAAGTATGGATGTAAATTAATCGGGCCATAACTAAAAGTTATCATCTGACCTGTAATCTGACATGTAATCTAATTGTTACTTTAAAAATACCACCAATTTTGACATTTTTTTAAAAAATTATAAGATGAGCCGACCAATTGACATTTTTATGCTCATATTCAATTTAAATGCTTAAAAATGTCAAGGTTTATTTGATGTTTTGTTGTAAATGTTGAAATTTAAAATGCAAGCTGAGGAAATAATAAACGCAGCAAATAGTAAAATTTTGGGCCTTAGTGGATAATCCATCAAAATAGAGGGGTTCGCAGCAAATACTAGAACTTTTGGGGGATAATCAGTTAAACTTGAGAACAAAAGAAGAACAGCGTCGAAATCATGGCCGCAAGAGATCCAACTCTGTCTCCGGTTCCGGCACCAGCACCGGCACCGGCACGGGCGACGACGCCGACTTCGACATCGACACCGACACCGACAACGACACCGACTCCGACGCCGACGCCTACGCCTACAGTAGCTCCACCAGAACCAGAGGCAGCCTCCGTCGTACACATCCCCAGCTACTCACGTAAGTCCCTGTCCCTGTCCATGTTCCTATTCCTCCTCGCCCTTGTCCTTTTACTCTAATTTAAAGCCTTTTTTGTTCATCTTGCAGGGTGGTTTTCGTGGAGTGGAGTTCACGAGTGCGAGATCCGGTTCCTGCCGGAGTTCTTTGATTCTCGCTCTCCTTCCAAAAACCCTAACCTTTACATCTACCTTCGCAATTCCATTATCAAGTACTTCCGCAGGAACCCTTCTTCGAAGATCACCTTCACCGACGTCAGGAAGACTCTCGTCGCCGACGTGGGTTCTATTCGTCGAGTTTTTGATTTCTTGGACGCTTGGGGTCTTATTAACTACTTTCCTTCTGCTCTCAACAAACCCTTCAAGTGGGAAGACAAGGAAACCAAGTCTTCTTCCCAAAGTGGTGATGGCGGCGGCGGCGGCAGCAATTCGGCTGAGGTAGTCCAGAAGGAAACTGCCAAGAGATATTGCAGTGGTTGCAAGTCTCTTTGTAGCATTGCTTGCTTTGCTTGCGATAAGGTATCTCTTTTTGTCCCTTTTGTGATTTACCCTAATTTTCTTAAGAACCTTCGTTGTGTTTTATGATTGAGGTAATTGGTCTAGAAAGGAATGTGCTTGTTGCAGCAATCTTCTACTGGTTAGATGCCATTGTTATGTACAATGCCACTTTCTTATGTTGGATTGTTGATGGGTATGTTTGAAGTTCTTATGATATTTCATGGAATGATAAGTGGGCATTTTCTCCATTTGATTCTCAGTATGACTTAACTCTTTGTGCTCGGTGCTATGTACGTGGCATATACCGACCTGGGGTTAGTTCGTCTGATTTCAGACGGGTTGAGATTAGTGATGAGGTGAAGGCAGATTGGACGGAGAAGGAGACGCTGCAACTTCTTGAAGCCATCATGCATTATGGTGATGACTGGAGGAAGGTTGCCCAAAATATTGCTGGTAGAAGTGAGAAAGACTGCGTCACTCATTTCATGAAGCTTCCTTCTGGTGAAGAATTTGCCAGCCACACAGACATTGGAGATGTTGATAATAAGTATAATGAGATAGTAGGCCCTACAGATGCTGATCGGGAAATAGAAAGCATTGCATCTTCATTCCCAAATAAAAGACTGCGACTAACCCCTCTAGCAGATGCAAGCAATCCAATAATGGCCCAGGTATTGCCTTTGGATTTGGATATATCCATATACAGAGTCAACTTAGTACTCGGAATTGTGTCATATTTTAACCTTTTTCGGTGTCCCGTTAAGGGCAGTCCACCATTGTGGCCTTACCTCTCCTTCTTACTGGTTAAAGCTGAGGTTGGCTTAATAAAAGTTTTGGCTACTCATGGCAACTTCAAGGAGCTAGTTAGTTATTATTTCTGTCTCACCCTCCATTCATAGATTCAATTTGTACGTTGTGTTTTGTTTTTGTATTTGAGAATAGAAAGTAATTGATGAGGACTTTAATTACGTGTATCTGGAATACATGTCTACCTTACTACAGAGATTGGGTATAAAAATTGGGACTTGCTTGGTATTCAGCCAACTAGCAATATTTGAGTAGCAATAAGCTTCTGCTTGCCTCATCTCGACTATTGTAACAGTAGATTACAGTTTTTTCAAATCTTCATCTTTTCTTCTCGACTATTGTGACAAGAGAATTTAGTAATACTTAAGGTTGAATTGATGGACTTTATTCTTTTATTTGAAACTTTCTCAGGCTGCCTTTCTCTCAGCTTTGGCGGGTGCGGATATTGCAGAAGCTGCTGCTCACGCAGCTGTATCAACTCTAACGGAAGTGGAATACGGAGAAAGTAAAGAGTACCTTCCTTCAACCATCCAAGACAGAAGACATCAAGGTACTTGCAGATGAAATTGAGGGAATTCTGGTTCATAATTGGTTGATGGACTTGTAAAAGCAATAGAGCAAGAAACATATTTTCTTTTTCTTTTTCTTTTTCTTTTTCTTTTTGAACACCTTTTTTCTTCTGGATGTAGATACTGCTGTAGCATCCAATGGTGATAGCAACCTCGATGCCTTGGAAAGAGCTTGCTTAGATGCAAATTCGCTTCTTGAAAAGGAAGAATTGGACGTAGAGAGGGCAATTTCCACTATTGTAGAAGTTCAGGTGGATGAAGTTGTCTGATAAGTTATTTCCAGTTTTAGATCATATATTATTGCTAACTACAGTTGATTTTTGCAGATGAAAGACATTCAACATAAGATTAACCATTTTGAGGAATTAGATAAGCAAATGGAAAAGGAGCAGCAACAGGTGGAACAAATCAAAGACCAGCTTTTTGTTGACCAGCTGAGCCTTTTATTTCACAAGAGTAAACTCCCAAACACCGGGGAACATGTAGAGGGGAATGCCTGAACATACCAATGATCGGCATGCAACTAGATACCAGTTCCTCTGTTTTCTACATCACCATCTGCGAGTTTGAACTTTTTCCCTGTGGTAGGTAGAAAATGGAGGTCCCTAATATTCAACAGGGCATCCTGGAGGAACTTAATAAACCAAATTACGTGTAAACATGTGTCTGTGGTTATATTCCTCATGATGTTTAGGTCAGTAGTTAGAGGTATGAAAATGCAGATACGCGAATTGCATGTAGCAAGTAGTTGGCAAAACTAGGCATTATTGATCTCTTAACTTGTACCAGAGATATTATATGTTATAATTATAAAGTTTATATACTCTGCTTCATGAATCTTCACTGATATGAATGTCTTACCATAAGAACATCTGAGATGCATCATGATCTTCACGATTCTTATCATCCACTACCTTTAATCAGATGGATAAGTTGGTGTGAGATTCTTTTAGCAAATGGTTGCACGACGAATTCAAAAGGACTAATCAGATGATACATCAAGGAGTCAGGACTCAGTTCTTGGCTCTTTTCAATAGAAATCGCAATGAAAAGAATCCAAGAGCAAAACATTGCCAAAACCATCCTCTAGCGTTAGCAGGATCCACTCTCTTTGCCAAGTGCCAGGCGTATACGGCCTCAATAACATGTGCTGCTGCGCCTAGAAGAAATACGGTTCGTATTGCTCCCATTGACCTCAAGAAGAAAAGGCCAATAGCTCTGAAGAGTGGTACTGGTCCTATATCCGGTAAGAATCCGGCACAGAACAATATAAACATTCCACCGATCGCAAATATCCACGTATATATAGTAGGTCCGTCGATAGTTTTACTTTTCTGCTCTTGCCAGTATGAGATAGTTGCTGCCATACCTTCCTGAGGATTTACCATAGGGACATAGCCAAGCTCTTGCTTAGCTTTCAGGAATGAGAAGTAATGAGTCACACCAACCTGCTCAAATGTATTAGAAGTTTCAGACAGATTTCAAATGTATTATTTACATGACATGACCTCTGCTAAGAGATGCAACAGTTCATAATGTTGGGATGTTCAGATTCTCTAAACAAACCTTGTACACTTCAGCGGGAAGAATCAATGGTCGAGGAATCCACCATCGGTTCAACCATGGATACAGGATTGTATAGAAGATCCAGAAAATCCTCCCCAGAATCAGAGCAAAATGCACTGATACAGATGCCTTTGGTAGGTCATATTCCAGACTCCTGAGCAGAGGTTGGAGGAAATCGAAACTGTTGACTGGATAACCTGTAAAAGAAGATAGATCGTTTCTCAGTTCTCACTTTAAACATTATTTCTCCCTAATGTACCTATACAAGAAAGTTTTTCTCCCACATTATTGACTAAGTTGAATTAGTCTTCAAAAATTAAGCACCTCATCACTATAATCATCCTCATTCGACAATCTGAAAAGAACAGTTCCAAACAAATGATCGGGATGTTACCGTCTGAGATAAAGTATGGCTGGCCTGCAGCTATTGGATTCCCTTCTTTCCCTGGAATGTCATCCAAAAGTCCCATGCTTGCCAATACTAGTGCAAGCACAAGATTATCAACATATACCCAATCTGATTTCACATTTGCATCACCAATCTTGAAAGGCAGCAGACCTAACTTTGCAAGTGATATAATCCGTGGTAAGTGCCTCTCTTCACCTGGCCCATAGATGGCAGCTGGGCGAATGGCACAAGTATAAAGCCGCTTTCCGTTATTTGTCCTGTACCTCAGTGAAACGACTCAGCTAACTTAGCCTTATTTCGTACCAAGCTATCACCAATAAGCAATATAATCATAGCAAACTAATGGATGCTTCCCAACTGAATCCAGAAGAAAATTCCAGTTTTGTTGATTTACTGATGTGATATGATTGAAATGAAGTGATGTAAATTAAAAAAACTCCACCTAATATTATCCCAATTGCCATCACCATAAGATTATTAAATCCATTGAGAGAATGAGAACTTTTGTCATGCAAATGAACATGAATAAAATGAAAAGCATAAGAACAGATGAAGAAACTGTAGATCTTATGCTAGTATACACACTTGATAGGATGACCATTGTGTTTCAGAACGAACTGCTCGGCAATTGATTTACTATGCCCGTACGTGTCAATGTGGTCATCCATGGGGAAGTACGGTAATGCTTCATTTCCATTGACAATCTCCTTATCACCAAAGACAACATTGTATGTGCTCACATAAACAAGCCTTCTGATGCCAAACTCAAGGCAAGCTTCCAAAACATTACAAGTTCCGTTAATGTTCACCTCACTCACACGACCAACCTGGAGCATTTCTTTTCCAGACATGCCATAGGAAGCAAGGTGAAACACGCAAGTGGCACCCCGCAGAGCTTTGTCAACATCTTTCTTGCAAACAAGATCCCCTACATGGTCATGAAGCAACCTTAACTTAGCAAAGGATACGATAAAAAACTGCTCTAGTAAAGTTCAACAGAAGAAATATTTTATCCCCTGAAAAAGCAATCTCCTTGCCCATTCAACAAATAAATATTCCGATTTCAAAGTTGCGCAAACCCAGAAAACAACAGAATTCCAGCATTCTTCCTCAAAACAAATACTTCTGGATTTGATCCCATGAAAAAGCAATCTCCTTGCACATTAAACAAATAGATATTCCGATTTCAAAGTTGCAGAAGTCCAGAAAACAGATGGGATTCTGGCATTCTTCCTCGGAATAAATACTTCTATACATCTCCTAGTTTATCTGTATCATACTCTATTCTCGTAAGATGACAGAATAGCTAAGAGCCCGTCCGGTACCACATCACAGGCATGTTGGGAACACAGAAAATTGTAACCATACACATATAAAATGACAGCAACTGAACGCCAAAACTAAATCTTGGGAACAAAGCCGATTACTTGATGTTTTTGATGAATCCAAATACACACCAACCAACCATTTATGTGTGGTTTCCAAAAACAGATACATCCCCATCAAAAGAATCTCACAGTTAAGAGGATCAAAATCTGTTATTTCTCTTAAAAACAAAAAAGCAGGTAAACTGAAATCTCGCCAAGATTCTACAAAATAATGGATCAAACTAACAGAGAGCATAGAACTTGAAGGGAGTCGATGGGAATAGAGGAATTGATAGGAATAGCAGAGACCTTGAATGCATCGAACACCACGTTGAACCAAAAGGGTTGACCATGGAGAAGTATATCTAATGTCAAAAGCTCGAACTTGGCGAGCACCTCTTCGAACCAGCTCCAAACAGAGTGATGAACCCACAAACCCCAATCCACCCGTCACCACAAAGGTGTTGCCTTCAATTCCCTCATTCTCGCTCAGGTGCATTTCTTCTTCTGCTTCTTCTTGACTGATCTTACTAAACCCTACTCTCTGATTTGTTTCAGTAAGACTACACAACCACACTCTCCTCTTGAGAACTGTTGACTTGGACCCACCGCTGTGACGAAGGTAGGATCTTTGCAGGCAGTTTGTCTTGGACTTTCTCTCTAGTTCGTCCTGCCTATAAGGTGAGTCATTTATAATTTTATTGTATGCAACTGAACTGAGTGAATCTACTCAATCAATAAATCTTAAAAATAAAAATTTTCATGTTGGTTTTGATTATATTTTTTGGCTACAAGGAAAAAGAAGAACAAGTCAATGCTTCCTTGTATGGTTGGACTTGGCATTGTAGAATTCAGACATTGTTAATATGAATTAAGCAAATGTAATCATAAAAAGATAAGGTTGGATTATGACAGCTTTGTTAATTAAAGGAAAGGTTGAATCTTCCGATGAATGTGATGGAGATATTGGTATAAATTCCAAATTACTTGCAAATTAAGTTTGGGTTAAGACAGTGACATCATCACGTTAGCTCTTGTTTCATGACTAATCACATGAACGTAAGTTAATTTAACTCAAAAGTCAAAACTAACGAATTAAATTATATCGGATCCAAACTCATATTCGAGCTCTTTGAAATTCCAAAATAAAGCAAGTAAACATAGACAGCATCAGGTTTCAATTTCATGATCTTTGGTATCATCGTGGGAAATTTCTCTACCATAGAACAGAACTTCTTCGAATGGATGATCTCAGTGAGTGTGTATAGATCTTAACCAATCAGAAATCCGACCAAAGAAGTGAATAGTCTCCGTTTATTGTCCCAAATTCTACTCTACATTCCACCATTTAAGACCTTGACTCGGACGTATTGAGATCCTGAGAAATTTCCAGGACTTTTCTTACAAACCAATGAGGTCCCATGATCTGGGATCATTAAAGGTTTCTCCGCCGACAACATGACAATCCAGCTGTTCTTCAAGAACTCATCACAGCCATTAATAACAACGACCGAGTCTAGTCAATGTGTACAGTCCCCACCAAACCAGACTGTTACATCTGTTTAACTATACTGAGAAAAAGAAAAAGAATAAGAATAAGACAAAAGGCTTGGCTACACATGTTTGTTTATTCTCCGAGGTCTACCAGAGATAGATACAAATGGAGCCTACTTGATTCATACCTCAACCATTGGTATATTAAGTCACTATCTTTGTTCTTATCATGGAAATTTCTTGGCAATCCTCAACCATTTTCTGAGTTTCTCAAGAGGATATGCTTGAAACCTTCCATTCCATAACCAACAAAATTGGAAAGATCGGATCTTTTTCTTTATATGCAGAAACAAGCTAGTAGTTTCATAGATTGATGCTTCTTCTGTTTCAGAATCCATGGCGTTGAAGGTACTCTCAGCTCTTGACTCAGCAAGAACACAGTACTATCACTTCAAAGCCATAATCATAGCTGGGATGGGGTTGTTCAGTGACTCTTATGATCTCTTCTGTCTCCCACCGATTATGAACCTGTTAAAACGGATATACTACGAGAAAGCCTCCGACGACCATACCGTCGACCATAACTACACGGTGGTTGCTTCAACAATGGTGGGGATAGCTCTTCTTGGTGCGGTGATTGGGAACATAGTTTTTGGCAGGTTAGGTGATCGACGTGGACGGCGAAATGTGTACGGTCTTGCACTGATGATGATGATCTTGAGTTCCGTCGGTTGTGGGTTTTCCGTATGCAGGACCAAGAAGTGTGTTCTGACGAGTTTGGTGATGTTCAGGTTCCTGTTAGGGATTGGGATTGGTGGGGACTATCCTTTGTCAGCGACAATCATGTCGGAGTTCGCTAACAAGAGGACTCGTGGTGCATTCATAGCAGCTGTTTTCTCCATGCAAGGTTTTGGGATTCTGATGAGCTCCGCCGTGACTATGGTGGTCTCCAAGTCTTTTGAGGTTGGGTCGAAGAACTTAACAGAGAAGCATGCGCCTGAAGATGCAGACATCGCCTGGAGGTTGATTCTGATGATGGGAGCAATTCCTGCCACCCTCACTTATTACTGGAGGATGACGATGCCTGAAACCGCCAGGTAAAATACATGTTGAACTATTTTCTGTTCCTTGTTGGAAGCTTTGATGGACTCCAAGTAAAAGAATTTGCACAAAATAGGTGTTTGTATTGATAACAAAGTTTATAAGTACAAAGAACACTCACAAGATACCAAAAAATTTCTCTTTAAATGCTACAACACTTTTTCTCACTCTTTCTTTTCTCACAAAGAGCTATATCTCTTAAACACTTCTCTTCTCAAATGCTCGCTACTTTTTCATCTCATATCATATATATATATGGTTACAAGGCCACATATATGTAGACATACTAAAGGACTTCAAATCTAATTTGGATTCTTCTTACATTAATTAACTCCTTCTTATCTTCAAGACTTCAAATACAATTTGACTCCTTCTTTGACTCATCCTTATCCATAAGACTTCAAATTCAATTTGGCCACGTCTTTGACTCATCCTTATTTTCATGACTTCAAATTCAATTTGGTCACTTCTTTGATTCATCCTTATCTTCAAGACTTCAAATTCAATCTGGCCACT
>JANTPM010000006.1:208552-229338 GCA_025434745.1 Erythroxylum divaricatum
ATTTGATCTGCATTCGTAACTAAAATGACCATATTTATTGCAATTATAACACTGCACTTGAGATTTATCTCTTCTTTGTTAAAATTTGCCTCGTCCTCTGTCTCTATAACCTCTTCCACGACCATATGTCAGATTTCCTTCATTTCTATTTTCTCTTTCAAAAAATTGTCTGCCACGTCCACGTCTGCCTCGATTACTCCATCGACCACGTCCCCTTTGGTAGCCACCTTGAGTTCCTTTGTCCTGTCTTTGGCTACTGCTTGCTTGATTTTCTCCAACTGATAATTTACTTTGCAAAACTTTCTCCAAGTTGCCAGTATTATCATTTTGGTTCACTCTTTGTTCATGTGCTTGGAGAGAACCAACAAGTTCATCAATCGAAAGTTCTGACAAATCTTTCGATTCTTTAATTGCAACAACGATGTAATCAAATTTGCATGTAAGCGAACGTAAAAGCTTTTCCATTACACAAACATCGTCTAGAGCTTCATCATTTCTTTTCCATTTCATTAGCCACCGTTTTCAAACGAGTGACATAATCACTAATATTTTCTGAGCTTTACATTTTTAGCATCTCGAACTCAGCTCTGAGTGATTGAAGACGCACCTTTTTAGCTTTTTCGACTCCTTGGAAATATTTCTGCATAATATCCCATGCTTCTTTTGAAGTCTTTGCATCTAAAATTTTCTCGAATGTGGGTTCATCAACACCTTGAAAAATAAAGAACAACGCCTTCTTATCTTTCTTTCGATTTTCTTTCAATGTCTTTTTCTCAGCATCTGACAAAGCTGCTTCAGCAACTGCATCTACAGGATCAGTATATCCATCGTCAATAATATCCCATAAATCATGAGAACCAAGTATCACTCTCATTTGGATGCTCCAATTCTCATAATTTGGCTTTGTCAATTTCGAAACTTGAGGCTGGATCAAGTTGGCCATTGTTTCACTAATTCACGAACGAACGAACCTTGACTCTGATACCACTTGTTGGAAGCTTTGATGGGCTCCAAGTAAAAGAACTTTCACAAGAATATGTATTAGTATTGATAACAAAACACTCACAAGATACAAAACATTTTTCTCTAAGTGCTACAGCACTTTTTCTCTCAATCTTTCTTTTCTCACAAAGAGCTACGGCTCTCAAAACACTTCTCTTCTCAAATACTCTCTAATTTTTTTCATATGTCTATAAATGATTACAAGACCACATATATATAGACATGCTAAAGGACTTCAAGTACAATTTGGATTCTTCTTACATTAATTAACTCCTTCTTATCTTCAAGACTTCAAATACAATTTGACTACTTCTTTAACTCGTCCTTTTCCATAAGACTTCAAGTTCAATTTGACTACTTCTTTGACTCATCCTTATCTTCAAGACTTCAAATTCAATTTGGTCACTTCTTTGACTTATCCTTATCTTCAAGACTTCAAATTCAATTTGGCCACTTCTTTATCCATAAGATTCTTCCATAAGTTTCTAAATTCATCCATAAGCTTCCACATCAACATTAGATATTTTTCTTCATTCTAAACCTTATCTTTTGTCATAACTCATAATTATCCATAATGAAGGAGGGTTTGTATTTTCTAACATAACTTTCTGAAAAGATTCAACCCATTTCAAGCAATTCCTATCTTGAATATTTCCAATCTTGGCAGTTTTCTTCTGGAAACAATCTCATTGGCTGATTCAGAAATCATTTCCAGGATCCTAATCCAATATCAGGGCCTGGAAAAAGGAAAAGACCTCTGGAAACTTAAATATTGTGGTCTACTTTCTGTTCTCTTTTTTTCTTATCAGGAACTTCTGAAAAGATTCAACTCATTACAAATAAGATTCATATTTCTGAATCCAAGTGAAAGTGAAGCCGAAACATTTTTTTTTCTTCGAATGTTAGTATTGATTATCCTGAAAGTTTCCAGGCTTGGCATTCTTTTATGAAAAAAATCTCATGATGCTGAATCAGAAACCATTTCCAGGATCCTAATCCAATATCAGGGCCTGGAAAAAGAAAAGAACTTTTGGGAACTTAAATCTTCTGGTTAACAATCATCAGAATCTCTGTCTCAGATTGTGAATTACTACTGTAAATGGTTTGAGTAAGTAGCTCCATGAACATAATCTCCAGGTACACGGCTCTAGTGGAGAACAATGTGATGCAAGCAGCCAAGGACATTCAAAAGGTGTTAAACGTTCCAATGAGCCAAATTGCAGAAGACAGCCCTTTACCATCGGTTGATGCACCTTCTTATCCTATCTTCTCCAAGAAATTCTTCCGTCGACACGGCCGTGACCTCTTCTCGTGTGCCATCACTTGGTTTCTCCTCGACATTGTGTTTTACAGCAGCAACCTGTTCCAGTCTCAAATATATAACCAGTTCCTCAAACTGGATAAGGCCAAAAATGTCTACGAAGAAACTTTCAGGATTGCTGCTTCCCAGGGTATTATTGCAATCTGTTCAACAATTCCAGGGTACTTTTTCACTGTCTATTTCATTGATCGAATCGGAAGGAGAAAGATTCAGATCATGGGTTTTCTCTGCATGGGAATAGTATATTTTGCACTTGGAATACCGTACTTCTATTGGCGCAAGAAGAGAAATGTAGCTTTCTTAGTCCTCTATGCTCTCACTTTCTTCTTCGCAAATTTTGGACCTAATACGACAACCTTTATAGTTCCAGCAGAACTTTTTCCAGCCAGATTCAGATCGACATGTCACGGTATATCCGGGGCATTCGGGAAGGTTGGTGCGTTGATTGGCGCACTTGGGTTCTCATGGGCTTCAGCAGAATATTCTGATAACGTTCCAAAGTCTGTTCCAATGACATCTGCTCTGGTGATACTGGGTGGAGTTTGTTTGATAGGAATGGTTGTCAGCTACTTAATTATGCCTGAAACAATGGGAAGATCCCTGGAGGAGAACGAAATTGATGAAGAGAATAATGAGACTGAACTTTCCTTCTTCACACAATTTCTCAGTGGTAGAAATAGATCAGAACGCGGATCTGATGTTGCTTCCTGAAACCAACTTTCTGCAACTATTTCTTAGCTTCTCCAATGTCTTTACCTCCAAATGCTATACATTGTATCTACCACAAGAAATTTCAGGATATTCATCTTTTTTTCCTCTTTTTGACTGAAAACTATTTGGTGATCCTTTGATCAATATCAGTAGGTAGCAGATATGTTAGTGCTTGATTCATGTTTCTCAGTTATCCTGTCTGCTGAATCAAATCGATTAGATGAAGCAACGAAGTGGAGCAACGTAACACAGCAGTTGAGATTTTTGTTATCTTTTTTCTTTCTGTTATCATTAGAGAAACAGAACATATCAAATTCGCAAAGGAAAACCTGACCAACATATCAGAAAGTTGATTCCTTTGTTGAATGCTTGAAAAGTTGAGAAATTTATTGCAATTCGGAATTACAACAGGAAAAAGTCCGAGAAGAGTCGCCCACATATCAATCACTTGTTCTTAGAGGGGTAAGAAGCCATTTTGTAGATTCCACATAGACCTTCTGGTTTGCCAGTGTTCCTCTTCATCCTGATGTAACCCTTTTCACCCCACTTGGGTCCCCATGAATTCTTTACAATGATGTAATCTACGCCCTTGGTTGATCCATATCCAACAGCTGCAACTCCATGATCCAATGCAGTTCCACACTGACCGTCAAAAACACCCTACATGATCATGATCATGTCAAATTATTCTTCTGCTCCAGAAATTTTGAGTGAAAAGTAGGAATCACAAAGAAGACATTCATGGCTTACCCCACTATAGAACTGGAAGTCTCTACCAGAAGCCTCAATGGCAACACTGAGAGGCTGGTTCGCAAGTGCCTTCAATAGACTTTGCTCATTGTTCTGTGGCACATCATGATACCCACTAATGGTTACTACCTCAGATTCTTCCTGAAAAAGGAAAGAGACAAGACATGCAGATTGATGTCAGTTGTAATAACAGAACTGAAAGGTTCTTTGGATAAAATTTGATGGAACATTCTTCAACTCGGGATCTCATGATATTAATAAGACATTCAGAAAAAAAAGATGGTAGGCAGTATCAGTTTGCAGATCTGTCGCAGAGATATCGGAGTTGACATTAAGAACCTATCAATCTGACAATTTCACCGGAGGCTGGAGCTATTTAGTTTTACCTTTCTCATATCGCAAGTTCCTTCCTCCATGATATATGGATAATCCTCTTCCTTGTGGAGTCCACCATTCGACACAATGAAAGCAAATGCATAGTCCATAAGTCCTCCATTGCAGCCATTGTTGTAGGTAGTGTCACAGTCTATCAACTCTTGTTCAGCCAGAGATGTTAAGTTTCCTGTAACAATCTGGTTTATCCCCTCAACAGCTGCGACTGTTGAAAAAGCCCAGCAACTACCTGAAAGTACATTCAAATCAGCATTCATCTGACAAGCCGTTTTCAGAAAGCTTTTTGCATAGGTTTTAGCTACTTAGTTACCACATGAGCCTTGGTTCTTGACAGGAGTAACTGCACCTTTCTTCCTCCAATCCACGAACTTGGGAATACCCTGAACATCTTTGTAAGTGAACTCTTCAGGACTCTGATCTCTTCTTTTAGACAAGTCAACCTTCAATCCTAGATACATCTTTTTGAATTCCTCATGGCTCAAATCTGCAAACTCGTTCAGACCAAGCCAGTAGTTTGTAACCTTCTTGTTAGTCTCATCAATGTGGAAAAGATTATTCTTAAAAATCTCAAACCTCTGCAACTTTTCTTCAACACTCTTGTAAATCTTTCCATGTTTATCAATCCAAGACTCAAACAGATCAATGAGCCTATCCGTGGATTTCAGATCATCTGGGGCGTACCCCACTATGGAGAAATCACGAGAAATAGCAGAATTGGCAACCATAGACACAGAGAAGGCAATAAGGAAGAGCATGGAACAGTAGGAAGGAGACATTTTTAGATAGATACCTGGGAAGTTTGAGAGGATTCTGATAAAGAGAGGATGGTGGGTTGGATTATATAGTTTGTGTTCCAAATGTTGCTTTAAGTAAAGTTGCTGGATCTTCACTTCATGCTGTCTCTTTAAGATTGGTTTTTTGCGGGAATTCGCTTGGAGTCTAAGCAAATGCAGGACTGTATTCTTACCTCTGTAGTATAGGCTATTGTGGGGGATGAAATGGCCTAGAGGTCCATTTTCAAGCTATGGGTTCTAAGCAATTCAAGTTAGGTCATTGCAGGTCTTATGAACAAGACCTGTTTATGCACTTTTTTGAAGCCCAAAACTCCATCTTTTTCCTCTGTTTTCTTCCTGATGGGTTCAAGTTCGGCCATTTGAACAAGACCTGTTCTGCACTTTTTGAAGCCCAAAGGCTCCTTTTTTTCTCTGTTTTCTTCCTAATGGGTTCAAGTTAGGCCATTTGAACTAGACCTGTTCTGGTCTTTGCAGCCCAAAGTCTCCATCTTTTTCCTCTGTTTTCTTCCTGAGGCCAATTGAACTAGACCTGTAATGCACTTTTTGCAGCCCAAAGACCGCATCCTTTTTTCTTCCTAAAGGGTGGTTCAAGTTCGGCCATTTGAACTAGACCTGTTCTGCACTTTTTGCAGACAAAGACTCCATCTTATTCCTCTATTTTCTTCCTCAAGGGTTCAAGTTAGACCATTGCAAGGTACCATAAACAAGACCAGTTTTTTACTTTTTTTGCAGCCAAGGACACATACTTTATAGTCTGTTTTCTTCCTGAGGTGTCTTTTTGAAGTTTCTGAATCTGTATGAGACATGGGGTTTAATTGAAAATGGCATTCAAGTGGTCCAATTTGAAAACTTTTTGCTTCAGCATTTGCTCTCAGTCCAGGGTCCACTTTCACATTTCATAAGAATAGGAGATGAAAGGGTAACTTTTTATGTTCACCGAAAAAAAAAAAACAGTTTGCTGATTGGCCGTTG
Source organism: Erythroxylum divaricatum (assembly GCA_025434745.1). Classification (NCBI taxonomy): domain Eukaryota; kingdom Viridiplantae; phylum Streptophyta; class Magnoliopsida; order Malpighiales; family Erythroxylaceae; genus Erythroxylum; species Erythroxylum divaricatum. The sequence continues at coordinate 214,496 of JANTPM010000006.1, forward strand.
AAAGGCATTAATTGCAGAGAAAAAAGGAATTGAATTCAATCAATCCCTTAGGGTTTCGAGCCCAAATTTTTGCTTCCAATCTGCATAATTGGCTTCCCCCTGACTTAGAAAAGGGTTGCCCCAATCACACACACACACTCACTCACTCGCTCACTCTTGTGGTCCCTTCTCTGCACACCTACAAGGTATAGCTACGAACTCTATGAACCAGGTCCCATCTAACATGTTCAAAGCCACTCCTCTTTGCATTATCCATGGACTCCAACCACCACCCACCTGCTCCCTCCACATAAAATACACGAAAAAGTAAAGCTTTTTCCCAAAAGCTCATTCTCCATCCATTGCTTAAGGTTGTCAAAAGATAATTCACCCCAGGCATAGCGTATGCAAAACCTCGAAACAGTAACGATAATGGCAGATTTCTCTCAACTTATTAGAGAGTTGTTGGTCCACCTAGCTCAGGCTTTTTACGATGAAACAAAAGAATTCATTATTACCGAGTCTGAACTGAACCCACAGTCCAGTGTAGCTGATACTGCTAAATACCATAACTAAGCAATCGTTGTATGTTCCGTATTTACCTATATATAGTATTCTGTCTCCTGCTTTTTTCTCTGGTAGAGTATATTGATTCATTCTTTGTAGGAACAAGAAGGAAAGAATAAAAAAAATACAAGATAGTTGCAAAGTATATACTCTTGGGGCAGGGAAAATTTTGCCCAAATTACATGTTTGCAAGGAGTGATTGAACAGTGTGTTTTCCTGGAAAAATAAGTTCCTGACGTCTACACATTTACTTCTCTAATCATTAAAGAAGCATGTATAAGAAAACTGGGATTTTAGTTTGATGTATTAGCTCAAATGAACCTGACAAACAAATTCTTCATCTGTCAACATTTTTCCTGTCACAAAAACTTTCACTTCTGATACTCATCGTACTATTTCTCTACTAATTCAATTGAGTAATCTCATAATATTAAGAAGTTTGTCAAGTTCTGATTCTTCATCACGTAACCTGGAGGAGGCTTTAACCAGAAATGAACTTGGCAATCTCTAATCAGAAATCTCTTAGCTTGGAAGTTCACAGAAGCTCATCAGAAACATCAATGGTGGTCTAATGTACAGTCCACCAATACATACATATATATATATATATATATATACAGACTTACACATACACCTACCATACAAGTATAGAATCTATAGAGACAGAGAGAGGTTGATGTGGTGAAATGAAAAAGTTAAAAAAGGGTAGTGCAGGGTAATCAGAGCTAGCTAGGCCCTGGAAATACAAAGCTAGAGCTATAGGTTATAGTAGTAGGTACTGACATAGGCTTATGTAACTCTCTGATCACACCAAGTAAATAATTGTTATATATATTAAAAGAAGAAGATGAAGAAGAAGAAGCAAGTAAGCAGGTTCAGATCCTTCCGTGATGTTATTAAGCAGATTCAGATCCTTCCCTGATGTTATCTTTTACTTGGGTCACTAGTTAAAGTATCTATCTACATATCTAGGCTCTAATGAATGTGACTTGAGCCCCTTTTGATTACCTGATCATACCACTGCATGCACGTGCAACGCCGACACATGTTTTTTTGTTCTGAGATCCCCATAAATGATCCCTTTTCTTCTTCATTGTTTCAGATTCTTGTGATTAAAGAGATCCACTAAACGATAAAATGCTAAAAACCAAATGCATCCATTTGATGGTGATGCTCTTAGTAACAGGTAACAGATATTGAAACATGTTAGTAACTTAACTGAGTTTGGATAATCAATGGAAGATCAGATCAGATCCTTCTGTTAAGAACTCAATCCATAAAAAATATAAGAAACAATGAGAATTCTGATATTTTGACTTCTGGGGTTGTTTTCTTCTGTTAGAATCAATGTCTATATATATATATATATATATATATATATGTATTACTTAGATATGTGTGAAGCATTTAGAATTTTGTGGTAGATGTAATGTTTGGTATGAACATTTATTCATTTCCTTTTCCTTTTTCTTCTGATGTATTTATAAAACCGAAAAGAATTAGGTCACAGAGTATGGGATATATATATATCAGAAAAGTTCTTCCATGGCCATGCACACACACACACACAACCTGTAAACTCCTCACAGCCTCATTTCTGCTTCAATCTCCATAAGAACTATCCTCCTTTTCACATAGCCTTTTTGGTTTCTGTGAAGTATATGAAGAAGATGTTGGGAATGGAAGATATTCTGTATGAACTCTCAGGTGAAGACACAAAAGAAAAGGGTTTGCCTCCAGGATTTCGATTCCACCCAACAGATGAGGAGCTCATAACATTTTACCTTGCTTCTAAGGTCTTTAATGGCAGCTTTTGTGGAGTTGAAATAGCTGAGATTGACTTAAACAGATGTGAGCCGTGGGAGCTTCCAGGTTAATAACTTACATCATGATGAAGAATATTCCTTTACCCTATATGTTCAAACAATCTCTTACCCTTCCCTCCCTAGATTCTACTTCATGTTTCTTGATCATTACACTATTTCCACTTTCCGGGGAAGTTAAGTATACATTTATCATTTCAGAATCGCATAGAACATCTCAGATTCTTAAACTTCATGAGATGATAATTGATCAGAACTGCATATAAATATCGACATCTTCTTGGTTGCTTGATTTACTAAGTGACAAAATCAATCAAATAAATGTACATCTGAGAATGTCGAAGGCAAGGCCTGTGCATCTTCTTCTTCCTCTACTTCTTCTTCCATTTCTGGTTTGTTGTTGCAGAAAGTTAATGAACCTGTTGTCTGGTGGTTCTTGTTCTTAATCAGATGTAGCAAAAATGGGTGAGAAAGAATGGTACTTCTTCAGCCTGAGAGACAGGAAATACCCAACAGGTCTCAGAACAAATAGAGCAACTGGAGCTGGTTACTGGAAAGCCACAGGGAAAGATAGAGAAGTGTACAGTGCCTCTAATGGTTCTTTACTTGGCCTGAAGAAAACTCTGGTTTTTTACAGAGGTAGAGCTCCTAGAGGTGAGAAAACCAAGTGGGTTATGCATGAGTACCGTCTGGATGGTGACTTGTATTATCGTCATACCTGTAAGGTATTGTTACTAAACACCTCTTCTTCTTCTTCACATGCACCGTGAGAATCAAGCAATGTTCCTGCAAATTTCACTCTCTTGTTTCTTGTTTTGTCTCTTTCCGGGTTGACTTGTTGTGTCATTACAACTGGAGCTTCTCTGATGAGTAGACCATTTTCACTTCATTATTAACCTTCGAGGGTAGTTCTTGATGTGATTGGTGTGATTTAACAATCTGCCATTAATGGATTCTCTCTGATCTTGCTGGATTGTACATACCAACATGGTAACTTGAAGTGCCACTTGAAATTAATAAACAATTGACTAAAGTGATCGACTTTTTATTTTCTTTCTGCAGGAGGAGTGGGTGATTTGCCGGATATTTCATAAGAATGGTGAGAAAAAAGCTGCACTTGTTCTACAAGGACAAAGCTTTTTCTTGGACCCTTCTTCCTCACCTTGCAACTCCAATTCATTGCCTCCACTCCTGGAAGCACCAGCGAAAATGGTGGACACCCTCCAAAACCCTTTTCTGGTTTCTTGTAATAACCAGGAAAATGACCTCAAAAGCCTCCTGAATCCATTTTTTGTCCGTGAGGAGTCTCATTTATGGGGATCTCAGAACAAAAATGGCTTCCAACCTTCTTCATCTATTACTCCACCTGCATCGATGCTCTTCAAGTCCCTTCTTTCACATCAAGATTGCTCTTTGAAGGAACAATCCACTACTGTTCTGAAACAGTGTAAAACAGAAGCAACCTTTTCCCATTTCCAAGCACCCGATCCCAACTTCAACACGTACCAACAATATCCTCTGTTCTTTGACATGGACTGTGATGTTTTAGGCTACTTATCATCATCAGCAGAACCTCTTAGTACTGTTGCAGACATTACAATTCATGACATGTCCACTTCAAATGCTTCCAACAGGGACGGCTTTCTTATGATGTTAGACCATCATCCCCTTCTAAGACTCGATGGAGGATCTTGGCCATGTGATAATTAAACACCCCTCCGACCCATCATCTAAGATTATATCCAGTATAAATCCACCGTCCATATATAGTATGCATGTCCTTGGAGTTTGAGTTAAATGTACTGTAGAGCGTAGGAAGTGCGTGATAGTATTTCTGAATACTTCCTGCAGCTTAAGATCTAATCTAGGAGTTAATTGCCATGTTCAAAATTTGAAGGGTTAGCTTCTTGTAGTTGATGAATGGCAATGTGACTTATAAACTTTTTCTTTCTTTTTTGTACATTAATCAAGCAATTCCTGGATGAATTTCTACTTGATCTGTGAATAAACCCTTCAGAGAAGAGAATCTGACCTTTAATGCTATTCTGCATAATCGTGTTTCCTTTCTTCAAGATTTATGACGTAGAACTTCCAGGTGAACAATAGATCAGGAAACAGAATAAGAATTAAAAACTTCGATTCAGAAAGCTTCTATACACAGAAACTTCTAATTCAATAGAGATTAACGATCAGAATGAGGTTAAAGATTTCCAAGGAAACTGGAAGTAAGAAAACAGAACGAAAACATATCCGCCGTTTGGCCCAACATAGGATTTAACAAAAACTTGTTCACCAAATCCAACATTTTATCAAGGAAGATGATTGCATGTCCAAACACATGAATCTGGAGGAGAATATATAAACAACTAATGGATTACATTGTAATCTGATGGTGAAAAACCGGTAGCTCTAGCACTGTAATGTCATACAGAGAGCAATAAACAGGTAATAATTTAAAAGCTAATTAAAATGGAAGCAGAGGACGCATAAACTTGCTATTGTTTTCTAGGCGGTATGATCAGAAAGAGCCTTTTGAGCGGCGGAGTTGCTACCGGAAAGTGTGGGTCCTTTGGTGGCACCACCACCTTGACGGGGCTTGACTTGGAGGTGTCCATGGGTGCCATAAGCATTCTGCTTGTAGTCCACCAGATCAGTGTATTTCAAATAAGGACTACTCTCCAATGGCAGCAAACTATCTGATACTGCTGATTCCTGATGATCTTCTGATGTCCTTCTAATCAGCTGCTGCTGTTGTTCCATTTCAATTCTTCTCTCCAGCTAGGATTGTTGTTCTATGGCTTTCCCTTGCTCTTAGGCACGCATGCACGCATGCATATCAACTAATCACGTACACCCATCAACTATTTCCTTATTTTTAGCTGCCTGTTAACTCACTCCCATCCATTTCATTCCAGTTGTTCGGTTCTCCTTCTCTTCCATTTCTCTCCTATCTCTCTGTAAACTTCAGTCAAGCTCAACATCATTATTATATCATATGTCAATAGAAAAAAGAAAAAAAAAAAGATATGCCATTCATTTCAGGACCTTTTACTTGATTTGATACACATTTAACATAACGGTTTAGAGAGACTAGTGGAATACCATTGAAGGACGTACCATGACATGAAGATGAACTATAAACTGGATGGCCTGATAGGCTTTAGTCCTCAAATACTTTCACTTTCAGGACACGGACCTTCACAAATTTTGTACAAAATTATCCTGAACGGCATTCGACACCAATCATCCATCAATCCTGGCACTTTCTCCACATCCATTGTCTCACAATCAAGCCCATAATTTCCATTATTCAGAGGATGAAACTGAGAGACTAGATACTGAAGAAGAAACCATTTCTCCAGATTCTCGAGGATGAAGAAACCAATTGCTTTCAAATTCAATCAACATGAGATTCCACCTCTGCAATCAACATGACATTCACCACACCTGTGGCTGTCCAGCTTCGTGATCCCTTGAGGAAGTATCAGCCAATTGGAGGCCCTTTGATGGTACTTGTTCATGCAACACCTGCTGGCATCAAAGAGGACAAGTACAAAGTCACAAGCTTGCATGTTGGAGGTTTGAAGCAAGATTAAGAGGAAGAGGCATACGCGGGCCAGCAAGAGGCAAAGGCTGACAGCAATGCAGTGGCTGGTGGTATATGGACTAGGAACAGCAGGGAAGAAGGCAAAAGACTTGTTTGTGAAGGGACAAAAACTGTTGTGGATTATTTCCTCAGGAATAACGGCTGAGATGTGGCTCAAACCCACAAGAAATCCTGATGTTAGTTTCAATTCCAAGCTTCAGAATAGTAGAAAATGCAGATGTTTTTGGGATCACAAATCTGTAAATTTCCTTGTCAATAAGATTCTTTATTCAGTGAGCATTTCAATTGTAGGATTCGTTGAAACGGAGCTTCATTCTTCAGATTTTTCCCAGATCTCAGATAATCCAAGAGTCCCATAGTGATGTGAAAGGTATCGATTATGTACAGTTTTTCATGAATCCATGAAAAAAATGGAATCGTTTCAAAGGTCACAGTGATGTCCGTGCAATGATAGCTCACTGGACCAGTCACTAGATGGAAATGGCTCCCCAGTTTCTTCTAACTTCTTCACAATATCATCTAACACATAGTAAACATCCTTAATCTCAGGGTGATCCATCTCATCTATGTTAAATACATGCACTCTGTGATTAACCTCGATCCAGCTACAACCAGAAGTCTTTCTGAATCCTTTCCTTTTGATCAGTTTTAACGCGTCTGCGACACCTTCAAATTTTCCAGACTGTGAGTATACACTTGATTGAAGAATACAACCACCACTTTCTTCTGTTTCTAATTCAAGCAAATTCCTAACTGCAAATTCTGTCAGTTTTACGTTGTGATGGATCCTGCAACCATTTAGGAATGCTCCCCAAACATCTGCATTTGGCTTGAAAGGCAATTCCTTGATTAAAATTTTGGCCTCCTCCAGCAAACCAGCCCGACTTAGTAAGTCCAACATGCATACAAAGTGCTCACATGATGGAGAGATGCCATAATCTGTAGTCATGGAGGTAAAATACAGCTTTCCTTCTGTTACTAGCCCTGAATGACTGCATCCTGATAGAAGAGTCATAAAGGTTATGCTGTCAGGTTTGTATTTCAATTTTAGCACCCTCTCAAAAATCTCCATTACTGTCCGGCCTTGACCATGCTGTGCATATCCTGCCATTATTGCATTCCATGAAACTAAATCCTTTGTTCGCATAGAATCAAAAACTCTTTGTGCTTCTTCAATGTGTCCGCATTTTGAATACATGGTAAGAACACTATTTGCAACTGACCTATCCTCCATGAGGTCTAATTTTTCAGCATGTGCAATGAATTGACTTCCTAGTACTAATATTGCTAAATTAGCACAAGCCCTGATTGAAGTAGCAAAAGTTATCTCATCAGGCATAATACCTTCCCTGAGCATCTGAGCATACAATCTGAGACCATGTTCCCAACATCCATGCTGAACATACATGCTGATCATGGAGTTCCAAGTGACAACATTTTGCTCAGGCATTTCATCGAAACAAGCTTGAGCTTTTTCAAACTCACCAGCTTGAGCCCATACTGTGATCATGGCTGTCCAAGATACAATATCTTTATGTGGCATCATTTCAAATGCATAGCTTGCTTCCTGAATATCACTGCATTTTGAATACGCTGTAAGAAGAGCGTTCCTGACAATAACCGAAGAATTGATTCCAGTCTTAATAGTAAACGCATGAAGCTGTCTGGCAAGAGAAATATATTTTGGCCCCGAACAGATACCAAATAGTGAGGAAAGAGTAAACTCATCCACAGGAACAGGTACCTCCCTCATTTGTTTAAAATACAGTAGTGCGTTCTCCTCAAAACCATGTTGTGCAATCCCTCTGATCAAACTAGTCCATGAAACTGCACTAGTTTCCTCCAAACTATGAAATACTTGCTTCGCAAATTCCAAGTACCCACATTTTGCATACATATCAATCAGACCACTACTCAAATAACTATCAAAATCCTCTTCTACTCGAAGAATTCTAGCATGCAAATGGACACCCCAATCCAGGTCATAAATGCTTGCACAAGCACTAAGAACACTAGCATAAGTCTTGGAATTGGGTCTGAAGCCTTGATTCCACATCTCAACAAACATATTTAGAGCATGGAATCCATATCCATGTTGAGACAATATCGAGATAATTGTACTCCATGACACCGCATCGCGCTGAGACATTTGGTTGAAAATGTCAAGGGCCTTAGCAACACTAAACGTTTTAGAGTAACCATAAATCATACTGTTGAAGCAAAACAGACTCGGACATGGCATTCTCAGAAACACCTTCTCTGCATAACTCAATGCCCCACATTTGATATGCATATCCAAAACTGAATTGTCAATGGACAAGTCACTTCCAAGATCAAATTTTTCTGCAAGCCCATGAAGTTGAACAGCCAAATTGGCATATCCCAGAGCACCACAAGCCTTCATAGCACAAGAGAACGAAGTTCTGTCAGGAACACACCCACCATTCCGAACCATCAAAACAAAAACTTTTAAGGTTTCATCAAAATCCCTTTTCCGAAAGTACCCGGACATCAACGAATTCCAGGAAACAGAGTCTCTTTGACGCATTTCATCGAACAAATACTTAGCCTCTCCTATCTTTCCAAAATTAGCCAACCCAACAATCATCATATTATAGCTGAAAACATTAGGACGCTCTATGTCACGAAAAACTTGGTGAGCGTCATCGATTAAGCCACACTTGGAGTACACGTCCAAGAGAAGATTTTGAAGGAAAATGGAACAATCTAAACCCGTAAATATGAGTTGGGCATGGATTTTTCGAGCTACGGACGCCGACCCATGAGACGCGCATTGCTTCATTGCTTGAAAGAAATTGTGGGAGAGTTGCGTATAACATTCGAAAGACTCCAAGTGGCTTCGCACATTTGAAAGACTCCGAACCATTGACCGAGAGATAAGCGACGACTGAAGATTCCGGTGGCGCCATGAGCGGTTGCCGAACATTGGGAAAGCCTCTCAGTTCATGTGTTTCAATTTGCAGTTAGGTTTTTGCCAAGGCAACTGAAACTAAAATAACGGTCTTGGATAGAGTATGGTGGGAACCAGTAAAGTTTGCTGTTTTCTTGTATCAGTATTACAACATTTTATTTTTTTAAAAAAAAACATATCTTTTTGCCTAAAGTCATCGACCCCACCCCGAATCCCATTGGAATGGATCCAAACACTAAACCTAATAATACCATTTTAGATTTCCTGTTTGTTTCAAAAAAAAAAAATTGGGTAAATAAATATTTTTTTCACTGTAAAAATTGTTTTTTTTTAATAAGTGTTTTGGCTGAAAATTTAAAAGAATTTTTTCACAATAATAATTTTTTTAAAAACTAAAATATAATTTTTTGAGAAGCTCAAATTTGAAGTCTTTCAAAAATATACTTTTTCAGGTAAATTTTTCATATCATTAATGAGTCTATTTTTTGTTCCCTTTATCTTTATATTATTTTTTACACATAATTCCTACAATACTCATAAACACATTTTCACGTTTATTTTAAGATTTATATAATATTATTTAACTTTTATATATTTTAATATTTATTTTTGATATTAATCTTATTTATATTATAACCCAGATAAAAGATTTGGTTAAATATATTTTTATTTATAGTTTATATGGTTTAAATATATAATAATTAATATATTGTACTGTATATATTGTTTAATATACTTTACATAATATTTATATGTAAATAATTTTATTACAAAATAAAATATAGTTAAAATTAAAAGTATTTTTTATTTTTATGTTATTAAATAGTCCATTGTATAAAGCTCTTTTTAAAAAAATTATTTTTTAAATGATAGTCAAATAATTAACTAACTTTATAAAAAAGTTCTTAAAATAACTCTGCTAATAAAAATTCTATTTTTTTGGTATAAAAGGAAAGAATACACATGGTACTAAATGAGTCGGGAGAAACAACGTGCAATGTTCAAGTATTGCAGTAAATCAACGCAACAGTAGATTAAGCAATCAACGACGATTTGATTGATTTACGAGGAATTACAAGCTTCAAAAAGAGACAGTATGAAGAAAAGGATGAGAGAAACAGAAAGAATTTGAGATGAGAGAGAAATCTGGTATTTCATAACAGAATAATCATGTCTAATTCTTGTACTATTATGTTCTATATAAAGGATCGCGTTGGACGTGCAACTCCACATCACTCTTTCTTGGCTCCTGACGTGCCCTTCCATGCATATCCTTGTAATCTGACTGAAGGGAATTTGATTCTGTTGCTTCTCCTGTCTGTCGGGTCATTGCTTGGGCCAACCTCACCATTGGGCTCTGATGAAGTCATAACATTACCCCCGCCATGGAGTATCAGCTTGTCCTCAAGCTTCAAAGCAGGAAACATGCGCAGCAAGTGGTCCTTATCCTCCCAAGTGGCCTCAGAAATTGCTAAGCCTTCCCAATGCACGAGCCATTGCTCAACTAGCTGGGAGGAACGGTGAATGTGACTGATCTCAAGAATAGCGGCCGGTTTCAGTATCAAAGTATCAGATGAATCCACCATAGCAAGGGGTGTCACTTGTTGATCCGGTTTGCCAAGGCATTTCTTGAGCAAGGAGATGTGAAAAACAGGGTGGATATGAGCTGATTCAGGTAACTCCAGCTTGTAAGCGACTTCCCCGATGCGAGCAAGAACTTTATAAGGTCCAAAAAAACGTCTGCCCAATTTACTATGTCGCTACAGCCAGACAGAATTGTGGCGAAATGGCTGCAACTTGACATAAGCCCAATCACCAACAGCCAAAGAGACCTCACGACAATTGCGATCAGCAAACATCTTCATTCGGGCCTGAGCGCGACGCAAATTCTCCTTAAGCAACCGTAAAGTCTGATCCCGTTCCATCAATTGACTACTCACAAGTGGGTTATGAGAGGAGTCCTTAACGTACCTCAAAATTGTTGGGGGGGATCTACCATAAAGAATCTGAAATGGGGTCATACCAGCAGCGGTGTGAAAAGCAGTGTTATACCAATATTCAGCCCAGGGTAGCATTCGCAACCAGTCCTTAACGTTCTCGGCCACATAGCATCGCAGATACATTTCCAAGCACTTGTTTAATGCCTCTGTCTGGCCATCAGATTGAGGATGGTATGCAGTGCTCATGCTTAACGTGGTCCCCTGGAGGCGATGCACTTCCTGCCAAAATTCACTGAGGAAACGTGCATCTCTGTCTGTGACAATATCAACTAGGATTCCATGGAGACGGATGATTTCCTGAACAAAGGCCTCAGCCACACATACTGCAGAAAAATTAGTAGGTAAAGGAATAAAATGCCCGTACTTAGAGAGCCTATCAATAACCACCATAATCACAGACTTGCCCTTGACAAGAGGTAAACCAATAACAAAGTCCATGCTAATCCCTTCAAACACCAACGCTGGAATGTTTAAGGGCTGCAATAAGCCCGTTGGATGCATGGTGGAATGCTTCATTTGTTGGCAAATCTGGCACTCCCTGACAAACTTCTTGACATCCTTTCGCATAGATGGCCAGAAAAAATTGGCGGAGAGTCGATGCAATGTTCTGATGATGCCAGCATGTCCGCCCAAGGGGGAAGAGTGAAACTCAGTAAGAAGTTGTGGACAATGGCTAGAACCTGAAGGAATGACCAATCGACCCTTAAACAACAGCAATCCATCCTGAAATGCAAACCCCGGTAGACTTCCTGGGTCCTGTGACAATTTTTGTTGCAATGCCAACAATTTACTATGCACCAAATTAGCAGCACGCAATTCAGAAACAATATCAAAAGTAACAGCTGAGAGTGCGAAGAACTGGGAGCTAGGCACTCTAGATAAAGAATCAGCAGCAGTATTCAATTTACCTGGCCTGTACACAATGTCAAAATCATATCCAATGAGCTTACCCAGCCATTTTTGCTGATCAGGAGTCTGAATAACTTGGTCAGTTAAATTCTTAAGCGGTTGTTGATCTGTGATGATTGTGAATTTGCGTCCCAACAGATACTGTCGCCATTTAGCAATGGCTTGGGTAATGGCAAACATCTCTCTCTGGAAAGTAGAAGCCTGTTGCATACGAAAACTCAGGGGTTGACTGAAATAAGCAATCGGATGTCGATTCTGTGTCAAGACCGCACCAGTGCCCTTACCGGATGCATCAGTTTCAATGGTGAAAGGTAAGGAGAATTCAGGAAGCTCAAGCACTGGAGCTGTGCTTAATGCTTGTTTTAAATTTTGAAATGCAGTAACAGCAGCTGCAGACCAATGGAAATTGTCTTTCCTTAAGAGATCAGTGAGTGGTCCTGCTATCATCGCAAAATGGCGGATAAATCTGCGATAGTACCCGGCGAGACCAAGAAAACTACGGACATCCTTCACTGAAGTAGGAATAGGCCACTCCTGAATGGCACGGATTTTATCCTGATCCACTGCAACGCCATGGTGGGAAATGACATGGCCAAGGTAGCCTATAGTGTGTTGACCGAAGAGGCACTTAGATTGTTTTGCCACCAACTGGTGTGCCTGCATTGCTGCCAAAACCAACTGTAAATGTTCCAGATGTGCAGCCCACGTAGGGCTATACACAAGAATGTCGTCGAAGAATACAAGCACAAACCGACGGAGAAATGCCCTAAAAACATCGTTCATGAGAGCTTGGAACGTCGAAGGGGCATTTGTCAAGCCAAATGGCATTACGAGAAACTCGTAATGCCCGTCGTGAGTACGAAAGGCTGTTTTACCTTCATCACCAGCCTTAACACGGACTTGATGATACCCGGCACGGAGATCCAACTTCGAAAAATACTTCGCGCCATGTAATTCATCAAATAACTCATCAATGGAAGGGATCGGAAAACGATCACGCACCGTTACCGCGTTCAAGGCTCTATAATCGACGCAAAAATGCCATGTCCCGTCTTTGTTACGAACCAAGAGGACCGGGGACGAGAAGGGACTCGTACTGGGGCGTATAATCCCCTCAGACAACATCTCAGCTACTAGTTTCTCAATTTCCTTCTTTTGAAAGTGAGGGTAGCGATAGGGTTTGACATTCACCGGAGTGCTATGAGGGAGCAAATGAATAGCATGGTCACAGCCCCGAGATGGTGGTAAGCCTTGTGGTGGCTGAAAGACAGTAGCAAACTGAGTTAGAAGTGTTGCTATATCCTTATTGACAGATGGTGCCGCAGCTGGCGTAGAAGTCACTAATTCCAAACGAAAATATTCAGCGATGGCGTGAATCCGTTCCAACCGTCTCAACCCCTGGAACTGAACGGCATGGGCGACTGGAGTAGAGTCTCCAACCCAACGAATGGTCTTGCCATTGAGTGAGAACTCAAAAATGGAAGTTGCATAATCGGTCATGACATGACCAAGTGTGGCTAACCAGGCAATCCCTAAAACCATATCCCAGCCCTGTATCGGCAGCACAAAAAAATCCACTGAAATCTGATGCCCTTGAATCACAATCGGTACCTGTTTCACAACACCAGAACAGACCAATCGCTCACCACTGCCAACCAACACCGAAAAACTAGGCGTAGCAGTGATCGGTAAATTGAGGAATTTGGCAACACGCGTCTGGACGAAATTATGTGTACTACCGCCATCGAGTAATACCTGAACAGATTTGCCAAGGATCGAGCCCTGAAAACGCAGCGTTGACACGGAACACCCCCTGCCAAAGCATTATAAGAGATGGTGGAGTGGGGCTGAGAAGGAGAATCAGCAAGCTCAGGTTCCAATTCTGAAACAACAATCGGTGGTGGAGAGGCAGGGGTGTCGGGGTCCGGTGGATCAGTCTCTTCGAGCAACAGTAGCTGCGGTTCAGCTCGACATTTGTGATCCCACGTATATTTTTCGTCACAGTGGTAACAAAGCCCTTGAGCTCGGCGTTGGGTTGCTTCCGTTGGTGATAAGCGCCGGAACGGAACTCTAGCACCTCCGGGCAAGGTAGCTGTAGCGGCGGCAGCCGTCGGAGATGGTGAGTGAGGTAGGGTTGTGTTTGTAAGGAGAGGTTTGGGTGTTGGCAAAATGGGCCTAGACGTGCCCAAGGAAGGCTTCAAGTTGCCCCTCTCCAAGGCTATACGTTGCTCATGCAACTGGGCCAAGGACATGGCCTCAGTCAACGTAGCAGGCTTATGAATGAGAACAGAGTGCTTGATGTCAACACGGAGACCGGAGATGAAACAATGAACCAAAAACTGAGGTGGTAAATACATCGTGCGATTAGTAATTTCCTCAAATCTGGAACGATACTCAACCACTGAGGAAGTTTGTTGTAATTTTGCCAAAATGCCTTCGGGTTCTTCAAAGTTACGAGAACGAAACCGTTGTAAAAGTGCCGATGTAAAAGCCGACCACCCAGCTAGTTGACGGTTGCGATGCATCCAGTCAAACCAATCAGCTGCGGAATCATCGAAATAAAAAGATGAGATGGTGACTCGTTCCTCCTCTTTAATCTGATAAAAATCAAAATAGCGATCGGCCTGCATTACCCATCTGTCGGGGTTGACACCGGCAAACCTCGCCATCTGAACCGGTGCTGGTTTGTGTCGCCCAAGAGGATTAAAATGAGGTCCGTCACTCGAACCAGCTCCTGGTTTCTCCTCATCGGCATGATACTGCTTGTGAGAGAAACGACCCAAAACCTCATGAAGGAGACGTTTCTGGTCTTCAAAGGAAGAGACTAGAGAATCAAAATCCCTACGGAACGTTGCTTGTGTATCTACGACTGCCGTAATTTTGTCATCCAAGACCTTGAATCTAGTATTATGCTCTGCCATCTGCTACAGAGCTCAATGAAAGCACCAATGCAATGTTCAAGTATTGCAGTAAATCAACGCAACAGTAGATTAAGCAATCAACGACGATTTGATTGATTTACGAGG
>JANTPM010000006.1:256315-268935 GCA_025434745.1 Erythroxylum divaricatum
TGAGGAATTTCATCAAACACCAAAGCTTCAAAGATACTAACCTCTTTAAGTTCTTTATCAACATAGCATCTTCCCTTGGTAGTTAATACCGTTTCGATTGATCATGTTGCTCGTCTTCACCTAAGTTTGCTAAATTTGAGAAAATCGACCTCAAAGATAGAATTAGGATGTCAAAATTTGACAGAAAAGATATTTTCTAAATTTTTATCACAGGACCTGGTAAATAGTAACTTTTGAGTAGTGCTCACCAAAATAATATCGTCGGATCCCACTGCAATATTACCACGAGACCCATTAAATAGTAACTTGTGAATAGTATCTTAAATAGTGTCGTGAGACTCAGGTACTATTGTAGGGACATCTACAATGCCGTCACCTTGTAACTTTTAAATTTTAAAAAAAATGAGATTACTATTCATCAACTTGCCATTTTACGTCAGCGACTCGAGCGGATCACGTCAAAAATTCTTTGTAATTTTGTCTTCCTTGTGATATACTTCTTTTTAAAAAATACCTTCAATAAAAAAACATAATTCTGATACAATTTGTTGGGTGCAGTGAGTGTATTTTCTTGAAGAAAAATAAAATGAGAAAAATTGACACAAAATATTTAACGTAGTTCACCTTAATTTTGGGTCACGTTCATGGACAAAACTCAAAATAATTCTTCCTCTATTACAAATAGTAGATATACATGGATAAAACTAAAATAATGGCTCACAAGGTATTCCCTGCTAAAAAATACTAACCTCACTATTTTATTACTTACCAACCTTTTAGAAAAATATTGCCTAACGTCTTAGCGATGCTTTGCTTTGGTTTTCTTCTTCTTCTTTTTTTATGTTTTTGTATGAAGCAGGGAGTGCCTTTTATAGGCACCCCACTGCGTGAAATAGCTACAAATTCAACAAATACAGCCGTCTTTTTTTGTTTTTAACAAATGTAGTATCAAAATCGGTGTCTTATTTATTGAAATTGGTATTCCTCTATGTGAGAGACTCACATCCAACATTCTGATGATCTCTTGACCATATTAAGATCTCGATCTTGATATTTAGAGGATAATCATCGATGAAAAGTTAGTATAAATCTAGCATTAAGTTATAAACCTTTGGAGGAGGAGTAGTATAAGTAGACGAGGGGGAAGAGATTTGATGTAAGAATAGCATAACGAGAAAAAGTGAATCAAGAGATCTCCGGTGATTCTCATGATTGCTTGAACAATGCACATTTAATAATTAGCTAAAAAGATTGTCATGGCAATATTTTGTTCGGCAATTGTTGCTTATCTTGTAGGCCTATTATAGGTTCAACGAACTTTCGCTGATCAGAGAACCATTTATGTTGATTTCTGGATTTTTCTTCATGTCTGTAGCTTGCATTGTATACATGCCCATCAACCTGTCAATCTCCAAGTCTTTTTATCTAACAAAATTGCAGTTGGAGGATTTTTTTCTTGTATAATCACTCGAAACTCAGCAGTTCTCTTTGTAAGACTGCAGACGGTCACTTAAAAGAGCACGCAAAGGAGCTGAAGCCCTTGCTCTCCTTTTTGCAGTCTTCACCTCCAGCTGCTGATATATTGCAAAAGGGTTCACTTTCAATTTACTTTCACAGATTGTTACCCTTATGCCAGAATAAATATAATTTAATGCAACGATCATTTTCAATGGGGAATGAGTGCTGTTTGCACAGAAGCTGATGGTGAAACACTCAACTACAGTAGACTGATACGAGTGGAAGTTTACTGGGCGGGACATGGATCGATGCTCGTGTTGCCCCACTGCAGCAGAAGATCCTAACCTTGAAGCAGGAAGTTGAGGAGCTTCTCATAAGATACAAATTTAAATGGTGTGGATGCCTGAGCACAGATTCAGAATTTTGTTACTTTTTAGGTTATACTCAGATGAGTTAACTTCAACTTCCACCTGGTGATAACTTTTGTTGGATGAAACATAGTAGTCATGAATTGCAACTCGCAACCAAGGATAAACTCCTCATTGGCATTCATGGTGGATCATACAGAAAAGAATTACAAGAATAATGCGGGCAACAAATTACAGTAAAATTCCCTCTGTGCAGTTGATGATTGGTCTGCAATAATCATAAAAAGATCGGATCTTTTGACGATTTGCTTGGTTGTGGTTTGTGGTTATGCCCGTAGGAGGAATATATGAGAGTACATTAAAATGCGCTGCTCTTAGAATTTCAAGGGAAGATTCAACTAATAACATGTATTACCACTGTGACAGATTACCGGTGCATGACAACTTAGCCGGTGGAGAATCTCTGGTTTTCCATGTTAGAAACAAAAATTCAGAAGTGATCTCACTTTCCTTCAGGTTGTGTTACTTCCAGAAGCTCAATATTAAGCTCAAATGAACTTCCTGGCTGCAACATAAGAGTAAATACTAACTTAGAACAATCTGATGATCATGTTTAGATGTACACTAGCTCAAAACAGGTTCTGCAGCAATGGACTGAAATGCATGATCTTACTGGAATCTCGTTCATTCCCTTTTGGCCATAGCCAGCTTCTGGAGGCACAATAACAGTCCTCTGTTTTGGAGAAGAGAAAAAGAAAACAGAGACAGGTAAAGCTACTAAGTTGTTATGGTCCAATGAGATACTGAGAAACTTCAAAAATGCCATCACCTTCCCTCCAACTCTCATCCCCTCTGTTACTGAGTACATTGCAGGTGGAGGTTTTGGAGCAGCCTGTGCAGAGAACAAACCGTTTGGATTGTCGACAAAGTCACGCTTCCTTTCTTTGCCCGGAGGGGATCCAACTTTGAACTCGTACGGCTTAATTAGCAACAAAATGAGTATCAGCAAGCAACTTTCTGGTTTGCAATGCTAATATTGGAAGAGAAAGCTATATATGCAAACTATCAAACAGAACAAAACTTGGCATAGCCCTGAGATAAAGAATTGCTGTGAGAAAGAACATATCAAATGAAAAGAAAAAGGCAGTTTTGATCATATAACCTGAGCAATAATACGATTGCCAGCTAAAAGCTTGGATTCTCTACTTGATACAGCTGTTATACCCCGATATATACAATCGAAATGCACCTGCAAGAACCGAGCAACATGAACTGCAAATCCTTCTCTGTTTTTGTGATTGATGAGATGAAAACAGAGCAACATAGATTGAACCAGCAACGAACCTGAACTGTTGATCCTTTCTCAGCAACCGGACCCTTCCCCTCAAGAACATCATAGTATTTCAATCCATTAGCTGCTAAATTTTCAACACAAAAATCCCACAAACTTAGATACTAAATCCCATAAAAAAGGAAACATAACACAGAACAAGACTTAGTGAACCAACGGCTTGTAAGATAGTCTTCAAGAGGGATGGTCTTTTTGTTGCGTCTTTCTCTAGACTCTGCTACGCGTGGCAGCGAAATGAGGCTAAAAGGCAAAGAAAAGATGAGAACGGAGCATCTTCTGGACATGGGTTTTGAGACAGCAACATGTTTTGGAAGATGCTCGTGTATAGGTCTAGTTTTGGCTTCTGCTACAATCTGAAGACGACGATATTTAACTGTCAAACTGTCTAGGCTCCTCAGAGAAGCCATGGCTGTAACGAGAAAACAAATCCTATGAAAGTAAGTCTCTCTACAACGTTACAGAGTGTCTGTTCCACAATCTGAAGTCTCATCGCTATCCACTCATATTAGACCAAAAGTACGACTTTATCCCTTTTTAGTAGGTCTTGTCGTATTGAGTCTTGTGATGGAATATATTTATTACATAAAGATGATAAATTAATCCAAATTTGATTAACTGACTGGATGTTTGAATGACTTTTTAAGAGGTTAAGTATTTTTCTCTACTATAAAAGCTTTTTTTAAAAAATTGAGTATTTGGTTGTAAAATAAAAAATTATTTTTTAATAAATATAATTTTTTTGACGATCAAAATATAACTTTTTAAGAATTTTAAATTTAGAGCTTCTTAAAAAAGCCTCTCAAATGACTTTTTTGAGTAACTTTTTTATATCAATTAATGAGTCTATTTTTTAATCTCTTTTGTCCTTATGTTTTACACTTAATTCTCATAATACCCACAAGCTCATTGTCACGTTTATCTTGCAAACTCATCTTCTCTAATATTTTGCGTAATTGTTTTGTAGCGTACAGTTTGATATTATAAATCTTCTTGTATTACAAATAATTTATTATATATTTAATTATTTATTCAACTTAAATATTTATTTTGAGATTTATATAATATTATTTGACTTTTTTTATATGTTTTAATATTTATTTTTTTTATGTTAGTTTACTTATGTTATAATTCATATAAAAGATTTGGTTGGATATATTTTTATTTATATTTCATATGTTTTAAAATTATATAATAATTAATATATTGTACTTTGCATATTGTTTAATATACTTTAAATAATTTTTATTACAAAATAAAATATAGTTAAAAATAAAAAAAATTTATTTTTATATTGCCTGTATGAAGGTTTTTCAAAGAATTCTTTTTTAAATGACAGATAAGCAATCAACTAGCTTTTTAGAAAAAATTTTCTCAGAAAATATCTACAAGAAAAAGCTCTACTGACAAAAATTTTATTAATATAAGCCAAACCAAACATAGGCTAATAACTTCTAAGAAATCAAATCAACACATTAACTTATTTTTAACTAAGTTTGGATTTTTAACAATGGGTTTGAAAATTTTTTAGATTTGAGTTTGAGTCGAGCATTCGAACTCGCTTAAAATTATTTCAAATACAAACTCGAGTTTTAATCCAAAATTTTTTAAGGTCTAAAGTCAAACTTGAATTTCAAAATATTTCCAATTTAATTCAGGCTAAGTACTCAATTTCTTTTCTTTTTTTTTTTTGGGTTTGATTCTATCTTAAGCTTACAAGGTTCAAGATCATTGGTAATAAACTTAGCAATAGGCTAGTTTGGTCCGGGCTTACATTTGGTCTGAGTTGACTTGACTCTCCAAGCAGTAACTCAAGTAGTAACTCAAGTTTAAGCTTGATTGATAAGATTTTTTTTTTTTTGAATTCGAAGAAATCTTGTAGGCGGGTCAAGCGAGTACATTTCTTTGAGGGCTCAACTGACGCATCATCCCACAGGCAGGCCAAGCGGGCGCACCTTATCATTGAGGGCCTAACTAGTTCTCCATCTACAGGTAAAACTCCGGCTGCCCCATGCTCTTACAAAAAGGGCTAGCATGGAATCGAACCTGGGACCTAACCAAAGTCAAGCTCCGCTCTCAACCATCGAGCCACACCCCTTGAGGGCTCAATTGATAAAATATTATCTTGTTATATTATTTGATATTATCCATTTTGTTTTAGATTTATTTTGGTACTTAAATATGCAAATTAACGTATGTTTGTTTTAGGAGATGAAAAATAAATATTGGATCAAATTGAGAGTCTATTGATTATGATGACAAATCTTGAATAAAATGAAAAGATTGTTGGGGTGGATAAGACTTGAATAGTTGGAGTTTAATTGAAAAACATCTTTTTATCCTTATCATGTAAGAATTTGAATTTATTTTAGATAGACATCTTTTAAAGTTAGAATTACATTAGGATTAGATCATAAAACCCTATAAAAATGACCTGGCCTACCTCTAAGAAGAATGAATAAGTTATCTCTTTTACGCTTTTTGCAATTCGTAATCTTTTTTCTATTTTTGATATTGGAGTAAAACTTAGTTATTCTAATTTAAGGGGATTCCATACTCTATTTGTAATCTTGTGAAGTTTTGTGTTTTTAATTTCTAATCATGTTTTAATTAAAGTATTTTTTGTTTTGAGTTATCATGTTTCATGAATGATTAATATTGATTAATTTGATAATTTAATTTAATATTAATTATTCTTTCGCTACTCATGAATTTAGCGATCTGTAATTGTCATGAAAGATAAGGAGCAAATAGGCTATTTATAAGTTTCCATATTTAACTTACGATAAATAAGAAAACTAAATTGAATAATTGCAATTATCTCGATTATTTAATTTATGATTAGTCTTTTTCACTAAACTTATTGCTATCATTTATTTGATATAGAATGTTGTCACACTCAGTCAATATATGATAAGTTTTGAGTTAGTGTTAGGTTTGAACCAATTAATTTGGGACAATTTTAGACTTATTATGAATATCCTAATATGTTTTGGACTAACAACTTAAATTGTGAAAATATTTCTTTTAATCCAATGATCAATATTACAATTAGGTGAGATATTTCCCTTGAATTTAAGTTTGATATTCTTGACTTTTTCACTTTTATATTCAGTTAATTTAATTTAATTTCTTCTTAATTTTAGTTAATCATTTACTTAAACAAAAACCTCATTTTTAATTTTATTATTTAAAATTAAGAAACTAATATTTATTTTTTTAGGTATTCGACTTGATTCTACGATTACTACAAGAAGTTTGGAGAATCAGAATTATTTTGGAGGCTTCAACAACTTAAACACCAATCTACCCAAAAGAAGTTATTTTGAGAAAAAAAAGTATCGACTTGATTCTACGATTATTACAAAAAATTTGGAGAATCAGAATTATTTTGGAGACTTCAACAACTTGAACACCGATCTACTCAAAAGAAGTTATTTTGAGAAAAAAAGTTTGACACCTTCGAATCCAAACTCGGCCTAAGGCCCGAACAACCTAGGTTGGACCAAACCGGGTCAAATTTGCCACCACTAATTGCCAGCCTTAAGTTGGAGAGCTGAAAAGTTGCCAATGCAGTGTGAACTTATCAAAATAAACTCATCAATCAATCAGGTTTATTCATCACTCGTAGTAATAGCAACCTACTCATCAGTCTAAACCAAGTATGGATAAAGCTACTCTACCCTTCTTCAGAATTACACTGGTCCTTAAGATGACAAAAGAAAAAATAAAACACAGTAACCAGAGAACAAAAGAAAATCCTGTAATAACACAGCAAAAATGGTAAGCTCAGAAGACAACATTGGACATATGGTTCAGTGGAGCTTAGGTGATCAAGATCAACTGTAGTCATACTGTCTGCTGTTTGTGGGAGAGGCTGATGAGTGTGCTTTAACATCATTCGAGCTGTGAACGTTGTCATTACCGGACTTCTTGGCACGAAAATCGACTTTGTGCAGAAGATGCCATAGGAGGTCTCAGTTGGAATACCACCTAAGCACCAGCATGAGAGTGTTCACCCTTTTTCTTGGCGTTCTTTTGCCACTGCTTTAGTGCCTTTGAAGTTTGTTCATCGAACACTGACCGCTTCATGGTTGATCCCATCTGAAAACTTCCCAAGTTACTCGCAATGTCTCAAAAGGTCGATGCTTTTTACTGAACCACGGTAGGAGATCATGAAGTTACCTGTGTTACAAGTGCATACAGTGGAAGTGTGCTGTAGCTGCACAAAAACTGGGCTCCTAACCTGTGAAATTCAGTTACCATTGTGTCACTTTCAGCAAACACCAATTCTCTGTGAAGTTTTCCGACCAAGGTTCTGAATGTACATATATTTATATATGGAGTATGACCAGATCTCAATCTGTACCGAGAAGTTTAAGGATCTTTTACCCAGAACAACTACCAGATTGCTCTTAAAAGGAAAGCTTTCAGCATTCAAAAAATGGAAGACTGGTAAGAATTATGCTTCGAATTAACGAACGAATTGAAGATTTCGGCTTACCCAACGGTAACTCTCATAATTGTAACGGTGAAATCCTCGTGAAAACATGATTTCAACCCAAATTCATACTGCAACAGGGAAGAAAAGCTGAGTGAATTATTTTTGTCTAAAATGCAAATGGAGATGAGAAAAGAAGAGCAGGCAGTTACCCATATCCAGAAGAAGTAAATGATTTCGAATGCGTTCTGGAAAAACACGACGTCAAAGAAGATAGTCATGGAATCGCACAAATCATAAACAGGAAGAAGAAAAGTGAAGCATGTGGAAGTAAGTTTCAGTATCAAGATAGTCTGTGTATTCAAAGAAATTAAGCTTTTACTAGCTCTCTGTCTGTCATATACCTGAAATAGGACAAAGTGGATGAGATAAAGAACTAGTTGAGGCCAACTAAACCAAAAATGTCTGTCAGAGACTTCCACAATTGGTATCCCTTGGATTACTGCATGTCTCTGTTGAATTTCGACTGCCATTTTTGTTATAATTCCTTGAAGCTTTGTGCCAACTGCTAATATTACCTTCAGACAAACCAATAATTAAGTATCTTTCCCCTTTCAGCTGTCAATAATTCAATCTAGGGAGCTTTTCCATTATAGAATTCTTACAATTAGAGGAAATATTGAATACCAGAAAGAGACGTGCCATCCTGAAAAGTTCAAGGACAATACTAAGTGACCTAGCTCAAAAACTGAATTGATGCAAAAGAAAATCAAGAAAGAACTAACCATGAACATTAAAGAGTAGAAAGACCACCACAGAAGCCCAAAGTAGTGGACTGCCAGAAGCATGGAGATTTTGAGTTCAAAGTATATCACAACACAGTGCACAATCACTCCTAGAGTAGGATCAAAGTTTACCTGATTCCAACAACTACCTTGAAGTCATCTTCTAATGATCTTTTGATATATTTCTGAAAGTTAAATTTACTTCCAGGTGCTAAATGAACCTGCAAGAATCAAACCATTTACTGTAAGTGCAAGTTTTCATTTTAACGTCACTACAGCTGCTAAACTCACAGAGATGAATCCATTTCGCATGGCCACGTAGTCAGCCCTTTGAACAGATCTGAAGAACTGACGAAAGAAACATACCTGCAAGATTCAAAAAGCAGCCATTGTTAACAGTATGAAATGTACTGATCATATATCGGTTAGCTTGAACAACAATCTTATGGGTATGTAATTACACATTCATGGTTAAACCATAAGAAAATTCCAGACAGTGACGATAAGAGCTTAATTGTATTTAGAACATCATCAAGAACTTACAGAAGAAAAGTAAGTGGTAGTATTATACTGTTTGGATATTTCTCATAATTAGGAAGTTCACCATAGTTCAATACATGGATTCACAATCATGTTCTATGTCAACAACACTGTAGTACATTGAAAGCAGAAGCTAGATGCATCTTCTTACAATATAAAAGGTTACTGGCGTTCTTGTCCAGAAACTCGTGTGTTGTCTCACAAATGATGTCTCATGAGTGAGGCGGAATCTTGAGGCACCTGAACAGTTACTACATATCCTGTTAGTTCTCAGAAAATGAAAACAAATTCCAGTACCTTTAGAGGGCTGGAGATTCTGCAGGATAACCATTTCTATTACAAGTGAAAAATGAACTGAGCTATAAATACCGTCCAAGTTTTCTTCTTCCCAAGTCTCACGTTCCCACACCTTCCACCCACGAATCTGCATAGGACAGATTCAACACTTAAGCTACTAACTATCATTTATGGCTGCAGATTAGTTGATAAGAAGTGCTCCAGAAAGGGGAAGGTTACTCTCAGCATTGGCCAGAAGAGTTATCTATGCCATCAAGTCACCTTCCAGAGAAGGGCGTTCCAGCATATTTAAGTACCTTAGCACGTTGTGAAACGTAAAACATCATAAAGAACACAAACTGCATTTCCATACCTTTAATCTTCCAAGCATCATCGTGATAGCACTGTATATCACATGAAAAACTGCCAAGAAGAATATGAAAATGTGCAACTGATGCAGACCATTTAATGAAATTAGCGGCACATAACCCTGTCATAGAAAGTCATTGATCAATTATGTGGCTTTAGAAACTTCACTGAACGATTCAAGTTATTCAGAATACATGGAGGAACGTCAAACCTTGAATAATTACTATTCAACACACAGGTTGAACACTTATGAACATGGTCAAGAGTTAGTATACCTTCAAAGCAAGATTCACTTACCTCCTTGCATGTTGCGCCTCCGTTATCACCACCTAAAAATCTGCGTGCATACCATAGGAGTCTACGATGATGATCTCCCTTATCTGCAGGAGCGTCACTCTTGTGATGTTCACCCCCGTGATCTTCAACACGCAAATGCTTCCGTTGACATGGTAACATTGTATTGGCATATCTTACAGGAATACACCATTGAGAAACATAGCCTTGACTGAATGTCAGGAGCAAAGATATGAATCCTAAAACCATAAGCTCTGCAGAAAATAACATAAAAGGCTTGTGAAGGATATCCAAATTGTTAGTGGGGGGAAAAGAGAATGAAAATTTGATGTGCAGGGTTTAAACATCCACCGGCTTTAACTTTCTCAAGAGCTTCATACATGGCCTTTTTGTTGCGTCCTCTGAACAACTGAAAGAAAGGTATTTATAGTACAAGATAACTTAGCATGAGGTCCATACCCAGAACTTAGGAAACAATGATCAAAGGGAAGACAAAACATTTTCAAGAATGCAATCATGATATATTAGATATGCTCCAACATGTTCTTAAAAAACAAAGTGACAATGAAATAACATCTTCCAACATCCATTTCCTGGTCTCCGATATACCTTCCAGGACCAACCAATCATGTAACAGAATGATCATGCATCAGTCCGATCAATAACATCAAGATGGGATATGTGATCTCTATCTTCACAATCATTTACAACATTAAAATCAAGAAGCAGCTTTACAGATTTATCTAAATTCAAGTTCGAAAAAAAGAACACAAGAGAAAGCAGAAGAAAGATGCTGATTTACATTATACAACAAAAAAGAAAAAGCACATAATGCATGAACAACAAACAATAAAAAGATGACAGGTGAAATGAAATGTTAAAATCAGAATTGCATTTGGCGAAGAGTTTCAAAAGAAGAAAATTTTACTTCCCCAGTTCGGTGAAGAAACATCTCGAGAATGATAGAGATCAATACGATAGCTGCACAAACAGCAGCAACGGCCCATGTGGGTGTCTCGTCGAGCTCTCTTGACCGTCCTCCTCCTCCACCACCACCTCCACCCATTTCTCCAACCTGAATTCCAGCCCCTCCTTCAAAAATTGCTGCCTTTTTGTTTTCAAGAGATGACAGAACACAAGGTAAACAAAGACAAGAGCTTTGCTATCTTAAAGACACGACAAACTTCACAAAAATCTGATCAGAAAACCTTTTAACTAAACGAGATATGAGCATTCAGATTGCAGAAATTTCAAAAGTTCTTGGCTTTCAAGAGGCCACAAGTTCAAGAGTCTCGTGAGGTTCAACCGAGAATAAACAAAGACAACACTTTTGAGTACAAACTCAAGATTACACCTTTTTTGGGTGGCGAGCAGGTTCATGATTGCCCTTTGATAGAAATCCATGGTTTTCGATACAGAACTTCTAATTTTGATCAATGCCCTTGTACGTACATGCAAAGAAAAAGGGAAATTAAGGGACAAGAGTATAAGTAGAAATTGGATATAGCAAGAATCCTGAATTTAAGATCGACGTAACGGGACCAAAAATGATCAAAACGGTCTCTTTGCATTTACCAAGAATAGATTTTTGCAACTATGAAGATCACGTACATGCTCGTCAACTCCTACTCAATGGGCATTCCAAAATTTGTATACAGTTTCTCACTTAAGCTTCCATTACAGGGACCAAACATCATAGGAGAACCTGAAAGACTCTTTACTTCCTCGTCGAAAACCGAAACCCTGTCCAACCAGGACTTTGACACTCCTTACAAAGCAGAACAAAGCATTATCAACAGTGTGAAATGCCATTACTGCTATTGCAGCCTGAGAAGTTACGACTATATACAGATGACAATCAAGAATTTCCCATCTTTGTTGAAGAAACTTGTTCTCTCTTTCTTCATCCGCCATAGACGGTGAGGCTTAGATCAGGCATCTCCAAAATATACAATTGGATTTTACCTTGACGTACCAATCAACAGGGTCGTTGTAGTATAGTGGTGAGTATTCCCGCCTGTCACGCGGGTGACCCGGGTTCGATCCCCGGCAACGGCGTTTCCCTTTTGCAATTTTGAATGTTTTTACTTTGTCAAACAATTTATCCAAAGTTTCTAATTTATAAATTATTATTATATATTTTGTTTTATTATATTATTATTATTGATAGTTTATTTACTGCAAAATCTAGAAATGCTTTTGTTTTATTAAATGATTGAAAATCATAATTATATAATTTTTATTTTTAATACTCTAGCTAAGATGATTTCCATTTTAAACAAACAGTTTTGTTGTGACTTTAGATTGGTGACTACCGAATGAATTTGCACGTTCTAATATCATAAATAAGGCAATTTGGGCGATTATGGTTCGTATGCTTTATGCATGATTTCATTCTTACCTAAATCACATAGTCTTCTCGTTGTTTGGCTATGGAATCCAACTTCAACCATCTATCTCTTTTAACTGAGGAGGATCAGGAGCTGGTAATCCTGCACTCTGCTCCGTCGAAGTCGGTGTCCTATGAGCTTTGTCTAGTTGGTATGTTTTTGACTTACAACTAAATTAATTTTCTCTCCATGCGGGAAGTGTTTGGGGATCTTTGGCATCCTTTAGGGGTATTGCAATTTCTTATTTGGGAGCAAGATGGTGCCTGTTTCGATTCTTCCATTCTGTTGATCTTGAACGGATAATATCAGGGGCTCCCTGGTTGTTCAACAAGCACCTCCTCCTTTTCTGTG
>JANTPM010000006.1:308692-319155 GCA_025434745.1 Erythroxylum divaricatum
GGTCCACTTTCAGCATATCTATTGCGAAGGTAACCAGTGTGCTGATCTCCTCGCCTCTTTAACAGTTGCATCCAGACCGGGCTTTCAATATTTACAGGACCCACCATCGCTTATCCACGAAGTCTTAATTCAGGATTCAACTGGACTGTGCTATCCTCGTGGCCACCACTCCAGCATCCCGCCCATGTGCCTCTGCTTTTAGACCGTGTAAAAAAAAAAAAAGATGCATAATTTAAGACCGAGTTTTACTAATTAAGAATTGTCAAAACCTACTTACGTAGGAGTCTAGGACTTCCCAAGTTTTTGTCAAAACCTACTTAAGTAAGCTCTAGTCTCACGTGTTTCATTTCTTAAATATGGGCATGGGAAATTCCAACGTCATTGGAGTTGACCAAAACTAGATATTATAATCCAAATGTGATTAAGATTTTAATTGTGTATTTTCTCACTCATTAAATTATTCATATATGCAAATTTTCAATCAAATTTAAACGACTCAATTTTTTATTAAATTTTTAAAATTTTAAAAAATTAAAACGATATAACTTTGTTTTAAATATTTGAGTTTCAAATAGATTATATCGACTAATTTAAGCCATATTTTTGACCTAAAATAATAATAAAAAACTACTTCACATTATTTGAAATATAGACTATTTTAGTTGAAATCAAAGAAGAAATCTTTTTTTTCTAGTTTTCTACCTCTGAACTCAAAATAATTTGAGATTCGAAACAGATTTTGAAAAGGTAAAACATAAAAAACTTTATGTAATTTAATTAATTTTATAAAATTATTAGAAAACTTTTATAATTTTCAAATTTTAAGATACTTTTGACTTTCATTAAAAAAAATTGTATATGCACATAAAATTATATCAAGTTAAGTTTAATTGATTCAAGTCGAGTTTAAACTTTGCATTGAGTCGATATATCGATGGTCATGCGTGTTATATTATTATCTTTCAATTGAAAGTCTTAGAGAATTATTAAAAATAAAAATTATAATAATTTTGAATATTAAATTTTTTATAAAATAAATTAAACAACATAGTTGTGTTTTTAATATTTTAAAATTAAAATTTAAAACTTAATTAATTTAAGTTTTAAATAACTTCTGATAAAATTTACAGTAACCTCTCGTCACCCTTAAAATATTAAAAGTATATTATTTTTAAAACTATTTCCAACCCGGCCCAATTGCTAACAACCTGAACTTGAAAAAATGACGTTATTTTAGTAAAATGTTAAAAGCATATTAATTTTAATACTATTCCCAACCTGGCCCAATTGCTGACAACCCGAATTTGCTAAAATGACGTCATTTTAGTGACAAAAAGTTAACTTTTTCGAACAATTTAATTTACGAGACTCGAACTTGATCCGAAATTCAATGGTAATTCGATTAAATGAAACATCTTCAGCCCTACTAGTTGTTCGAATGGCACTTTCAGGTATAAATGAGATTTTGTCTTTTATCTTTTTGTTTGCACTTGCAGCAGAACGGCTGCTCTCAAATAATTCATGGTTGTCCCCTTCACTTTTGTCTAAACTCACAGCCTATCACGTGATATTTTCAATCTCTTTCCTTTCTTCTCGAGTCGGGTCTGGTCGGATCGGGTCAGGTTTATTTAAGTTCAAATTAAAATTTTGTTTTTGTTTTTGAACTTGAATTTGGTTCAAAATTTAGTTTAAGAGTATGAGTCTTCCAAATTTTGATTAAACTTAAAAGGCCCTAGGTCCAAGTTTGAATTTGATTGGAATTGAGCATCTTGAAACTCGATCAAGATTGGTTAATTATATTTAATCTTGAAACTCGATCAAGTTCGAGTCTAATTAAAATTGAGAATCCTAAAATTTAATTAAGATTGAGCAACTTAAAATTCAATAAAATCATATTAAATATATTATTTTATTTTAAATTTTTTAAATAATGTCATTTTATTTTAAAATTTTGAATTTTGAACCAAACAATTCAAGTTCGAGTCTAATCGAAATTGAGCATTCTGAAATCCGATCAAGATTAGACAACTTAAAACTTGATCAAATCTAATTATTTTTAATTTTTAAAAATTTAAAAACAATGTCGTTTTATATAAAAAAAAGTTTAAGTTTTGGATCGGACAGTTTAAGGTTAAACTCAATTCGAAGCCTAAAATTGTAAATAATAAAAACAGTTAAGTCAGATTTGTCGAGTCATTTATTTTATACTTTTAACAAATTTAAAACATCTCTTTATATAACAAATTTAACCTCGATTTGAAACCTAAAATTTTGAAAAATAAAAAGTCAGTTAAGATGACTTAAACTTGTTTTTTTTTTGGCCATGCTTATAATAATAAAAAATAAATGAACTAAATAAAGTTAGTTTCTAAGTTAGGTAAGGTGGGTCATTAAGCTAATTAATAGTTATCTTACTTTTTCTTCTTGTCCATAAGTCAAATTTAGCGTCTCTCCACTTTTTTAAAATGAGTTTTTTTGTTCACATTAATCTATTTCTACTTTATTCCGCGTTATCTTATTCTCACTTTTTTTTAAACATGTTTCGGTTACTTTGTTCTTACTCTATTCTATATTATCTCATTCACATATTTTTTAAATCTCATATAATACATGGATGAGACTATATAGAATAAAGTAGAAATAGATTAACCAGAATAGAAGATCTGTTCTTTTCTTTATTTGCTGCATAATATTATTTATTTTTAATTGTTTTAAAGCAAAAGAGAGGCAATTAATTGGGCCTCCTTTGGCCCAGTTGTTGGTGCATGGGCTTTCAATTTCACTTTTTACATATTTGATTTGGACCTTTAGCATCAAATATTAATATATTACTTGGAATAAGTATAGGCTTTAATTTTGGCACAGCCCGACCCGAGATGAGAAAACTTTTTTTGAATGGGTCCAAGATCGATTGGGCTTGAGTGGCTTGATCATTTAGTTTTTAATTTGAAAATTTAAAAATTTGAAAATGATATTATTTTATTGACATTATTTTTTAATTTTTAGTTACAACTTAAACCTAAATTTAAAACTTATAGATAAAAAAAAAAAAGCTTAAGCTCGACTCAAAATTAATCAATCCGTTGACTTCGGGGTGAACCGGAAACCTTGAAATCAAGATTTAAAATAAAAACAATTTATTAGTGCATAGATCAAGGGCTGGGATGGACCGGAATGGCGGCACGAACTAACTAAAAACATAAACAACTATAACCAGACGATCCACCCAACTGTAGTTGGCCACGTGTCGGTTAGACTATCTTTACCACCCTGCGACAGCTAGAAGATCCACCGGATTACCTGGATTTGGCAGTACCCAACCGAACACCATCAACAAGTCTGGAAAAAAAAAGGAGAAATTTCATCGGTTCTTCCTATTTCTCTTCGAGACTTTCACCTTCTCCATCTGTTCAATCTTAAGTGCAGTTTAGTCGATTGGTAAACTTGTTTAAGTTGTTATCGCCTTTTTCTGGTAACCCCTTTTGCACGGAATCGCCGATTCTGTCTCTGTAGTTCTTGATTGATTTGATGGAATTTTCGCATAATCTTGATTGAAAGCTTTGATTTTGGGGAGTTTTACTTGGTTAAGTTTGAATTGGGTTTTTGGGTTTTGACTTCTTGTTGAATTGCTTAGGGATTGTGAACGTTAGAGAATCTATGATAAAGGGTTGCTTGCCTTGGAACTGTTGGTTAGTTGTTTGAAGGAATCACGTTTCTGGAAAGTCTGGGTTTTGGGAATTTGTGGTAGTCCGTGAAGTCTGGATATTCCGATATTTGGATTTATTAAAGAAGAGCTTCCAGTCATAGATCGGATAATTATTGAGGGAAGAATCGTGAGGCTGTTTGCTGCAAGGGAAAGTCAGTTCATTTATGAGTGTAAGAGGGTTATGGCTGCTGGTATGGACTTATCACCTCCATTTGGGATATTAGAAGGAACTTATAATAGGGAGAATGTATCGGCTATGGAAAATCAGAACCAAGAGAGCTTGGATAGCGTAAAGCAAGCCACAAATGGGAAGCCTCCACGACACCTATCCTCCGTAAGGAATGGTGTGGGTTCTGTGAGGCTTCTGGCTGCTGCTGATCTGGTAAGTTCATGTCTTGTTTGCATATTTTGTCTGCCAAGCAAAGAAGATATGTTTTGGGTCGATCTGGGACTCCTGGTTGTTGGAGTTGGAAGTTGATGGATCTTATGATGGCGTTCACATGTCTAGAAAGTGTTTTTTTTTTTTTGGGACTTTTAGTGCTTTGGATGCCGCAATGCTTTTTTTTTTTTTTTCTGTTAGTTCCTCTTAACTGTTTCATGATGTGTTTAGCAAAATTAAACTCCAAACTCATTCTGAATATGATTGATAAAAGTTAGAAAGTAGACTTGGAGAATTCTGATGTTGATCGATTCAAATCCTTTACTGAGAGCTTGACAAATGACTGTTTCACTCAATGTTTTTCAGGCTTCAGATGTTGAGATCGTTGTAAATAAGTCGGCTTCTGATGAAAAATCAGATTTTTTACCTGTATTCCGATCAGGGAGCTGTGCTGAAGGAGGGCCTAAGCAGTATATGGAGGATGAACATTTATGTATTGATAATCTTATTCAGCATCTAGATTCAACTGCCACTTTCCCTTCACCTGGTGCTTTTTATGGTGTATGTAATGCTATGCTCTTATTGTCTCTTATAGTTCTACGATATAACTGGATTGCCCGGTGGATTATAAATCGCTTACGTCGGACTAGTTCAACAATGAAATTTGACCTATTATGTTTTCTATCGCATTTAGCTTTTGATATGTTGAAACTGTTTGTATTCTAAGAACCTTAGTTTGCAATTACTTGGAAGTTATATTGATCGAAATATATGTGAATCAGGTATTTGATGGACATGGAGGTACAGATGCTGCACTATTTGTTAGACAAAATATTCTTAAATTCATAGTTGAGGACTCCCATTTTCCAATTTGTGTGGAGAAGGCAGTCAAGAGTGCTTTTGTAAGAGCGGATTATGCATTTGCAGATGATAGTTCACTCGATATCTCCTCTGGCACCACGGCGTTAATTGCCCTTATTTTTGGAAGGTAAGCCATCTCCATAACTACCTTATACTTTGCATTTAATGGACAGAGACTTGCTATTAATAAATTCTCAACGTAGGTATGGTTTTCATTACAGCATTGATAAATTCTCAAAGTAGAGCAAAAAAGCTCCATTTGTGTGTACCAGTCCACCTTGTCATCATCTTCGAGGACAAGGGGATATATATACTATAGTAAACTCAGTGAATGTAAAACCTTACAGTAGAGGTCTGATTGTGTATGTTGCTCCATTGTGTCATCTTCTTCAAAAACAAGAATATAATAAACTTGGATCTTATCTTAATCATGGAAGTGGCATGATAATGTGGTTGCTCCAGTTTCTTGAATTGTGTCTGATGAATAAATTGCTGGTTTTCTATTATTTTGTTCTTGGATGTGTGCCACTTGGAGCTGGAGTTTTCATTGTGAGATTGACATCCTATAATTCTAATCATCGTCACAGGATGTTAATAGTAGCCAATGCCGGGGATTGTCGAGCTGTGTTAGGGAGACGAGGGAGGGCAATCGAGATGTCCAAGGATCACAAACCTAATTGCACATCGGAGAGACTAAGAATTGAGAAACTTGGTGGAGTCATTTACGATGGTTACCTTAATGGTCAGTTATCTGTAGCACGTGCTCTAGGAGACTGGCATATGAAGGGACCTAAGGGTTCTGCCTGCCCTTTAAGTGCAGAGCCTGAGTTGCAGGAGACGGATTTGACAGAAGATGATGAGTTCTTGATCATGGGTTGTGATGGCTTATGGGACGTAATGAGCAGCCAGTGTGCCGTGACGATTGCAAGGAAAGAATTGATGCTTCACAATGATCCTGAAAAGTGCTCAAAACAGCTGGTTAGAGAAGCTCTCAAGCGTAATACATGTGATAATGTAACGGTAATAGTAGTTTGTTTCTCTGTAGACCCACCACCTCGGATAGAAATGCCGCAAGCTCGAGTTCGGAGGAGCATATCTGCTGAAGCTCTGAACTTACTCAAGGGTGTACTGGACAATAACTCTTGAGAAGTAGGGATCGTGCAAAATGTAGTTGCACTATAACACTCCTGATGTTAGCAACTGATTAGGACATGTATGTCCCAGGCTTCAAACTGCTGTCTTCTCACTAGTTGCTGTCATTCATCTACCTCATCCAGGGAAGTCACACGCACGTATAATTTGATTCATTTAAGCTTTTTAAAACCTTGTACATCTGAGATAATTTAATGTTGTATCATCATGAAGAGTATATTGTTCCACTGTCTTGTTGGCTTGTCCATTGTACATAATTTCAAAACTTACGATATATGAAGATTGGAGGTATGGTTTAGCACTTTCACCATCAATTCTGTGTTTCAGTTCGATCCAAGTCAAAATTGACAAATTTTTTCATATCCAACCAATAATAACAAATTGATTCAAGTCAAGTCAACCTGATAGGCTCGAACTTAAGATGTTCGACCTTGTTTATTGCCAATCATAATATGCTTGAAGTTATTACTTTTTCGCTATTGCTATAAGCAATGTTTTGACAATGCATCTATTTTGTTCTTTCTTTCTTTAATATCTTAATTTCACAGCTTCCTTTCCCAAAGGCCATACTTGGCATATAAGTCTTCAAAGAACATGCATTGTAATTGTGAATCTCCTTTGAGAAGGTGTTAATTAAGCCGTAACTCAAACCTATAAAACTGGATCAGTCTCAAAAATTGTGTTTGCTTATAGAATCAAGCAAAAGTTACAGGCAATTCAATCATGAAATTCTTTAAGCAAGGACATGGTTTCACCATATATGTTTCCTTGCGCAGGAGTAACTCAGAGTTCATCTGATCCTTCGTTATCGTCATCCACCTGAAGAGAGCTACTGCACATAATAATAGAAAAGTTAAATGACACTCATTGATCTATAATCTTAACCTACTGGAGTCTGTCAATCGAAGATGCCTAAATGAAGGTAAACGTCTTTTAGCTAGCTGCGACTAGATTGAACACGATGATGGATGTTCAAATTCTTTTTCTAAATTGGATTTTTAAACCTTTGTAAGTAGGTGATGAACCTAATGGGTGAATAAGAAAACGCTAACATTATTCCTGCTTTCAGATAAGAACAATGAGATGCAGCAGACTCCAGTGACAATTCTAGTATGTAACAAGGTGCTGATTGGCTTTAGATTCATCAGTACCCTGACTGAGTGCAGTGTTTGCTTAAATCTTGGCATAGAACCTTGCTCACACCTCCTACCTTAACAGATCCCCCTTTTATCAAATCTGATAGCTACGATAGAAAACTGGTGTCAGTAGCGCTAAACAATTGTCATCTATATCAAGTTATCAACATAGAAATGAACTTTTTATATGGAAATGGCTACAAAGGATGCGACTCACCTCATCTTCAGTTTCCTCGAGTAACCTGTCTCATTATCAACAATTGGGTTAAACATGGTAATTATGAACTACCAATCAAACACTTTGGCATTTTATACTCTGGGATTTATATTCTGATCAGGAAATTGGGATATTTATCTTGATGACTGGATATAGTTTTCATCTCCCAAAGCTTAGCTTATTCAGAAGTTTACAATTGATTAGGAATCATCTATTTCTCATATAGAATGCTATATAAATTCTCCTACTTCAGAGTGACAATCTCAAAATGAGGAGACTTGAACCCAGGCTTTATGTATAATCATTTGAACGACTTGTTTCTCAGGACTTCAATTAGTTAAACTAGTATACTTAAAGCATCAGAATGAAGTGCTCTTGACTTTGAGACAAAATTCTCTTTTCCCTCTTTCTTCACCTCCTATCCTTTTCATATTAAAAACCCTAAACAAAGAAAAAACAACGCGAAGGTGCGCTAAAATGTTCTAAATATGGTTAGGGCATCTATCACTCATGCAAAGGAAGCCATTGCTTGTGAAATGATGTCATTGTGAATAAAAACAAGGGGGACTGCAAACGCCATTACTGCCTCACCTTCCACAATAAGATGACAAATCTTTTGAATAGGCACGGGCTTCTTGTTTATCTATCAGCCAAAGTAAACAAAAAAAAGACACTGAAGTTTCAAAACCTTGAACTAAACAAGGCAAAGAACATGAAATAAGGAAATATGTTAACATGCCAAGTTTGAGCCTACAGTGAATATGAATACAGTACGATAAGGGGAAAAAAAAGGAAGATTAAATAGTAGGGAATAAGGCTAATGCAATTCTCCAGTTTGCATTACCTATATGCAGTTGAGAGAGGAAAATGATAAATTAAAATAGGATAAGAAAACTCTGGCAAAGTTCCCTAAAAGTGTAATGAACATCAGCTTTCCAGCATGTAAAGTTTTTACCCATTGATTAAGCACAAGACCAGAAATTTGCAACTTGTTTGAAGTAAATCTCAAGTTCCAGTAATATGATTTTCCAAGTCAAAATTGGTCATGTTACCCCAGCACATTGAGAAAACAGGTGTCAATATGAGCAGGTATTGCAAAGTACATACTAGTTGTCAGATTGTCCCAGTTATACACTTTGGTCCACAGGTGTGTTTTAGAATCTATCTGCAGAAGATACAATAAGGTCATCGAATGTGCTGAAAGGGGAGGGGGAGAAAAAAAATCACAGCTATGATTGAGGATGTACACATCACATGCAGCTCAAAAGTTCGAGGTGTTACCAAAGTGCTGAAAGTTGAACACTAGGTTCCATAAAGTTCTTGCAAATTCCAAAAGTAAGGTCTGTATTTTATGGTCTGAATTCTATATATATGTACTTCTCTTCTGTATGGAAGCAAAAACAAGAAGGTAAAGAAATCATATAAAACTCGAAGTTACCTTTTGAAGAGTGTAATCTTGCATCTTTTCACAAAGGCCATCTAAGAGCTCAACAACTCTTAGCTCGCTGACTCTATTTAAAGCAAATGCAGAATAAGATAAGGGCATTAGACATAGTTTAGAAAGTGGAACCACAAGGGAGAGCGAGGGTGTGGCAACAATTATAACACAGTAAGCAAAAGCATCTGTAATCTTAGAGCTTGTATCTATACTTGGATTGAAAGCAACTAGAAGCTTTCTACAATTCAGTCCAATCAGGATAAACAAAAGTTTCCTTGTCCAACCATTGCATATAAGATATACCAACTAATATGACATATCTGATATTAGAGCTTGTATCTACACATAGAAAGAAAGCAGCAAGAAGCTTTCTACAATGCAGCAAGAAGCTTCCTACAATGCAGTCCAATCAGGATAAGCAAAAGTTTCATTGTCCCATGATAGGGAACAGAGGTAAGATTGTATTATTTACGTATTTAGTAGGTACAGCAGTAGGATTACCTCCTGGAAGTGTAACTTCCAGGCCAATACAAAAGCTATAATTTCCAGAATAATGAATAATGATCCCCTCCCTCCTATACCGAAACCTATATATCATCTATACCTTCCCCTTCTCACTCTCTCTCTGTAACTAACTCCTAACCACCAGCCTATGTGGCATTTGTGTTTGTTCCCTTCCCCATCATACCCCTATGGACTAGTATGCTGATCAGTACTGGTATGCTGATCATTAGGAGGAGTGCTAACATCCCACCATGGCCCATAAGATAAACCAACGTAGTACAACATATATAAGCTTAGAGCTTGTATCTACACTTAGATTGAAAACAGCAAGAAGCTTTCTACAATTCAGTCCAATCAGGGGAAACAAAAGTTTCCTTGTCCCACCATTTCACATAAGATACACCAATGTAGTATAAAATATCAAATAGAAATGCAGAGTTCATCGGCTCACACTAATTTCAGCCCATTGCTCTAATTATCCTATCTGAATATTAAATCAACTTACATTATATTGAAAGCAGCAAGAAGCTTTCAACAATTCAGTCCAATCAGAATAAACAAATGTTTCCTTGTCCCACCATTGCTTATAGGATACACCAACGGAGTACAATGTATCTAATCTTACAGCTTGTACACTTAGATTGAATACAGCAAGAAACTTTCTACAATTCAGTCCAATCAGGATAAACAAAAGTTTCCTTGTCCCACCATTGAACACAAGTTACACCAATCTAGTATAACCTATCTAATTGTTAAGATCTTCGGGAGAGAGAGAGAGATTTATTCTAGAATAAAGAACAGTGGGCAGGAGGGTAGTCAGTTAGGCTGAGGTGGCAAAGTAGTTAGGGAACCGAATGTACCTGGGGAGGGGAATATTATGTAAGGGGGCGAGAGAAGAGAGAGAGAGGCAGAAGAAAATAGTAAGAGTATAGACAGAGAGAATCCACATTCTCCCTAAGGAGTATTACTAGCTCTGGTATAGGAGGTGATCTACGGATTCCCCTTGTAATATCAGTGTAGAACACTAATTACTATCAATAAAATACTAATCTCTAGCCTATTAAGCTAGA
>JANTPM010000006.1:333604-345828 GCA_025434745.1 Erythroxylum divaricatum
ATGGAGGTTGAAAAAAAAAATCCGATAGAGATGGGGCAAAAATGGGGAACGAAATTATAAATAAGGATAGAGGCGGAGATCGCATAATCTGTCCCAAACCCGCCTCATCGAATGAACACTGTCTGCTCTTAAGCGGCAATGGGGTAATTTCGGTTATCCCTCCCGCGTCCAAATCCAAAATAACCAGAATCGAAATTTCCCGCTCAAAACTCTTAAACACCACACCTCGCTAAAAGCACTCTATCCGAGCCATGAAGGGCACTTTTCTAGGACCATCAAGAAAGAATCGTGTCGACATGGTCTCTGCAACTCCGGTGACTACCGCCAGTCCTAGCCCTAAGCCTAAGAATGTGTATCACGTTGGAGGAGTTCAAGTGGAGTTCCCGTACCAACCGTACGGCACACAGCTCGCTTTCATGGGTAGAGTCATATCCACGCTTGATCGAGCCCTCAGAGACGGCCACTGTCACGCGCTTCTGGAATCTCCGACGGGTACCGGTAAATCGCTCTCACTTCTTTGCTCGACTCTCGCTTGGCAACAGAACTATAAGCTAAAGAAACAGCAGGCAGATCAAGCGCAATCTAAACCGGACCCGGAGGCAATGACCGATCCACTGGGTCATGGCGGTGGATTTATTCCGGAGACTCAACCTTCGAGTGAGTTAGTGGCCCACTGTTTAGTTAAACCATAATTTATTTGATTGGAAAAATTTGCGATGTGACTTTCAACTGGTGATAGAAATGAAACGAAAAAGAATACTTATGTACGTATTTGTGTAGGAAAATTGCCTTCCAGTGTGACAGAGCCGGCTCAACCTGCATCAATCAACAAAAATCAAAAGAAAAGTATTGTGCCTACCATATTCTATTCATCGTAAGTTCGTCTTCTTTTTTAGTACCACAATCTATTTTCTTATCGTATTTGATTGTTCGTAGAAGTTTATTGCTCTAAATGTTGCTAAGGATTACTCATCATGCTTTCAAGTGACCACATGGTTTACCTGTAGCAATATGGGTTTTCAAATACGATGTTCTTTTTGATTTCTTACATGCGATGCTTTAAGCTGGCATTCTATCAACCCCGGAACAATTTTAGAGTAATCAATCACATTATGGAATTTGGTCGCTGAATTTTTTATATAATTCTTGTTTGAGATCCCAAACACCCATCAGGAGTTGAATGTTATGTTCTCATTACGGTGTAGAGTGGCACTTTTATGGTGAGAGTTTCATCCTAGTGAAAAACTTGTAAGAAAGTTGCTATCTCAAATTCAAATTCATGGTAATTTCTATAACCTTTTCAGGTGTGTTGGGAGTTTTAATTCCACTTGCAATTGAATAATAAACCAAATTAAAAATCTTATTACCTTAGGGAATACAACTAATCGCGGCAACTGTGTTGCTTTTTTGTTGTTCATTGAAGGAGGACGCATTCTCAACTTTCTCAGGTGATTCGTGAATATAGGAAGACTGCCTATCGGGTGCCAATGACAGTTTTGGTAGTTTTGTTGTTTCTCAGGCATTCTTGTTTGTGGTTTTTGTTTTTTTAATGACTATTTTATATTCATTCTGCCCCTCAACTCTCCATAATATACCACTGGAGATTCTGACTTGCAGTTTTTGTGTTCCCAAGGCTTCACGAAAACATTACTGTACTAATAATCATGTAAATGGGAAAGAGAATCTTGATGAAGAATGGTATGACTTGTTTTTAGTGCAGTTCTAATTTTTTTGTTTCCTTCCCTTTTCATAATTCAATTTTTTAATCAAATATTTCAGTAAGCTTCTTCTGAAGGATCAGGAATCTGGATGCTCATACTTCAAGTGAGTTGTCTCCAAACTGCATGGAGTTACTTCATTTTAATTCTATTTGTGACTAGTAGTCATTCTTTACTGCAGAAACGCTCATAAAGTTAAAGGTCATCCATCACTTCAAAAGGGCGGTTGCCATGAGGCCCATGATATTGAAGATCTGGTTAAAATTGGGAAAGTTGTTAAAGGTTTGTGATATACCTTTTAAAAATTCCAGCGAGATTGGCACATTTCATATGCTATTCTCTTATGCACCTTCTGAAGCTCTTTTTGTATTTTTAATGTTTCTGATACATGCCTTTCTGTGTCGCCATTTTAGGCTGTCCATATTATGCAGCGCGCTCCATGGCAGATGATGCACAATTGACTTTTTGCCCATATAACTATATAATCAATCCAGTGATTCGAGGAGCAATGGAAGTGGACATTAGAGGGGCCGTGCTTGTTCTTGACGAAGCCCAGTATGTCTTCCAAGTTTCTTTTCATCATTCTTAACCCAAGGATCTCGCCAATTTTTGGATTTTGAAGTCTTCATTCAAGTTGTTGCTTAATCACAAATGTTCGACATTTTGAGCCAGTTTACTACCCCTTTTCATCCATAAGGGATTCTTACTTCCTAATAACTCAGGCATGCCTATTTTATAGGATTACTAATTGTTATCTACATGAAAGGAGTGGAAATCGTTTGGATTTTTTAAAGCTATATGCCATGTCACGGAAATCCAAAAAATAGAAAGGATATTCATGAGTTCTGTTCATATTTTTCATATATGATCCTGAGCATCGATTGTAAAGTTGAAATGTAGCTGCTATGTTTAGGTCATCTGATTGATTATCTTCAGATATTATTAAATTTAACATAGCCGTTTCAAGATGTATCACTGATCATGTAGCTTACATCAAGAGTCATCCGACCTTATTGACAATGTACATTTTTTTAAAAATCTCCAGCAATATAGAAGACATTGCTCGTGATGCTGGTAGTGTGGACATCGAAGAAGATGTTTTGCATAGTAAGTCGTAAACAAGGTTGCAGTTTTATATTTGCTTTTTTTTCTTTTTATTAATTATTTTTATCTTATTTTTCGTTCAAGAATTGCAGACGGAATTGCAGCAACTTTGTGGAGTTGATGCCATCACTTATCAACCTTTGTGTGAAATGATACAGGCAAAATAAGTTGCATTTCATGGTTTTTGTGTTCCAAGCTGTGATTGTCCTTTTCTGCGAGTAATCTGTGATTGAATTGTATAGGACTTGTCGAGTTGGATTGAACGGAGGAAAGACACACTGGAGAAGCGTGAACTGCAGCACTACGTTTCTTGGTCAGAAATTGACTTACGGATATTTAACGAATCGTATTATTTGAAATTTTTATTCACATGTTTGCTTTAATCTGGAGGCTTTGTACTGATTATTTTCCTGTATGTGGCTGTGGTATAGCTGGACTGGTGAGAAGGCTTTAAAGGAGCTTCAAGAAGCTAATATTTCCTCACAATGCTTCCCCATTTTGCTGGAATGTGCCACAAAGGTTGTCACTAGTTTATCGTCTTGGAGTTTCTTGCCCTTTATCTATCTGCTTTCTATTACTTTTAACAATATTGATTGGTATACTTTTGGTTTCAGGCAATCAAGACTTCGACTGACACTGAATCAGATGTGCCGGGTTTAAGTGGCATGGCAGTGATGACATTGGAAGGTACAAGGCCATATCCACTGCTTGTTTTAGTGCCAAATAACCTAGTTATGGTATCTGACTACTTCTGAGAACGTTAAACAGGTCTATTCTCTGCTCTCACTTATTTCTTCTCGAGGAATGGGGCTCACATATCTGATTATCAGCTTGCTTTGCAACGAAATGTTAAAAAAGATAGAAGTAAGTAATTTTAGTTATCTATTTGTTTTGTTACATGTTAGCTGTCAGTGCAGTTTTCTATTATTCTTTCTATATGATAAGGGCGGTATGGATTCTTGCCAATTGACCTAAAACCTGGAATTTTCCTTCAGCAATGAAAGGATGCCTTAGATGCTTATCAAACCTATAATTACTAAGCTCTTACTATTCCGTTGCCTTCTCAAAAGATTTGATAGACGTCCATCTTGAATAGATGGAGATGTAAGTGCTACACATAGGGTGTTGACTGAAGTGATTTTGATGACAATAAAGTTAATGATGATACAAATTCTATTCTTGTTAGGTGCAGGGCACTTACCTGGGTGGACACATATTTTAAGTTTGTGGTGCATGAACCCAGCTGTTGTCTTCAGCGACATTGCCAATCTTTCTTTGTCTGTTATTTTAACATCTGGGTAAGTTTGATGCATCGACGTGTCGTGACTCTTAGTGCACAACTTTTAGGATCTTCTTCGTAACTGCAATATTCTTGTATTCTTGTTCTTACTTGCAATTATCCTAGAAGCTTAATTGATTTAGATAGCCAATAACTTTTCCACGCATGCAACTTTTGCAAGCTCATTCGTTATTTGATCCTGACTCTCCCAGGAATTAACCTATACATTTAATAATACCACTTAGTTATTCACTTGTGTCCTTACATTCTCTAAACTGTCCATCTTTGTTATCCAAACGCAGTCACTGCATACACCTGCCTCTGCATTTTCAGTGGAGAATAGTACATTTGACATTCTTGCCTTCTAAGTTTGTTCTTGCCTTCTAAGTTTGGCGAAACTTAACACATCACTTGTTCTTATACGTTTCATCATTTTAATCCTCCAATACAGTATAATTTATAGTACAACTAATTCTTGCTTTTGGTATTTTAGGACCCTGTCACCAATGAATTCCTTCTCATCTGAGCTTGGAGTTCACTTTGGAACTTCGCTGGAAGCTCCTCACGTTATTGATGCCGAATCACAGGTATGACCTGTGGTTTTGTTGATGCGTAGTGGTAGTTCTTTTGCTCTTATGTGAAGCATTAGTTATTGTTGTGTAGGTGTGGGCTGCTGTCATATCTACTAGTCCAGATAATTATCCATTAAATGCAAGTTACAAAACAGCAGATGCGTATGCCTTTCAGGTATCTATTGCAATTCAAGTCAAATTTTTATGAAGCAAAAAAGTCTTATTCCATATGAAAGTAAGACACAGACTCGTTGTGAAGGATGCACTTGGAAAATCTTTGGAAGAAATTTGCAAGGTTGTTCCAGCGGGCTCCCTTCTCTTCTTCCCAAGTTATAAGCTGATGGAAAAACTACTTAACCGTTGGCGTGAAACAGGTCAA
The DNA here is from genome assembly GCA_025434745.1 of Erythroxylum divaricatum. Lineage (NCBI taxonomy): Eukaryota > Viridiplantae > Streptophyta > Magnoliopsida > Malpighiales > Erythroxylaceae > Erythroxylum > Erythroxylum divaricatum. Next base: position 338,657 of record JANTPM010000006.1, read on the forward strand.
TGGTCTCGACTCAATGCAAGAAAGTCTCTATTTATTGGTAAGATTTATCGTCATTTGTTTGTATCAAATGGAGATAATCGATATTTGGGTATGCCTATTAGCTGCATTTTTAGGATCTGTAGAAGCTTTCAAGAATTTTTTGACAGTTATGCCTTAAATTAGTCATAGCTGGATTTTCTTCAGTTCTTTAATTTGGGAAAAAAAATATCTGATATAGAACGGCTATTGTAGAGCCAAGAGGAGGAAGCCAGGAGGATTTTGATTGTATTTTGAAGGATTACTATGACGTGATATCTGGACGCAGCACAACTGCAGGAACGAGAAAGAGAAAGGTTAAGAAAATAGGCATGAAAAACTTACAGGAAGACGAGTCCGCGGAAAGTTTTAAGAACAAAGGAGCTGCTTTTCTTGCTGTTTGCCGAGGAAAGGTGCATAAACTTTGATTCAAGACTCCATTTCTTTAATTATTCTGATGCTGCTATGGTACAATGGCTGCAAAAATTGTGCCACGTGGCATTTATTATTATTTTATCTAATTTGCAGGAGTGTGTTATTTTTTGTAAAAATAAGAGCTTTGTAATGCTAGGACAACCCTTAGACCTTTAATTTTATGACTTGGATGAGTGTTTTATTAGGAATATATTAGAGGAGTATGAATGTTTTATTAGGAGTTTATTAGAAGAGAGGATTTTTTTTAGTAGAAATCTATTATTTCTGACCTAGTTTATGTTATAGTTTGGTTAATAAAAGTTTGAATATGAGTCTTTCTAAAAGTCCAAGAATAGGAGTCTTTTTAGGGGTCTTATTTAAAGTGGAACTTTTATGTTTCTTTACATATATAAGACTATTATATTATGCAATAAAGTAAGGAAGAAGTTACCATAAAAATTAGCTAATTAAAAATAGAATAATTTAGCCAATCTCGAACTTGTCTTTGACAAGTGCGGCGAGTTTTTCATGACCAAAAATAAATTCTGCAAAAAAGGGAACTAACATGAATAAGAGGAAAGGGATTAATTTTCTTGAAAATTGTACTTGGACTTGATCCTAATTACAGGCACATAACATTTTATCAAACAATTTCATTATTTTGCAGGTTTCAGAAGGGATAGACTTCTCTGATGATAATGCTCGAGTGGTTGTATCCTTTTGATTGAATGAATTTTATTTGTATCTGTTAATGCCATAGTAGGAATTCGGGGTTCCCCTTTTTGGACATTGGTAAATTCTGGTTAAGTCAGTTGTATGGTTGTTAGTGGACCCACAGCAGATGGTCAAATTCGTTTCTGTTCGATACTTCTCGATTCTGTACTACGTTGTCAGCTGTTGCTTTTCTTTGACGACTTTTAACCTCGCACAATTGATATCTCAGATAGTGGTTGGCATTCCATTTCCAAACATGTAAGAATTCTTGTCACTAAATTACATTTGGCAACTGCAGGGCTTGTTTCATATTCCGTGGTTGATGTGAAGTTTGTTTTCAGAACCGATATCCAAGTTGGTCTTAAAAAGAAATACAATGACACGTACAAATCATCTAAAAATCTTCTAAGTGGGAGTGACTGGTACTGTAACCAAGCCTTCCGAGCTATAAATCAAGCTGCTGGTATGCTCTTTTTTACCATACGTTTATAATTAGTACTTAGTAGACTATTAAATGAGCTTTTCTATTTTGAAATAAATTCTCTTATTCTCTCTAGTTTATTTATTTTAACTTGATGCTTTCTCACTTAACCTTTTCAACAACACTTCTCCCTGATCACAGCCACATTTCTGTAATGTCTTGGTCTTTTTAATTTGCAAGTAATTTTTGTAGCTTATTTAATGTGTTATAACCACATGCTTCTTTTCTGCTCCCGCAGGGCGGTGTATAAGGCATAGGTTTGACTATGGAGCCATCATATTATTAGGTAATAAACAAAAGTCCTTCTTATACTTTGAAGAGCTCGGGACTCTCTATTACTGTTACAGATTACTGTTATCAAACTTGAAGATAATTTATGTCTCTAAAATTATAGTCTTCAAAATGTAGAACTTTTCTGTCAATTCTGTTCAAATTTGTCTTCTTAGCATGCATTCAACCTTTGCCTTTATCTAACCATCAATACATTTCTGGGACTTTTCCAAGCAGATGAGCGCTATCAGGAAGAGCGGAATAGAGTGAATATCTCAAAGTGGCTAAGGAAGTCAATTCGGCATTATGAAAACTTTGACATGTCAATGGAGGGTTTAAAAACATTTTTCAGAGATGCAAAGGTCAGCTAGACCTTTGTTTCTTTTTCTAACGACTGATTTCTTTTCTGTGATAACATCCAATGAGCTAGTGCTGATATTATGAAAATCATCTGCCAAACTTGCCTCCAGGAGAATGTTGTGAAGAACGTGATGAATGCATCCGAAAGTTCTGACGTTAGTATGGAAACTTGTACAACCCCTAATGGTAAAAGCAAGAGGAGTAAAAGGCCCACTAGTAAGAAACTGCAAAATTCAGATCAGTCAATGAAAGTAGTCTCTTCGTCAAAGTATGATGTCACAACTGAAGAATTGGAGTTCAAGGCTGACGTTCATGCACAGGCATCTGCGCAAGGGGGTGAGAACTCCAACAGCTGCAAAGAATTCATTGACCTGGATCATGATTCTCAGACAGATACAGGGTAAAACAAGTCCAACCTCTTTTACCTTTTTAAATTTTTAGGACACTTTTGTGGACTGATTCCTAATGTTTTGAAGCAGGGTCTTAAGGTTATTTGTTTAACAGATTAGTCAATCCAGTTCTGTGTTTGATATTGTGCTCACGAGATAGTTATAATGTTGTATCAATCTTGAGAAGGAACCGACGAAGGCGAATAAAATATTGTACTTGTTTCTTGGCCTGAGCGTTTCTTATATTATGAATGTAACATATAAAATTAACTGGCTAATAGTGGTAGCAGATCTTCCATCATCATATTATGTCAAAGTGATAAAACTCTACAAGATAATTGCCGCCTTACCTGCAGGTGTATTGAGACATACTCCCCTGAAGATGCAGAAGTAACTCTTGTGAAAGAGACCCCCGGTATTGACGGACCAGAGGCTCTGCATAGTCCAGCATCCTTCTCCAAGAGTGGGAACTCTAGTTCAACTGTGGTTCAGGCTTCTAATGATTTGACATATGCATCGTTGAATTCACCATCATTTACAAGCCAAAGAAGAGCTACTTACAGTTTCCTAAAGTCCATGGAGGTTAGTCCTGACAAACAGTTCACAGTGAATCCCTGCAGCCTCGGACCAGATGTAGAGTCATCTTTGAATCTTAGTGTTAATTCTCTGATCCAGAAAAGGAGGGCGTACATGGGCTTACAGTTATTAACTGATGAAGAAATATCTGATGTTCCAATTATCAGCAGTTTTGAATGTGCAAGTTCCACAAGAAATTCAGCGTTCACTAATGATAAGAAAGGGCCTGAATACCAATCCGCCATTTTAAATGGTCCTCAATTACTCCCTGTAGATGATTGCAACGTGTCTTGCTTATCGTCTGATAACAGCGAGGACAAGACGTTACAGATTTCTTGTGCACTCTGCAAAAACCGGTTAGGTATTCCTGAGAAATATTTCAAAGTTATGTGCTCAGTGACTTCATCATCAAAAGTTCACCTGCTGTCTCTTGTGAAAAAAAGATTGGACCATTGGAACACGAATGCGTCTACACAATTACCTGTCCTCATTACTGACATTTCTTGGGTTGATCAGCGTCTTCTTAATAGAAGTTCTGGAGATGAGTCCGGAAAAGGAATTTGGTGTGAAGAAGATGGATGTGTTTTCAAATCCATTTTTTGCCCCTTTTGCAGTAATTCCAACTGTATTGGAGTTCAGATCCTGGCAACTGATGCATCGAATGTTCATTTGCTTAACAAGGTAGTTATTGATCAGAACCTACTCTGTCCACATCCATATTTTTTGCTGTTCTCTTACTCAGTTCTATGTGCAGTTATTGTTCTATTTGCAGTGTCTGAAAATTCAGGGTCGCGATGCATCAAAAGATATGGCTACAAAGAATGATGAGGTAAATTTAGGATAAATAATTGCTAGCTTTTTGTGGTGTGAGACATGGCTACAAATGATGATGAGGTAGAGAAGTAATTAGCTAGCTTTTTGTGGTGTAATAATTCATTTCCAAGTCCTAAGAATACTGGAGAAACAAAGAACAAAAGAGATGGAATAAGAACATAATTAAGAACGGGGGGATAGAATATAGCAAATTTTAGAAGAGCAATAGAAGTGAGCTAGGGGTTGAAATCATAATTTGTTTGTGTTAAGGACGATCAATCATAATAATTAAAGAACAGTGTGGAAAAATAAACGAACATACAGATTTACGTAGTTCATCAAAATATGACTACGTTCACGGACAGTTAAGGTTTTTATTCACTGTGAATTGTTTTCTGTACAACAATACACTAGGAGAATAGAATACAAAAGGTATAACGATTTTTTTATTAACAAACGTGAGCCTGGTGTAAAGTCTAGAATATTTTTATTAGGCTCTATATCTCAACAGTTTGTTGGCTCCTCATCGGTTTTTGTTGAATAACTTCATATATTTTCTAGTAACTTCCAATGGCAATATGGCATGTGGCAAATGCATTTTTATAAGCATTGTCCTAATAAAGAGAAAAAAAATCTAATTTCAGACTACAAGACTCGGAAGAGGGATAGCAGTAAGAGAAAAGGTTCCAATTTTGAACCCCTTCGAGAGATTCTCACATTCCCCGGAGCTGAACTCCCGAGGCTGGAGGACTACAAAACCAAAGGTTTGAACTTAGACGTGCTTTATGGAATCATGTTTATCAATTTCAGGCGATACAACAGCATCATGCTTACATTTTGTTTTCTTTGCCCCACAGCCAATACCAAAGAGAGGCTTGGTTTCTTCTGTACAACGTTCACCCATTACTAGAACTTTGAAGTAGCTCGCAAAGGTTGCCAGTCCAGATGGATAGTTGAACATACTCACTCGCCTTCACAATATTAGAAATCTTAGCTTTTGACTTCGTCTATCTTGTAAATACAGAGTATAAATATTGGAGATGGTAAAAGGTTCCGCCTAAGTCAATGGCTTCGTCAAACACTTGGTAATTAGACAGAATGAGCTAGTTGCTTGTGTAAATTAGTGAGTGCTGTTGTACATTTTGATGGATGAGAATTCTAATTACATGATTAAAATTTAAAAGAGGCTTTGTTTTTCTTGGTACTTGCAGTTGCTCGCTTATAAACCAACGTTCTAAAGCTCATCACCTCGGTTTTTCTGCGAGTGGAGCTGAAAGTAAGTATTTCAGGTCGCTAACTTGATCCCTCCTTTGTTGCCTTCCAATATTTATCAACCGTTTGTTAACATCAATGTTTTAAAAACTGAACTGGCGGTTGAATCGGAGAAATAATTGATTCAAAGATTAATGGTTCAATTAGAATTTAACTATGGTCAAACTGATGAATAATGAATAATAAATATAAATTTTTATTTTATGGTGCTTCATCAATTACTGGAATTGCATTTCCCTAGTAAATAGCATTTTCAATATCTTTCTTATTAAGTTCTAGGGATCCATCGTTTTTAATAATCCAAAAATCAAGTTTGTCTGTAGATTTATAATCAATAGGATCATATTTCATCTTCTTGTTTGACAACCTAAAACAAAACATTAATGGTAAGTTCTAATATAACTATGTTGGAAATCACAAACAATAATAATAAGTTAATAACGTTTAACTAAAAGTAGAAAACGATAATACCGATTTTTTAAACGCAAGTTGTAAGTGATATAAACATGATCACATAGCCTTTGATGCTCCAATTTATTTCTCTTCTTTGTGTAAATATATTCAAAACAGCTCCAATTTCTCTTGCAATCAGAAGAAGAAGATGTTTGACTAAGAATACGAATAGTCAGCTTTTGTTATGTTGGAGCACTACCGCTATATAATCGCCACCATTCATCTACAAAAAAATTAAAATTATCAAACAACAAAATATTAATAGATAATAAACATTAAAAGTATTAAAGAATATAATTAAAAATTAAAAAGTATTATATTAGTATTAATATAATAGTTACCAGGGCGTAAGGTGTTTAACTTTAACACCTTAAGAGCGCTTTTTCGACTAAAAGTTCCTTGGCGATCACGATGAACTTGAATCTCTTGAATGTCTTTTGACAAGTCAGCACAAAAACTTTTTATATCAAGCATATCAAGAAGAGCAGATACAATCCTATTCTTCTCACGATAGCCTTCAGCATAAAAGAAAGTAGGATTCAAAAAATACATTACAACATGAAGATTATGCTTTAAGTGCTTATCCCATCGAGCCTTGATGATATCGGTGTAAGGTTTATATAATTGTGGCTTATGTTTAAAGATCCCCTTCACTGCATTTTTTATCCTAAGCATGCCTTCATAAACATAACCCAAAGAAGGTTTTTCATTCGAATTTACAATTCTCAACAATCGAATGATAGGAGCCACAACTTTCACCATGATCAAGCAATCATTTTAAAACTTGGTATCTAACAAAATAGAACTAACAGATTTTCCTGTTGCAATCTTTGCCAATCTATGACTAGTAAAGTGCTTATCAATGACCAAAGCTCGTAAGTCATGCTTATGATCATAAACACTTTTTAAAGTAATGAAAGTAGTGGCAAATTGAGTTGCCCCTAGATGTACTATCTCTCTCCAACCTTCCCTTTTTCTTAGTCAAGATAAGAAGATTATCTAATTGTACACAAAAGAAGTTACCTTTGAAGCCTTTGAAATAAGTTCTACAACATGAGGCATATTACCAATATCCTTTAGAAGGAGATTCAAACAATGTGCAGTACAAGGTGACCAAAAAATATGCTCATAGCTTTCATGTACTAATTTTCTAGCTGCTACATAATTTGATGCATTATCTGTCACTATATGAACAACATTATCTGCTTTAACCCACTCAATAATTTCAGAAAATAAGTTAAATAATGATCTCGCATCTTTTACCATATCTGAAGCATCAACAGATTTCACAAATGTTATGCCTGTAAAAAAATAAACAAAGTTAAAAAGCTTAACTTGTATAATAACAAACAAAATTCATAATATTATACCTGCTGGACAATAAACTAGAAAGTTTATCAAAGTTCTTTGTCTTT
>JANTPM010000006.1:393952-422465 GCA_025434745.1 Erythroxylum divaricatum
AAATTTTATTTCAATATTTTTAATTATATTTAATATTTTTTTAATTTTATAACAGTCTAATTTCGATTTAAACTTTAAACTTTTTATCTCATCAATTTTACTTTTGGTATGATTTTAAAAATTTCAAATATTCCTATTTACGCTTTCTTGATCGAGTATGTCGTACAGGACTTGTCTAGTACGGAATACCTTGACATAATTTACAGACTGTTGCATCAATACGAAGGTGTGCATCCAGAGGATAACAGTTGCGGTTACTCTGTTTTCAAAAAACAAAAGATTTTGAAAATATTAATATTAATCATACGTGACACTTATGGCCGTTGATTAATAGATGTAAGTAACGCAACAAAATTTCCAAATTTGTGAAGACATATCTCTACATCACCAAAATTAAACCAGCCTATTAATTGTTTCAGTCTAGGGATGGTGATGCATAGATTACGTATCTCCAACCAATCCTGTGTGAACCATCAACTTCTTGCTTGCAAGTAACAGTCTGTTGTCTAATCGAGCAAAGTTGACATGGTAAGTGTCGTTTGTATGAGAAAAAACATGTAAAAACAGCAAAAAATGAGTGGTGCCGGTTGAAAGTAGTCTTGTCTTCATCTGTTCAAAACTTGGATAAGAAAGGCTTTGATTAATGGAGGGGTTAGGTTAGATTAGTGCTGACTTTGTTGTCATTTCCTTGTTTATCAATGGCCTTAACTATATGCATACTTCAATAGTCTATTGCTACAAAGTGATCAAAATATTAAATCGATGTACTCATAATTCTGTATTAGTCTTATTTTATACAATCCCATCTATATAAATATATTAGATTCCAAAATAATAGTTAGATAAGATTGTGTAAAATACTCCATCCGATTCATAATAAGATTCATTTCAGAAAAATACACGCTTATTAAGAAAGTTAATGAAATTATAGATATACCCTTGCAATAATTAGCATGTGAGAGAAATTGCATATTAAAATGAAATGTTAATTTTGGAAGAAAAATTATAAACATGCATACAAAGTCAAGAATGACACTTACTTTTAATAATTAAAATGTATATAAAACGACACTTATTATGAATCGGAGGGAGTATGATTTAGAGTACATAAAATCTTGTCATACTCACAATAAAACGCCTTATTAATAACAACGAAAATACTCACTAAAAGTTTCACTGAAGCGCAAGACTTCGAGCATTCATAACAAATTAACTCGATCTCGATCTAGATTAAACATAATTGCAAATCTTAATTGACTTTATTAGTTCATTTGTATATTATTTCTTGTTAAGGGCTCTATGCCATATTTTGGCACTTGTTCAAAAATTAAACTATCTTTCACAAATTTGGATACTTTTTCACAACAAGCACTAAAAACGACAACGTATCCGTCATCATGGTGATTAATCCAACAATATTATTAGACATCACCCACGTAACTCCAAACTTTGAAGAATAGAAGTAGGATCCTATGTGTGTAAATAAACTAAGCTGATCTTAAGATAATTAATCATGATTAGTAACTCAAACTGATGAATCACGCCTACGACGTGTCGCTTTCGTTTACCAACTGACACTCTTTAACTTGATTATAGAATATGATTGTGAGTTGGGAAGAACAAGCTTAAAAACAGGTGTGAACTTCCAAAACCCCTCATCGTCTGTCAGTGCGGGAGACAATATAAGCGGATACGACCTGTCGCTAACTTCACACAATCCAACACCAAGAACCTCCCCACAAATATACACAAAATCCAAAACTAAGAACCTCCCCACATATTCACGCGCCCCCGCGCGCGCATATATATATATATATATATATACCATTATTTAAAAAATTAAACCGGACATCGAATTAATAAAAAAATATTTAAAATTTAGAGGTTTAATTTGTAATAAATCGTTATAAAATTTTTATATAATAAATAAGAAGTAAGTTTATAGGAATAGCTAAAAATAAATATTTTATTAAAATAAAAATATAACAATAACAACACACTAATACTCGAGACTTGAGGAGATCTATAAAGATGTGACGTTATCCTAGTTAATTGAGAGACTGTTTTTGACATATTGTTAGCTATAATTTAAATACTTATGGAAAAAAATATTAGTATAGTTAATTATGATAATAAATAAAGTAAAATATTTAGAATGATTTTTTTTAAATTTTTATGATTTAAAAATTAATATTTTTTATTATTCTAAATTATTTAATTATCACATTATTTATTTGTGATATTAAATTATTTTTTATCTATTTATTTTAAATAATATAATATTAAAAAATTTCGGATTTATCATTATTTTTAATGATTTGATACCACTTGATTTATTTTTTGTTTTATTGGTATTTTTCTCATCATTTTTAATTCAAAATTTTAATAACAAATAAGTATGATAATATGTAACCTTAATCTTAACTGTCAGAGATATTGTTTACAATTAAATATCAGTTAAAATTTAAAACTTAGATGTTGAAGTAAAAAGAATCTATTAGTATAATTAATTATGATAAGAAATAAAGTAAAATATTTAGTATGATTATTTTTTTTACTTTTTTTTAAATAATTTAAAAATTATTATTTTTATGATTATAAATTATTTAATTATAAATTATTTAATTATCACATTATTTATTTGTGATATTCAATTAATTCTTTATATCTTTTTGTTTTAAATAATATAATATAATATTTTTAGGGTTTGTCTTTTTTAAATTAATATAATATTAAAAATGTTGAAAATTTAAAATCTCATTTAACTTTTTATAAAAATATTAAAAGTCAAAAATTTAAAATTATATTTCGACCACAACCTCGAAAGTTGGACAACAAAGATACCTAAATAAGCAATTGGAACGCTGCAAACGTGTGATATTACTAATTTAACCTTTACTTTATTAGCTTAAAATTAAGCCGCAGAAGTTAATAATACAACTGGCGAGGTGGGCGAGGTGAAGGGCTTTTACGTAAAATGACAGCAACTCCTCCTGCATTGACCGAATAGGTATAAATTCAGAATCTGTGGGCTCTTCTCGTCATCATTTCTTAGTCTTACTATACAGAGTGCAACTATTCATCATTCGATCGCTCTCAGTTTTTTAATTATATCTCTTGTTCCTTTCACTTTAGTGATCGGTGACGCTCGTCGGAGTTCCTGTAATGACGTCTCCGTGCCGGACATTAGAGCTTAAGATCTTCGCGATTTTTTTGTTGCTGGTAAGATCATTTTCTTTGTCCTTCCTTTCTTTTGTGCTTTTGCGTTCTGTTTTTGTTCTCTCAGTGATAGCTGTTCAGTTTGTTCTTATCAAGCGGTACCAATCACGAAGTCTTTTCCAGTCGAGATTTGTGGAATATATTCTCTCCGTGATCTTCGTTTTCTCTTTTTGTCTGTTTGGCCGGTTGGTGTTCATTGATGTATAAGTCTGATTCTCGATATATTAACTCCACTGTTTTTTTGCGTTTGGTTGTTGAGAAAGTTCAGGAAAGTGTAGGGAAAATCTTTACGAAATTTTATCGCCTTTGAGTCTTGAAGAACTACTAATTTTAGAGTTCAACGCATGAGTAAAGGAGGAACGAATATAGGAGTCACATTCTTCACTTTACGAATCTTCTTGATCTTTTATTATTTCTTGCTTCATGATGCTCTTTTGTTTTGTTGTAATAATAAATTAATAATCATCATTACTCTTAATTATCTTCTTTATTATCTTTTTTTTGCTTCCTTTTTTACTCTCCGACAAGCTTCTTCGGTATAATCCTATTATCTGTCCGTTTACATTTATAATTCCCTTTTTTCAAGCTTTTTTGCCAGTGAAAAATCATGCTTCTAGAACACAGGAGTCACGTCACGAAATTCCAAATGACTGACATGTCCTCAATCCCGCGCGATGAATAAATTTTTTAATTAAAAGTTAAAAACCGGTAAAGCAACCGAAAGAACAAAGAGAGGGTAGTCTGGGAAGTAAATGTAAGTTTCCCTTGGGTAGGCACCCACCCACTATGCGTGCGTGTAGGCACTCAGGTAGCGGGCAATTTAGAGCGTACCAAAAAGCGCGCATCTCCCTCCAGTCTTAGTATCTGTATTTAATGTAAGAATCTTTGTACTGGTTCAGTCTGCTCTGTGGGCGACGTAACCATCAACCCCCATCCACCATCTTCATTACTTCATTCGCACTTGGGCATTACTCCCTCGATTTCGGTACCCTCTTCTCGCTTTATTTATAGAATCGCAGACGCAGAGTCACATTTGCAGTTGCGAGTCACTTGCTATCATGGAGCTGTCATGGAGGAGGAGGAGGAAGATGAGGATAGATGTTCTGTCATGGTTTTCTCTGTTGCAGGCAAGATAGCTCTTCGCATTCTATGGCGACGGCTCTCTCTAGCGATCTATGTTCATCGAGCATTCCCTGCTCCCCATTTTGTCTCTGTTGTTTGTCAATATTTTTTATCTGTTTATGTATTCAAATTTTAGTAATTGAATTCCATGAGCGTCAGTGTATGAGCTACTTGAAGGCTAAAAAGGAAACGAGCATCGCAGACTTGTTTTCTTAAGCTTCATTTTGTTTTCTCCTTAGTCTCTGTAATTTGAGATGTCTGATGGACATCCAAAAAAAATGCATATCTAATTCTTGATTTTCTTTATATCGACTGTTATCTAAATCACAGAAAATTTTAGCGCCAAGTATGTACTAGTTAATTGACTAGATTGTTCTTTTGGTTGGATATTTTTGAAGTTTGATTACTTTCTATGTGCAGGTATTGTTCCTCGTATCTTTAGCTTCCGCGGAGAGGCCTGGCACTCGATTGCTTTTGGCAGCCAATGACACTTCTGGGTAGAACATGCTGCCTCTGTTTTTCTTTATTCTTTTATGTTTTGTTGATAGCTTAAAAGACGCAAGCTCAACTAAATTTATATAAATCGTTTGCCATATTAGTTCTTAATTATTTCCCCTCCATCTGATTCTGTAGGACGAGGCATTCTGAAGGATATTGTTCAATGTATAGCATCTGTGGTAAACGAGATGATGGAAAACCATTGAACTGTCCATATAGTGGTCCTGCTATAAAGGTATGAACTTTGGGAGAGTTTATAGTCCTTTTATCTTTTCCTTTTCGCCTGCAATGTATTCTCATCATGAAATTCTTCCGGGCTTTCTCTTGCGATGAGCTCTGTACTCGTAAAGTTCATTTGGTAGGCTCGTCTTCCGTTAATTACTTAATTCCATGCTCTCGTCTGTGCACGAATTGTTCTTCCTTAACTGTTTTTTGTGCGATATAGCGGACATGCTTTCTATTTGTTTCTCCTTATTTTTCATAAACAGGATATAAACGCTTGAGCTTGGGCTGTTTTAAGTTGCAATCTTCTAAGTAGCAACTTTTTTTTTCCATTCTTCTCAGCCAGATGCTCTGCTTTCACAAAAAATTCAAAGTTTGTGCCCAACAATTACTGGCAATGTCTGTTGCACAGAAACTCAATTTGATAACCTTCGGTCAAATGTCCAGCAAGTAAGTTTTCCATGAAGTTGCTCTTGTTCTCTGACGTTGCTTTAATTTTAATATATATATGTATCTGTTTCACAGGCAATTCCTTTCCTTGTTGGCTGTCCAGCATGCTTAAGAAACTTCTTAAATCTGTTTTGTGAGCTCTCCTGCTCTCCAAATCAGAGTTTGTTTATCAACGTGACTTCCATTTCCCAGGTCAGAGCCTAATCCTGTCACTGCAGTTGTAACTTTATTGCAATGACGTACACTTTGAATTATTGAGTTTATTTACAGTGGTAGTTTCTGCATTTCATGGAGACAGTTGTAGTGTTGCTTAATGCTGACGAGTTTAAATATGTAAATTTCACTTGTGGTATCATATTTTCTTTTCAGGTTCAAAACAATTCGACTGTGGATGGAATTGATTTTTATGTAACTGATGCTTTTGGTGAAGGGTTATATGACTCTTGCAAGGATGTAAAGTTCGGGACCATGAATACCAGAGCTCTCAACTTTATTGGTGCAGGTGCTCAAAATTTTAGAGGTAAACCCTACTTCTAAAATCTTGCTGTCTCCCTTGTGCACGTGAGACAGGGGTACAAGTGTATGCATTGCAAGAACAAATGCTTGTGCACACCAAGCTACACACTCACGCCTTATTCCTCAGTTCTATTAATTCTTTTTGGTGAAAACCCATGTGGATGCTTATTCAATCATGAAGGATATTTTCTCTGATAATTTGAACCAATATAAGAATCGTTCATGATAAGACAACTTGTCAAGTGATAAAATCCTCAATATTAACTCCATCAATTATGAATGTGGTTCCGTGGCCAGCAGATAATCTGTTACTTAGGAGAATATTCTAGTCAGAGTTTTACTTTTCAGAGGCCTGCATGACAAGTTTCTTTATATGGCTTGAACATGTGTTTGATTGCTTGGCCGCTTGACAACATCGCTGTGTTTCATTTTACATAATAGTTGCTCTTTCATATGCTGATTGCATGTGTAACTGTCCCTTTTGTTTTAGTAATTTTGAGTGATTATCCCATGATTACTTCTTGCAGATTGGTTTGCATTTATTGGAAGGCGAGCTACTCCAAATCTGCCAGGCTCACCTTATGCCATTGCATTCAAGTCTACTGCTCCCGAGTCATCTGGAATGAGACCAATGAATGTAACTGCCTATTCCTGCTCTGATTTTTCGCTTGGCTGCTCTTGTGGTGATTGCCCTTCATCTTCTGCATGTACAAATAAAGCCCCATCTACAGAGCATGCGGGGGGTTCCTGTCGAGTGAGAATTGGGTCTCTCAAGGTGAGGGTGATGAATTAGAGGAATTTTAGTATACAGTTATATCGAATAATCTGTACTGATTGGGTGAGCATACCGGGTGAATATGCATCTTTGCATTGTTAATACTTCTATTATTATGTGGTTTACTTATTGTAGATATCATATCAAATCTTGATCACTGCAGGCCAAATGCATCGACTTTGCCCTCACAATCCTCTACATTGTATTGATTTCCATGTTTCTTGGTTGGGGTCTCTTTCAACGAAAAAGAGGAAGGAAACAAAGCTCTACGATGAAGCCATTATCAAATAACATTGATGCAAGTGAAATCCATTCTAGTATTGGGCATAAGAGTCTCTCGCTACAGGTACTGATTACAGTGGTTACAGTGATTGAATTTGTTTTTTGTTTTCCATTCTTGAAACTTTTGTATTTGTTTTATAACTGAAAATGTTGGCTCAAAAATGCTTGGTATATTGTTTCCTCCGTTAACAAGATTGAAATATTCTCCTATTGTGGTTTTTGTTTCCTACCCTTCTTTCGATAATTATCAGGTACATGAAAATCCTCCTCCAATTGGAAACATGGTTCAGCTCTCAGTTGTACAAGGATATATGTCAAAGTTTTACAGGTCTCTCCTGAAGTCATCATTGCTTGGATCAGTCTGAGTGTATGGTGAATCACCTTTTTGGTTTCTTTATGTGCAGGAGATATGGAACATGGGTTGCTAGAAATCCAATCCTTGTATTAAGCTTGTCGTTGGCTGCAGTTCTTCTACTATGTTTAGGTCTTATTCGTTTCAAGGTGGAGACAAGGCCTCAGAAGGTATCATTTGACACCTAAATTATGTTTCAGCAATATGCGCTTTAAGAACATATTCTGTTGATTTATGCTATTTATTTTCTATTGTTTAAATTCCCATTGGATATTTTTGTGGTATTTATTCGTATTTCATTTCTTACAAGTCTTTTAAATGCTAATAAACATAACGTTTTAGCTCTGGGTAGGGCCAGGGAGTAGAGCTGCTGAAGAAAAACAATTTTTTGACAGCCATCTAGCCCCCTTCTACAGAATTGAGCAGGTTCTGCAGCTTTTTCACTCATGTTATTATTATATATTTGTATCTTTATTTTTTCCATGTCATGATTTTGTGTTTACTAGACATTGCTCCTCTTATAAAGACAGTTTGTAGACTAAGAAATAGAACATTGGAAGCTTTACGAAGGCTACACATCCTTTCTGTTTGTTACTATGACAACTTTGGTTTCTTAGTATTCTTTTATCTGAAGTAGTCGAATTTATATATAGGAAAGAGGAAAGCAATATAATGACTTAGCGGTTAATACTGCAACACCCTCCTAATTGTTGCACTTTGCTTTTGAATTTTCTTATAGCGAAGTCAATTGTAATAAGCCTTTTGGCTGCACTTTTTTCTTAAGCTCGTGAGTAGTGTTTGGACGTTAACAAATATCCATCAACATATTTTGGTTGCTTTTGCTGCATCCACTTTTAGGCCATTATATTTCGTTACATAGATGATTACCTACTGATTTGACCTAGCTCAATTGTTTCCCTCATACATTAGTATTAGTGGAACTAATATTAACTTTTGTCCAGTTGATTATAGCAACTGTTCCAGATGGGGATGGGAATTCACCAAGTATTATGACAGAAGACAATGTTAAGTTACTCTTTGACGTACAAAAGAAGGTACTCGTGATGTTCTAAGCCTTTCCTGAAATATTTGTTTTATGTCCAGTATGTTTTTGATGTTAACTAGGAACTTCTATTTATTGCTTTTTAAGTTTTTCCTTTTCCTTCATTAATGAGATATGGCTTTCATTTAAACAGTATTCGTTTTTGACAGGTTGATGGAATCCGTGCAAATTATTCTGGTTCAATGATAGCTTTGACTGATATTTGTTTGAAACCACTTGACCAAAATTGTGGAACCCAAAGTATTCTGCAGGTTGTTTGTTGATCGCGTTTATTTGGGCATATGTCATACAATTCAGTTGTATTAGAGTTAATATATGATTCATTTCTGGGTGATTTCTAAGTTTTTGCTCGATCCATTCTTTATTTTTGCTCTTAGTAGGCATGCATATGTTAGGCACATTTGTTGCATAGTGTTCTATATTGCATCCATTTCCTGAACAACTTCATTTTTACTGAGGTTCCAGTAGTTTAGTTTACACTCTGTTGTTACTCACTGAATTGGTACCTAGTCAATTAAATGCCTTTATTTTCTTGCATCATATTTTTATTCTATATCTTCAAAATGCCTTAGATTCAGGGCCATGGACCCGTTTAAATTGTGACTGACATAACTGACTTCTCTCTCTCCCTCTCTCTATCTGTGGTTCATAGTATTTCCAAATGAATCCTCAAAATTATGAGAACAATGGGGGACTTGACCACGTGAAGTATTGTCTAGAGGTATGTTTCTTGATCCTTGTATGGTCTCAAACTGATCTTGCTAGTGTTATAGGTTATCAAGGTTGACATGCAACTGTTTTTCAGCTTAATATTCTGGTTAGCCCTTGCTGCACATATATATAAGGTTGATTGCTACTGTGATGCAAATGCATAATTTGATTGAACTTGGTTATTGATCTTTAAAGTTATTCAGACATTCAACTTATTGATGTTGCTGGATTTCCCATATTGATATGAGAAGCGGATCTCATATTTAGTCAAATAAAATGTCCTGGTGGCATTGACGGCTGTTGTGATTCTTGTGACAAATCTCCCCCACCACCATGCATTTCTTTTTTTCTATAAAATGGGCTGCCAGAGTAATCATGGGTATTATTGCAGCATTATACCTCTGCGGAATCATGTCTTGGTGCCTTCAAAGGCCCTTTGGATCCTAGCACTGCCTTGGGAGGTTTCTCAGTGAACAATTACTCAGAGGTACCTTTTGATTTTACAAATACCAGAATATTTGTTAATATAGATCGTGTAATACCGAGATAGTTTCTGTAACAGGCCTCTGCATTTGTAATAACCTATCCAGTAAATAATGTTATGGATGGGGAAGGAAATGGAACTGCTAAAGCTGTTGCTTGGGAGAAGGCCTTTATCCAGTTGGCTAAGGTATGCTCATCCTCACTAATTCTTAGGCACTCAATTTGATCTACATTGTCAACTTTTAATTTTGGAGTTGGTTTAAAGATAATATTTGATTCCTAACAGGTTCATTGGGAATATTCCAACTTCTAACTAATTAACGTGTCCACAGATCAACATGTTACTTTATCATTATAAGCTTGCTCTTTTATGTTGCAGGATGAATTATTGCCAATGGTGCTATCTAAAAATCTCACACTTTCATTTTCTTCGGAAAGCTCAATAGAGGAAGAATTAAAAAGAGAAAGCACCGCTGATGTCATAACAATATTGGTGATCTTTTTCTCTCTTCTATTTTTGCAACGTACCTAGACATGAATTTTTCTTCAAAGTCAGCTACTATAATAAGACCATTATTCAGTGGAGTGATAGCTGTCCTGGATGTGCAACAAAAAGGTTTCACTTTTGAGAGCTGGAAAAAATTTTGTACATACACATCTAAGTTCGTAAAACACTAATTTTTGAGGCAAAATTATAAGTTGTAGAGATATTGTTCAATGATTTTGGAAACGTTGAATTTATCAAATCATATTTCTAACTTTTAATGCGGAGTCTAGTATTTCTTCTAATTTTGCAAATGCCACCGTTTACTTATGTAATTACTCCCTACCACCTGCTTTGTTTCAGATAAGCTATGTTGTTATGTTTGCCTACATATCCCTTACACTGGGTGATCCTCCTCGTTTATCTTCTTTTTACATTTCGTCCAAGGTATCTTCTACTCGTTGCTTTCAACTCTGCCTTTCAGTTGATAGGACATGTTGTCTTGAACACTTCCCTCTGATTGTAGCAGTCATCTGTATAACATATCTATTGAAATTTCAGGTGCTGCTTGGTCTCTGTGGAGTTGTGCTTGTTATGCTTTCTGTTCTGGGATCTGTAGGTTTTTTCAGTGCTATTGGAGTAAAATCTACACTAATTATCATGGAAGTCATTCCTTTTCTTGTATTGGCTGTAAGTTTGTTCTTCCATTCTGACCTAAAGATGATCATGCTTGTGTATCATTTCTATTAATGAGGACAAAATTATCATAGTGACTTCTCGTCGCTGTACATATTGGCTAAGGAAATTGGTTTAGTTTTTAGAAAGCTAGAATTAGCAGCATCATTCACATGCTTTTGCAGAAATTTCATTTGTTAGTTTGTTGGCCATGCTGTTAATACTTCAAAATCTAATCCTCGTGCCTTCATTTTGACAATTTACTGTGCTTTATAGCAGACATTGTGATAATTGACTTCTTATGTGTGTTATAGAATCTCTTTAATTGTCAAGATTGATGCTGTTTGTCATATCAGGTCGGAGTCGACAACATGTGCATATTGGTGCATGCTGTTAAGCGACAACCATTGGAGTTGCCTCTAGAAGGGAGAATAAGCAACGCCCTTGTGGAAGTTGGACCATCCATAACACTGGCAAGTCTATCGGAGGTTTTAGCATTTGCAGTTGGAAGTTTTATTCCCATGCCAGCATGCCGTGTGTTCTCAATGTTTGCTGGTCAGAATTTTATACATTTTCCTAAAATAAAAATGAGTATTGTTTATTTCACTCTTTCCAAATTGTCACACCATTCTATGGCTTGGTTTGTTGCAGCACTGGCTGTTCTGTTAGACTTCCTCCTACAAGTTACAGCTTTTGTTGCATTAATAGTTTTTGACTTCTTGAGGGCAGAGGATAAGAGGGTTGATTGCTTTCCATGTCTAAAGGTTACTTCAACAAGCACGGATTCTGATAAAGGTATAACTGTACTTTCCTAGTTTTATTGTCTTGATTCTTTAAATGCTTGATAATCTATCTTGTCAACTAAACTATTTATCAATTCTGATTGGACATATTTAATGTGAAACTAGGCACTGCTGGGAAAAGACCTGGATTACTGGCTCGTTATATGAAGGTTTCAAATCCTGTCCTTAACTGAACCCCTGTGATGCAAAATGTAGTTGAATGTGCAGTAAAGATAATCGCGTAGCAAAAACCCAAAGATTTTCTCTTGAGATTGATAATGCACTCATATATGATTCTCTCTACTTTTCTTGATTGCAGTCTTCTTTTCCAATATCATTGTATTTCTAATCACGTTGGCATTTATTCCTGTTTCTTAGGAGGTTCACGCTCCGATACTTGGTCTTTGGGGGGTTAAGATAGTAGTCATTGCCATCTTTGTCGCATTTGCATTGGCTTGTATAGTGAGTTGCTGAGCGTTTTCTCTCTTTTATCTCTGGAATATTTTTTGCACGTCCTGAAGTTGCAATTTTTGAATTTCTGTGGTACATGCAGGCACTAACCACTAGGGTCGAACCTGGTTTGGAACAACAAATAGTCCTTCCAAAGGACTCTTATCTTCAGGTCCATTGTCCATAACATTTTGTAGCAGTGTTTGTAAGATATGTGATGCGTATCTACAAAAGATGAGCCTGAATGTTTATTTGTTGTCCAGAACTATTTTAAGGATCTAGCAGAGTACCTCAGAATTGGTCCCCCATTATATTTTGTCGTGAAGAACTACAACTACAGGTGATTCCTTGCTCTTTTGGCGTGTCCTTTTATATTTTCAAATAATATTATACTAAGCTAGATATTTCTCGCCTCTCTGCATCAAATGGGAAAGGATTTCTAATTATCTAGGATCTTCAAGTTATGTTTTTCCCCATAAGCCGTAATGTTGATTTATGTTTTTTTTTAACGTTTAAATTGATGTGTACTGTACTCTGCAGCTCAGAATCAAGGCAGACAAATCAGTTGTGCTCCATTAGCCGATGTAATTCAGACTCACTTTTGAACGAGGTAAGTTGCACATCTGCTTTATAATTTGTCATCTTTTATGCCGAAACATTCACTATGACCCATTAAATAGTGCCGACCTGACCTTAGAAATTTGGTTCTGTTATAAACAAATTTTTCCTTCTCATTCTTCATTGCTTTTTTGCTATTTTGTTTTTCTTTGCCCATTTCAATGCATAAAACCACGTTTTTAAATGTATTGCCTCTTTGTTTCCTTTAATATGCTTAGTCCACCTATGCATTGGAAGAATCAGATACCTAAAAGAAAATGTTGAATTATGGTTCATGGAAGAATCTTGTAGGGATTCAATGCATTACCTTCTGAATATCCTTCGTCACCTTGGTGCTGAGCAATACAAGTCCCTTTGCTAATCTATACTACTTTGACTATAATTTTTTCTTCTTTTGCTTCTTGTAGATTGCGAGAGCATCCTTGTCTCCCAAATCCAGCTATATTGCTAAACCAGCTGCTTCATGGCTTGATGATTTTCTTGTATGGATGTCACCAGAGGCTTTTGGCTGTTGCCGGAAGTTCACAAATGGAACTTACTGTCCTCCCAACGATCAGGTGCTTAAATAATCATTCTTGAAGCCTATCCTTCTACGATGTTGTTCACGTTATTAGTACATATTCTTTATAGAATTACCTTCTCACTTTCAAGTGATAAGGTTATAACTTGATTTCTATCTTATCTATTGAGGATTACAAGAACTGAAATTGTGAATTTATGTATAAGGCATCAAATGCACTGGAATTGGTTTGGCTTTCTTTAGTTTCTTTTTATATCTGGAACTTACATAAATCAGAATCTTGGAATAGACTTGTACTTTTAACAGCTATTATTCAGTTTCATTCTGACACGCATATTGCAGTAATAACACAAGTAAATTATAGCATGGCCAACTGCATACTGCTTTTCTCTCATTGCTTGTTTTTGATAGAGGTTCCCATTTAGGGACACTGATTATGGTGATTGTGTTTGTTAGATTATGGGGTTGCACCCTTTTCATTTCACTATTCTTCTGATGTATGCTGGTTATGCTTGTACCGCCTACCTTTGAACATATTACAAGTTTGATCAGATTTATGTCTTGTGTTCAGCCTCCTTGCTGCCCCTCTGGTAATTCTTGTGGGTTTGGTGGAGAATGCAAAGATTGTACCACGGTAATATATCTACTTACAATTCATACAAGTTGTCTGATTGATTGGTTCATATGAAGGAAGTGGCTTCTAGCACTTACTCCTGATGAGAGTGAAATACCACAAAATTTTGTGATTTTTCAGTGCTTCCTTCACTCAGAATTGAATAATGGTCGTCCATCTACTACACAATTTAAGGAGAAACTCCCATGGTTCCTTAGTGCTCTGCCCTCTTCTGACTGTGCAAAAGGTGGCCATGGTGCTTACACTACCAGCGTGGAGTTGAAAGGTTTGTTGAATTAGACACATACTCCACTGATTGCATAAGTTTTGTTTCTTCATTGAAACCATAACTTTAATGAGTTCAGGGAAATTATGCATGTGCACTATGAGATTGTAAATCTACTTTCTTCACATACCCAATAATGGTTTGACTGTAATTTGGGATCTTTTGTTTCTTCTTTTGTCATTAGACTACGAAAATGGTGTTATTCAAGCATCATCGTTCCGTACCTATCATACACCTCTCCACAAGCAGGTTAGTGATTTCTGATATTGCTATGACATAGTTTCCTAGATACACATCCTTATTACACTGTTATGTCAAGCTCATAGCTAAGATCGCTACACTTGGTTATAGGTTGATTATGTAAATTCAATGAGGGCTGCTCGAGAGTTTAGTTCAAGGGTATCTAATTCTTTGAAGGTATGAATTCCTTGCTATCAGCATCTTTTGCCTGATATTTCTTTCTTTTGACGTATGCTTATTTTTATTGGTTCAGTTTTCTTGTTTTTTCACCACTCTTTTGGAAAGCAATAACTATTGCTTCTTTTGTCGAATTATAGCTGATTTTTTAGCACATTATTTACAGCATGAAAAGAGTGTTACTCCGATCAGTTGTTTTGCCAATGAATGGCTGCACAGTCCGATGATATTTTCTTCTCTTAATTGGCATTCCTTTTCTCTTGCAGATGGAGATCTTTCCATATTCAGTATTTTACATGTTTTTTGAACAATACCTTGATATATGGAAGACCGCATTGATCAATCTGGCTATAGCAATTGGTTAGTAACATAACTCTAAAGCTAGTGTGTTATTACGTTTTATCCAATCAAACAATTTCCAATGAAGTAGAAGAAACGATATTCTTAAAGATATTTGGTGCCTTCAAAAATCACACAAACTTCCTTGTGCATTGGTTATCCTCTACAATGGTCTTCTACTCTCGCTCCCTTTTTCTCTGTGTTTACCTTTTGAATTTACATGCATCAAATTCTAGGCATTTCTACCGACAAAGAATTGATTGGATTTACTTGTTTCCACAGGTGCTGTTTTTGTTGTTTGCCTGATTATCACATGTAGGTCAGTATTCGTTGGCCTTTTTACGCTTTTCTTCTGCAAAAGTTACTGGCTGTTTTATTTTCCTTCAGGACGAGCTATGATCTGAATATAGACTAGTGATTATTGTGTGTGTTTCATGTTTCTTTTGCAGTTTGTGGAGTTCAGCGATCATTTTACTGGTTTTGGTGATGATTGTTGTGGATATGATGGTATTAGTCCCTCCTTGATGATAGTTTACTGATTCTCCCTACGTTTTTTAGTTATCTTACTCACAACCTGAGAGTCTCAACAGGGTGTGATGGCAATCCTGGGAATTCAACTCAATGCAATCTCTGTGGTTAACCTTGTCATGTCAGTGGGAATTGCTGTGGAGTTCTGTGTGCATATCACTCATGCTTTCATGGTTAGTATCACGATTTCTACAATCTCATCTCGAGAATCTGATCATTTCATGCAAGTGATAAGTACGAATAGGATAATCAATCCTCTATCCCTCGTGCTGTATCTGGTCGGTCCATTTGAAGTTGATTGTGAAAATTTTTTTAGTCATGGTTTGGATGCTTTAGTTCCAAGATAGTAAAAGTCTATTGCATACTGCATTAACAAACTTTCTGAATCCCACATTACAGGTAAGCAGCGGAACTAGAGACGAGAGAGTAAAGGATGCTCTGGGGACGATGGGGGCTTCTGTATTGAGGTTCTTTTCGTACCTCTGTTTTGATTGAACTGACTTCTACATGGATTCATGAATAAGACAATTTAGGATAAGCATGATTAAAACCTGATCTCAAGTAGAATTTACTTTATGGGAATTAAAATGATTGGAAATTAAGTGAAATCCTACACAAAAAATAATTTTCTTTTGTGGTTTCTTTTTCTGCAGCGGAATTACATTAACAAAGCTAGTGGGTGTAATTGTTCTTTGCTTCTCCAGGACGGAAGTTTTTGTGGTGTGTGATCCTTTTACTTGAGTTATAATCACTCGCCCCTGAACACTTCTTTTCTCTGTTATATTCATCAACTCCTGTATATATATATATGTTCCTGCAGGTTTATTATTTTCGAATGTATCTGGCCTTGGTCTTACTTGGTTCCTTGCACGGGTTGATATTTTTACCGGTAAGTTCCTTCAACTTTCCTCCCGCTACGATCTCATACTCTTCATTTATTATGCTTACATGATTATACAATCCAATAGCTACTCATAGCTTTTTGGGATAAATAAGTTGGAATCACCCATAAATTTGATCTTTTTGTTGTTTCAGTTTGTCATTTACTCTGTAGCATTGTTTTAGCTATCAAACAAATTTTGCCATATTGAAAGTCTAAATTGCTTTAAAGAATTAGTATTTAGTCTTTTTTTATTTTACTATATTTATTTTTTGAAAATATTAATTACTTTTTATAATAATGTTTATCTATTTAAATTTTGTCCATTTTATCCTAAATAATAATATTAAAATTCTTAAATTTTGTGGATGTATGTAACTATGATGTTGGGTTGGGTCTGGCTGTATTTGACTTGAAAATATGCAACCTAAATTGGCTCGTATCGTATGTCCTGAGCCCAAACGAGCTAACCCAAAATGAATTAGTTTTAGATAACATTGGAAAATTTTTTAAAGTGACAATGTTTTGATATTAAATCTTGTTTAAGTTTATTGAAAACGATGTCATTTTAATTAAGTAGTCGGGTTATTCGGACTTATCATGTTAGGTCTCGGGCGGGCTGTTCCTCGTGTTCAAACCTGGCCAAAATTTGGTTAAATCAAGTTTGGTTCGTTAACTTTAATCCAGGTCTAAGCTCTAATACCATGCCTACATGTATATGACATTTAGATACAAAACTTTTCAAATTGCAACCTGCTGCAATAGGAGAACCTCATATCTTGACATTACTGATAAAATACATGTTTCGAGTTGAAGGTCTGAGTATTGGTCGGGCTGAATCTTATTGCAGGTAGTGTTGAGCATGTTTGGTCCTCCTTCAAGATGTAAATTAGTCGAGAAACAAGAGGATCGGCCATCGGTGTCACTAAGGGGATCACAACTGAGTTCTGCATGATAAGACACTCTTTTTAACTTAATTTTCCATTTTCTTGATATTTTTAGAATTTTACTTACATGTACTCTTATATTTACATATATATATATATATATATATATCTGACACATGTAAAATCCATCCAGTCTTTGGCTTAGAAAGAAAATATATACAAAAGAAGCAAAATGGTAAATTGTATATTAAGTTAAAGACTGGCGTGCCTGCCAATTTTCTTATAAATCTCATTGAGATTAACGTTTGAGGCCTGAAATTTTCACAGTGGTCGGTCTTGTGTTGTAGTGACTCTTGTACAATTGTAATGTAGAAGCATTATCAGCATTGGACCTTACTCAAACGGGCCCAAAACCTAAGGCACGGCTTGAGAGTTGAGATTGTCCGAGTTCACTTGATCTGTTCAAAATTACATTATTTTGAAAACCTAAGGCACGGCTTGAGATTGTGTCCGAGTTTACTTTGATCCGTTCAAAATTACATTATTTTGATATCAACTTTTTTAAAATTAAAGAGCAAAATGACATCTTTTAGAAAATTACAATTTGGTTTAAGCGTTTAGGTCAATACTTAAGTTTGAATCTAATTTAAAGTTCGTTCCATTAAATTTAACTTGAATCGATCAAATTAATATTTTCATTATTACAATTGTTTTATAATAATTTTGAATTAGAAATGATATAAATTAGACTTTAGATTTCTAAAGCTCGAGATCAAGTTCAATTGGAACTAAATACTTAAGTTTGAGATTGATTAAACATATTTTGACACGTTAATATTGAGCTGGCCTTATTTTATCATCATCATACCTAGTCTAAAGTTTCACAATAAAACGAAATTTAGAAAAATCTAATAGTACACAACCTTAACCTAAATTTCATAATTGATCAGATCAGACACAACAAAACAAGGAAAAAGATAAAACACAATAAAACAAACTTAGCCCCTTAAATACAGAATGCCAGCCACATCTTTCAGTAGAAGCAAAAGCTGGTGGCAAGTCCAGAATTCGATCTTCATTAGTCACAGAACTTCCCCCTAGCTTTGCGAGATGGTCTGCAACCGAATTTCCTTCTCCAAACAAATGGTCCATTTTCACATACCAATCTACTTGCAACAAAACTTTGATGTCATAGATTATGTTTGCATCAGAGAGTGTCACCCAATACCTTCTTATCAAAAGTCTCAAAGCCTCTTTAGAGTCTAACCAGAGAAAAAATCTTTCGAAAGTGATTATCCCAAGCTAAAGTCAATCCTCTTTTAATAGCTAGAAGTTCAGCCTCTATATTTGGAGTCTAGATCTCCTGTCTAATATTATGGTGCTCTATTCTGTCCAATAAATCTCAATCATTAATTTATATGAGTCCCGCGTAAATTACGCGTGAATCCCGCGTAGATCCTACAAAATAAATGGTTGAGATTTCATTGGATAGAATAAGACAGAATAATACTGGACAGAGGATCTTTTCTCCTATACTCGACCTATACCCAATTGTAGGCAGGAAAATTACCTGACCCAAACACAACCTCCCAAAGTACTCGACTTTGGGGCAGGACCGCATGACATGTTCAATCGTCTCCGGTTCTCGATTGCGACGTGGACAACTGTCAAAACTTGTTAACTTTATCCGACACTTTGAGTATGTAATCTGCCATGCCACATAAGTCGCACCACCATCTTAAGCTTCTCCGGTCCTCGAATCCTCCAAATCCAATTCCTATTAATCTCCGATTGGGCAATATTGACCATTCTGCAACTTATAACTTGGATGCCTGCCACCTGCAGCCAACTTCTGTGACTTACTGCTATCTGAAACATTTTGTACAGGACCTATATATACAATGTTTACACGGAACATAATATTGACATCTAAAGTACAACCTCTGCCAATCTCATTGGAACAAACGGAGTTTCTTATAAGGATTTGGAAAGACCAACCCTTCCTGAAACAAGGGGGGACATCTGAAGTAAGAGTTTAATCGTGTGATTCTGCAATGACTGGCATAGATCAATGCACTCCTCCAAATCATCATCACATGTAAGCAAGACCCATTCATTTTCATCATCCAAGTACTTCAGATCAAATCTACTTATGGCTTCTATATTAAATCGTCGTTCAATTTCTTTCCGTAGATCTTCGTAACCCCAATGCTTCGGCATTCGTAGCCGGATTTTCTCATTTCCGTATGTGATTTTCACCCTTTGAGCATCAGGTTTTTGAGATTGCAGCAGGTCACTGCTTTTGGGTAGTGGTGGCGGAAGATCACACAAATTGTGTTGTTCTGTGAGAGATACATGACTCTGAGATCTTAGCAATGGTTTTTCTTCTTTTCGACTCGAAGCATGCAGGTTCGCATCACTTTCGACTCTCTTCAACACTCCGCTACCTGATGTTTCTCCGACGGTAGGATATGATCCGCCAGCAGCAACGTTGACTGTGGAGCATTGTTGCTGTGTCGCACTGGAGCAGGAATGGGTGGAAGTGGAGCTCTGGCTACACGATGAGGAAGGAGATTTTGGTGCAGTAGCTTGGGAGCTGATGATGCCTACCTCTGGCTTACTTGACTCTGAACTTGTGAACTTGGGGTAGTTCGTATAAAATGAATCAATCTGAAAAGCTCCAGAGGCACCTTGGACTGAATCCATCACAAGTTGGAGTTTCTGTAACGAGTGTCCAACCTTCTTAATTTTTCGAGAAGGCCATCTTGTAATTCCGTGTTGCCGACATATGCGTTTCAGAGTTGTGGGGCAAACTGAAAATCAAGGACAAGACAGAGAAGAATGAAGAACAGCAATGGGAATCTTGCTGGAAATAGAATTGCAAGCTTCAACCATGTAAACAGTACCAAAGTCAATACAAAACACAAACAACATAATGAAAGAAGAACCTAAACATTACCACCAATGCTCTTTGCAGCATCCTTTAGGCTGCCGGAAAAATACCGCCGAAGAACTTGTAAGCTGATGTTTTTCTCTGCCTTGGTCCGTTTCTTCTCGGCGATCTTTTCAAGACTAGAAAAGCTACCTTCAGTAAAATTAGCCTTTCCACATTCAGTACTAACTTTTTGACTATGACCTTTACCATGTTGCCTGCACTTCAAGGATTCCACACTGAACATTAATTCTTCTTCTTCATTATGATGCAATAAAAGAACAATCCTACCAACTGAAAGTTGAAACTCTATGGAGAGCCTTGCTTGGATGAATACCTTCCTGAATATGAATGTTTCTTCCTTGGCATCATTCTTGCAGTAGATCCGCCATTTGAAGGAGCAATCTCTTCAGTCACTGGTACGTGACTTTCCTCCTCTAGTTCTTTGTCTGTTACCACTCGTAAGGTCCGACACATCTTCTGTATAATAATCGATAGCGCATTAAGCATTTTCTTCTGTTCTTCAGGATCCCTGCAATCTGCAGGTAAGAAGAATTCCAGGACAAAGTCAGCTGCACCAGTATGCACACTTCGCAGGCGAATTGCAACAGCAGAATGTAGTCCGAACATCGTTGCATAGTGCGATAGGGGATACTCTATCTTTCCGAGTAGAGTTATGTCACTGGAGAAGCATGGTTGGTTAGTCATAAACGCTTGTCCAGCAAGTCCTTGGCCTTTTAACAGGTGATGCTCAGAGCAGGCCTCGTGAAAGGGCTGGATACTAGGATCAGCTACATAACAAGCATGATCAACAGTAGAAACACATTGAGAGTAGTTCTCGTCGGAATGTCGGCAGCCTTCCTTGCCTTGTTGGATGCATGAAACCCAAGTTTGAGCTAAGGGTAATCTATGTGTTTCACAGGCTGATCTCAGAACTTCTAGGATCTCGGGTAATGCAGCTTGGTAGGAATCATCAGATGCCTGAAGAGAAGAGTTTTTATCCATAATCAAAAACAGAAAATGGGGTTTTCAAAAAAATTAATACTTTGTCTTGTATTTTGATTACCTTCACATTCTGTCTGCTTAAAATTTCTGAACTTCTCAGGTCAACGGCCTGCAAATGAAGTAAGTATTCTCTGTCAAACTAAGTTGAACAAGGATCAAAGCCCTTTCTGCTCTCAGTATTAGATCATCTGCGAACCAACCTTATGGCATGTTCATTACTTGATGAATAAGAAACTTTGTTCCATGTTCAACCTAAGTATATATATATATAAAGGTGATTCACATAGAAGATGCATGCATGTAACAAAGGGGAAATATGTTCATTTGCAGAAAGAAATATTACTTTCTTGAAAATTTGTGAACCTAATTAAATACGTAGATTACCTTTTGAGTTGCATTAGCTTGTTGCTATTTAGAACAAAGAAAATAAAAATTTCAGTTACCGTAATACCCAATTTCACCACACCACAGTGCAGAGGGAAGCATCCTGAATATTGTGAAAGAACAAACCTCTAGTGCCTTGCGAACGCTTTCAAGATCAGGACTGTACTTGATCTTCTGTGAAGTCATCACCACCTCAACAACACCTAAACAATTCCTGCTACCTTGTGCAAAGACAGGAAGTGCCAGACTTCCACGTACATCATGCTGTTGAGCATGATCCACACGTGGGTACTCGTCACTTCTGAAGAATCGGACATCAGGGCTCCACTCAGGAATCTTATCCAAGAAAACTCTACCAGGTAACCCCGCGAACTCCTTGGCATTCTCCTCAGCTGAAAACTGATAGTTAACAGATATGTCTCTATATCTTGCCAACTTCCGAGAGCTTGGATCCAGAGCAAATGGTTGGTCATGAGTGGTTAGAACACGTCGACCTTCTCTATTTACAGGGACCCATATTTGCACCAGGACATCTTTATCTACTGTGAAATCTTTGATGTACCAAATTGCCTTCATTAATCTCTCCGTTACAGATGTTCCAGGGCCTGAATCTGCTCTTGGTTCAATCCACCATCTTCTACTTATCTGAGAATCTTCTGTTGCATTACTTTCCCATCTGCTAATACTAACAGCATTACAATCAAGTGATTGCGTGTTAGCAGTACATCCATCTTTGGTAAACAACGGCATCTGCTTGTCTTCGTGGTCGCTCTTTTGAGACGAACTAGAGTTTGAATCACAGTTGTTATTATTCTCTGAAGCAAACCAGGGAAATGATGGATCTGTTAAAGCAGCTGTATTTGAGGGACTAAGATTAATGAACTCAGACCCATCTGTTGCTTCCAACCAGCATCCATCTAACAACAACTGATCCATGTAATCAAAGTCCACCGGCACACCTGGAGAACCACGCAGCATCGCCCCTGGTGATAAGGTACTATCTTCCATTACGATATTTCTTCAATATTCCACTTGTCTAAGCTAGATTGCAGAATCTCAGTATGGGGCAAACTTATCTGAATTGCCCATAAAGTTCCCCAATCCAGAAAGAATTCAAGCCTTCTGTCTCCAGACCATAATCTGCTCACATAATTGCAACCTGATTAATACAATCCAATCCAATGCCTAAGAGAACTGAAAGTGGAAAACCACTTGTTTTCATTTCTTTCTAATTCTCCATTGTGGGTGTTGATAAATAGAGGACTTTTTTGATCTACAGCTTAAACCCAAGTATTAAATACTAAGAAGAATATGTATCTCTTTCCTTGGAGGCTAAAAGAAGTAGAAATCAGAAGGATCCCAAGCAACACAAACCAAGGAATAAGTCCCAGTATGAAAAAAACCACCCTGTGCATTGAAGAAAAGCATGTCTACAGAGAAAAAGAACTCAACTTTTCACAGATTCTTACAAGATAGTGCAAATCAACTATCTCACTTTCCTCAAGATTCTATATTCATCCCAGCTATGTACAGTAACCAAAAGCAAATCCAGCTATAAAACAGTAAAGAGATATATGCTTACATGGAGAAACACAGATTTCCACGATCTCCAACCACTTCAGTTCTCACTATAAGAAGAACCAAAGTTTCCAACAATCATAAGAAAAGGAAAAACAAAAAAACTGAAAGCAGAGTACCAAAAAAGGAAACAGATACAAAACTCACCATGAAAAGATTCTCGAAAATGATCAAAAGGGTACTTGTATTTTCTTCTATTTCTCTTTATTCAACATATATATATATAAATATATAAAACAAGAAATCTTCAGGCGGTGATGGAGAAAACAACAGAGCAAACGGCCTAATAAATGCTTTGTTTAAGCTGTTCTTTGTCGTTGGTGGACTCAACTCACCTCCCCTACATAAACACTTCTCTTTTACTCCGTCGTAGTAATTATCTGAGCCTGACCCTATCCTGCAAAGACACTTCTGATTCCAAATATATTAGTTTGAAGAGATTCTGCTTCCAAGCTTCCCGATACTCGGACCCCACATTTACCAACTTGCCATGTTTGGACTCGTGTGGTCTCATTACTCTTCCTCCCACCAATATAAGGTCAACTAGGGATGAACTAAATGGTCCAACTTCCTCACAGGTTTTGAGTTTGAGTCACCATAAGGAGAAGAAATAGGCATGTTCCTATTGATGACCCTCTAGTCCCCTGGATAAAGCTCTTTGATTGGATCAATTACGGACGTCTCGCTTTCAGCGATAGTGTGGGAGTTGGAGCTACTCGAAAACCTAAGGCCTGATGGAAACCTTATGCTGAGCAGAGGGAAGCCAGTGATCAATCATCCACTGACCAATCAAGTATGTGAAGACTCCTTGTGTGTAGAAATGTATAGACTACGTAGGAACCTGAGGATCTTGAGATTCCAGATTTATCTCTTCTAGACTCTTAGAGTGGGGTTCTAAAGGATTAGGATTTAGTCTGACTAAGTCAAGATACTTAATATAAAAAAAAAAAGTCAACTACGCAGCAGAGGCTAAAGAGAGACAGAACACTTGACGTGAAATCTTGGAGTCAGTAACAGTAAATTAAAAAATTTATATATATTTTTAAAGATTTTAGTAAATATTCCCAATATAATGACATAATTAATTCAAACAATAATAATAAAGAGGAGAGAGATGGAGTGGAATCTGTTGGACATGGAGATGACGTGAGTGTGCGTGTGCGTATGCGTGTATGTGTGTGCCACTGTCACTCTCTGCTTCCTTTGTCATATGAAAATGTGTGAATGTGCTCTTCGTCTCTTTGCCTGTCCTTATCAGTCTCTTTGTTTAAGACAAAAACAGGGCCAAGTTGCACAGCTTCTGTCCAAGTGACTGCCCCTTTTGTCTGATTTTGGTAAATGTCAGCTCTCTGGTAAATTTGAGGAATCGTTAAGTGCATATATGTAAGGAATGATGGGATGGCCACCATCTGCACTGTAGAACGCCCATTTAGGTGCCTCACACTCCGGCTTGATATTATGTGAGAGAGGTAAATCACGGTTTGATCTTAGTCAACTTTTTAGAAAGGCAGCTCAGTGTTCAGTACGTACAAGAAGTCACCACATTGGATGAGCTCTCACACTACCGTTGTCAATATTCGAACGCAAAATTTTAGACTCATTTTTTTTTCCAATGATCAACTGGGTTACTTGTGCGGGATGGCCACTATCTGATTCAACAAAGACTCGGATTGTTCCCTTTATACTCTTCTCTGTGACTTTAAATAGTTATAGTCGTAACTTATGCTATTATTTATTTATTTTTAACGTTCTATTTTTATATACATGTTACCATATGACTACAAAATTTTATTTTACCGTTCATTTCATGAATGGCTCGGATTGTTCCCGTTTATACTCTCGGTCACGCTTGTAATTTAAATAGTCACAGTCGTGACTAGTGCTATTATTTATTTTTTTATTTTATATTCTATTCCTACATGCATGTTACTATCTATTAAACGCGAATGTATGGTCACTTTTTTTTGGCATGCTATATTAATAATAGTAATAATTTTCAAGTTTCAAATTTTCAATCCAACAGCTTCCGAACAAAATTTCAACCCAATTTACGCATCAAACTTCATATGTTGTTATTGACAAATGTTACTTGACGTAACAATTCATTTAAATCTTGTTATAAAAAAAAAAAGAGATTATAAAAATTGAAATAAATTGTTTTTACTAACTCTTAGGTTTTAACTTTTTAAATAGAAAGATTCTTAAAAGGGACTTATTTTACTATTTAGGGATGTCAAAATTACCATAATTTTGATCCGGTTCAAGTTAACTGAATTTTTTAATAGATTTAGAATTTAAATTTGACCCGACTTAGTCCAAATGATATGAACTAATTTTAATTAATTTATTCAAAATATGCTTTGGAAATATAATATTTATTTTAAAGTTATTTTCATTGAAACTCATAATTAAGTATTAAGCTAGTAGTAGTATATTTATTCATTTCCATTCTATATGGAAATGACCCCATGAATAAAATATGAGAAAACTGGTTTTGGCAAGTGAAGGTGAAGCTTGAGTTTTATGATTTTCCTAAAATGGAAGTCATTCCTATTCCTTAGGTTGATAGTAAGATTTGTCAAATCTAATATTATAAAAGGATAATAGATTCCAAATTGCTCAACTTGTTGAGATTTTTTAATTTAGTTTTGAAATTTTTAAATTTTTTCATTAATTGATCAGTATTTTATATTTTTAACAACTCAATTCAAAACATTAGTTCAATTAATATTTTGCTAATTTGGCTAACGAATTGTTATTTTTATAACATATAAGCCTTTGTGTGAAAATTTAACTATCAATTAATCATCCATACAGATTAAAACACCCAATCCGACGTGCGAAAAAGGTTATGAATTGCATGTTTTAGTCTATATGAATGATTAGTTGACAATTAATTTACGCTAACAGTTATATATTATGAACAGAAATGATTTTCTTAATCAAATCAATAAAACTATTAACAACTATGATTAAAAATTGAATCGATTCGAGTAGTTTAACTATAAAAATTTTGAACGAGCTAATTTTTTGATTCGATTTACTTCAATAATTTTAGTTGTTAAAAATCGATCAATTTATTAATTAATAGGTTAATTTTTGTAAACTAGTAGATTTTTATAAATCAAAATAAACTAATTAATTTTATTTAACAGTCTCTCTTTTTAATTAAACTTTAAATTAAGAATAATATTTTTCAATCTTATTTTAAATTTTTTTAATCTATTTAATCTTTAACTAGTTTTTTGACGGCTTAATATCATTTAAACCTTTTAAAATTTTTGAATCTTTTATCTTATTGATTTAATTTTTGATTTAGTGTTTAAAACGTTGAATGATAAAACTAAGTAGTACCATGAAGGAATAGTGAAAATAACCTCCATCAGCGAGTCAAATAGAACATAAAACTGTAAGCTCCCAAGTATCGAGAGGAGCCCGAGGCTCAGACATCGTTTCATATAGTATAACTAGACGACGAAGTTTTTTCATAAACCGGCTCGAGACATTTGGATTAAATTAGGTTGACTTTTTAATTTCGACTTTAATTCAAGTTTGAATTAATTTGGCACTAATTAACTTATTTTTGGTTTGGT
Source organism: Erythroxylum divaricatum (assembly GCA_025434745.1). NCBI lineage: Eukaryota > Viridiplantae > Streptophyta > Magnoliopsida > Malpighiales > Erythroxylaceae > Erythroxylum > Erythroxylum divaricatum. Next base: position 420,617 of record JANTPM010000006.1, read on the forward strand.
AGTAGCTATTTTATTGTTATTAGTGTTAATGACGAAGCTTGATTGACCCTAACAAGGTGACGTTATGTTCATTAAGTCTTGGTGATCTAAATTAGTTAAACTAATGTGCTGATAATGTTGGGTTTTCAGTACTTTGGCTGACGTTATTGCACAAATCTTTAAATACTATTATATGGGTGAAGTTTACAACTATAGTATTTTATTTTTAGGTGTGTATTAAAAAAATTAATTATTATTATTATTTTAAAAACCAAGTCTGAAATTAAATCGATAAAATAAGAGATTTACAGTTTAAAAGGTTCAACTTATATTATACGGTGTGCAATAAAGGTTAAATAAATTGAAGAATTTGAAATATTATTAAACTATTTTTACTTATTGAAAAAGTTTGAAATTTAATTAAAAAATAAGATTGTTAAATAAAAACTTAATCAGGCTTAGGCTCATATCGATTCGAAACTCAAATATTTTAAGCAAAACAATATTGTTTTACTTATAAAAGTTGAGTTTCAGGTAGGACTGAGCCTGAACAGTTCAGACTCGAGCTTAATTAAAAAAATATTTTTTAAATGAATTTTATTATTAAAATAATTTTTAAAAAATAACGAAAGTTAACTCATAGACTAGTCCATTACCATCCCTAGAAATAATAAGTAAGAGCATAAATTGAATCATTTTAAACCTATTCCAAGAGTCAGAATGAAACTTCAAGCTTGGTTAAAAACAAGAATTAAACTCTATGTGATCTAATGTCACAACGTTAAAACCCGAAACTTATCAAAAAGTAAATACTTTTACAAAAATCTTCAAATCCGCTCTTATAAAGAAGAGATCTCTTGTTTTAATTTCATTAAATCTCATCCACATATTTAAGTAAATTTTATGCAAACACGTGTTCTAAGGTTGGCACAATCGGATAAGAAAAGAGGATCTCGTGGCTATTTTGCTTGAAGAAAAGTCAAACAGTCTGGTTGAGACAAATGTCATATTGAGAGACTTATGGTTGAGAGTTCTCACAGCAGACACAACAATGGAGAGCGTACCAATGAAATGATAGTAAAAGAAAATCCCAACTTCGCTATCCATTGTGAGTTGGTCTACTCAAGTCACCTTTCAACGACATTTTCAAAGCTCCCTGGGGACCTGGTTCACCACGTTATGGAAGTCTTCATTTTCAACTTTGCTACGATTTAAGAATGACAACTAATTAGGAAGTTTAGATCTTCTATCTAATATTATAGTATCTTATTATGTCTAATAAATTTTAACTATTTATTTATGTGAACCTCATATAGGTATTGTATGAATTCCACAAAATAAATGACTGAGATTTCATGAGACAGAATAAAACATGGTAATATTGGACAGAAGATCTTGTCCTCCAATTAAGTTTGAATTCTGATTTTTTAAATATCTAATTTTAATCAGAAATTTAATTTTATTTTACATTTTTATGAGTTTTAATTTTTTTTTCGAATTCAAACTAAAAATATTAAAATTAAGCTATATAAAATCATTTTGTTTTATATAAAATGAAAGATAGTGAACAGATTACAGAGAGTCTAGGGAAATATATACTCGACATATAGAAGAATTAAGTGACACCCAATGAGTATAGTATATCAGCACATCTGTTACTCTCTTGATAAATATATCAATACTCTGGTTACCGCAATTAGAGATTTTCTGTCCAAAAATTGGGCAGTGCGAATGCGCCATGTTTATCGTGAGGGTAATCGATATGCAGATTGGTTAGCTAACTTTAATTATAACTTGTCTTTAGGTGTTCATTGGTTTCCTGAGCCTGTTGACGGCATCTCTCCCTTGCTATTTGCGGACTTAGTGGGAG
>JANTPM010000006.1:425999-441164 GCA_025434745.1 Erythroxylum divaricatum
GTATTGGCCTGGAAATTACATTTCCAGGAGGGGAAGGCTACTGCTGTACCTTCTAGATTCCTAAATAATACAATTTCAAAATTAATTTCTACTTTTGGAGCTTTTCAAATATGTTATGATCGATTAGTGCGTAATGATCAAAAGTCAGTGTGGTTGTCGGATATTGGTCTTATTTAAATTAATTTTTATTTTTGTTAATATTTTATTTCTCACAGTAAGATGTGAGATGTTGTGTACTTTTACTTTTATGGACATATACAGTTAGAAATTTTTGGACAAAGAACTAAGATCGTTAAAGGCAAAGACATTCTGTCAAAAGCTATGAGTTCCCCAGACATCAAAATGATCAAGAATTGCTTTCTAAAGTTGTTCTGTTATTTTTATCAGAATGTCATGGGCTCTTTTAAAGACATTCTGCTGTTGTTATACTAACAATATACAGCTGATAACGTAGTTTCCTATTGACCACTAAATATTGACTTTATTACTTTGCCCTTGCCAAAGCCTTTAAACAGGGACCATGGTTATCCAATAAGAGTGGTTGTACCAGGTGTTATTGGTGCCCGTTCCGTCAAATGGTTGGATCATATTAACATAATTCCAAAAGAATGCCAGGTTGAGAATAAACATCTATTGTTAAATTAATTTTGAAATTTAATTGCACCTTCCATTCCATTTATCATATGATAGAATTCACCTTGGTTTCTTCTCAGGGCTTTTTTATGCAAAAGGATTACAAGATGTTCCCTCCATCAGTGAATTGGGATAACATCAATTGGTCTACTAGGAGGCCACAGATGGATTTTCCAGTCCAGGTAATTCCTCTAGGCTTTATATCCAAGAAGGTTTTTCATTCTTCGTTTGCATTTGATAAGAGTTTTTATATTCTGCATAACAGTGCGTGATCTGTTCTTTAGAGGATGTGGCTTCAGTAAAACCCGGGAAGGTTAGTTATTTTTAGCTTAATAAGTACTGATTTTGTGTCTGCCATGATTCGTCAGATGACTTCAACCAATTTTTGGTCTTTACAAATTTTGATTGATGTGTCTTATTGGTACTGAAGGATAATACTACTCAAATATGTTGGTCTTTTCAGCTTTGGATTAAATTTGCAACATAGTGTGTGTAACTTTTATAGGTTAAAGTTAGTGGATATGCAGCATCAGGAGGTGGACGAGGAATTGAGAGAGTAGATGTGTCTGTTGATGGTGGCAAAACCTGGGTGGAAGCCTCACGATACCAAAAGCCTGGTGTACCTTACATTGCAGATGATATGGGCAGTGACAAATGGGCTTGGGTGCTTTTTGAGGCCACAGTTGATGTGATGAATGACACGGAGATTGTGGCAAAAGCAGTAAGTGACATCTATCATTGGGTTTTTCTTGCATTTGAAGCACTAAATACACCACTTATTGCTGTTGCATATTAGCTCAACAAATTACGCTAGCAAATTAAGAAAATGAAAACAAATGATTAGGTTGATGGATGGTTGAGAGTAGAAGAAATTATGAGTTAATCGAAAAACTCCAGAGAATGTTAAAGTACAGTGCAAGACACTGCAACTGAACGGAGAGAACATAAAAGGACCGTTGGCTTTGAAGAAGATCAAAGCTCTTTAATGTGTCAATTCAACTAGGCTACCATACTTACTAACGTAACCAGTCCCATGTTTGTTATCAAATATGTAATTGTCTTGAGTTATGAAGTTTCTTCTTTTCATCATGTAAAGGTGGATTCAGCAGCAAATGTACAACCTGAATATGTTCAGGACATTTGGAATTTGAGAGGGATACTGAACACGTCATGGCACAGAGTTCAAGTCCGAGTTGGTCACTCAAATATGTAGGCGTAGTTAGCTCAATCCCATTTGGAATGTTGTGCTTGCAAGAATAATGTCTCGAAGCTTGATATGTTGTTTCAACTTCTCTCTTCCTTACCTCCTGCTTGCTAGTGAGAGCAGTAGATGTAGCTTCCTGTTAATTTTGTTGACAATATACATTGAAACCTTTGCATAAGTGTTAGTAAATTTTTGTGAAATTTGCGCGAAATTTGCGATCTTGTATTATTGGTGTCTAGTATTCATCTCTACTAGTTCATCAAATGGATACTTTGCGGGAAGTTCATTACTGGCTTTTAACTTAAAAAGGACTGGAAGATCAGTGACAATGGAGATGAAGTATAAGCTTGAAAAACCGGTGAGATGAATATGTTACATGTTATGAGATATCAAGTTAATATTAGGAGCAGGATGTGGCTTATAACTGAAGAGAAGCAATACTATTGTTCTTAAACTGAACTTTTCCAATCACAAAGCATAGAGTTTAATGTTTTACGACAATTTACCTAGTATTACGTATAGAATTTATTTAGAATGCGCGAAGAAGAATCAAGTTCATACCAATTCAGGAGAGGACACAATTACTTGTTTTATGAGCAGTGTGAAAAGGAGTCGAAGATGGACCACAGGCATCGACATGAGCATTAACAAACTTAATATTTCACATCCAATGCCAATTTTTCTCCCAGAGTTAAAAGCTTTCAACCTCATCCCCTGGATTACACTTAAAAGCAAACACCTAAACTTGTCTGCCTCTTTCGAGGCATTGCACATGATGTGACATTACAAAGGTACGTGTAGTTGGCCCATCCAATATCATTTATCAGTAGAACCTTTTGTGCTCTAAATCTTTGGATTAATGTCTCCATAATCATGTTTAATATTTTTCTGTTTTTAATTTATTCAGTTGGGTGGCAGGTGAAGTATGTCACGTCCATTGTCAATAATTCGCACAAGATAAAATATGAGTCCAATTATTAACATCCTTTGCACGGCATGTTCATGCATCTACAGCAAAATATAATGACCATGATCATGATTGAATCATAAAAATCATCTCAGAATCAACCTTTATAAATGATAAGCTTCTTTTTATAACGAGTGAGAGATCCATATTTTGTATGTTTGTTCCAAACTAAAGTGGTATAATACATGGCTCTAACCACATATTGCATAAACAACAGACGATCTACATGTGTTTGATAAATATGGTTAAAAACTGAAAAGAAGTTTGCATATGGGACTACCCATAAGGTCACAAATACAAAAGATGCTACATATAAGGTTGTCCCAAAAGTCATCAATACGAAAGATACTCTACATGGGGCTGCATAAAAGGTAATAAATACATATGACCACATGTTATATGCATAGGACCACATGTTATATGCATGCATTAATATACATATCACTATAAATATTGTATGAATCAAATAATATCTTCAATGAGATGTGATATAAAGTGAGCTACCCCTTTTGCTTTCTATTATAACTAAGAATTATCCTCTTACTTCTTTTCACAAAGTAGCAAATATAAGACATGCCTATCTTTTGTTGGTCATCTCATAAAACAAATCCTTTTAACCTTAAAATATGCTAACTAGGACTACTTTTGAAGTGTGATATAGGCTTATTGGCAATCCAATGGTAATCATCTCCTTATTATCAAATGTTAAACCACAAGAATGGTTATTTTGGAATGTATGGATTTGAAACACATGTCTATTTGGTCTAGGCTTGTTTCGTTTCTTTCTACATTTCCTAGTAACCTTAGCCTTTCATTTTCATATACACAGAGTCAAATCTTATTTGGATACTCATGTTCTTTAAAACTTTTCTAAAAGTCTTCACATAATAAAAAATCATTCCCTACTTTAGAATAACTTTGCCATCATTTGAACTTGAAGTAATGAAATAAGAATATTTTGGCTTCTTCCTCTTTTCATATAAACTTCCTTATAATCTATCAATGTTTTTGTCATCAACTTCAATCTCATTATCCCCTAAATCAATATTTTCAACACTCCTATACCACTTATATTAGGCAATTCTTCTTATATGCCACATTAAAATATATCTATTATAATTTCTTCACTTGAATATATTAACTTACTACAATCTGTTGACTTGTTATCATTATACGTTAGGTCTTCTACATCATTGGATACTTTACTGAATACTTCAGTATGTAAGTTCATGAATACTTTATTGGTTGTTACAATGGTTACCTTAGTGGGTGCCTCAATGACTATAAAATGGCTATTATGATGGATGCTTCAGTGGTTGCATGAATGTTTGCTTCATTACACATTGAGCCATTATCACCCTCAATTACTTTAATAGGTATATCTACTATAGTATGCATGATTTGAGATTTTCTCCTCATCTAAATACATCTCAATTATCTTCAATTTTCTTTCCTCTATTATTGGTATCAATATCCTTATATCATTATCATTTTACATTGGCCTCAAACTATCTTCAATTGATTCATATGAGAATTTATATATGAATTCCTATGCTTGCCCATACCTTAGCATCTTTAAGATGAGCATGAAATCAACCAAGGTTATCTCTTCCACTTATTAACAAAACAATGTGTCTCACTACCTTCATATCTCATATTTGGTTTGAACTTGAAAATTTAACATAAAACTTTCGAAACCTAATTTTAGTGTCAGACATAGTAGTCATTTCTCAACAAGTACATGTAACAACATTATAATATCATATTATACGAGGGAAAAAAATGAGTGTAATGGAGAAATTTTTAAAATGTCATAACTTGATCCTAAATTAAATATAGTCCAAGCTATTCATTGTAACATTATATTAGCCAAATCAAAACCTAAGTTATTCATCATTTTATGGCAATGACCTGATCATAAATTACAAACAACCCATAACTCAAACTTTAACTATTAATACATAATGGAACTCGGTCTAAAATTTCATAAAAGTTGAAATTAAGTCACCTGAATCGTAAGACAATAGTGTTTGCAATTGTTAAAGTTAACCTAACGCCACCAATTTTGATAGATAACTATATAAAAACATTTTAAGACAAATTGTTACTGGAAGTCTATTACCTCCTAAGTGGAGCAGCGTAGGGATACATAGTCAAATTCCTACTTTTTATTTTAGTATAATATATAAGAATAATAGATTAAAACAATGAATTGAATCCCTAACAGAAACACCTAAATTTAAAGCCTAATTAAAACCCTCCTCATTGGATTAACTAAAAACCTAATAGAAAACTATAAATTGCAAACCCTAAATTGATAAACTCTAATAGAAAATCTTAAATCCTAATTGAAATCTTAACAGAAAACACCTAATTTAAAACCCTAATAGAAAGCTCCTAATAAAAAAAACCATAAATAACAAACCTTGAGAAAGAATTAATAATTGAAGCTTAAAGATGTCAAATATCCCTAATAGAAAACCCCTAAAATGAAAGCCATAATTTCATAAGCCAATCATATGGAGAAACAAGATTGTATACTTATGATGTTGTCATTTTTTGCAAAGGAGTCTTCCTTTTTTTTTATTTATGCATAAAGATGAGTGATTAGGGTTTGTGCGATATATGTGCAATAGATCTTCCCTTTTCTTTCCTATTGGATAAGGATACTTCGTATAGACTTAAGAAAATGAATGTTTTTCTCTTCTCTTCACGTAATGTTGAGTATACGATTAACACACCGACACACCCCACACAACACTATATTTCACATGGCACAAACTAATGTATCCACACAATGTTGTTTTCGCATTCTTTGTTAAGGTTTTTAGTGGAGAATAGCGTCAAGGATATGGGTGAAATAAAACCAAACCTTAGAAGTATAAATGATAGTTTTAAAACATTAGTGGATGCGAAGTAGATAAAAAAGAGTATATGGTATAATATAGATCTCTTAAGAAATATTCGTCAAACCTAAAATCTTAATAAATATAACCCTAAAATTTTAACAAAGGAGACCTAAACAATTTCAGATTTTGCTTCATATATACCCATTAAACTAATGATATGGAAGATGGAGACATTATTGGAGCTCCAACCATATATCCCTAAAGTTGTGGAAGATGGATGGAAGGAGACATTGTTGAGTGTGAAACTAGAAGCAACTAGAGAGGAATGAAAGACTAACAAACAAAAATCAATGCATTTTGTTCATATATCTTTAAAAATGGGACAATGTCATTTTCATTGAGTAGGAAATGACAATATCCCTTAATGATTCACATAGTTCGTGCTCCCAAAATGTTTTTATTTTTTAGGTCTCTATTAAACTTTCTTAAATAGAAATAGATATAAGATGATAGACAATAAGTTTCAAAAGTTATAAGGATGAAATCGATAAATTTGTTAGACCCCTATTTTTTGACTTATTTTTATCAATGTACCTCTTGATTTTGAAAAACTATCAATATAGTTTAGTTTTAAAACACTTGTTCTCCCTGCCATTAACTTCTATTAAAAATTCCAGTTGCAACTCCAAAAAGACGTTTTCATTACGTGGTATAATACATGACACTATACGTAGTATTACACAACATCGCTTTGAAGTTCACAATTAAGATTTGTAATAGAAGTTGATGGTAAGGAAATATGTGTTATAAAATCAAAACTATAAGAAGGTTATTGATAATTTAATTAAAAGTTGAGGGATATATTAATAATACGTCAAGTTGTATAGGAATACAACATATTTTACCTATTTTTTAAAATTTAAAAACTAAAATAATAAATAAATCTTATTTAAAATGTGAAGACGGTCATTCTTAGTCCAAATAATAATTAGCCTCTGTTTGGTTGGACTTATATCAATAGATCTTTTGTCAGTAGAGTTTTTTTTGTAGATCTTTTCTCAGAAAAACTTTTTTAAGAAATAAGTTGATTATTTGACTATCATTTAAAAAAGAGTTTTTTTCAAAGAGTTTCATACAGTAGACTGTTTGACAACATAAAAATAAAAATACTTTTAATTTTAACTATATTTTATTTTGTAATAAAAAGTATTTATGCATATAAATATTATTTAAAGTATATTAAACAATATGCAAAGCACAACATATTAATTATATATAATTTTAAACCATATGAAACATAAATGAAAATATATCTAACCAAATTTTTTATATGAATTATAACATAAGTAAAACTAATATCAAAAATAAATATTAAAATATATAAAAAATCAAATAATATTATATAAATCTCAAGATAAACGTGAATATGAGATTGTGAATGTTGTAAAAATTATGTATAAAATATAAGAGCAAAAATGACTAAAAATTAGACTTATTAATTAATCTGAAGATTTACCTTAAAAAATATTTTTTTTTAGAAACTCTATGAACTTCTTAAAAAAATTATATTTACTAAAAAAATTACTTTTTTATTTTTCAATCACAAACTTTTTTTTTTTTTTTTAAGTTTTGGGGTAAAAAAGTACTTGTTCATCAACCGAACAGACACATACATAGTATCGAGTAATGGGAATCTTGCTGGAAATAGATTTGCAAGCTTCAACCATGTAAAAAGCTCCAAGTCCTGAGCAACAGCTTGTCCGAATAGAAACTGAGATTAGTTTAACAATACAAAGCACAAACTAAAAAATGTAAAGAAGAATCTAAACTGTACCACCAATGATGTCTGCAGCATCTTTTAAACAACCGGAAAAATACCGCCGAAGAACTGGCAAGCTGGTGGTTTTCTTGATGATTTTTCGGTAGAAGTAGCCTTTCCACATTCAGTACTTTTTGACTATGACCACTACTATGTTGCCTGCACTTCAAGGATTCCACACTGAACATTAAATCTTCTTCTTCGTTATGATGTAACAAAAGAACAATCCTACTAACTGGCAGTTGAAACTCTATGGCATCGTTCCTGCAGTGGATCCGTCGTTTGAGGCAGCGATCTCTTCAGTAAACTGGTACGAGACTTTCCTTCTTTAGATCTTTGTCTGTTACTACTCGTATCCACACTTCGCTGCAATAGCAGCATGCAGTCCGATCATCCTTGCATAGTGAGATAGTGGATACTCTGTCTTTCCGAGTAGGGAGAAGCAAGGTTGGTTAGCCATAAACGCTTGTCCAGCAACTCCTTGGCATTTTAACAGGTGATGCTCAGAGCAGCCCCCGTGAAAGGGCTGGATACTAGGATCAGCTACATAACAAGCATCATCAAACAGTAGAAACATATTGAGAGAAGTTCTCATCGGAATGTCGGCGGCCTTCCTTGCCTTGTTGGACGGATGAAAAACCCAAGTTTGAGCTAAGGGTGATCTATCTGTCTCACAGGGAGATCTCGGAGCTTCTTGAATCTCAGGTAATGCAGCGTGATAGGAATTATCAGATGCCTGAAGAGAAAATTTTTCATCCATAATCTAAAACAGAAAATGGGATTTTCCAAAAAAATTAATATTTCATCTTATGTTTTGATTACCTTCACGTTCTGTCTGGTTAGAATTTCTGAACTTCTGAGGTCAACAGCCTTCAAATGAAGTAAGTATTCTCTATCAAACTAAGTTGAACAAGGATCAAACCCCTTTCTGTACTCAACATTAGATCATCTCCAAAGCAACTTTATGGTATGTTCATTAGTTGATGAATATGAAAGTATGTTCCATCTTCAACTTAAGTGTATATATATAAAGGTGATTCACATAAGATTTCTGAACTTCTGAGGTCAACAGCCTGCAAATGAAGTAAGTATTCTCTATCGAACTAATTTGAACAAGGATTAAAACCCTTTCTATACTCAACATTAGATCATCTCTTCATTACTTGATGAATATGAAAGTATGTTCCATCTTCAACCAAAGTATATATATATATAAAGGCGATTCACATAGAAGATGCATGCATTACAAAGGGGAAAATATGTTCATTTGCATAAAGAAATATCACTTTCTTGAAAATTTGTCAACCTTAAATAAGTCGATTACCTTTTGAGTCGCATTAGATTGTTGCTATTTAGAACAACCAAAATAAAATTTTCAGTTACTGTAATACCCAATTTCACTACACCAGCGTGCAGAGGGAAGTATCCTGAATATTGTGAAAGAACAGACATCAAGTGCCTTGTGGACGCTTTCAAGATCAGGACTGTACTTGATCTTCTGTGAAGTCATCACCACCTCAATAACACCTAAACAGTTCCTGCCTACTGCAAAGACAGGAAGAGCCGGACTTCCACGGACATCATGCTGTTGAGCATCATCCACAAGTCTGTACTCGTCACTTCTGAAGAATCGGACATCAGGGCTCCACTCAGGAACCTTATCCAAGAAAACTCTACCAGGTAACCCTGCAAACTCCTTGGCATTCTCCTCAGCTGAAAACTGATAGTTAACAGATATGTCTCTATATTTTGCCAACTTTTGAGAGGATGGATCCATAGCAAATGATGGTGATGAGTAGTTAGAACACGTCGACCTTCTCTATTTACAGGGACCCATATCTGCACCAGGACATCTTTATCTGCTGTGAAATCTTTGACGTACCAAATTGCCTTCATTAATCTCTCCATTACGTACAGATGTTCCAGGACCTGAATCTGCTCTTGCTTCAATCCACCATCTTCTATTTATCTGAGAATCTTCTGTTGCATTACTTTCCCATCTGTTAATACTAACAGCATCACAGTCAAGTGATTGAGTGTTAGTAGTACATCCATCTTTGAGAAACAGTGACATCTGCTTGTCTTCTTGGTCCCTCTTTTGAGACGAACTAGAGTTTGAATTACCATCCTCTGAAGCAAACCAAGGAAGTGATGGATCTGTTAAAGCAGTAGTCTTTGAGGGATTAATGAACTCAAACCCATCTGTTGCTTCCAACCAGCATCCATCTAACCACAACTCATCCGTCTAACCTTTAAAGTGAAAAACAGGAGTTGACCTTTTTTTTTTAGACAACTTATCCCTACAATAGTCAATACATACTCCCACATCGCATATCTAGAATTAAGAGAATGTTTTACTTAATCAATCTCTCAACCTTAATTCTGAAAATGTAGCTTAAATTTTGATGTAACACCATATATAGCTTTTCATTCATCAGGGCTTTTCATTTCATGTTTAGCAAGATATGAAGAAGCGCATATTTAATTCGAGGTAAGATATATTCTACACAAACCATATAACAAGAAAATTGTACCATTATGTTTTTCATTAAACACAACTGTACAACAGAAGCATTAAATACAAAATGTTAACCTTCTTTGTCTAAAATTGATACAAAGATTACATACAAAATGTGTCGTGTAAAAATCAAGCTGAACCTTACAGCAAGGTTCAACTCATACATTCCCTATAAATATTACTTCCACTTCTTCATACTTGTCAACCATCAGTTTTTCCTTTCTTCTCTTTATTTGGCTTTATCCTGACATGAACTTTTGCATCGTAGAAATACCTTGATCGGATACTCCACTATATAGCCACCAAAAACTTAATATGACTATCGCAAATTGGGTTCATAAATTGATAACCTAAGGAGTTATCTAATGGTCACAGTCTTTCTTTTTAGGCCTCATCTGTTGGTTTTTTAATGTCATGCGGACCTTTACCAGCGCTAGATTGACCAGCATCGGTATGTGAAGAAAATTTAGTCTTTCTACCTTTGATCTAAGCAGGCTTTATCTTTGCCTTTCCTTTAGTTGCTTCGAGGGTTGTAGGAGTAGCAAACTTGAGTTCCCCTCCTCAGCAACGTAATGTGCAATTAAAGCATTGAAGTCTCATTCCTCATCCTGCGTATAATATGTCATCATCAAATTACTAAATTCTAGAAGTCGTGTATTCATAGTCTGGTGAGCTATGAAGACATCAAGAAGAGGAATATTTAACATTTTCAGTCTTCTGTGAAGATGGGTCATTCTTGATATGTATTTCATTACTCCCCCTTCTCTCATGTACCTCATGAAGAATAATTTTTTCAAAAGCATTTGTCTCAACATTAGGTGAGATTGTGTACCTCTGGGAGATATTATTAAGAAATTACTTTGCTATGTCTGTGTCCAGAAGTCCACTAAGCAGATAATCAAGAATAGATCTTCTAATGACCATAAGACTTAATCTGTTAGATCGATTCCAGGCTTCATAGGCTACTTTATGAGCTCTCAAGCTCATAGATGTAGGTAGAGATGGCCTATCCGTCAATATGATCATATCAACTTTAGTTATCTCCATAGCATTCAAGATATCCTCTGTCCAATTCTCCATATTGAAACCGAGTAGGGTTTCAATAGTAACACTGATATGGTTGATCGAAAAGGTGACTACAAAATGATAATGTTTAGATCGGCACAAATGTAAGATAACATTGATACTCAAAGTTAGTAAATAGTATCTTTACTAAAAATCTGATCACATATTATAAAACACCCGTGGGCTAAATACATAATATATACAACTAAACCTCTACATAAAAACAATCAGAGTACAAACTATCAACTCTCATGACACTACCACATGTGAGTGAATAGATCATTCAAGCAACAACTTTCCTCTATCTAATGTCTTTATGCGCATCTCAAAATCTCATGTAAGATCAACACTTATAGGCAGAATAACCAAATATGAGACCAAAGGCATCCCCTAACATGTTAGCAAAATAATTCAAAATACTGACACGAAAGGCCACTGTAGTGATTACATCATCATCAGTACTCAAAACGTCCACAAACACGAATGATACATTTTTATGTCATCTTTACATTCTTTATGGACATATGGTATGTAACAATGTAACATTAATAAATGCAAAAACTTGAATGTACAATTTCATTGTCACACACACACACGTGCTGAAGATATTATCTGAAAATTTTATTTGAGACACGCACAAAAAAAATTCATTAGAGTGACTATCATGAGTTACTGGATATTGGACCAGCTCTTTGAGACACGAGAACTTTATGTATCTTTCTTATAAAAAGTTCGTTGCACAAAAATTCACTCAAAAAAAATTTCAGAATATCTAAAAACCTTTTCCGAATGATTATCGTGTAATCCCAAATATTGAGCATAAAATTCGAGGCATAACAACATGAAGTACCTTCCTTATGTGATGTTAGAAGCATGAGGTATATTAAAGCAATGGTATGATTAAAATCATAGAGAGGTCTCGTTTGAAGTTAGGACTTGCGTTTGGTTGCAGTTAAAGTCGTATTGCTCTTTATAGTACAACGTGAGACACAAAAATTAGCTCCAAAGTTCTTTGGTCCTTTCAAATGGTCTAGGGAGTTGGTAAGGTAGCTTACCGCCTCCATTTGCCTCGTACTAGCAAGATCCATAACATCTTACATAGAAAAGTTCAAACACTTTCTGGAAAGCCTGAGAAATTTAAACAAGGATGAGAAGCTAGATTACGCTGTTAGTCCACCCGTGATTAGATCCTTAGCCTGAACACATATTATCCCAATATGAAAAAACCATCGCATAAAATAATAAAAAAAGAGCATTCTTCAAACCCCAAAGAGAAGAAAAGGCATGTCTGGAGAGAAGAACTCACTTTTCACAGATTCTTACAAGATAGTGCAAATCAACTATCTCACTTTATATTCAAGATTTCACATTCATCCAAGCGATGTACAGTAACCAAAAGCAAACCCAGCTGAAAAACAGCAAAGAGATATATGGAGAAACACAGATATCCATGATCTCCAACCAATTCTCACTATAAGAAGAGCCATAGTTTCCAACAATCATAGGAAGGGCAAGGGCAAATTCCAATGCATAAGGTTCTTCATTTTAGGAAAGTCAGGAAAGAGTCATCAACCCAACTTTCTCTGCAAAGAGACTATTTTATGACTCGATCTCAAGATCTTCTTGTTACAAAGGAGTAATTTTACTGGTTGCTCTTAAAGTTACCTTCATCGATAAAAGGAAAAGAAAACTAAAACCAAAAAACCAAAAAAAAAGGTAAAAAGAAGAAGATACAAAACTCACCGAGCAAGAGATTCAACATGAAAAAAGAAAACAAGAAGTCTTCAGGCGGTGAAGGAGAAAACAAGAGAGCAAACGGCCTAATCAATGCTTTTGCTTAAGCTATTGTTTGTCTCTGGTGAACTCAACTCACCTCCCCAACATAAACACTTGTCTTTTACTTCATCATAGTAATTATATGAGCCTAAACCTCTCCTCGAAAGACACTTTTGATTCCAAATTTATTTATTTGAAGAGATTCTGCTTCCAAGCTTCCCGATACTCTGACCTGACATTTACCAACTTGCCATTTTTGGACTCATGTGGTCTCGTTACTCCTCCCCCAAACAATTTAAGGTCAACTGCGTAGCAGAGGCTAGAGAGAGAGAGAACAGTTAGGTGAAATAACAATTTTGCAGGCATGAGCATGTCACAGAACTCGAATCTACAAAAAGATGGAACCATTAAACCTCATTGGTTGTTATCTCATGAAACAACAATTTTGCAGAAACAGCGTAACAAATTGCATTTTATTGGATAAAACATGTATAAAGTCACAGAACATGCAAGTACTACAACATGGTACAACAACCACAGATTGACATTAACATTGTCCTTTTGAACTCATAACTCGAGACTCTTAAATCTACTGTAGTTCCAAACATCCATCATCTTGTCATCTTCAAATGCTCGGCCTCACGTTAAGACGATTTGCTATTTTCTGACCCAGAGATTTGTCAGCCTGCATTGTGTCATGAGTAACACATTAGATGCAATTCTAGTTAGTAAGAAACATCTTATATTTCATAACAAAGGTTTTGCATAGAAGGGGTGTTGTCTAACCTGAGACCAGTACGAAATCCAGATACTGCGGATCTCTTGGGTAACACGTGGGTCGGATAAGGCATCAACCCATCGATGAATGAATCTCTCTTGTCTGCAAACAGAAAGCCAAAAGGAGATTGGAATTGGAAATCATACAATCTTCATTGTTAAACAACAGTTGAAATGTCAGCTACCTGTCGAGTGCCCATGATCGATATCTCTCTCCAGGCTGCTTGAAGTTGTTCTCCTTCTCAATGATGCACTGCGTAAGTCATATACGTGTAACTGTTAGTATCCCATCACTAAAAAACTATAAAAAAACTCTGAAAGATCAAGGATTTCAAATTTTTTATTGAAGGCTGCATTTTAACTCAAAAGGAATAATGTAGAAGAACAAAAACCAACCTTCTCACGACCGCCGCGGCAAACAACAGGAGTGATAGGGAAATTCTCAGCATGACGAACGGGATCGTACCTGGATGGGAAGTAATTGACCTGAAAATAGTACACGGCACATCATGAGAATAGATGGCAGATACTGAATAGCAGAAATCATTGCCACTTGAGTATGATGCAGAACAAACACCAAACAGAATAGTACTAAATTCCATCAAATAATCATTTTGTACCAAGTTAATTAAGGTCTATACAATGTCAGAAGCAGTATCACAATCCCCCCAACCCAAACAGATAAAGAGCTACATACCTCTTCATGCCGGTGCATGAAATTCATGAAACCGTCATGATGATTATTATGATGAGAACATTTGGGAGCATTAGCAGGGAGCTGCAGATAGTTGGGTCCAAGTCGGTGCCTCTGCGTATCAGAATAAGAGAAGATACGAGTCTGAAGCAACTTGTCATCTGAATAGTAAATACCAGGTACAATAATGGCGGGGCAGAATGCAAGTTGCTCATTTTCAGCAAAGAAGTTGTCAATATTCTTGTTCAAAACCAAACGGCCAACTGGCTGCAATGGCAATATGTCCTCAGGCCAGGTCTTGGTCACATCAAGTGGGTCAAAATCAAACCTGTCTTCATGATCAGGATCAATTATCTGGATATAAAGTTTCCACTCGGGATAGTTGCCAGCAGCAATGGAGTCATAAAGATCCTGAGTGGCATGGCTATGGTTAGCTCCTCCAACCTTAATGGCCTCATCCTCCAGGAGACACTTAACACCACAAGTAGGTTTCCAATGAAATTTCACGTAGTGTGCCTTTCCGGCTTTGTTAATAAGCATATAGGTATTAACCCCTGAGCCTTCCATATGTCTGTAATCCTGGGGAATACCCAGATCATCAAAAAGGAAGCTGAACATTGTAAGAATTTGATTTCTGTAATAAAATGCTCTGCAGCTTCTTTCATTGATGGATGTTTATATTTATACATGATACAAGAATTGTTGCTGACCATTGATCTTTTGTTTGTTTGATCTAATGGTTGTTATTGATAACACAATAACAATATCAGTAGTCTGGTGAAGTGCAGGTGCGTGGAGATCTTCTAGAAGACTTAATCAAGACTGAAGGCTTTACATTGGGTTGGTTTTGTATAAAGGCTGAA
>JANTPM010000006.1:449138-460342 GCA_025434745.1 Erythroxylum divaricatum
ACTTCATTAATTTGATTAAAGATCAAAATCAATTCATAAACAATGTTCATGAACATCAAATTAATGAAATATGCCTTCTCTTTATTTATTCAGAAAGTCTGAACAAAACGCGCTGAAGACGATTGTCTTTAGAGCACTACTCTAACAGTCTCATACTACGTGAATTGAGGATTCTATAAGTCGACAGTAAGAACAAACGTCGTCCGTAGTGAAGTGCTTATGTACACGTTATTGATTAGTGAGTAACCGATCTTGTGTGAGGAGTTAGAGGAAGGAGCGAATGCATTATGGGCCCTTCCATTGCCAGATTGCCTTCCAAATACCCTGAGGCGAGATGTCATCGTGACCCATGATCATGGAATAAGTGGAATCTATGATGAATTGGCCAGTATCGGAAAGTCCCCAGATCAACTTATCCTGTCCTAGGAAGGGTTTTCGGGGAAATGTACTGGTTGTAGCCCTACAAATCGACTTCTGGAGGTAATATTGAAAAGTATCCAAATTCCAAGTACCATCTATAGTTACAACGTGTTGGACGCTGAGGTTGGTAATTACATCCAGGATTGAGGTTATAGCATGGGTAATGAGAGGTCTTACTCCCGCAATCCAAGGATCTTTCCAGAAGTGAGTCTTAATGCCATCTCCAATCATCCATTTTATGCCCTGAAGCATTAGGTGCCATGTGGCCTTTATGCTTCGCCAGATCATTGAACCTCCGCTTACATCAAAGGAGATAGGGATATTGGTGCGTCAAAGTTATATTTGGCAAAGAGAATTTTGACCTATAATGCGTGAAGTTTTGCAATCAAAGTCCAACCTAGTTAATTTAGCTAGGAAAGCATCGTTGGTCTCACGAATTTTTTGGATGCCAAGACCTCCCAATTCTTTCGGTCTACAAATTTCTTCCCAATTGACTAAGTGAATCCCCTTCTTGCCATTAGACGAACCGCACAAAAATTGCCTTAGAAGTTTCTCCAGCTCATCACAAAGGCGACGGGACAATCTGACTGTTTGCATTGTATAACTGGAAAGAACTGCTATAACGGATTGGGCCGTCATGATGCGTTTGGTGATTCCAATGGTGATATGACCAGCCTGACAATTGTGGGTGACAAACTAATGATTATTTAGCCTTAATGTATTACATTACACTAAAACATGAGTGACAATTAAGTCAAGGTCTGACTCAGTAGAGTCAAACTCGAACTTTTTCTTTTATCTTAAAGCTTAACTCGAAGTAGGCTGGCCTTCCGAGCCTGAGTTTGGCCCACTGCTAAGCCTACATCGGAAATAGGTGGCCAAGAGTGTATTAAGGAGTAATTCCTTAAAGAGGGCACATGCTAAGACGACCGTTGAGAATTAAAGCAAGAGAACGCGACTTTTCAATTTTAGGAGACCGGACGGTGGGCTTTTACTAGCCGTTAGTTTTTAAATGTTTGGGGCATGCAGTTTTATTCTATGCAGACATATATCCGCCATTTTCGTCGCCGCAAACACACAACTCCAACACCTGTTCTTTGATTTTCGTCTTCGAGCTACCGACAGAGACTGATAAGTAGAGGGAGGAGAGAAGACCGTGCACTCCGTTACTGTGTTCAAATGGAGTTCTTTTGACCATTCTTGCTCTTTTTCTTTTTTTCTGTATTTCCAAGACCACGACCTTGGAATTCCGAAGTCCCTTCTTTGATTTTAATTGTGGAAGAATAAGGTAAAGTTTTGATTTTGAGTGATGGGTTTTTGATAAATCTTTTATTTAAGTTACTTCTTGATACTTCTTTCCGGTGTAAGCTTGTTTCCGATGACCAAATAGGGGATGTTCATGGTGGATGTTTCTTGACATGTAGTTTTGATCCTTTGTGGTACTTCTTTGTAGATAGGTAGCCATGGCTGGATCAGACGAGAACAATCCAGGAGTGATCGGACCTGCTAATTTTCAAGGTAGTTCGTTGAATCCAAAATTTTGTTATTTTATCTGATGGTCTTTGGAACTCTACTTATTGAGGCCTTCATATTGGTTACGGAACTCTGGGATTTTGGATCAATCAAATAGTGGCTTTCCGTGTCGGAACAGGGAAGTTTGCAGCGGCGGCAGTTGGAAACAACCGGAGGGCTTTGACCAATATTAATCGCAACATAATCGGAGCTCCTCCTTATCCTCGTCCTGTCAACAAAAGGGGCTTATCAGAGTAAGTTAAACCCTGATGCTTAATCTCTTGTTTAGTAGTGGGAAAACAATTTCATCCAGTTTCTTGATGAATACAGAAGACAAGCTGTTTGTCAAAAGGTTATTCCAGTGCATAGACCAATCACAAGGTTAGAATCTATTCCTTTCACTTCTTTGAGTTTGAATTCGTAACTGCTGATTCTTGTTGTTTGTTTAGGAAATTCGCTGCACATCTAGCTAATACGCATCAAACTAAACCAGAGGTACCTTTCTGCAATCACACCAATAAAAAGTTTTTAATGCCATGCAATGAAACGGTCAACTGTGGATCAAGCTCAGTCGTGGATGTATAAATTTGTTGACAGAAAATAGGTAAATCAAAAGATTGCTCCTTAGTCGATATTGAAAACAGCGAAGCGGAGAATGACTTCTCTGTGCCCATGTCTGTCCAACACACAGAAGCAATACGGGGTGGGATTGAAGAAATGGTATTATAAAGTTCCCTTCTTCCTTTACTAATTGGCCCGACATCGTAGATTAATGCTTTCTGTTTTACTTTTCAGAGATTTGGTGTTTTATTTTGACGCAGGTGGAGGTTGAAATGGAAGATGTAGAAGACGAACCAGTTACGGACATAGACAGTCCTGACAGCAAGAACCCACTTGCAGTGGTTGAATATATAGACGATCTATATAATTTCTACAAGAAAGCAGAGGTGAGATGAAGTCCTTTTATTTTGTTTTCTTTAGGAAACAGAGTCCTTAACAATTATTGTTCTTCCAAATCCAAATGTCATACCCTTGCTGTCCAGTATATTCCGTGGTTTAAATAGTTTCAGAGTGCAAAAAGGGGGGAGGCTAAGAACCATCCATTCACTGTTTTCATTTGTAATGCTTACTCGCAGAAATCTTACCGTGTGTCCCCAAGCTACATGCAACAGCAATTTGACATCAACGAGAGGATGAGAGGTATCCTAATTGACTGGTTGGTCGAGGTATGAAAATCTGAAGATACATCCACGATGCTTGAAAAGATGAGTAACTTGGCTTGACCTGAATTACTAACAAACTAATGGGATTAACAGGTACACTATAAGTTTGAATTGATGGATGAGACCTTGTATCTGACTGTGAACCTCATAGATAGGTTTTTAGAAGTTAACCAAGTAGTAAGAAAGAAACTCCAGCTAGTGGGCATAACAGCAATGCTGCTTGCATGCAAATATGAAGAAGTATCAGTTCCTGTTGTGGAGGACCTCATTTTGATTTCTGATAAGGCCTATAGCAGGCAAGAAATTCTTGACATGGTATAACTCAATCAACAGTGTAGTGACTTATTTATTTTACAAGTGCAAGAATATAGAGACTTAAAAGAGTCTTTGATGAGTGCAGGAGAAATTAATGGTTAAGACCTTGAAGTTTAATCTATCTGTCCCAACACCATATGTGTTTATGAGGAGGTATTTGAAAGCTGCAAAATCTGACACGAAGGTTAGAAAAATTCAGAATGAATAAATGAAAACAGTACCATGGTATGTTTAAATTTCCAGTAAAATGATACTGATAAATAGATCCTGAATTGTCAAACAGTTTGAGCTTCTTTCGTTCTTCATGATCGAGCTTTGCTTAGTCGAATATGAAATGCTCAAGTATCCATCTTCCTTGTTAGCTGCTGCTGCAATTTATACAGCTCAGTGCACCCTTAGCCAATCTAAGCACTGGAGCAAGACTAATGTGCGGTATACTTCCTACTCAGAAGAGCAACTAATGTGAGTGTGATTCTGAACCCTGTATCTATAATTGGTTCTCTTAACTTCTAAGGTTAAGCCTGATCTTTTCTTTGGGGGATAATGCAGGGAATGCTCACGGCTTATGGTTAATTTTCACCAAAATGCTGGAACAGGAAAGCTCACAGGAGTGCACAGGAAGTATAGTACATCCAAGTATGGTTATGCTGCAAAGATAGAACCTATCAACTTCCTAGTGAACACCAGATTTTAGCAGTTTCTGGAAAAAAAGTAATGGATTAACAGTAAGAGACAACTTCTGTGTAGGCAAATCTGGCTGGGAGTGTATTGGGGTATAACAGAGCAACACAAGTTGCCCCGGTGATAGTCTCCTAGCTCTTGAAAACACTATTATGTTTTTTAGTTCTTCTGAAACTTCGTTCATTCTTTTCTTATTTCAACTCCTGTACATAGGCTAAGATGCCTTCTTTTCTCAATGAAAGAAATAATATCCAATTTCTGTTGAACAACTGTTGCTATATAATACAATTCAATATTATTATCTAATCTATATCTACCGACAGACCAACTAGAAATGTTATTGAGTTTACTTGTCTGAATATGAACTTTTTCAGCTTCCTCTAAAATTCAGCCAAAAGCGCACATATCAAACTTCAGCCAAAAGCGCACCAGTTCCAAAGGCACAATAATCACTAGTGTAAACAAAGAAATCCATGAGATGTGGCAAAAAGCTTTCTGCCTGAATTTTGATCATTGGATATAGTACAAAGGCATCATAATCACCACTGTAAACAAAATAAATCCAAGTCGAGGGATCATGTTGGAGGTGGTATATAAACACAATCAACCTGACAACTTTCTAACATCCAAATTGAATACATGCACTTAACACCAAGGCTTGTGTTCCGTTCCTCCACTTAGTTTTCAGGATCTTGCGGATAGGAATCTCATAACTCAACCAGGAAATGTTGCGGATCTAAAGCAGGCAGTGTAGCCAGGTTACCTCCTAACAGGTGGCACACCACCTCTACCAGGAGCCGCTCCACGCCCAGCAGCCTGAGCCTGAACACAAACAATGAGTTTCAACAACAGAACAATAGGACAAGGGACAGGATAAATAGGGGATGCATCAGTTTGGTTAACAATAAATTTAAGGTAAGGAACTGTGTATAATGTACCTTAGCCCGCATTGCAACGGATCTGCCCCTTCCAACTCCAAGCGATGCGCTCTTACCCTAAGATGGAAAAACCACAACTCAGAATTCCTAAAGCAAACAGGTTATAAGGGAAAAGACATACAGCAAATGTAAGCTTCTATCTAACAGATTGCACAAATATACCTTGATTCTAGCATCAAGGCGCTTGAACATCGGGGCATTCTTTAGCATATCTGGTATGACCATAAACCTGTACAAAGCGAATATCATCCTTAAGGAACAGTCAACAAACTATGACCAGAACAAAATTGTTCGATAGGATAAGATTTCGAATCCAATGTTTCAATACCTGACTTTACTTCCCCGAATAAATACATGTTCAAGTTGTGAGACCTTCCCATCCTAAAACAGGGAATTATCAAAGTTAAACATAATGGGAGACTCAGTTACAGAAAAGATTGAATAATCGGGCCAAAACACATTATATCAAACTGCAAACTAGCTAACACTAGCAAGCAGTACTCAACAGATAACCAAAGATGTCCACAAGCACTAGAAACAATTTGATAACAAATAAAGACCAACTTACAGAAATTAGCTCAAACAACTATCAGAAGAATATAAAGAACAGAACAAGCAGCTAGGTTTTCCTTAGTCTCAGCAGCAACATACATGAGAACAACCCATTCAAAAATTTTCTCCTGTAATTCAAAATTACAGGACATGCAACGAAATCCCGCCCATATCTGCCACCATTAATCGCCAATCCTCGTAACTCAAAACAATCAACCCGACATGTCCAACAATGTACAGTACAACTAGAACTTCGAATTTAAGGTGATGGGTTCAGAAACTTTACGCTTTTGCTTCCTTCCATTACATAACTACATAACCAAAGATCAGCACGACCTTAAAATATCGAACGAACTCCAAGAACCACACATGGGCACGGACCAAATTTCACGAAGAAGCAGTAAAACACAATTAACTAAAAGAACACACCAGTAATGGCACGTACCCTAGCAGTGTAAGTGATGTTTTCCAGCTGGCAGTTCCAGTTGTCTTCACACTCAACCATGCTGCCTCTGTAGAGCTCTCCGCTCTTGAGTTCCACCGTCACTATGTGCCCGGAGGCCTCATGTAGAAGCTTCACCGGTATGCCTAGGCTTCTGCTCATATCTTCTTCTTCTTCTTCCTCTCCAAAGCCCTAACACCGTCTGATTCTCTTCTTCTTCTTCTTCTTCCTCTCCAAAACCCTAACACCGTATGATTCTCTCCTCAGTAACGAGACTGAAGAATGCGACTTATAGAATTGGGCCAATCTCAAAATTGGGCCAAATTGATTATATGGGCAAGTACGAATTTCTGGGCCTAATTTCTTAAAATTGATCGACAAGTCCAATGAAACCTTCAAAAGATTGCTCCTTTCGTATGATGCTATTAGATAGATTAAACTTCAGGGCTCTTGCTTTGCAAATTTGGATGCTTCATTAGAGATTTGATCATGAAGAATAAGTACAGTGTAATAATCCCAACATACAACGAGCGTCTCAACATAGCTCTCATCGTTTATCTGGTCTTCAAACATCTCAAGTACGTCCCCTCCTATTTCAATTCTCAAATCTTCCCTTATATAGATCGAGAAAATTGAATTTGTTGTTCTTGCTTGGGTGTAGAGGTGTTGATTTTGAGATCATCGTGGTTGACGATGGGAGTCCTGACGCCACTCAAGATGTTGTCAGACAGTTGCAGCAAGTTTATGGGGAAGATCGAATTGTGAGTATTGGTATCCATTAAAAATCGAAACTTTTTGGTGGTTTGTGCAATTGGGTACTTAAAACTTTTGCTCTTTTTCATGTAGCTCCTGAGACCTAGACCCAAGAAGCTTGGCTTAGGTAGGAAATAGATTTGCTTTTTACGTTTGTCTTTGACATTAAGTTTGTTTGTTGACGAGTTCCTACTTTCAGGAACTGCGTATATTCATGGTTTGAAGCATGCTTCAGGAGATTTTGTTGTAATCATGGATGCTGATCTCTCCCACCATGTAAGTGCTCGGTTGTTGAATGTTCAGATACTTACATTTAGTTCAACATCGGTTGACATGTGTGATTGTGGCTCTTCGGATTCATGTGTTTTTGTTTGTGGAATTTGTGTCATATGTGATTAACTAAACAAATTCCTCGATGTTCGTACAAATTAGTCGGTGAATTTGAGCAGCTAGAAAGAGAACATGAAGCATACAGAGCGGCAAATCCTGAAATTTGTTCATGAAAAGTCAAAGTTCTGTTTTTCTTGCGGCATGTTTCATCCTGGAAAATAGCATCCGTGCTTCTGATCACAAAAAATATTATAATCACAGCGTTGTCTAGTTTTCTTGAGATGATTACATGGTATTCCTTTCTTGTATTCCAAATGCAAACACATACCTTTATTTGTCTTATTTTTGTGTTTTATATTGTGCAGCCCAAGTACCTACCGAGCTTTATCAAGTAAGAAACTACATATAGTCAATGCTTGGATATTTTCTGGTGCATGTTTAGAGTTATAATCGGTTCTGAATTCTTTTCTGAGTCTTTCTTTAGAAAACAGCAGGAGACCGGTGCAAGCATAGTTACTGGAACTCGGTATGTTAAAGGTGGTGGGGTGCATGGCTGGAATTTAATGCGGAAGCTAACAAGTAGGGGAGCCAATGTTCTCGCACAAACATTGTTATGGCCTGGTGTATCTGATTTAACGGGATCTTTCCGGTAAGTTAGTGCACATCCTTACTTGTAAGTTGCTTCATGCTTGACGAGCTTAAAGCTGCAATTTGTTTGTATTTGAAGGTTATACAAGAAGTCAGTGCTTGAAGATATCATAACTCAAGTTGTTAGTAAAGGATACGTCTTTCAAATGGAGATGATTGTGCGGGCTTCCCGGAAAGGCTACCACATTGAGGAGGTACTATCATATGTTTAATTATGGTCCATGCACTGTGACTTCACTCATGCATGCATGCAAATATGGTTTTTGAACCCCAATCTGTTAATTTCCAAGATTTTACCATTTTATAACTGCCTAGCTGATTTAACTCAAAACATTGATGCCCTAAAATTCCATCTATTTTTTCTTTATTCATCCTTTTCTTCACTAATTATGGGGGGAATATCAAAATTTTGTTAATACTGTAAAGGTTTCGGATTTATGATTTGTGTCAGAATGGGAATATACAAATTCCTTATGCCTATAAGTCGAATTGGGTTGGAATTCTTTAGGCTTATCCTGAGTGAAACCCTAGATTGCAACAACTTTTTCTTTGGACTGTATTTCTTGATCTCTTTGGCAAAACTAGTTCTGCTCGCTGATGTGTTTTCAAGTGAACTTGCACTGTTCAATACCGGATAACAAAGTTGAGTATTTTGCTTTTTACAGGTTCCAATCACTTTCGTAGATAGAGTATTTGGAAGTTCTAAGCTTGGAGGATCTGAAATCGTTGAGTACCTGAAAGGGCTTGCATATCTTCTAGTCACCACATGAAAAGCCGAGATGCAGAATTTTGTAACCATTTTCACAATCTTTTTCCTTTGTCATGATGATTTTATTGTTCGCGAATTCTCTTTGACAAATATAGTACCCTTGAATTTCATGTTTTTCGTACCAAGGATACGATAATCTTAATCAGAGTCGACGTTGTCTCCCTATTATTAGTACTGTTAGGTCATTTCTTGCCATTAACAGGATTATCATTCTTTCAGGTTGGTCCATATTTTACCTGATCAATGAAGCTTGTGTATAATTTTGAACAATTGATTCAATTTCTCTTTATTGCATGTTCTAAGTCTCTCCTGCATTATATTTGAATGGCAACCTACATTCCAGGAATTGTTTTCAGGTTGCTCCATATTTTGCCTGATCAATGAAGCTTGTGTATAATTTTGAACAATTGATTCAGTTTCTCTTTATTGCATGTTCCAAGTCTCTCCTGCATTATATTTGAATGGCAACCTACATTCCAGGAATTGTGAGACTGAGGAAGAATCCATCAAGTCCCAATTGAAATTGTTTAGCATCAAAATGCAAGCTTGCATTTTACAGTAGGAAAAGGTTCGACCTGTAGAATTGCTCTTCACCGGAGCTTTAGCTCTAGCCGTTCGTAACCGAGAAACTATCAGTTTTGCTTGATGGGCTGAAAAGGTTCGACATACTAATTTATCGGGTAAAACATGTCTGAAAAGCACATCTGAAAGCTGTTTACAGAGATCATCAAGCATCTTGTTAAAACAACAAAAGAAGATACCAAAAACCATATCAGAATGGAAAAACAACAAAACCCGACCGAGATTTCAGATTCTTCAGATGCTTCGAACCCCAGCTTTCTTTTTACTTGCAGTACTAGATCTCTCATAACTCATTACAGATGGAGGTTTCTTGTTTTCTCTGTTCAAGTACCTTGAAGTCTTACTCCTCTCCACAGAGCAAGCCATAGAAACCGATTTCTTCAGGCTCTCAAGCTTTTTCGAGTCTCTTTTTTTAGAAGACTCTAACGTTATTCCCAGATTGTGGGGAGTCTTTCCCACGTCACCTGTCTTTCTCTTCAACCTCTCGTTTCTTCGAGCAGAGTACACGTCGTAAAACCTGCCTCTTTCGAGCAGAAGGCTTGAGTTATCACTAAAACTCAGATTCTTGTTCATGTGTTCACCTTGAAACATCTTCGCTAAAGCTCGTAACTCGCATGATATCGAACGGAATTCGGGTCGCACATCCGATTCTTCCATGTCCCAAATGGGGTTTCGTTTATGAGAATTCATCAAAGAACCTGAGACACAGAAAAGATGATCATGTACAGGGAAAAGATTTGGAAACATTCTGAAAACATCAGCAAAATTTTTTTTGAAGAACTTATATAAAGACTAACCAGGAGGAGTTTGGAAAGTGGTGGTGTTGGATTGAAGGACACGACGTGGTTGGATCCTGTATTTCGGCAGCGAAGGCTTGCGGTGGTCGAGTTTCATTGGAGAAATCTTGAGAATTCTGTAATAGAAAATGACTCACAAGTATCGTTTATGAAGCAGAGGAGCCACAGCCTTTTTGCATTTGGAGCCTCTGTTTAAGCCTTTTGTCTCTGGCTTACTTTGGAGCGTCGGAACGGTCAAAATTCTCAATGACCAATCATAAAAAACCTAACAAGGCTATAAAAAATTAAAATTAACCAAATTAAAATTGTAATTTAATATAGCAATTAAAATTAATTTTATTTAATAGTTTTTTAATTAAATATCAATTTTCCCACTAAATAAAAACATTCTTTTTCAATATCTCTTATCTTACCGATTTTATAATACTTCAATATCTGTTGAATTTTTTGAATTTTAATCTTCTTTTCTTATAGATTTTATAATAGTTTAATGCATGTTGAATATTTTAAATTTTAAATTTTTTATTTTATCGGTTTAACTTTATACCCAGTTTTAAAAATATTGATTAGGAATATTATATTTTTCTATATCATTAAAAAATAATAATATAGAAACAAAATAATGATAAAAAAGGCTTTTTAAAGAGTAATTTAATTGATAAAATTTGACAATTTTAACCAAATATCAATTAGATTAAATTGAATCAATCAAATAATTTATTTAATATACATAACTTATGAACTAACGTATCACATAGGCTTGAGAACAGGTCAACTCAAAGTTTTCGATACAGTCCGATTGAGTTTGGGCAATTAAAGTCCAATCGAACCGTACACGTACGTTTAAATATAGAGTTCAGAAGTTGCTCTATCTAATTCTGTTGAATTAAAAAATGTTGTTGTAAGAGGTTATGCAGCTGTTTAACTTTTGAAGGATAAATAAGTTTTTTTTAATCGTAAAAATTATTTTTTTAAAAAATTGAGTGTTTTATTATAAAATGTAAAGGTATTTTTTATAGAAATAATTTTTTGAAGTTAAAATACAGATTTTGATAAGCTTAAATTTAGAGTTTTTTAAACGTAATTTTTAGGTAAATTTTTCATATCAATTAATGAGTCTATTTTTTAGTCTCATTTATCTTTATGGTTTACACATAATTCTCACAATACCTACAAATACATCTTCACGTTTATTTTGAGATTTATATAACATTATTTAATTTTTTATATATTTTAATATTT
>JANTPM010000006.1:473682-491438 GCA_025434745.1 Erythroxylum divaricatum
GTACGGAACGTACCGTCCGGTACCGACCGGTACGGTACGGATCTCGTATCATTGGTTCAACTGGATTATTAAAATTTCTCAAACTTCGCGTTTTAGCGAGATTTTAAGTTCATGAAGTTTTTATTGTTGAATTGTGTACAATTAGTTGGAATGTCTTTTAAATGGTTGCTTATTAAACAAATTCAATTATTTTCACTTGAAAATATGACTTTTAAGTTGGGAATGATAATAGGATTTCAACTCTTAAAATATGTTATTAATGGAATAAAATAAAATAGAAAGTAATATTATTTCATCGTTTGAAATGAAAATTTATAATAGAATGGAGCAAGATAAAATGAGGGAGTTTCACATTATGTTATATTTTATCCTAAACAGTAAAAATAAATTATCTCTATTTTGAGAGGATTAAGATGAGATGTAAAATGTATTACCTAATATATTATCAATAATTTTTTATAATTTCAATTATATTCTTAACCTTAATAACAATGAATAAGATAATATATTATTCTATCTAGGATAGTCATTTATTATTATTATACATTCGTTACATTACATTACATCTATCTTCTAAACAATATTTCACTATATTATATTATAAACTCTTCCATCATTCTCGAATAACAATTTTTTTAAGATTATATCAATTTTCATTCCATTCCATTATAAATGATTATTATAAACGATTACATTTCATTTCATTCTGTTAAAAACTTTTCAGAACCTTAAATTTCAAAAGAAGGTATTTTAGTTGAACTCTGGACTGAATTCATGGTTAACTTGGATTGATTGAACCGAATTAAGCTGATTTAAAATATAAAAATTAATATATATAAAAGAAAATATTAATTAATTATTAATTCCATTGATTTTATGCTTGCTCATTTATAGAAAATTGATATTTCTTTATTTGCATTAAAATTTAAAATTTTAAAAAGCAATAAAATAAATTAAAAAAATTGATATGAATTCTTAAATAATATAGTAACCTATTAAAACAAAATTTATTTTTAATAAAGTTTATCTAGGAAATTAAAAATTATTTATTATTAATTAAAATGAAAATTACAAATTATTATCCAATTTAATTATTTAAATTTAAGGTTTTGGGCGGTCATGAGAGAAAGGCGAGGGTGTTAAAATTCAAGTATTTTATTAATAAAAATTATTTACCAGTTAAATTCAAGAATTTTATTAATAAAAATTTATAATTTGGAAAAAAAAACTAATCTTCTGCATTTACAAGAAAAACCCTAACACCCTTGCCTTTCTCTCAGAACCGCCCAAAACCCTCACACCCTTAACAACCTTCATGAGACATTGAAGGTTTAGGACAATAGCTGCCTGAAGCCATGGGTGGGTCTCGAGTTCAACTTAATAAAGCTCACAAGTCTCGCTTCTCTTCCAAGTCTTCTCGCAACCTTCACAAAACTTCTCTCAAAGGTTGCTCTTTTACACTCTTTTTTGTTCAAGTTTACGTTTTTTTTCTGTTCAAGAATGATAAAAGAAACTCTTTTTTCTTTTAAATTGGTGTTAGAGAAGCATACAATTGGGAAATCGGATCGTAATGTCTTCAAAGGGGCGAAGGCTGCTCGAAATCAACGCAGCAAGATGGTGATCTTTTGGGATTTTTTTGTTTGTTTTCGTTTTAATTTTAATTAAGACTCGCACTCAAGATTGTTCCAATGTTATAGTTGAGAGATCAGAAAAGGGCTGCCGTTTTGAAAGAGAGAAGGGCTTCCAGTGCATCCAGCCCTCCTCGTGTAATTGTGAGTTCATCTTGTTTGTGCATTTTTTTTGAAAGATAATAGAACTTATTCATTAAGCCGTAAAAGGGATCAATAAGTCTTTACAAAGCTGGATTAAGCAAGAATAAAAATAAGGTTTTTACAACATTTCTACGAAAAGTCGTAATTTCAAGATTCCATTGTCTTCTATAGAAAGAGCTCAGTTGTTCTTGCATGTGATGACCAACCAATCTTCTTTGTGTAATTGTAAGCCTTTTAGTATATTTTTGTTTGACTTTTCACGTTTTGCATTGTGACAGGTTCTTTTTGCGCTATCTGCATCTGTTAACGTCAATTCACTTGCTGAAGGTCTCTTAAAAATGTTATCTCCTGAAGCTATTGGAGCTTTGGCTGCCACTGTTGCTTCGTCCGAGTACAAGCTGAGAACAACAGTAGGTTCCTTAATCCCATGGCTTTTGTGAGCTTTTTAAGAGAATTTAGTGTTGTTTGGTATTATGAGGCAGATCAAAGATTTAAAACTACAAGGCTAAATATGGGCGATTTGGCTTGACTGGTGCTGTGGATTACATGCTCCGTATCTTTAACTTTATTAATAACTGATAGATGATTTGTGATTTAGGTTTTGAAAGCACCACATGGGGATTTATTGTCTTGTATGGAATTGGCTAAGGTATGAAGGTCTTGAGCAATTTTGTATTCTTTTTAAGATTTGTACTAGACGTTGTTTCTTGTTGTTGAATGTGCCCTTGCTATCTGAATTTGTAGGTTGCTGATTTAATTGCTTTTGTGGCATCAGCAAACTCTGCATGTGAAGAAGGCAGTCCAAACTACGTCGATTCCTTTGGAAGTCAATGTCTTTCTGTGTTTAGATCCCTGGGCCTGCCTAGCACTGTTGTACTGATTCGTGTTAGTTCTTGATTGAAGTACCTTCGTAAATTTTCAACTAGAAAAGTGAATTCAAGTTTTTGTATTAGTTCAAGTGAAAATGTTCTTTTTCTTTTTCTTATTAGGACCTACCTACTGATCTTAAAAGAAGAAATGAGACAAAGAAGATGTGCAGTTCTTGTCTTGCTAATGAATTTACTGAGGATTGTAAGTTCTACCCAGCGGATACACAAGACGATTTGCATAAGGTATTGAATGACCAAATATTGAATCTGTTTTGTTATCCTTTGTACTCTTTTTTAAGATGAAGCAATGAAAGAAGTTTGGCGCAACGTTGATCACCTTTTGAGCCTTGACATGTCTTCACTGATATATTGGTTGCAGTTCCTCTGGCTATTTAAAGAACAAAGGCTCACGGTGCCTCATTGGAGAAATCAACGTCCTTACCTAATGTCACAAAAGGTGCTTATATTGCTTCTGCTCCATTTTGCTGTATTTGGGTAGTTTCAATTGATAGTAACTCAACTTAGCTTAGCCTTATAGAAAAAAAGGATCGGATATTATTTATATATGTTTAACAAGATAAAATGGTTGTCAAAAAATTGTATGATTTATTTGTTCTAATTTTTATGAATTTCCTCAATGGTGCCTTGCAAGTACGTGATAGGTAATGCATATTGGCTTTAAGTATACTATTAAACTTCTATTAATTCTTGTAAAGCTTCAATCCTTTATTAAATTATAGGTTGACATGGTAGCAGATGAGTGGAATTTGGGAAAATGTACCCTCCTCCTCACTGGCTATCTACATGCTCGAAGCCTCTGCGTGAATCAGCTGGTAATAAATTGAGCTTTGAGATAATTGTTGTTAGTTGGTTGATTTATTTGGCTCTCTGTCTGATTTCTTGGAGTGTCAGGTGCACATATCTGGCGCTGGGGATTTCCAGCTGCAGAAGATTGAACTGCTAAAGGATCCACATCCCTTGAATTCGAGAAAACAACCAGATGCAATGGACTCTGATGATGTTCCTGACGTTGAGGTATTGGCTCTTGATTTGTTAGTAGAATGTAAATGGTGAAGTCATTCATTAAATAATTTACTATCAGTGAGATTAATTGTTGCATTATGATGCTGTAGGCATCTAACTGTAGGAGTGGGGATACTGATTTGCATTGAATCAGCGAATCTTTCTTAACAATGTTTTATGAGGCTTGATTACAACTTCCAGTTGTTTATGTATGTTTGACACTTGCACTAGAATTCTGATAGAACTCTCTTTAGCTGAGAGATTTCTTCTGTATATTATTAATGTATGACGACAATGTCTGTCAAATTACAATGTATTATGCAGTCAACTTCGAGAGTGCTGCTGTCTCCAGCCTAAGGCTCACCGTATATTCCTTCTAATTTCCTCACTCTCTCCCAATCATTACAGCTTTTATATTAACTAACTTCTTACGTCAGCCAAAATAACAAAAACTGCTATTCTCTCCCCCCCAACATGCACGTAACATTCCCCTGCCCCTAACTATAACAGAAAGTGGTAACTTTACTCAGTTACCCTTTCCTTCCCTCTTCTAGAATACACCTTAGTGATAGCAGGTCTAACAAATTCAAAGATTAGATTTCACAAGCATTATAGTAAGCATAATAGATTTACCTTTCCTTGCACATTTTGTGCCTTTTGAATCTGTGTATGTGCATTTGGTTTGATTTTACTTCCTTTTTGGGTCTTTTGGTGTCATTATCAATCATAAATGCACTATTTGGTGTAGAAATGAATTGTTGTATATCAGTTCATTTTCTTAATAACTACAGGTTGTTCGTTCTCTGCACCCTGATCCTTTGACACAAGAGCCCTTAGTTGTTGAAAATGTAACAGACCCTCTTGCTGGAGAACAGGTTAGATTAGGAAGTGTCTGTTGGTTATGGATTGCAATTAGCTTGATGCCATTCAACATCCTTCTTTTTATGTCCCCCTTCATTTAGACTTGGCCAACTGAAGCTGAAATGATGGAAGCTGCTACAACTCAAAAACAAAAACAGATTAGGAAAAGGAAAATTCCTCAAGGTACTTCAGAATATCAGGTGTGTATGTAACCTAAATTCTGTCAAATCGAGATTCTTTTGAATTGATGGCTTGCTGATGTGCCTCGAGTCCTTGTTAATCCACTGAGTATATTTTTTCAGGCTGCTTGGATTGTGGATGATACAGATGAGGATGTTTCAGACATTGATAGTGAAGCCAATGATGGTATGGTTCTGGATGAAACAGATATGATTCCTGGTCCAGATAGCCCAAACAACTCAGACATTGATGATGGTCAAGTTTCCCTAAATCTTAGGGATGATGAAGAAACTGACAATGATTCGGTGATGATGGTCTGTTTCAAACAAGGCATAATTGTCAAGTCCTGTTTAGAAATTACATGTCTTGCTTTACCACGCAGGAAGGTGAAAGCTTAACAAGGGAACAAATAGAAGATGATATTAAAAGGATTAAAGAGCAGCATGCTGAAGATGAGGGTATCAAACATTGTTTCCATTTCACTTTCTTGAGATCTGTTGCATTTAGTTCTTAGGTGTAATCCACCTCTAACTCCCACCCTTCCCTTTTTAGCTCTTCTTTTTTCTTTTAATCTTCTTCCCCCTCAACATAAAAAGTATAGGCACAGTTTTGGGCATCTTAGTTTTTCGCCCATAGTTTTACTTTTAGATGCTTTTCTCTAGGGTCCTTGAAAACTTGGTTCTTTAATTGATGTCTTCGTATTTATTTTTTCAGAATTTCCGGATGAAGTGGATACTCCATTGGATATTCCTGCTAGAAGGCGTTTTGCCAAGTATAGAGGTCTCAAATCATTCAGGACTTCTTCCTGGGATCCGAAGGTAATAATATTGTGTTCTTGTACTTGCATGCGGTTTTACATGAGAGCATTGATAACGTCAAGAAGTTTCTTTTCGTTCTCAGGAGTCTCTCCCTCCAGAATATGCCAGAATTTTTGCGTTTGATAACTTTCCAAGAACACAAAAACTTGTCCTTTCCAAAGCCTTGAAAATGGGTGAAGAGAACAGAGATGACTGTGTAACAGCAGGCCAATATATAAGACTTCATATTAAAGATGTGCCTAATTCCGTTTCTTCCAAGTTGTGTGCTCTGGCAATGACAAGACCTATAATAGCGTCTGGGCTTTTGCAGCATGAATCAAAGATGTCTGTTCTTCACTTTAGGTGTGGAAAATTTATTTTAACCCTAATATGCAATCCTGGTTTTTGGAGAATAATATCCTAAGATTTTGTTTCACAAATCATGATATAGTTCGTAATGTTTTTGCAGCATAAAGAAGCATGATAACTATGAAGCTCCTATTAAAGCCAAAGAAGAACTGATATTTCATGTTGGTTTTCGACAGTTTATTGCTAGGTAGTGATAACTTTTCACAAGCAATTCTGATCTTGTAATTAGAAGATCTCTGACATTAGGTTTTGCAGGCCAATATTTTCCACTGATAATATGAATTCAGACAAGAGCAAAATGGAGAGATTCCTGCACGCAGGCCGTTTCTCTATAGCATCAATCTATGCTCCAGTTTCCTTTCCTCCACTTCCTCTGGTTGTTCTAAAGAGTACTGAAGGAGGTGCTCCACCAGCAGTTGCTGCTACTGGTTCCTTGAGAAGCATTGATCCTGACAGGATAATGTTGAAGAAAATTATATTGACTGGGTATGAAATCTTAACCTTTAACTGAAAGTTTTTGATGGATTCATTGAGCTTCTCCTAAATTTCAGTTTTCCTTATTGAGACGCTCTTTCATGCTGGATGAAGTCTTTCCGGAAATCTTTAGTTTCCTTGTTAATGTTGATATTTACGGAACACCTATCCTATTTCAGTTACCCACAGCGTGTGTCAAAACTGAAAGCCAC
The DNA here is from genome assembly GCA_025434745.1 of Erythroxylum divaricatum. Lineage (NCBI taxonomy): Eukaryota > Viridiplantae > Streptophyta > Magnoliopsida > Malpighiales > Erythroxylaceae > Erythroxylum > Erythroxylum divaricatum. Next base: position 480,240 of record JANTPM010000006.1, read on the forward strand.
TGTAAGATATATGTTTCATCACCCCGAGGATGTAAGATGGTTCAAGGTAAGTGAATCTCTTTAATGTGAATAGTATGGAGTTGAAAGAATAACTGTAAAAGGAATGAATTAATTGATGCACTTAATTGCTACAGCCTGTTGAAGTATGGACAAAGTGTGGTCGGTGCGGTCGCATCAAGGAACCTGTTGGAACACATGGTATGGTGCTTTCATTGTGCATCAGTGTTACCAGGGTATCAGTTGCAATTTTCATCTTCTGGATTCATAAACGATGATGTAGTTTAAGTTTCCGCTCACTACGCCATTTTCTTATCAAATTAGGAGGGAAAGTTATAGCAAACACTAGTTAGTATATGGGTGTCTGATCATAAATTGTGGTTTTGGAAGTTAATATAGGACTATGAAACAGAGAAGATCAGGCTCCAAATATTTATGCATTTTGTGTTATTATCTGTACGAGCTTCTAAGTTGCAAGTTATCAAAAACTTTTCCCTTTTTTGTCAGGGGCGATGAAATGCGTTTTCAACAGCGTCGTCCAGCAGCATGACACGGTATGCATGAGTTTGTATAAACGGGCGTATCCCAAGTGGCCAGAGCATCGGTTTCCCATTCTTGATACTTGATCAGGGAATGGCTGTTACTGCTCCATGTTAACACACAGTACAGCCACAGTTTTCTCTTTGTGGGAATGAAGCTCTGGTTCAGATTGTCTATTCGGTTTGTTAATCTACTGGGATAGGAAAGCCACAAGCAGTGACCTACACGCCTGTCTAAAAAGTTTGTCTTTTTAGATTCATACCATTTTTGACTGGTTAAAAGAATGAATCTTTTTGGAGAAGTGAAATGATTGTTTGTTACTAATATCAAATATGCTCAATGCAAAATCAATCTCTTCTTCCTGGTCGAGTCTCTTTTGTTTGATCTTGGACAGGGATGAGTTTCTGAAGTTCTTATGAGGAAGAACTTGCACTGCCATCATTTCATATTGTTCTATAAAATTTGTTATGAAATATAACTGCCCTTGAGAAAATATGTAAAAGATGATGATAAGTGATGCAATTTTATGTTTTTTTAAATAATTTTATATAAATATTTAGGTTTCTCACTCAATTATATATATTTTTACCATTTTATTAAATATTTAAGCATTTCAAGTATGAGGTCATTATTTATTTTTATTAAATATGGATAATTTTCTCCTGCTGCCATTTCAAACTTTGTCAAATATAAGACAGGTAATGGATATGGTCTGGTCAGATTTTAAGTTAGAATTAGACTTGATTCAAGTTGTAGGTTCTAAGTTCAGAGGACTCGATTAAATTTAACTTGACTAAAAATCTAAAATCTGAGATTGAAACATATAAAAAGATCTGGGTTAATTTTCAGAAAAGACTTCAGTTCATCCTCAACCATAAATTCCCTATTTGTCATATTCACAAAAATCCAGTCTTATCTTTTGTAGCTTTCCCATCAAATTTCTTTTCCTTTCCTTTGATGTTGAACTTTTGATCTTCTTGCATCCTCTCAGAATCTTAAACCTTTAGCTTCCTGGATGCTTATGTTGATTGCTCTGTTTGTCTCCTTCTCTGAAGTGGTCCACCAATTGAAGTGTGCCCATTTTGAGTCATTCAATTCCATCTATCGGGAATCTTTCCTTTTCAAGCATTTAGGCATTTTCACATCCTTTCCTGATTATGCTTTCTTTATTTATTTATAAACAATTAAGAAATCAGATTTTTTTTGCTTGAAATATGCTTGAGCTTAGTTATATTTTGTATCCACTTGTAGGAATATCTAAATGCACTAAAAGGGCTCTGTTCATAGTGGTTCTGTGATCAGTGTCAAGCCAATACTATATTTACATTCTCATCCACAAGTTGATGATGCTCTATGAACTGGCACCTTTCACTAAAGTTAATAATTCCATGTATATATATTAAGTAATATTACTTTTAATTTAGATTTAATGTCCAATCTAATGATAAGTTGAAGAAATCAAGAAAAGTGCATATAGATAAGTACAAGAAGTTTAGGTTGTGGATTATGCATATGTTCTTATATTTATATTGGATAAACCTTCGTAAGCACGCAATAACTTGTTAATTATATGTTTCGAGTAAGTTATTTGATCAACCATTGACCCTCGATTCAAGTGATCGATAGTAAACTCTAGCCAATTTGGACAGGCAGGATTGCTATTGGGTTCTGGAAAAGTTCCATTACATATAAAGGAGAATCTGAAACCTGTGATCATTAGGAGGCACATTGAAGGGAAGATGTAATAAATTAAGCAGAAGTACATACTACAATCGATCAATTTTTACATTTTTCGATTGATCATAGTAATAGTGGTACAATAACAATCCATTCATGTGCTTTCCAACAATATTGCAAGCACTGATGAAATCTTAGTGAGGTGACATTGTTGTGAATCTGCAGAACCATGGTCAAGTTAAAACTGTGAACCATCGAAGAGGCCTGGCAGATTCAGGCAAGAACGGTAATCAAAGAAACAGTCCACTCGTGTGGTTTCCAACAATATTGGAATCACTGATCAAATCTTATTATTGAGCAGCAAGATGAGATAGTTGAGAATCTGCAGAAATATGGCCAAGTAAAAAACTATAAACTATCGAAAAAACCTGGCAGGTTCAGGCAAGAACAGTGTTCAGAGGACTTGGATTCATCGAAGCATAAGAAAGAAGCTCCTCGTCCTTCTCTATTATGGCAATTTCTTCTTCATCTAAACACACCCAAGCTTCTATTCCTCTGTCCGTTCTTGTGTCTATAAGAACTATCAGATTGTACACCGAAGCTTCACATTTGTCAGGACCAGCATAAGTTGCCCATATAGGCTTTCCATATCCAAAATCAAGATCATATAGTCCACAGTTACACCAACTTGAAAACTCAAGATGATTGAATCCATCAGAGAATTCAGGACCTGATAATTCAGCTTTCTTGTCTTTAATTATCTGATTCAGATTAAGCCAACCTTCATTTCCTTGCAGTTTCCTGACAAAATCACCATCGATTCTCGATATAGCTTCTCTTAGCTTGATTGCCAGGTCAGGCATGTCAGTTTCCTTGGTAGTGAAAATGGTTGCCCAAGGGAAGTTCCCAATTGTGAATTCTGGAAATTGTGGTGAGGCTCTTCGTCGCATGTTCACATTGTGACCAACAGCAGTTGGCCTGTCGATTCCTACTCTAGCTTTGAACACAGACAGTACACATTTGGTAAGAAATGCTGACACTGCCTCAACACGAGAAGGCGTTTGAACGATTGAGCTCTTGGATCTGGCTTTCAGGTTTGCAATTGCTGATGCATCAAACACAAACCTGGTAATTCCAGGATGTCCTTTTCGGATAAAAGAACTGATGAAAGCTGACAAACTTGAGTCTTTAGGGTAGGATTCATTTTGGATGAAGAAGGACGGAGCATCAAAAGAAGGGTACACAGTTACATCATAGGACTCCCGAGCTATGGCGGACCAACTCTTCAGGAAAGCAACCAGGGCAGTTCCATCAACAATTTTGTGTGAAACATACACAGCTAAGACAAATCCACCACATGAGAAAATGGTTTCTTGCACCATAGCAACATGGATTCCTTCACCTGTATCGTCCCAGCTAAAATCACCTGGAAGGAACTTGCTCATCAAACTAATATCAGGTTGCTTCAGGTATTCCGACAAGGAACAATTGACCCTAGCCTGTACATAATATGCACCCTCGTCGTCACAATCAATCGACAAATTGTCTCTGATCTTTCCAGCTAACGGGTAAAAACGAGTTAAGGTTTTAGATAATGATTGTTTGAGTGATTGTGATCTTCTGGAGATGACCTCAATATCAGTAAGATCTCCATCTGGGGTCATAGGGTAGAACAGGATCCTGAAAGTGTACACAGCCATCATAAACTGATCCAGCAGCGAAAGCTTGTAGATCCTGAGATGATCTGGTGTTGGAGAAGAGGGCTTTACACATTCCCTGGAAACGATCTTGACCTCCATTTTAGCAGATTTCTGTTGGGTGGATGAATAGATTAGTATCTGATAATTAGATTTCTTCCACGAAATTTAACAGTAACAGACCCAACATAAAAAAAATAAAAAAAAAATCTGAAGAGAAGATGAACAAGCAACCACACAAAACGAAAAACAAGCTGGAATTTTGTGAAAATATATAAATTAACTTAACTTCATGATCACGAAATCCAAGAACAATAAAGTTGCGTAAAATCATTTTCGTCGAGTGCTCACAAACTAAACTGTCAATTTCAGATTTATATTCACAAGCAATCATGCTGCATAAATTGTCAACTCTTCCTCTCATTCTAAAAGTATAAATGAAGGTACTTTATTCACTTTCATACTCGTTACATCTAACCATCAACATTGAAAAGACTCATTACTAAATGAAAATTCTTGCTTGGTACACCATGGACACACCAAGTTCATCCATCTTTTTCCCAAGTTTATCAGTTTCTTGGTTTTTCAGATTTTTATCATGCTAATCCCGTCGCTACTAATCCATGAAAACTAGCAAAAAAGAACAGAGATGAAGTTTCAGGATCTGGGAGTTTGAGTGGTCTTCGAGCTTAAACAAGTAACAAAATCAAAGGTGACAGGATTCAGACAGAGCACTGGACAACAAAACATGGGAAAACAGAAAATGAGACAGAACAAAGGAGGAGAAGAAGAATCTGAAACCTGAATTATGTAGACAGGGGCATAGGAAAGTTACCTTTGATTCTTCCCCAAGTCCTGGGAAGGACAAAATCTTACTCCTTGTTAATCTAGTACACAAACAGAGAGGTAAGTGGAAGGAAAAGAAGAGAAAAGCAAGAGAACAGGTACTTGTTCCGGTTTCTACAGGGAATTATATAGGCCATGTAATGGCACAGGGACGTCAGAGCAATATAATATATTTACGGTTAATCATATTGGATAAAAATTTTATTTCAATCTTATATTTTAAAATTTAAAGTTTTTAATAATATATAGTCTAAGTTAACATATTGCACAAGACTCCCACTATGAGAGGGTCATCTTCGAACAATTAGTAAAGTTGCTTATTTGTGATAAAAAATTTATAGGTATTAACTGAAAATAAATAAAAGTTAAATTAATTCAAAATAATAAAGAAAATATGTGATAGCTTAATAATATTAGTAAAATATGTACAATTTTAAGAGATAAATACTGAATTAACAAAAAATTAAAATTTAAAAATGTTAATAATATATTTTTCATCTTCTAGATGCATATAAAATAATTTTTGAACATATATAACTAAAGTTTAATAATATTTTTTCATTATATTCCAAATATTCATAAGATAAATTTCAAATATAAATAATTATAAGTTATAAATTACATATTATAAATATTTTAATTTATAAATATATATTTCAACTTTCATTGATTGTAATTAAAATAATATATTCTCATTTATAAATAAATTTATTATTTAATGAACTCCTTATTTTTATAGCAAATTGATGTGATGTGTACAATTTAAATTATTTCCATCCTTTTCACTTTCTTTAAATCATCATTTTTACGTTAATAATATTTTATATGAAAACATAAATAAATAAATTAAAATTAGTTTTATTATATTGAAGTGTGACTCTTTTTTTTAACCCATCATTTTCATGTTAATGGCATTTTTAAAGTTATAAGTCAACGTACTCCAATACATAAGATTTCTCACTTTACGGAAGTTAAAAAAGAGTCGTTAATATAGGTAACCTTTTCTTTATATTTTTACAAAACAAATTGTTTCCATGACTTAATGTGTGACTATAAGTAAATTGATTAAGTTTTAGATATTGAAAATTTATTATTTTGAAAGTCTTAATTTTAATAAAAGTATAATTGAACTCCAAAGTTGAGAGTGGACCAATTAGGGATGAGATATGTGGTGCTACTTATCCAATTTCTATTATGCTAGCTGATCTCATCCATCCAATCTTATGAATCAACTTATGAAATTAGATAAGTGGTACATTAGGCACCCACTTCGAAAAGTTGAGGATTGTGAATCATGTTAAATTTATTAACATTAATTGACTTAAACTCGTGACTTAATTTTGAATTATTGATTATTTTAAACATATGGACTTTTTCGATAGTTTAATAAAATCTCGAAGAACTATTTAACCTTTAAAATTCTCAAAAAATATCCTTTTTACAAAATATATGAACTATGAATATCATACTTATATTAATCAAATATTGCTTACATAATGATTTAACTCGAGTGATAAACTCAAATTAAACTAATTTAATCTAATTCAAACTAATAGTTTATTACAATTATTTTAAATTATTGACTTAATTTAATTTAAATTAGTTTGAGTCAGATTTAGAAGCTAAGTTGAGTTATCATAGTAACATTTAATTAGTCAATGTCTATGTTTATACTACATGTATTTTATCATTATTTTAAAACTAAAATCTAAAAGAAAGAACATAAAACTTAAAAGAAATGTTCGAAAATTTTAAAGATTAAGAAAAATTTTAATTCTTCAATTACAGAATATCTTCTACTTATTTTCTATATTATATTAGCTAATTATTAGCCTTCGTTGTCACGCAACGAAACCCTAACTTTAGGAAAAAAAAACTTTATTGATTGGCACATACGGCTCCGAAGTTGCCAATCATTAAGGGCAAGATTGGTTCACCTGGGAGAATTATAATAGAAATGGGAATTAATATAATAAAGAATAATAATGAATATAATCATTATTGTTATGATGGTTAGTTGAGAAGAATAAATAATTACCATTATTATTGGTTGGTTTGTTGAAAATATATAGAAATAAAATTTTGTTTTACATCAAATTTTAATATATTTTAATTAATTATATTTAATTGCTAAAAAAGAAAGAAATATAATTAATTAATCATTTTATAATTAAGTATGTTATAATTAATTATATTGTAATTAATTAATTAATAATTATATCATATTATGATAATGACTGTCACCCCGTGATAATTTTCCCTTACTCAAGAATGGTTTTCATTCCTCTCGTATTTAGACGTACGGAGTAATTCCCGAAAGTCAGATATAAAAATACTGCTCCTATAATATATAACTAACCATTAAAGAGAAGAAGAGAGATCCAAAACTAACAAGCATAGGTAGCATTTCAATCAAAGCACTACATTTCAAGCTATAAGTAGCTAAAAATAGACGATTGACGAAGGCAACGGAGATGACTATTGAAGACACCTGACGTAGAAGACGAAGGCGCCCGACCAAGACAACATGTGACGACAATGAAGACGGTGTATGGAGCAACGTCCCGACCCGCATTTCAAATCTAGATTTTTGTGAATTTTTGATTTGGTAACTGGGGTCCTTCTGGAGGAAGCTGAGCCAGGGCCTTGGTTACTAGCATGGAAGTCAGTGAGACTTCTAGTGCTAAAGACTTTCCCACTTTAACTAGAGATATCAAGTTCCACAAATTGTCGAAAGGGAAAAATGATCATTTCACAATTGGGGCGAAGGAGGCAGGCTTGACACCCATGGAAGCATGGAAACAAAAATTCATTACACACCAACCTAAGGTGGTATTGAAGCATTTCCCAGATGTCGCAAAAGAAGGTGATATCTGACCATCGAAGGAGCTTTTTGAAGCTGGAGGCAAGGTTTGGCCTTCGGCTTTGATTGGGTTTTCTTGGAGCAAGAGACCAACATTCCTAGTGGTGAATGCCTGGGCTAAAGCGCGCTGGAGTAACAAGGTGTTGGAGAGAGTATTGCTAAGAGAAGATGGTACATTTATGTTCAAGTTTGGATATACCAGTGCACTACAAGAAATTACTAAAAAAAGTCCCTGACATGTTGGAAATCAGGTATTTTTCCTTTAACAATGGCGACCTGGCTTAGAAATGGGCAAATGAGTCATCGAGCCTTTTCCATTATGGGTAAATTTTCACAATTTACCTAGGAGCTATAGACTGTCGATGGGTTGAGTTATTTGGTGAGTTATTTAGGAAAACCATTAAACATGGATACTCAAACCACTAATATGGAACGCATTAGTTATGCAAAAGTATGTATTGAGGTCCATAAATTAGCTTCCCTTCCGGATAGGTTAGCAGTCAATTGTCTTGGGGATAATGGAGATATGGTGCCAAATGACATCCCACTTTTCTATATGTGGAAACCTCAATCCAACAAAAAATGGCCGTGAGAGGTAAGGATCCTATTGGAAATGCAGAGCAGGCCAACTACAAGAGCATGGTGCCAGAGATTGAGCATCTATATGTTACTAACCAGGAAAACAATTACTTAACGCACGTCAATAGTGAAGAGCAGGTTTGTCAAAATAACATTGTGAATGATGTAGGTACCACAGTCTTAGAGGATGGAGCTATAGACAAGACAAATGATGATAATGAGGAGTTTTAGAACTCGGTTACTATGTCAAATTCAACATTTGCAAAGGAATTAACGTCTGATATAGAGGAAATGGCAGAGGTCAGCAACACACAGATTGCAACAGCCAAACGAAAGTATGTTAAGAAAAAAAAAAGGTAGGAATAAAAACAAAGGGGTTTCGTCCCTGGAATGTCTCTCTTAGTCTGGAATACCAGGGAGCTTAATGACCTCCTTAAAAGGTCTTTGATCAGAAAACTAACCAAAGAGAAGGAACCCGTTCTGGTGGGCTTGCTTGAGACTATAATTAAAGACCTATGCCTACTGATAAACCAGAACTTTTTGGGTGCACAATGGAGGATTCTATCAAACCACAACTCCTATTTCAATGGGAGGATTACCTACTTATACAATGCAAACTTGATGGAAGTATATATGAAGGAGGAAAGTGATCAACATATCCATCTAACTTGCCAGATTGAAGGATAATGTTCCAAATTTGTTTTGATTTTGATATATGCAGCAAACTTTGCATTTTTAGGAAGCAATCTACAGAATAGTCTTTATAGAATCCAATCATCCTCTTCTACCCCTTGGATTGTGACAGCGGATTTCAACTGTATTCTTAGCTCAAAGGAGGCAAAAAAACAGGACAAAATTTCTCCCCTCTGACACTAAAGAACTCTTTAATCTTCTCTGTGGGGCTGGTGGATCTATATTGTTAGAGTAATACTCTAAAGACAATTATCTTTAGCACTTTGTACAAACTTTATTTTGATTAATAAAGCAAAAGACAATTTTTATTAATTTGATGTTCATTTATTTATGAATTGATGTCGAATTTAAATCGAATTAATGAAGTCCGTGATACAAAACATAGCATAAAGAAAATTATGATGAGATCATGATAAAGAAATTCCTACCATGTGCAATTATGTTAGTATATAAATTATCCCTAGTCATAAGATTAATGAGATAGGACATTGTTAATCCGGATATACTAGCACATGTTATGCTCCATGATTTGATTAAGCAGTGGATCTCATAAACTGTAAGCATGAGATATTCAGAGTTAACAAATAAAAGCTTACTAACAGTAATAAATACATCAGATGACCCGTTATGAGATTATCATATGGATAATCTATCCAATGTCAGCGATTAATCTCATCATGGCAATAGTCCAAATATCCTTAGACTTGAGATACTTAAGGTTATCCTAGATATTGATCAAGTGCTTTGACATCATTCTTTGTTGTCTCAAGAAGAAGTCGCTCATAGGGTGGTGATTAGGTATAGCTAGTAGGAGTTGACACATAGTCCATACTTTGAACCAAGTAGGGTGTGAGATGGTGAAGGGACGAATTGCACGGTAATTGTCTATATAAAGGTTCGTAAGTCAGATAATTAACCATCGAAAAGTTTTTGTGTTAATCCACTTCGTTCCAATAAATTGGCATCCTCAAGCCATTCATGATTTGTTTGGATTAAGATTTAATTCAAGTGACATGAAACTATTCATGATATGCTCAGATTAAGAGTTAATTCAAGTGTTCAAAATAATTCAAAACCTAAGGGTCACGCATATAAACGATATGATGAAAAATAAAGTACGCAAGACTATCATTTTAAGCAATTCATGATCATGATCCACTTGATGACGTTTGGTACACTCAATTAAGAGGTTAAGGGTCCACAAGAATTCTAGAGCTTGAGAGGAGTGGTCTTGAGGTTTTGTTGTTTGCTACAACCCAAACAAGTAAAAGATTCAAGAAAAGAGGAGCATTTGCAAGGTATATATGCTGTAATTTCTTATTCTTACATTCTGTTTATACATGCACATGGATTCTGGATTTTCTGAGGATGTCGTGGTGTTAAAATGCCATGCTCAAGATGCATGGACCCATGGCTCCCTTACATATATTCTACTGATCGACAACTCACCTGGTCCAACAATCAACAAGGTGCCTTGCTAATAAGGAAAAAGCTAGATAGATGCTTGGTGAACTTAGAATGTCTCCAAAATTTTCCACAATCCTATGTTCATTTATGGAAAAATATGACTTCAAATCACTCATAAATGCTTATACGGTGTAGTGAAGTTCCTAGAAGATATGGTGCTCCTTTTCAATTCTTTAACGGGTTAACTCATCAAGAAGGCTTTATGGATCTCATACATAGATGATAGAATCAGGAGGTAAAGGATACAAGGCATTCCAATTGATGAAAAAAAATGAAGTTGATTAAACAAGCTCTTAAAAGGTTCACCTACAATAGTACAGAAAATATGTCTACCCTGAAGCTGTAAGTTCAAAATGCACAAGTTGCGTGCTATAACGATCCTCATGATACCAACTTGAAGGTGAATAAATTGAACTTACTCAAAGAGTACCAACAAGCAATACAAATTCATAATTCCATACTCAAGCAGAAGTCTAAAGTAAATTGGCTAAGGGAAGGGGATGAAAACTCTCGACTCGTCCACGCATCCATTATGGCCTGTAGAAACACTAATAAAATAGTAGGTTTGTGGGATAAGTATGGTGTTCCTCACTCTGACCATGAGACATTTTTTAAGATGGCCAAAGAGATTTTTGCCCATCTGATATTACCTAATCAATTTGAGACACCATCAGACAACATGAAAAGGATCCTAGCCGAAGTCATTAGCCAGGAAAGCAAGGCAGATTTGACTACCCCACTTACTAGGCAAGAAATAAGAAAGATACTCCCTCCGTTTCATAATAAGAGTCGTTTTAGATACATTTTAATTATTCAAAATAAGTGTCATTCTTGACTTTG
>JANTPM010000006.1:507868-548119 GCA_025434745.1 Erythroxylum divaricatum
CCAATAGACAAGAATTTTCGTACCACAGTTTTGAGTTGGACAAAAATTTTTGTCTTTGTCCTTTGAAGACGGGACAAAAATGAGCGAAGACGGCAAGCAAACACCACTTATGACAGAATGGTTATGTCTTTGTCCTCCGTCCTCGCGTCTGCAGACGCTAACCAAACGCAGGGTTAGATTTTTTCAGACTTCGCTTTATTGCAAAATTTCTAAGCGGATATGATGATGAAGATGATGATTTAATGAAATACAAATGTATAAAAAGACATTACTTTGTGTATAATTTTTCAAATATTAATCTTAAATATATAATTTGTCCTATCAACTTGAAATTTTATAGGAGAATGGACTTTGATCGTATTTATTGTAGTTATTTATTTATTTATGTATTTATCGTAACTTTATTTACATAATAATTTAGCGTGTCAGTTTTACTTATTTATTCTTTATCCTGTATCACTATTTTATTGTCACATCTATAAGTAGGTCTACCAGAAACAACCTCTTTATTATATAAGATAAGGCTACTTATTATCAGACCTTTTCATACTTCGCTTTATTACAAAATTTCGGATTAGATATAATGATGATAATGATGATGATTTAATGAAATATGATAAGAATGTCACGATTAAACTAGGAGATCTAATCTAGATTAGAAAATTGGAACAGAAGATGCTTTTCTGTGATCACAGTTCACACCGTCCTATAAAACAATCCAACTTGTTTGGATCCATAAATACCATATTTATAAACCGACTCAATTACGGATGAGCAAGAAATAGATCAGAGTTTCATAAGTTAACAGATCATATCAAAGACAACCTCGTAATGTTTATCTCGATTCGTGAGTTGCTCCTTGGCTTTATTTGGGATAAATAATGTTTTAATTATTTTATATATTCAAAAAATTATTAAATACATACTAAATTTTAATAATCTTTTAAAAAAATCTACAATTACTAAAAAGAGTAAAAGATACGAGACTTTCCTTTTTTAATTTTTAATTTTTTGTTTTTAAATTTAAAAAAACTTTTTATTATTTTTCAATATTATAAATGTTGTTTATTTGTGACTCAAAAGGTTACAAGTTTAAATAACGAAAACAATGTTTTTGTAAAAATATAAAAAAAATGTTATATATATGTCCTTTCCCATATTCTCACAAGGCCGAGAACTGTGTATATTGGATAATTAAGTTCGAGTTTAATTGAATTTGGGCTAATTTAATATAAACTTCATAGTTGGATCCTTTGGTATTCCTAAACTTTGTAGATTTAATATTTTCCCTAGATACTCATCTTTGGGCTTCAAGTCCAAATCTACTGGACATGTGGTTATTGTATGAGTATTATAAGAATTTCTTTTTTCTTATCCCATGGATTATTGTTACATATGGGCTTAAATGGATCAAATCTTCTGTACTCATAATTCTTGACTAATCATGTTTTATACGATCTCATTCACACAAATATGAATGTCGGGGATAGTATAGAACAAGGTTAGTACTGGGTTATAGGTACAGAAGATCTTGTCACACTTAAAGTCAAACTTGACAATCTATACAAAGAATCTTTTCTTAGTTTAATACAATTTTAGCTAACACCACAAATGATAGGTTAAAATTGTTATTTAATTGCAAGTATAAGGGTATAATTGCAATAATTATAATATACAATATAGCTTATTAATTTAATCCAAAATTAACAACAAGAAGTTTGAAGTGGTCAATTCTTAGATCAAAGTTAAATTGAAATTTAAAAACAGATAAACACTTCAAACAAAAAAAGGAAAAGAAGAATTCAACAGGAACACCAAAGAAAGAACTTGATCAGCGATCAATCAAGCATTAATGGCGGATCAATAGAAGCATAAGCGAGTAGCTCTGAGTCTAGTTCTAATGCCACCATTTCAGGTTCATCCAAAGTCACCCAAGCTTCTATTCCTTTTTCTTCCTTGGAGTCCATGAGTATGATAAGATTGAAGAACTCTCTCTTCACTCCATTAGAAGTCAAAACTGGCAGCCAAATTGGTTTTCCAAACCCAAAATCAATGTCATAGAGACCGAAGTTACACCAACTATTTATCGAAACATGTTCTACACCTTCCACAGATTCGACACTGTCAAAGTCTTCTGACATTTCCCTGATTAATCTGTAAATTTGTGCCAACCCTCCATCACCCTAAAGTTTTCTCACGAAATCTTCATTGATTTCCGCTATGGCTTCCCTCATCTCGAGTATAAACCTCGAAATATCAGCTTCCATGGCTGTGCCTAAAATGGTCGTGTCCCAAACAAAGTTCCCCATTGAAAGGTTTGGCAATGGAGGAAGAGCTCGCCTACGAATGTTAATGGCGTTACTTATAAACGTAGGTTTGCAGGTTCTTGAGTTTCTATTCACAGCTGCCATAACACACTTGGACAGTAGAGCACACACAGCCTCAACTCGTGTTGGATTCTTAACCTCTGTACTTGTTGCTTTGTCCTCGAGTCTTGTAAGACATTGAGCATCAAACACGAACCTCCTCGTCTGTACTATCCCAATTCTCTGGAATCGGCTTCGCAGAGAAACCACATTTGCTTCAGTAGGATTCGTATCATTTGTCAGGAAAATGGAAGAAGCACTGAAATCCGGGATTATAGTTTCTGATTCACTAGACTTGATAGCCTTTGCTGACCAAGCTTTCAGAAACGAAGTCAGTCCTATCCCATCACAGAAACCGTGCCAAACAGATACTCCAATGGCGATTCCACCACAAGAAAAGCTGGTTTCTTGAACCAGAAAGACGTGAGATCCTGGAATTGGAACACTAAAAGGTGCAGCTTCACTTGGAAGAAATTTCTGCAGTGAATTCCGATGATCAGGATTGTTCAGACATTCATTTAAACTACAGTTCATCCTGGCCTCGACATAATAAACTCCATTGTCGTTGAATTCCACAGAAACATGATCTTTGATCTTTCCTGCAAAAGGGTAAAAAAGGTTCAATGTTTCTGACAAAGATTGCTTCAGATTTAGTGACCTCCCGGAGGTGAGAAGGTCGGAGTATTTTTGGTTCCCGGAATAGAAGAGTAAAACTGGAAAATAATAGGATGGTCCGAATTGTTCCAACAGAGAGAGCTTGTGAGGTTTCAGGTGGAGGTGTATTGTTGGTGAAGAAGGTTTGATACATTTCCTGGAAATAACTTCGACCTCCATTTTCGATCTCAAGCTTTTGCTTCAGATTGCTGAGTGTTACAGACGCAATCTCCTCCGAATGAAAATTCGATGGTGATATGTACACAATGGATCGAGAGCAGATTCGGCTTCGGAATATAGAACTGAAGATTAGCTGGAAACAACCAGAATTAACAAACATCAACGTGAATGCTTGTACATGATTTGAACTATTAAATTGGAATCGAAATCAATTATTGATTTCCATGAAACCCAATATAGCTAATGAACCTCATTTCAGACTCATTATCTCAAAACTATGAGTTCATAAGGGTTTTCCAATGTTTTATAAAGTTAGACTTAGAACATAAATTAAACATATAGGACAAAAGATTTAAAAGATTTACTAGTATTAAATCATCATAAAATCAGTTAATGATTAATAAAATTAAAAAATTAAAATATTATTAAAAAATTGTCATTATTTATCGAAAAATTTAAAATTTAATTAAAAAATAAAAAGCTTGTTAAATAAAATTTATTTGTTTTATAAAATCAAATAATTTATGAAAATTAATCAACTAATTAATAAATTGATCAGTTTTTAATAATTATTAAAGTAAATTAAACTGAAAAGTTAAAGGAATCAAAAAAATTAAGTTATTTAAAATTTTTATAATCAAACTGATCGAACCTCTTTACTTTTTTAATTACTCGAACTTTAGTCATTTTTCTGCTATGGAATTGGATTAGACGTTATCCTTCACGAACCTGTTGGTTTTATTTTTCACTAAAGAGTGTTCGAATATAATATTATATTACAATAGTTTTTACTATTTTACTGTTTATAATATCTCAAATTTAAATTAATTTATTAATAACTCCTATTCAAATTATAAACTACTCGATTGATAATTTTTAATAAAAATTTTAAACTTTATTTTTATATAAAATTGTAAAATCGAGCTCTTATTTTGCAATTTATATAGTTTTGTCCTTGTGGGAACAATAAATATAAAAAATAAAAAAGAATTCAAACTACATACTAGTTTTTTTTAGGGAAAAACTACATACTAATTGATTAGTACTTTTCTTATAAAAACTTTAAATGATATCATCTTATAAAGTCAAAGTCTTATCGTGCCACCTATCAACTTCCACCATTAGATTGATATGGATGAAAATGAGGGAAAAGGGTTGAAGCATTAAAATCAGGACACATAGTGTTCTAATCACCAGAGTTTCGTGCCATTTTAGCCCATCCTTCAAGCAAGGAACTCGCAGCAGTTCCATCAGCAATCACAGGCGAAACAAAAACTCCAACGGCAAACCCACCACATGCAAAGGTGGTTTCCTGAACCATCAAAAGATGGGATCTTGGAGAAAGTTCGTTCCAGTTAAACTCACATGGAAACAACTTGAGCAACAATGTAGGATGTTGAGTATATGACTCAAACTTTTCTTCATCAACATTAAATGGTTGGTTGAGTATATGACT
The DNA here is from genome assembly GCA_025434745.1 of Erythroxylum divaricatum. NCBI lineage: Eukaryota > Viridiplantae > Streptophyta > Magnoliopsida > Malpighiales > Erythroxylaceae > Erythroxylum > Erythroxylum divaricatum. The sequence goes on from JANTPM010000006.1 coordinate 512,525, forward strand.
CAACCGCTTCTTCTTCAACAATAAATTGGTTCATGGTAAGGCGAAGGCATTGAGAGGTTGAGCATTATAAATACATCCTAAGCCTCTCCATTTTTCATACATGCAATACTAAGAAACTTGCAAAAATTTGAGAGTTTATCTTCACTGAATTAGCTCAAATTTATTTTCACTTTTATTTTAAAAGAAAGTTTTATTTTGCAGGATTATACGTAAAATTTATATCCTTGTTGTGCTTAGAGGATTTAATTTGTACTCTTCTTTGTTGTAGCAATTTTTTCGCTCATCGTCATCCGTGGAAATAGCCAACTTGGGTGAACCACTTAAATCCACGTGTCTTATATTTATTACTATTCTTGCCCAAATTTATTTCACTTATCGCTCATCTTGATCTAGATCCTGCTTCCACTATCACCTTATATCATAACAAGTGGGATCATAGCTACAGCTCAAGATGTTTATTGTTACAAAATTTGATATCGAGAAGTTTGATGGCAAGATTAGTTTTTCCATTTAGAGGTCCAAATGAAGGTCGTTCTCAACCAGAACGGGTTGAAGAAGGCTCTAGATGGGAAATTAAAGAAACTTGATTCGATGATTGATGAGCAATGGGAGAAGTTAGATGAAAAGGCACTTTCGGCGATCCAACTCTGTTTCTCCAAGGAGGTGCTTTGTGAGGCGGTTCATGAAACCACTGGGGCCGAACTTTAGTTGAAGCTCAAGTCCCTATACATGACCAAGAGTCTAGAGAACAAACTCATACTCAAAGAGCGTTTGTACACGTTCCTTATGGTAGAAGATACTCCCATTCAATCTCATCTTGATGAGTTCAATTCAATTATTATTAACCTAGAAAATGTAGATGTTATACTTCATGATGAGGACATGGTTGTTTTATTGGTTGTCTCTTTACCATCTACCTATAAACACTTTAAGGAGATTATATTATATGGAAATAATGATACGTTATCTTTTGAGGATGTCAAGTCCAACTTGTTGTATAAGAAAAATTTTAACCTTGAGGTTCATTCAGATGATAAAGCCAAGGGCTTCTTTGTAAGGGTAGAACGATTGAAAAAGGGAGTACAAGTATAAAGAAATCTAAGTCAAAATCTAGGGGACGTAATTTCAAGACCGGTCGTTATTGCAAGAAAATTGGGAATAATATTTCTAAGTGTTATAAATTGGAAAATAAAAAGGAGAGAGATTAAAAGGAAAATCACCCTAAAAACCGACTACTGAAGCTAGTGTTGCTAACAATGAGTCTGATGGTGTTATATTGTTGGTTACCTCTTCTGAAAAAGGGAGTATGACTGAGTGGATTTTAGATTCTGGTTGTACCTGTTGAAAATTGCAGCAGTGATATGAACAACAAATTTAAAGGAAATACTTCTGCTCTTTGCTGGACAGAAATCGTGCTACTGTAAGTTGCAAAAACAGTCTAAGGTTATCAAGAGAAAAAATATTAATTGCACGAAAGAACTCTACACTTTTATTGATAAACGAATGGTGTTTATATAGCAAGAGTAATAGACTTCAACCTGTCTACTACTACTGAATATTTATCTGATCTTGCTAACTCTACTTCTAATAAAACTCTACTGCTAAAAAATAGCAAAGAGATAAACAACCAGCTACGAAAAGGAAAAACAAAGAAATAGAGTCCTAAGAGAAATAAAACTTCTGCAGATTTTTGAAACAAGGAATGCCAACACTTCAACAGTACCTACCATATGTCTTCTCATAGAGATTGGTTCTCCACCTATTAACCTATTGACCGTGGAGTTATCTTGATGGGAAATGACGCTCAGTGCAAGGTTGTTGGCATAGGTAGTGCACAGATCAAGACCCACGATGGTTGTATCAGGACATACCAATGTGCGACATATTCCTGATTTGAAATGTAACCTGATTTTCTTAGGCACCCTTAAGTCACTTGGGTGTAAGTATTCAACTAAAGGTGGAGTTTTGAAGGTATTTAAACGTGCCCTGGTCATTTTGAAAGGTAATAGGCTTGGTACCCTTGACGACTTGCAAGGTTCGACTGTCACAGGTTTAGCCGCTATGTCCACATCTTCATTGTCTGATAGTGATCTCCCTCGTCTATGAAATATGTTCCTAGATCATATGAGTGAGAAAGGTATGAATTTGCTAAGAAAGAAAGGTATTTTTGGTGTTGGTACGGGTAAATTGAAATTTTATGAGCATTTTATCTTTGATAAGCAGAAAAAAGGTCAAATTCTCCATTGCTACAGATCGTACCAAAGTTATTCTTGATTACATTCATTCAGATCTTTGGGGAGCTTCTAAAGTTCCCTCTATTGAAGGAAAACGTTATATGATGACCTTGATTGATGACTTTTTCCTAAGGTTTAGGTTTATTTCTTGAGGCATAAAAATGAAGCTTTTCTTACTTTTAAGAAGTGGAAAGCTCTTGTTAAGAATCAAACTAGGAAAAAGGTGAAGAAGCTCATAATAGACAATGGATTAGAGTTATGTGAAATTATGTGAAACATATTTCAATAAATTATGCACTCAAGCTGGAATTGCTAGATACAAGACATTGGTTAGTAAGCCCCAGTAGAACGATGTTGTTGAATGAATGAACATGACTCTACTTAAGAGAGCCCGATGTATGCTCTCTACTACTAAATTATGTCATCGACGTGATCTTTGGTGTGAAGCTATTTTTATAGCATGTTATTTAGTCAATCGCTCCCTACATTCATCTCTTGATTTTAGAATTTTAGAGGAAGTTTTTTAGAGTTTTTGAATGTCCTACTTATGCACATGTTAATGACGGTAAATTAATACCTAGAGCTAAAAAGTGCATATTTCTTAGTTATGATTTTGAATTAAAAGGATATCGTTTATGGTGTAATGACCCTAAGTCACGCAAAGTCATTCTTAGTAGAGATGTGGCATTTAATGAAAATGCATTACTTCTTCTGGAAAAAGATTTTGGTTCTTCTACTGATACAAGTGGTGATCAAGATACCGGTGAGAAGGTGGAGTTAGAGGTGAGATCCCAATGTTGATGGTCCTAGTTCCTTTATTACTCAATCTAGGGATGTTGATGACATTCATGATATCTCTAATACCACTACTCATGTTCCACCTCAACAGGAGCATTCTATCGCCCAAGATTGTCCAAGGATAATTATCCAAAAGCTTGCTAGATTCACTGACAATGATGACCACTTGGTTGCTTATGCACTCTTAATTGCACAAGAAATTCCTGAAGGTATTGAACCTTCCTCTTATTCTGAAGCTATTTCTTGTGCTGATTCATCGAAGTGGCTAATAGCAATGAAGGAAGAAATTGAAACTCTCCATAAGAACTACACTTGGGATTTATGTGAGCTTCCTAAAGGCAAGCAACCATTAGGTTGTAATTGGATTTACAAGAAGAAAGAAGGTATCCCCAAGGTTAAAGAAGCAAGGTGAAAAGAATGTTTGGTTGTTCATGATTTTGAGCAAAAGATAGGTATTGACTTTAATGAAATTTTCTCTCTTGTTGTTTGTCATACCTCCATTCGTGTGCTTCTTGCTTTTGTTGCTTTGGTTAATTTGGAGTTAGAGCACCTTGATGTGAAAACTGCTTTTCTACAAGGAGAACTCGAGGAAGAGATCTACATGAAGCACCCTGAGGGTTGTTTTGTTCTTGGTAAGGAGCATTGTGTTTGTCGCTTGAAAAAATCTCTTTATGGGCTTAAGCAAGCTCCAAGACAGTGGTACAAAAGATTTGATACCTTTATGATTAGGCAAGCTTTTACTAGATGTCAATATGACAATTGCGTCTATTTTTGACATCATGCAGATGGGTTTGTTGTGTGCTTGTTTCTATATGTCAATAATATGCTTATTAATTCTCGGGATAAGTCTTTGATCGACAATTTGAAATCTCAACTCAGTAAGAAGTTTGAAATGAAAGGCCTTGTTGTGGCAAAAAAGATTCTTGGCATGAAGATACAAAGGGATTGACAAACTAGGAAGTTGTTTTTGTCTCAAAAGAACTATACATAGAAAATTCTTGACAGATTTAATATGGGTTCTTAAACATGGACGGAGCCACAGTGGGGGCACTTGCCCCCACTGAATCTAAAAAATTTTAATTTAATATTATATTTTAAATTTTAATTTCATAAAAAATTAAATTTATGAAAAGAAAATTTTGCCCCTGTTAATTTAATTGGTGACAAAAAACAATAATAAAAATTATAGATATATTAAGATATCAAATAAAAATAAAATATGAGCCCATCTATTTTTACTAAGATTACTATTATTTGAGCCCATGATTTTTTTAAATGAAAGCCTTCAAATAGAGAGATAAAAATTACATACTTAATTGGCTTTTTTTATTCAGATTTTTCTACCCTTTTGGCTTCTTCTTCACAATACTTTTTTTTTTATTCTTCTTCCCCTAAATCCACAAGGACTACCACACCCAAAGAAAAAAACAATAATCTATGTTGAACGCAATTGTAGAAAGGATTCCCCCACAGGCCCCACCCCATTCTACTGTTGATAGATAAATTCTCACTTCTTTTCTTTGGAAGAATGTGTAGTACATATAATTTAGATATGTGTTCTTGTAAGTTGTAATAGAGTTAGTATAGTTTTAATCTTTACATTTTTTTAGACTTTAAGTGAAGACGCAAGATAAGATTTCTCATTGAAACTTTTACACAGAGAGAAGAAAATATCAAGGAGAGTTGAACAAAGTGATCCATTAGTCTTGGTCGTTTCAGAAGTAAGAAATTGTAAGCCTATAACAAATAGCAAATTGAAGGTTGACAACTGACAAAGTAAGGATGAAATTGTTAGAAAATACAAACTTGTAGATGAAAAATCGTAGCATATAAAATCGTAAAAATGAACAAAAATAATACAAACTATCTAGCACTAGTGATAATAGGGATAAAAGAAGTACCCTAGGCCCTTATAAATTAAATTGAAAACAGTAGCAGTTCTCGTATTGATAAGTGGAGAAAAGACATACAGATATATTTGGTAAACTCAAGCCTATCACAATGAAAATTCGTTATATCTATCCCTTTAGAAAGTGAAGGAAACATGATCATTAAATTTAAAGATGTAAACAATAGACGACCCAGTGGAAATGACGAAACAAAATGACATCCCTTCTTAATGATATAAAATTTATAAAGATAGATTATTATTATTATTGCCAATAGATGATTGGTTTAAAGTTTCCAAATATTATAGTACATCCTTTTCCATATCAAGTCTAATCGTAGTATATCTGAAAATTTTACTTTTTGTTGGTGAATTTCATAAATGTGCATATGTGTAAAATGTTTGTCAAATAGTTTTAATTAGTGAATTTTTTGTGAATAGATAATTTTTTATTTATTTTGTATTCAATTTGTCCTTAATTACTTAACTTTAATTTCAGTTACGGACAAATTTCTCAAAAGGTCTCTTATAAATAAGGATTCTAGCTCCAACTCTTTAAAGCATCCTCATTTATAAGTCAATTTAGATGATCTTCAATCAAAATATGAGAATTCGTAGGGAACGATTGTAATAGATTATATGTAAGAAGCACAAGACAATGATGTAATTTTTTGTTTATTAAATATACAAATATTTGATCTTTTCAATAATATAAGAGTACTTTAAATATTTTGTCCTCACTCAAAATAATTTCTGAATCCGTCCCCACTTATAAGCTCGTCTCGACACCTCTCACCGCTCACTTCAAGTTGTCATCTGATCTTTGTCCAAAGACGAAGGAACAAATAGAACGTGTATCGCACGTTCCATATTCTAGTGTTGTTTGTAATCTTATGTATGTCATGGTTTGCACTAGACTTGGTCTAACATATGCGGTTAGCATGGTGAGCCTTTTATGCACAATCTTGCAAGGTTTATTGGGATGTTGTCAAATGGATCCTTTGATATTTGAAAGGTCCTTCTAATATTGGCTTGATGATTGATAGAAGCAAGGCAACATCTAATAATGTTATCAATTTTGTGGACTCTGATTATGGTGGTGACTTCGATAGAAGGAGGTATCTCTTTGGTTACATCTTTACTTCGTGTTTCAATGCTATCAATTAGAAAGGATTACTGTAATTAATAACGGCTTCGTCTACTATAGAGGTAGAGTACATTGCAACATCTGATTACCTTTCGGATTTTTATATGGCGAGGAGTAACTTATCGAATTTGAGTTAAGGTGGAGATTGTTGAGTATATGACTCAAATTCTTCTTCATCAACAATAAATTGACTTCTGGTGCAAGGCAAAGGTGGTGATAAGTTAAGCATTATAAATACATCCTAAGCCCTTCCGTTTTTGATACATGCAACTCTAAGAAAATTGCAAAATTTTGAGTTTATCTTCATCATATTAGCTCACATTTGTATTCAATTTTAATCTAGGAGAGAGTTATCTTTTGTGGGATTATACACAAAATCTATATCCTTATTGTGCTTAGAAGTTTTAATTTGTAATCTTCTTTGTTAGTGAATTTTTTGCTCATCATCATCTTTGAAAGTAGCCAAACTTGAGTAATCCACGTAAATCCTTGTGTGTCATATTTATTACTATCCTTGCCTTGGCCTTGATCCAGCTTCCGATATCCAGCTTCCGATATCGCCTTATATCATAGCATAGGATGGTCAGGTTTGTTAAGGAAGTCGGAAATACTAAGGTTCACTCTAACCTCCACATAATAAGCTCCTTCATCGTTACAGTCGATGGATTTCCCTGCAAATGGGTAAAACCCAGTTAAGGTTTCTGACAAGGAAACTTAGAATCAACGATCTTTGGAAGACAGGATCTGGGTTTTGGTTCTTAGGATAGAAGAGTACTAAAGGGACATAATAGTTGGCATGAACTGACCTAACAGAGAGAGCTTGTAGGTTTTGAGGTGGTCAAGTGTTGGAGAAGAGGGTTTCACAAAATCTTTGGAAACAATTTCAACTTCCATCTCAAATTCAATGCTTCTCTTCAAAGTGATTGATGATACACCATCTCTCGACCTTTCAACACAGCTTTTTATGGTTGTTCTGCGTAGCAACTGATTCCGACAAAATCACAGTAGGAGGAAAAGAATATTACTTCAAAAAATATATTTATAATTTAATTTATTTTAAATTATTCATATTATTTCATGTTTTAAAAAAACTCACATACTTATTTTTAAATCACGTGCTATTAAGTTACTCCCAAGTCCCTAACCTTGATTGTTCCCAACTTCGAGGAACACATCATAGATAAATGTGGAAATTCACATCATTGTCCGAAGTTGGATATGTTACCTTGTCTCACTTTGTAACTATTCTGTCCTGTGAAGCCAATGTAAATTGTTATGCAAACCATAATAGCAATTTCTTCCAATTCATCATTTCGCCTGCTGATACTAAGATCACCAGTGCTCCAAAGCTCCGGTGCTAGTAGCTACTATATTTTGGCACTTACAATGGATATTGTTAGACATTTTCTCCTGGGGGTAACTCAGCGAGCTTTGGAGGTGTTCCGAGCACCCGTTCCATGTCGAAACGAACTTCTATGTTGCGAATGCTGTACCCAACCACCATCAGCCAGTAAAGAAGCTTGGCAAGCTCAGGTGCAGTAGTCTCTGTTACGGTTGCCTGCAAACAGAAGAGAATTTCAAAAATGGCAAGATAAATGATTCCCAAATGAATACTTCAGAAAAACCTGGTACTAATTATAATATGTTCTCAGAGCAAATATATGAAATATTACATTCGTTCGCCTAGCACAGAAAGTGAGAAATCCCAGGAAATGCAAGCATGGCAGCATAGTTTTCAAATCCGAGTACAATTATCTCAATTCCAGGAGTGTGGTTAGGACACTTATGCAAATAGATCACAGTAACGATACCGAACCACCAAAGGCCACAGTTCAATATGATGACCATAACCAATTTAAGGAGGTATGGTGCTGATAAGTACATCGAACAAACAAAGAAAACTGTGCTTAAATAACAGCTAACCTTCATTTTGTCGGGATCTGAAACAACCAGGAGACGCTTAATGAACGTGTTCATAGCAAGCACGACGTCTTCTCCAGCACTACTTGTCAACTCCTACAGCAACACAAGCATGAACAATGTGAAGTTAACATACGAAAATCAAGCACGGTACCACTAAACCTAGCAAAGAGACACTCTGAAACAATAAGGTATTAGTGATTACAACACCAAATGATGTTTTCACATTGTTATCGAGACACATAATCTCATTCTCTGTTAGGAATAATGGTCACAAACGAGAGAGTGGTTAGTTTATACAAGGAAGAAGAAGAGAGGCTGTAAGCAGTAGTGAGAGCTAGGTATCAATATATTTTAGTGATTCAGGTTGTTAGCAGGAGGTATGTATTCCTTAGAAGTTTGTTAGGATAAGTAGAAATAAAATAATAGTCTATGGGGAAAGTGGTGTAGGCTTTTAGATTGAAAATAATTCTCGGAAGATTTCCTGAGATTGTAAGGGGGTTTTCCCTTGTGAAGAAGGTTCTTCCTTCTTGTTTCAGAATAATACTGAGCTATTGCTCTCTACCTAGTGCTATTTAACACACGGGCACATTAAGTTGAATTATTACCTAACATTCTCTTCTTATTTGAAACTAGATTGGAAATAGGTGTTTTCTTTAAGTGAAAATCAAGTCAACTAGCCACCATGGGGCCATTACAAGGAAAACTCTTTATAGGTAAGCTAAACCAGAGACTGAAAGATGACGAGCAGAAAATTGCATGAAACTCTCTTTACCTTCAGATTTTGGGGCTCAAGGGATTTGAGATATTCTAACAATTCATTTGGTCCACTTGCCGATGTTCTACCAACTTGACGATTCAATTCTTCAATCTCAGCTTCAAGTAATTCAATGTATCTTACAGCATCCATTCTCTCAGGACCTGAAACATCATTCCATCTAATTACTTCTCCTGACACATTCTTCTGAGTACCAGGTGCATAATCTGGTTTATCCTGTAATAGTCAGTGAAGCTAGTTATGTACAGCAAAACACAAAACTAAGAATGAAACTTGAAAACTTCTACACCGATTTGCAGAAAGTTCTTTGTCAAAACATTGAACGGAAACCATAGGAAGGAAAGATCAAAGAATAATTACCTTCTTATCTACTACTTCCGGGAGAGCAACCTGCTCCAAGCTTTGTTGCAAATCCAGGCGATATTGAGCATTCTTAAACATATATCCCGTCATCAAAACACTGTACATCAGCTGAGCAAGATTTTCAGCCACCTAAAACAGAACAACATATGATCATTGTAACAGAAACATAATCTCTAGCCCTTTGACATAAAGCACAAGTCCAGATCAAATGACACCATGGAAGCTCAATCAACTTACAGTAGTAACCGTTACTGCAAAAAATTGCGGGGGGAGTGTCCCAATCATATTGGTTACTGTTTGCCGCATTGCATCAACCACCTAAACAAAGTAAATTAGAATCAGAGACTTGCCTCTACAACTATAAATTAAGAAAGGAAATTTTGCAAAACCTGTTGAGGTGCTCTCTTCACAAAAAGCTCCATAAACTCTGGTTGCACATTCTTGACATACTCCAACAGAATTTCCCTCCTGCTATTTGGCTGTTATTTCAAAAAATAAGCTTCAAAATCACTAATCTAGCTTAACCCTGCTAAAATCAAGTATAGAACCAAATCCTCCAGATAGAGAAAGCTCGACAATTACTTAGAAACTCCTATTCCATTTAGCTTTACAATATCAAAAAGGAAAGTAGCTAAATAGATAATGAGAAATAAGCAAAAAACAGATAAGTGAACTACCAGAGCGCCGTTAGGAGGCTTGGAATCATCAGAATCATGAGAAGACCCCTCCTTGGAAGAATCATAAGCTCTAACTCTAAAACCCAACTTTGCTTTCCGACAATAAATGTTCCTGTTTCTTCGGAAACTTGTCGAAAAACTCAACTGAAGCCGGCACGGTGCAACATTTGCATAATTATGAGAAGACGAAGAAGAAGAAGAAGAAGAAGATGGCAACAATTTCGATATAAACAAGGAAGGTTTCACACTCAACGAATTCATCTGGGACTCCTTCCAAACTAGTTCCTGTCCAAAACAATGAACTCTTGAAAAGAGGAAGCACAAAAACTGAGATAAACCCTTGTATTGTACGTCTAGACGGAAGCCATTGAAGGGAAACTGAAAGCGAAACAGAGAGAGTGGGTGAGTTCGCGGTGGTGTGAGATTTGACAGAACTCCCAGAGATGAGGGTTTTGCTTCCGTTAACTCGCTGGATGTGCAATCGGGTTCCACCGCAATGATGTAGTCTCCTCCGCATATAATCGATTGTTCCGATTCAACGGTCGTCGTGGACTCGACCAAAAATGGCAGGCTTTTGAGTAAGTTGGTTGTGGGCTTTGTGGCGATTCGTTTGGGTCCATAAAAATTCAACTTGACTTTTTTTTCCCTCTTTGACTTGATAATATCAAATTGCCAACAAGTTAGATTTATTTATTTTAATTGAATTTAAAATTTAAAATAATTATTCGAAACCCAAAATATTATAATATTTAAAGTTAAGGAAGGCAATCTGATTTTTATAATGATAATTTATATTTTTAATTAACACAACCAAGTTTGAATCGATTTCTGTCATTTGTAATTAAATTTTATCTATCAAGCTTGATTAAAATTTTGGTTAGTATTAATTAATTAAACTTGAAATTATAAGCTTTAACTATTTATAAAAATGATGTTTAAAAACATCTGAAAAATAATTGAATTAAATTTTAATTCAATTAAAATTAAATTAAATTGAGTCAAATTTAACTCAAATTTTATATTGAATTCGAAATTAATTTTTATAATACAAACAAAAAGATGTTTGTAGTATCAATCATAATTTATATTGTTAAAACTTTTAAATAAACTCGGGTTTATTAGACTCAAATCTCTTTTAATTGAACCTAAAACTTCTTATTACCAATTCTAATCTAAGTTTTCAAAACCTATAAAGCTCAAACACCTATGATTTCAAATCAAAAATAAGATCGGAGGTGTTAGACAGCCAAGTTAAAGAATGAATAAAATACAAAATTTAAAATAAATTTGAAAAATATTGTTCTTATCTATTAAAAAATTTGAAGTTTAATTTTAAATATTAATAATTTATTTTAGTTTATAAGAATTTGTTAATTTACAATATTTTAATATAATGATTAATTTTTAATAACAATAGTTATTAAATAAATTGAACAAGATAGTTAAAAATCAAACAAAAAAATTGAACGATTTAACAGTTTTAGGTTGAACTGGTTGAAATTTTTAATCATTCACTCAAATCATGATTTAGCATTTGAAATTTACTATAAGGCCTCCTTCAATTACTTAATCATATGCCTTAGAATTTTCAACTAATTAGAATTATTACATTGTTTAAATTTATTTTCTTACATTTAAGTAAAAACATTGACTAAATTTAAATCATTAACTAATTAAATAATATATTTAAATTAATAAATTACTTTAAATTATATTAATATCTCAAGTTTGATTTGAGAGAGTTGAATTCAAATTCAAATTTAAATTGGAACTAAGTTTAGGCTAGAATAAAATGGAATCGGATTCAAATATTCAAACTGTAACATCCTTTACTTGATAATGGAATTAGAGTGTTATTATGTTCTTAAATAACTAATGCTTCGAACTACAACATTTTCAATTTAAAATCCTCATTATTCTAATAGTTACTATTCACTTTATAAAAATTTAGATAGAGTTTCCTCTACATCTACTTAGTAAAATCTCCTGCAAGAAACTCCAATACACTTCTCATGCAAGCTACTCAACTCTCCATCTCTATGTCAAACTCTTTGACAAAATATGAAAATAGTTTACTCATCCTCCAATCCGTTTCAACACATTTAAATTATATTTCAAACATAACTTTCATGTATTCATATATAATTCACAATAAAAGCAAAAATATCTTGTAGTATATTCACCTCCAAAACTTTCGAGATCTTCTATGTGACTTTTATCTTGCAGTAGATCTACCATAACTTTATTATAATTCTCTTCAAAACTTACGCGCAAAAAGAAAATGCACACACTAAACTACAGGCTTAATGATGTTCAAACAATCTTATTTCTCATTCAATTTTATTCATTTCCCAATAACATGCATAACATATAACATTTTTCAAATATAAATATCTTCATTTATTTATATGCATAAATAAGCATTTAAAGTCAATATATGAAATACAAGCATATATCTATTATAATAATTAATATCTAATTATACAATGATCAATAAATTGTACACTTCCATATGGAGTTCTTTGATCATTAAACATGCATTTATCTATTTTTTGTAATTGCCTCGAAGTAAAATCCAATGGAGTTACATCACCGGGTTAGATAAGCGGGATTTTAAAATATAAGATCGAGTTATCGAAACCATACTATCCATTTTTAATATAAACATTCATATTAGAATTAAGCTCTTGAAGCCGAGCAATTCATAACACAAATCAAATATCTTACATTAGAACCGAGCTCTTGAAGCCATACAATCCGACAACGCATATTATGACGTAGTACTGCTAACTCCCTAATCGACATGCTAATATTATCACATTCCTCCAATTCCTATCTATTTTATTAGGAGTAAAACTAAATAAATTTCTTTGAAATTTAATGATAAACATTCATAGTAACCAATTCAAACTATTTCCTATTCGACCAAAACAAATTTTACTTCTTAATGTCATTTTTTTCCTCTTGCTATTAGTTTTAGTTTAGTTCACACAACATTCAAGATATATTTATCTTACTATTTAGTAAAAAATGACACGTATATAAACTTTTCAAATTCAACACATGTATGTCAATTGGAGAAAATACTAATTATAAGTCAAATTTTCAAATTAATCACATATACTACTTCATTTACATTTTAATTAAATTCTTTTAATAACAATTTCATAAACTCTCAATTTTACTCAAGAACCCTAAATTACCTAATACACAATTTTTAAGAAAAAATAGAATTTCAATGAGACATACCAAATTGGTGTCCAATTCTTCAAATTAAGCGCCCATAAAATTTAATGTTACCAACAATTCCTTATTCCTTTTCTCTCTCTCTCTCTCCTCTTCAATTCCTCTTTTTTTTTTTTATCTTCATAATATTGCGCAGATATTCAATTTCATGCATTTTATTCATTAATGTATACAACTACACCAAATCATGTACTAAAAATAATCAAAACTCTATTAATTAACTTTATAAATTTTTAGGTATTATTCATCAAGAACACCCATGTTCTTTTTTCTTCATATTTTCCTAATTTTTTTGTTGATACGGTGAGTTTAGGAATCCTAAGTTGATGATTTAGTGTTTAATAGGTTATTTGGGGTTAAAAATAAATAAAGTTGGCTTGGCAATGGAAGAAAATGAAAGAAAAAAAGATAAGAAAGAGGGAGGTGATTCTCGTCAATGTTTTGGAGAAGAAGAGAACGGGTAGTTGATAAAATTGTCGTGTGACCCGTTAATAAAATTTTTTTATTAAAAAAATAATCAAAATGAACTTTAACTTTTAATCCATTGCCTTCTTTTTTCTCAATAAAAATACCCATAAGAAAAATATCAACTTCACATAAAGACCTAAATTAATATCATTTATTTCCATCAATATTTTTTAGTTTTGCTTTGACCGTTGATCAAACTTTGACCATTGCTCAAACCCTCAAAACGAAATCGTTTTGAGCTCTAATTTAATTCTCATGCTTTTTTGAATAATATTATTTGATGTCAAATAACATAAAGTGCAATTTGGGTCTTTGGTGTTATTATTTATCTCAAAATATAATATTCACAATAAAAAATAATATTTATGAAATCGAGATTTGTAGGGTGTTAAACAAGCTTTAACTGTTTTAAACTTAAAATTTTTCAAAGGTAAAGACTTTTACCCAACTACTACCAAGTACCAACTCATATTTTCTATTTATGCATTATTTATTCAATATAACCATTTAAAATTTTAAAGTTTATAAGTTAATCTTCAATTTTAATATGAATCTACAAAAACAACTTATATTTATATGAAATTTCTATATTAATATAAAATAAATTATGCTTAGTAGAGTAATTGCGTGAGAAGATATTATTAGTAATCAAAGGATCCTCAAAGTCAACCAGACTCTTGATTCAAGAACAACAAATGATTGTTTATTAAATAATCATCCTAGTTGACACAAACAAGCGCAGAGCCAGCTCAACGCCTTTTCTTCCCGCGGTGTCCTATCCTATAAATATAAATATATATTTAAAAAAATTTAATTTATCAATTAATATATTTATAGATTAATTTAAATTATTATTTTATTAATATAAAATTTAAAAAATTAAATTTGTTATCGTTATATTTTTTTGGTTCTAAAAATAATAATTTAAATTTGTTATCGTTATATTTTTTTGGTTCTCCTTCCACGAGACGATCTGAGAGGGTAATGTGTCCTCAGGTGACGTCGGATTGTTAGTAGATATAAATAATAGTCTAGAACATACTTTCTGTTTGCTTCTACCTCTTCTCTCTCTACACAACGTTCATTACAGAGAGAGAGAGAGAGTTGCTTTTCGAATAACCGCCGGTAGATGGCTCACCACCGACGGCGTCACAGCTGCCACAACCGCCTCCGCTCTGTGCTTCCCTTGATATCTGCTATCTCCGGATTTCTTCTCATTCTCTTCGGCCTCATTTCCGTTCTCATTCCTTCTCCTATCGATTCCGATGACAGCCGCGACCTTCGCCGTTATTCTTTGGTAAATATTTCTCTCTCCTCTATGGGTTGTGAGTTTATCGTTCAAGCGATTTCTGTTTAGTGTAATTCTTTTCTTTGTTTCAGTTGGATGATGAAAACGATGGCGTTGTTGGTGCGAGCGCGAAACCTGTTTTCGTTGTACCGGTTAGGGTTTTTTTAATATTTTTGAATCTTGGATTTTCCTTTTTCAGCTTAGTTTGCGATTTATTGAAGCGGTGCTTTTTTTTTTTTTTGGTTTTTGACTAATAGAGGGTTGGCGGGAGATCGGATCAAGATATTTGGATCTCTACTCGTTCCAAACACTTCTATGGATGCAGTAACGCTAGCAAAAGCTTTACACGTATGCTTACTGTCTCTTATCTCTTATGAAATGATGTTTGTGCATAGTGCCGACGTTACTTTCGTGAATAATCGGAGCAGAAGTGGAAACTAAATTTTATTTGGATTTAAAATTTAAAACAGGGCATTGTTAGTTACTAGTGTTTCTAGTCTCCTATTAGAGTAGGCTGAATTCATTAAATGAGTTAACGTTTATGTCCTTTATTTGGATTTAAAATTTAAAACAGGGCATTGTTAGTTACTAGTGTTTCTAGTCTCCTATTAGAATAGGCTGAATTCATTAAATGAGTTAACGTTCCTTTGAGAGCATATGGCCTCCCTTCTATTATTGTGACCAGTAGGATTCTTACCCTCGTCTATTGTTAACTTTAATTGAGTTGGCTGATTATGTGGCAGATGCCAATGCCGTTGCTATACCAAACCGATACTTGTTGATTGCTACCAGTGGGGGTTTGAATCAGCAAAGAACTGGGGTACTTTCTGCAGCTCATAATTGAGAAAGTGTAGCTTAGTCTTGTTTTTGTTCTGGTTGCGTGCAGTCAGAACCCCTTGAATGATTGTTTTTCCTTCTGTTTGGCTGATGCTTTTGATGGTAATTTTATTATCTTGGTGAAGCTTGAAGAATCATCCTTCTATCAAACAGAGTGCATGTTCTTATTGTTGCTATTTCCATATCAGTTCTTAGGCTCTCACATTTTTGCTTCAGTCTCATAATGGTAGGCAACTGTAGTTACTCGCTTGCTGATTGGCTTGCTTACATGGGAAAAGTAATTCTGCTTTTATGATAATACAAGGGTATCTGAAGCCACTAGGCTCTTGAAAACATTGGGATTGTGTCTTCAAGCTTAGAATTGTGAGTTATACCAGAGATCTCTGGACATTGTGTTTTTCTACTCCTAGTTTCTGCATAACACAAGTACCAAACTCCATTTTTTTGTTACGAGTGATTATGGACCTTAACTTCGCATTAGGATAAGTATCTAGCTTGCTTAATGTCTCTAAAGCTTTGAATTTACTATGTTTATTGTAACGTAAAGTCCTGAGACAGTCATTGATTGTATAGGTTGTTTCCTTTTGACTGTTTAGCAGTAATTTTGTGAAACCTGTTCACCTTTTGGTATTAAGAATGTTCTGTCCATCCTTTCAGATTACAGATGCTGTTGTTGCTGCTCGAATTCTAAATGCTACCCTTGTTGTTCCAAAGTTAGACCAGAAATCCTTTTGGAGAGATGCAAGGTTAGTAATGGTTATTGCTATTATTGGAATGAAATCTCAAATCTTCTTTAGTTTTTGAAAAATTTCAATTTTCTTTTAGTTGTTTAACTTAGATCTCTATAATTTCTCATTCTTCATGTAGTGAGTTTTCAGAGATATTTGATGTAGAGTGGTTCATCTCTTCTCTTTCAAATGATGTCAAAATCATAAAAGCTCTACCAAAGAGACAAGGAAAAACTTGGACAACACATTCAATGCGTGTACCAAGGAAGTGTAGCGAGAGATGTTATCAAAATCGTGTATTACCTGTTCTTTTGAAAAGGCATGTAAGTCCCGAGATCTGACAACTGCTCCCAGATTTGTTTTTATTCGGTATGGTACTTGTTAAATTTTTTTGCTTGCTATAGGAGTTTGAAGATTACGTTAACATTATTCCATCTTGCTTTGATAGATGCTCATGTGTTTTTAATTCATGTTTGACTTGCTCTTGTGTTCTCTAATCAATACTTCCCCTTCAGTCTGACGCCAGTGTAGTATGCACAGTTCAACTTTGATGTGTGAACCCTTGTATGCATGTAGTAGATCTAATGTGGTTTGAGTTGTGCTATACTTGATCCTTGTTGAATGAAGTATCTGGTAATTGAAGAGAACAATTCTTGGTATGAATGATGCAACAGGCAATTCAGCTTACAAAGTTTGATTATAGACTTGCAAACCAATTGGATACACAATTGCAAAAGCTGCGATGCAGAGTAAACTACCATGCTTTAAAGTTCACCAGTCCTATTCTTGATATGGGAAAGAAATTGGTCCATCGAATGAGGATGAGAAGTAAACACTACATTGCACTGCACCTGAGGTATTTTGTTTTAATCTTTGTGAAATATGCTCCATCATATGGTTATTGTTTTACGAGTATATTGAAATATATGCGCTCTTTTTCCTGTTATGTCCAGTTGTTATGTTACGTTGTCATAGACTCATAAGTAACCCTTTATTTCTTGGTGACTAATCCTGCCAATGCTGCTAGTTTAAAGGCTAGAGGTCAAACCATTAATGTGTTGAGGTCACATTTAAAATTGACCAAAGAAACTGTCATTTAGATGTGGGTTATACTGGCAATTCAAGTAACCCTATTGGATACAGTTGCTTAAGCTAAGTGATATTGTAATAAGAACATAAATACTTTATTTGTTGCATTGCTGGTTGTAAACTTGATGAGGAAACCTATTTCCCATTGCATTTTGATTTGCTTGAGTTTGTATTAAAGAATTTATCCCTAGGCAAAGTTGATGTTTAGTTTCTGGTGACAACTGGATGTTTCTTTACAGATTTGAACCTGATATGTTGGCATTCTCTGGATGTTATTATGGTGGAGGTGATAAGGAAAAGAAAGATTTGGGTGCCATACGGAGGAGGTGGAAAACACTACATGTAAGTTTCAATTGTATTCTCATAAATCTGTGTTATCTAATACAATTTGATGGAAGATTGAAAACCTGAGCCACAAGTTTCACATCATACTTGATTCTTAGTTGTTTGGAATATTTCTAATTTCTGGGTTTATGGTAAAACTTGCTTGCAGTATATAATTGATTTCTACTGGTAGTGGATCGTTAGAAGTCTTCGGACATACTACAAGTTTTTACTTGTATAGAGCATGCCAAATGATGTTGATATTTCCTCTTCTGTTAAGTGTGTACCTCTTTGTTTTCAATGTGTCATCAGATAAGGAACCCAGACAAGGAAAGGAGACATGGAAAATGCCCACTCACGCCAAAGGAAGTTGGCCTTATGTTGAGGGCATTGGGTTATGGCAGTGATGTTCACATTTATGTGGCATCTGGAGAAGTGTATGGAGGGGAGGAGACATTGGCACCTTTAAGATCCCTCTTCCCGCACTTCTATACAAAAGATACTTTAGCCAGCAAGGAGGAGTTGGAGCCATTTTCTACATATTCTTCACGGATGGCAGCACTTGACTTTATTGTTTGTGATGAAAGCGATGTGTTTGTTACCAATAACAATGGTAATATGGCTAGGATACTTGCTGGAAGAAGGTAAATTTTTATTTTTGTTTATCTTCTTTTTGTTTAAAATTGTTTCAGTCAAGGTTGTCTATATATTTTGGTGCTTTTATTAAATTGCAGGCGGTATTTTGGACACAAACGTACAATTCGTCCAAATGCTAAAAAGCTTTACCGGTTGTTCTCGGACGAAGGTAACCAGACTTGGGAAGCATTTGCGTCTAAAGTACGTACTTACCAGAGGGGTTTCATGGGGGAGCCAAAGGAAGTAAGGCCGGGCAGAGGGGAGTTTCATGAGAACCCGCATACCTGTATTTGCGAAGATTCTGAAGCCAGAGCAAAGAAAGATTTGGGGCCCAGAAAATTTGGGAAATGGAATGACGCAACAGAAAATGCTGTGCCAATTGATGACCAGAATGTTGATGATGAGCTGGAGTTGCCCGAGCCTGATAATGATGGAGATCAAGATGGACTGGAAGAGAGCGATCTGTTTAATGGGACAGCTTTGGATTATGATGGAATCAATTCTGAGGAACCTGAGTTGGATGAGATTCTTTCAGACTAGCTAAAGACATGATCTTTAGGCGGTTCTTTGCTGATGTTCATCAATTTTGTCTTGAAATCTTGTGCCCGCTGTATACGAGTCTACCAAAGCCTTCTGAACTTGTATATATGATCAATCGGCTGTACATAAAACAAAGAAGGAAGAAAACAGGAGCATCTGATATTAATACAGGACTTCAAATTTGATAGCAAATAGGGTCCCATGTCAGAAGAAAACCAGAACCATGATATAAGTGAAGAATGCTGCGAGTTGAAGATGCATTGACATTTCATTAATCTCGTTACCATGGTTTTCAAGCGGTGTATTGCCCTTGAAGCGTTTGGACGACTGATGTGCAGACTGCCTAGCAGATTGTTTACTAAGTCTCTTGGGGGAAGAAAAGATGCGTTGATGAAGGGAATGAAGGAATTAACTGACTTCAACTGAAGCTGATTTTATTTAATTGCCATTTTTATGTTGATGTATCTTCTCAAAGTTATCCGTTCTTGAGCTCTTTAGGAGTGAGATCACTGCAAAGATGGTCTCCTTATGTGATTGTTACTTTAGGTCTCGTTTTGACATTTCAAATGTTGGTTACACCGTAACTTACTGGTAGACTACAAACTGTTTTAGAGGAATTGATCTTCTCTGAAGTTTATAACGTTGGGTGCAGAAACTGTCGAAGTCGGCCCAGGAGCCATATTTGGAGTTTACACTAAACTTGCTGAAAGGTATAATTTAGATTCGAGATCAAATCGAGTTTTAAGCAGGCAGAAGGATGTTCAGCTTAATTGTAAGCACAAGGGTGTTTGACCCACTAATACATACATATCTACATGTGTGTGTACATATATATATATATATATATATGTAGGACCAAATTCAGATGATAAATCGGGTCAAAAGTGAAAGTTGTCAAAATTGGGACTGTTCTCAAAACCAATTCAGGTGAGACAAAAGATATGGGCTGGGTTATGTTAACGATTTCGCTATGAGTTGATCGTACTTTTTATCTGATTGAATCGTCTTATATTAGTAAAATTTTTCTTAAAAGTTAGTTGATTATTTGACTGTTATTTAGAATTTTTTTTGAAAAAGATTCATACAATAGACTGTTTGGTAATATAAAAATAAAAATATTTTTAAATTTAACTATATTTTATTTTTTAATAAAAAATATTTATGCATATAAATATTATTTAAAATATGTTAAATAATATATAAATTAAAATATATTAATTATTATATAATTTTAAATTATATAAAATATAAATGAAAATATTTCTAACAAAATCTTTTATATGGATTATAATACAAGTAAAACTAATATAAAAATATATATAAAAAGTCAAATAATATTATATAAATTTCAGAATAATCGTAAAAATATATTTGTGGGTATTGTAAAAATTATGTGTAAAAATATAGAAGTAAAGAGAACTAAAAAATAGATTCATTAATTGATCTGAAAAATTTACCTGAAAAAGTGTTTTTTGAAGAGTTCTAAATTTGAATTTATTAAAAAATTATATTTTAGCTTCTAAAAAATTCATTTATATGAAAAAGGTGCTTTTAAATTTTACAATCAAGCGCTCATTTTTTAAAAAAATAATTTTTATAATAAAAAAGTATTTACTCACCTTTCAAAAACTAAAAAAAAGCAGGCGCCTTATGTCAAAATCGAAACGTGTATGTTTATGTTACAAGACTATCGGCAAGTTCCAGACTCTATAGCCTGAGCCCATCGTTTTACAAAGCTTCATTGTGAGCCTGATTTCCCGTATCCATTGGGCTTCTGAATTGCTTTGATCCGGTCCAAGTCTCCTCTAAGCTCACTGATAATGCGTTCTTTTCCTCTTTTCAAATAAAATTAAAAAAGAAAAAGAAGAAGAAGAAGAACAGGAGAGACAGAACTCAGGCATAACATTGGAAAGCCAGGCGGGGACTTGTGTGGAGCGAGCGAACAAAGTCAACTGGTTTGAATTAGGAAAATGCAAGGTGGATCATCAGGCATTGGGTACGGTCTCAAATATCAGGTATACATTCCCTAATTCTTACCTGCTTTACTCTCTTGTTATTGGTATTGTTTGTTCACGTTCCGATTCCAGAGCTGGATATTGATAATGTGGAATTGGTTTAGGCGAGGTGCATCTCAGATGTGAAAGCCGACGCCGATCACACCAGCTTCATCGCCGGCACTCTCAGTCTCAAAGAAGAGAACGAGGTTTTGTATACCTCTCTCTCTGCCTTTCTGGTACTCTTTTGATCTCTTCAATGGAATGTGTTAAGTGCCTGCGTTTTTACAGGTGCATTTGATTCGGCTTTCTTCTGCTGGAACTGAGATCATCTGCGAGGGCTTGTTCTCGCATCCTAGTGAGATCTGGCACCTCGCTTCGTGTCCTTTCGATCAACGCGTTTTCTCTTCCGTCATTTCCACCGGTAACTTCCCGATCTACTTTTCTCTAGCTGATTTTCTATTTAATTTTTACATCTTGCGTTTGTGTCTCAGTTCTCTAGTTCTTGCTTTGCACATGTACTGTATTTATCATTAATTTAGAGTTTCCTTTATTATTTAAGGCGAATCTTATGGGGCCGCGGTTTGGCAGATTCCGGAGTTATACGGCCAATTAAATTCCCCTCAGTTGGAAAGAATTGCTTCTCTTGATGGACATGTTGGTAAGATTAATTGGTGAGTTTGTCTATACTCATCTTAACAAGTTTTTGTGGTCTACTACTCACAAAGCATTTATATTCAGTTCTGAGAAGAGGGATCTGGTTTTATAGTTAGGATGCATACCTGTGCAATAACACTTCTGTTTATTTTTTATCGTTATTATGGGTTAAAACTACCTTAAAATCTTTGTCGGGATTTGAAATTTCGTTTTTCATGCTTAAATTCTGTGTTTGATGCTTTGCGCTTTCCTTATGGCTCACATATTGTGTGTGAGTGCTCAACAGCGTTCTGTGGTGGCCATCTGGAAGAAATGACAAGTTGATTAGCATTGATGAGGAGAGTCTACTTGTGTGGAGTTTAGATTGTGGACAAAAATCAGCTCAGGTATTGTTCATTCCGTAGTGGGAAATCCAGCGTAATGTTGTTTCTGATATCTGTGATACGTTGTAATCTATTTGTCTTCATTATCAAATTAGATTTTACTTGAATGTATAAAATATAGGTACAAACTAAGGAGTCAGCTGGTATGCTGCACTATTTATCTGGTGGAGCTTGGGATCCACATGATTTGAATGCTATTGCAGCAACTTGCGATTCCTCGGTCCAGTTTTGGGATCTTCGAACAATGAAGTATGATTTATTGGCCCCCCTCTCTCTCTCTCTCTCTCTTTCTCCTTTCTTGCAGACATTATATGATTGATCACAGCTGACATGTAATGGATTACAGAAAGTGAATTTCTGTTCAATGCTTTGATATGGTTCTTGTTATGGAGTAGCTATTGTCTTTCAAAATGTTATGTTCCCTCTCCTTAGTTCCTTATTTTTCATTTTCTTTGGACTATACTCTTACATTTCTTATTTATCTTCACTTGGATAATGCAAAAAGCTCCAATGAAACATATAGTAGTACTTCTTTTATGGCCAGTTAATGGTTTATTTGTCGTCATGGTTGTCTGTTTATTCGTCATATCTTGTTGTTGCTAACCATATTGTTATTTTGTTGCAGAAAGACCAACGCAATTGAGTGTGCCCATGTGCGCAATATTGATTATGACTTGAAAAATAATCATATACTTGTAAGTGCATATTCATATTCACCTCTAAGCATGGATTGCTACGTTGATGCTCAGTTCATTTCACCATTAGATATTAAGTGATCCTACGAAGCATGTGTCTGTTTGTTCACTGATCTTTGTAATTCTATTGGCTAATGCAATGTCAAATAGCTGTCATGAGAATTTTGAACCTCTTTAAATTCTATGCCACACCAATGTGACATGACCTCCTGTTTGATGTTTGGCCTAGTTGAGTATTAAAGATATAATCTCTCCTAAAACCTCCTCGGTAGATTTTATTTCTGTTTACAGACTCCTAAA
Source organism: Erythroxylum divaricatum (assembly GCA_025434745.1). Taxonomy (NCBI): domain Eukaryota; kingdom Viridiplantae; phylum Streptophyta; class Magnoliopsida; order Malpighiales; family Erythroxylaceae; genus Erythroxylum; species Erythroxylum divaricatum. Next base: position 535,515 of record JANTPM010000006.1, read on the forward strand.
TAATCAATTATTGTTATAGACGTAGTCACGCTTTTACAAACTCACTGCATTGGGTATTTTATAGCATTAAAATTGAGTATTTCAGGTTACTGCAGAGGATGAATCTGGAATACGCATCTGGGATCTCAGGATGGCAAAAGTTCCCATCAAAGAGCTGCCTGGGCATACACACTGGTAGGGATTTTCTTTTTCTATTAGGGTTTTGATTGTTCTTGAATTATAGCTGTACCAAATGAACAGTTTTTTGCCTTAAGCTTTTTTATGCTATTCTATCTTCTCAGTTTCTTTCATATTTCCTACTGGTTATTGTCATTGTGTGTGAAAATAACTCATCTTGAGCACTTAAATTACTCATTGTGGATAAATTCTGGCAGGACATGGGCCATCACATGCAACCCTGAGTATGATGGATTGATTTTGGTACCTCATTTGAATCTCTCCCCCTTTCATTTGCGCGTTCATATTTTAGTGTACACACAGATGGAGGGTGTGAATGCTTTATTCTTGGCCCTCCTTTCTCCTTTAATCTGTATGATCTTTTATTAAGAAGTCATCTTCTATTGGCAGCCATTCTTGATTGAACAATCCTAATGTGTCTTCCTTTAAGAATGCCCCGACATCCCATTAAAGGGACCAAAATTTTGGGAAGTTGGTAGGATTAGTGATGTACCTTACTGAGGCTACAGTCTTTGGTTTTCTACAGACATTTTTTATTTATGGCCTTTGGATATGAAACTAGCAAGTATAAGTTTCATTTCAAGGCTCTTGTTCTGTCTTCCTTCTAGTTGGGTGCTTGTTTGCATTGCTTTAATCAGATTTAAGCTATTGCAGAGTGGTGGTACAGACTCCGTTGTTAACTTGTGGTTTGCTTCTACGTCAACTGGGGACGAATCGACATCCGAGAGGTTATTAGCTTGTCTATATGGCTGAATTCTTATTGACACCTCTGTTTTCAGTTTGCTTGAACATCCCTAAACTTTATATTTCTTTTGACAGCCTATTGGAGCGGCAAGCTGAACCATTGCTTAATTCATATAGTGACTATGAAGATAGTGTTTATGGTAATTAGTTTAACCAACCGAAATCTCGTAACGTGAAGATTTTAGTTTAGCTGATTAATTTTTGGATTTTCCTAGGCCTTGCGTGGAGTACTCGTGAGCCTTGGATTTTTGCGTCCTTATCTTATGATGGAAGGGTAAGACACCAGCATAAGGACAAGCAGTATGAAGTACTGAAATTAATTGTATACAACGATTAAAATAAGATCCTTGACATAGCCGGATTTTGATTTTCGAAGATTATGCTGTGTCTACTTATTGATGTCTCAAATTTCCATAATCTTGTTCACATTATTGTTGATTGATCCATTATTTTGATCATTACAGGTAGTTGTAGAATCGATAAGGCCTTTGCTCTCCAAGAAGTGAATTCCACGTATGTAACTCCGCTACTAAGTGCTAAAGGGACTCTGAGGAAACGCATAACTGGAAGGCGAACTACAACCTTAATCAATAGTAGTCTACCGGCTCAATTGGGAATTCAGAACATTTCTTCTTAAACAAGTGCCCGGTGAGCAATGCTTCGTTCAAGTGATCCCTCCGAAATCCTCCGAATTAGCCCTCAAATCTTATTTGTGATTTTATGCTCCAGTACTGCAAGAATTTGTATAGGATGTTTGTCCAGGAGGTCCATCATATGCTCTAAACATTACATATGGTGTTCGAAAAACACAGCATTTAAAGATAATGGTGAGTGATAGCAATCCTTCAATCCAAATACTACACAATCGTTTTCTGCTTGCTTGAACGTTGCTTCATATCTTCGCATGTATCAGTAGGTCTATATAGTATCTTTCTATCTGGGGTTTTTGGTCTGCCTTTTATTTGTGATGGGTAGTCTCTGTGTTTCTGCAAAACAGCGTTGCTTTTGATTAGCTAGTTGGTGATGAAATAGTTTATTAAAGTGATGATTGGTAGCTGGTCTAAGAGGAAGATTAGCACATCGGGACTGAAAGACTGCCGGACTCCTATGGAATTAACTGATCGGAGAGGATGATTAGCTACAGAGGGACTGTAACACGGTCGTTTTGTTTTTATAAAAGATGCATTTTTTGGATTATTATATGATAATTTTGAAAATTTTATATTAGGTAATCTAGCCCTTTAAATCACCTGTACTCAAATACCCTGGGTTTCTTGTTCCTCTTACATCCAAGTTATTTATTCTCAAGGAATTAATGACTTGGATGTAAGGAGAACAGGGAGCACAGGGTATTTGGGTACAGAAGAGTACGTCCCGTAATCTAATATCCTTATACATGAAGATAATCAATTTAGCCGTTGTAGTTTTGACTCTGTTATGGATTTCTGACTATATTCTTCATGGGCTCTCTTATCTCTTCCTTCTCCAAGCTTGGGTTATAAAGAAAAAGAGAAGGACCTGAGTAGAAGGTATTACCAATGACAGGGTTTATTATGGAGTAACTCATGATGCTCATATTGATCTATTATGTGCCTTGTTATCCAGAAACTTGTTCAAAAATGCTGTAATGAAAGGAATATAGGAGTCTCTTGCTAGGTATTTGTTCAATTCTCAAAAGCTTGTTTTTGTTTTTTTTTTGCTATGGATGAACATAAAAGAAAAGTTAAGGGCATAAAACACCGATGCCCTTGTGATCCTCCGTAAGGAGAGAATGAAATTGAAGTAGAGGTTTTCGCAATAAGTAAGTCCCTGCGGAGAGGAATGCGCCAAATCAGCAAGACAATCTGCACATTGATTATATTGATTACCTTTGCGGCAGATGTGTCGAATATTAACAATCCATCTATACATTATAAATACATTTTGAAACATAATGAACCAATAGATTAAAAGATATAAAAATTTTCGGTTGTTGAGCGCAAATTAAATATTATTTATACAGTAATTTATCTTAATTTTTAAATTTGAACTAAATTAATTAATTGTAATTATTTTATTTTAAATTATTAATTAAATTTAAGATCAGTTGATTTGATTCAATATTTGATTAATTTGATTTTTATACAATATTTATTTATTTATCATTTTTAATTAAAAATATAAGAAAATCAAAATATTTTTAAACCATAAAAAGATTTATTTCTTCTAGAACTTTTGATTGATGTGTGCTTAGAAATTAATAATTCAACTTTTGAATCTTATCTTCCTTGAATTCAAATCTTGAATCCTATCCTCTTGGGTTGGCGCCGGTCCGACGCTGCAAACAAAGACATCGATTTGGCATCTTTGTCTCTTAACAATGATGGTTTATATTAAAAAATAAAAATAAACTCATTAAAAGTCCATTTGCGTTTCATAACCACAAGCCCACTTATTATATATACACTGTAGTTGGAAACTGACTTTAAGCTTATCCAAATCCAAGTCAGCGAGTTTCACATTCAAACAATTTACCTTAATGAGAAAATAAGAATTTTAAATTTAAAATATTTAACAAAATTAAATTTTAATCAAAAATTGTTATTAAAATTTATCCTTTTTATTTTACTTTATAAAAAAATTAATAAATTAAATAATATCTATAATTTAGTAGTTTGAACTGTTATAAATAATATCAGAGTCGGTATTCGAACTGTTGTGTCATCTAGGCTGGACCTTAAGGGAGTAGAAAATGTAAAATCCTACATTGATTAGAGAGAAGAACGGAATATGCCCTATAAATATATAGATGCCTCACTTCTATATGCCATTTTTTCTTTGTATGGGGAAAGTAAAATTGTAAGAGTTTTGACCCGAGAGACAATCTAAAACGGACAATAATTTATTAAAAATTATTTAATTTATTAATTAATTTTTATAAACTAAAAAAAGGTTAAATTTTAATGAACAATTTTTTATCAAAATTTAATTTTGTTAAATATTTTAAAATTTTATTTTCTCAATAAGGAAAATTGTTTGAATGTCAAACTCGCTGACTTGGATTTGGATAAGCTTAAAGTCAATTATTTAATTAAAGATTATTACAGTTTAATTTTTTAATTATTGCAGAGACCTCGAGCTTTTGACACGTGAAATGTCCAGTCACCATGTATCCCTCGCCACGTCTTTTAACTTATCCACAATCTACAAAATTCTCGGTCACACATGTGGCGTACAGGTGGAGACAAACCACTTCCGAGGTTGTCATGTCCCACTTTTTGCGTTTGAGGCCTCAATTATCCTTCCAATTCCACGTATTTTGGTCCCACGTACACGTGATGTTAGATTAGAGATTTTCTTAACCTTTCATAAAAAGAAATTTCAACATTTTTCTCCACCATTACGTAATGTAGGATCACCATTCTCCTTCTTTTTTTTTTTTCTTAAAAACACTTATGATAAATTCCAAAATAATAATATATTCGATATTAACAAGTTCGGATCATAAAAATAATTTTTTTCTAAAAATATAAAAATAACATATAATTGATGTTCCTTTTTTTTTTAATGTAAACCAACCGATATCCGACGTCACATGGATAGCCGACTAATTCAGATTCAAGCCGAGTAGAACCATATAGGCGGCAAAGCTCTCCTTCACGAGTGTGACTCTATGCTCAAGACTCGAAACCAAAATCTTGGTTAAAGGAGGAGGAGCCCTAGTCACTCTACTACAGCACCTGCGGGTTGATGTTCCTTTTTGAATATTAACAAAACGGAAAATCTTATACATTCAAGTTCATTAACTTTAACTTTATTATAACTAAAATTTACGGGTAGTTTTGTAGTATAATTTTTCTTATAGTTAGTTCAATTTTTTATTTTCGAACTTAAAATTTTAGGTTAAGTGTGAGTTCGGTTGAATTAAATTAAATTAAAAAATTTATTAAAAAATTAAAAACAGTGTCGTTCTATTTACACCAATATCTTTTTATATCAAAATTAAGCAAGTTAATTAATTCATAATCAAATCAGGATAGAAAGGGAAAAGATAGAATTAACCCAACTCAAGACTTTTCTTCAATTAGACTTTTTTTGTCACCCTCATATTTATTATATGTAGCATTTTATAATACTATTTGAAGTTATTAGTGTTTTAAAACTAAAATTATTAATAATTATAAATAATTTTTAAAAATTTAAAAAATATGATAATTTCAAATTATATAAAATATATGAACAATATCTCAAACCAAAATTATAAAAGATTATTGATGAACTAAAATTTGTGTACTTATTTTGTAATAACTATTTAATAAATACATATTATAAATTTATTTCAATGGATAATGTGTCAAAAAAAAAACATGATCAACCAGCTTGAAAGGACAAGTCAAGAACAAAGTAGGAAACTAGGAAAACAACAAATGGCTGAGCTTCCGCCACGTGGCGAAACCAAGGAGGCAAATCAGACACGTATTAGAAAAGCGGGACCCACATAGAAACTAATGTACATATATATATTTATTTATGTTTCAAAATCCAAACCACAGCCATGAAAGCCCACAACTGATCCCATCTTCCTCTCTGAAGTCTGAACCCAAAAAACCTCCCCGCCGCAACCACCGCCAAAACCACCGCTCTCCAAAAACCAAAGATTCTTTATCTTCCGTTGGTTATCTTTCTTAACCCCATTGGCTCTCTTTTTATTATGATATCAATATTGATTATATGTACTTTAGTCAACGAGAAGTCTCCTTCTATTTCTGCTCTTGGAAACTGTAAAAAAATCCTAACTTGTGCTTCAAAGCTTCAATTCTCAAGAACGCTCCTTTTGGGGTTTTGTCTCTTTGGCTTTCCTTTTCCCTTGGTGGGTTTTTAAACTCTGGTGTTTTTTTATGGCATTTGAGTAATTAATGGCTGGCGGTCTTACGGCGGCTCATCCTCCTCTTAAGCTTCATATTAAGCACCGGAGGCTCCACATTTTACCTCTTCGAGCTAACATTCATGGGTTGGAGCTCAGAAGCAAGAAAAGGAGACTGTGGGTTGAAGGTGGTAGGGTTGATGTGGGGTTGACCCGCGTTAGTCGCTGTTGCTTCGACTCTGTGCGACCAACTCGGAGGTCCGGTAGGTCGGGTCATAGCGTGGAGAAACCTCAAGAGAAGAGCCCCCACAGAGTCCAAGTTCAAGCAACTCCTGCTTTGCCATTTGCGTATGTCACAAATGTTTTTAACTTTTTCTTTGATCTTTTAGATAGTTTCTATGTCTTTGTCGGTGGTGACTGTGTTAAGTGCCTGCTTTGTGCATTTGTGATTTCATCTTGAACGCTTTTGTGAGAGAGTTACCTAAAAATAAAAAATAAAAAATTTTGGTTATGGGTTTTTGATAAAACAAGCTATCTTTGACTATCTGAATGCTTATATCTCATAGATTTTACTTGCGATGGTGTAATTGATACTTCCTCTTGGTTGATGAACTAATTACTCTCTTTTATTTGTACGGAGCAAAGATTGTCTCTTTCTGGTTTTTTTTTTTGGTATTTCGAAAATGGAAATAATTACAAACTGCATAGAGAGGATAGTGATAAGATTTTTCTATTCTATTGGAGAAGTTTTTGAAGTATTTTATAGTTTGCCTAACCTTAAGATGTTGGTTTGTGGTACAATTGTTGTAGGTCTCGTTTTGTTTCAAGACAAGAGAAATTTCATCCTCGTTGTACCCCAAGATATTCGGGTCCACAATCTAGAGACACCCCTCCAAAGAGAGGTAAACAGTCAAATCTCCTGAGTTTTAGCCATTCCAAATGCTTCGTTCATCTATGTTTCCTGGATGAATGTCTAATTTATGGCTATAATCGTTGTGTTTGATTGAGATCATGCTTATTGTAGACACTGGTATTGCACATGAGAAAGACTGGGGCATCAATTTGTTAAATGAAAACATCAAGGAGTCAGGCACTAATGAGGATGGTAGTATTTGGTATCGAGAAAGCGGAGAGGACTTGGGTGAAAATGGATATAGATGTAGGTGGACTAGAATGGGAGGTCGATCTGATGATAGTTCAACAGAATGGAAAGAAACGGTACGTGGTTATTGTAATCACATGAAATTGGGATGCTTGTTTTATACTTGTATGAGATTGAAACACACTGATGGTTACTTTTTGTATAAAGACAATACAAACAGTTAATAAGGTTAAATTTTATCTTATAGTCTCAAAGTTTTTTTTGACAAAAGTCTTGTTGTCTATGTATAGCTTCATGGTTGTTAACGTTATAGCCATTAGCAGCAATTTATCATTTTTAAGACACAAAAGGCAAACATGCATTTTAAGTTCGCATTTCTGTGGTTAACTATTTGTTTTGAGTGAACCTTGTAACCATATATCTCCAGAATGTACCTGCCTTGCCCCTATCTGTCTGTTGAAATTTGTTAGCTAGGTGGGTCGGTTTCAAACTGAAAGCATAGTCTGCCTTTTTGAATTTCTGCAAAGCTTAGGTGCCTGGTACATCAATTGTGAAAGCTTATCAAGTGATGGAGGCAGAATTTATAGGAAAGAAGTGAAATTAGAGTAAGTGTAAGGAGAGTTAACAACAAACTAATTGGTGTGTTAGATGATTAAGATTATGATGCAAGTGGTTTATAACTCTGTTGGACATGCTACTAGCCAGCTGTATTTGTACTTTCGAACTACTTAACTGGCAAGTTTTCATAAACTCATTATCATCCCAGGTGGATGCATTTAATGGATTTATCTCCTTGACAGTGGTGGGAGAAGAGTGACTGGACTGGGTACAAAGAGCTAGGTATATATCTCAACCTTCACTTATTTAAGATTAATATTTGCAAGATGTAATTTCTCTGGTGAGGTCATCCTCAATGGAGTTCCGTATCTCAGGTGTAGAGAAATCTGGAAGGAATTCTGAAGGTGATTCATGGTGGGAAACATGGCAAGAAGTGCTTCATCAGGATGAATGGAGGTCTAGCATTTTTAGTTTTTTCCAGTCTGATGGAATACTGAGAACTCTGTTATGCACTATGTCTCTCAAGCTTGGAAAGAGCTAAGATTACATTTTGTGTACTTGTTATTGCAGTAACCTTGCAAGAATAGAGAGAAGTGCACAAAAACAAGCAAAATCAGGCACTGAAAGTGCTGGATGGTATGAGAAATGGTTAGTAACTGTTTTGAAGTAGGAGTAATTTGATAGATGCTAATAATAGGCATCCATTTTGCAGCTGAAAACACAGAAGATACTTGCTCTATATTAACTATACTCTATTTATGGAACTTAGGTGGGAAAAATATGATGCTAAAGGCTGGACTGAGAAAGGTGCACATAAGTACGGTAGACTGAACGAGCAGTCGTGGTGGGAGAAGTGGGGAGAGCATTATGACGGAAGCGGATCCATTCTTAAATGGTCTTTGTCTGATTAATCGTTATATCTTATTAGGATCTAAATTTCCTTCGTGAATATTAGCTTAATTGCTGCGATGTCAAAAATTAGATGATATAAGTAGCTGAAATATCTTCAAGTAGATTCAGAACACGGACGTAATTTAATCGACGCATCTCTCTCTGGTACAATAAATTGGATAGTACTACCAATTTGGTATATCAGATTTTATCTTCTGCATTTTGCTCTGTTCTGGTGCCATTTTCAACTCCAATTAATGTTTGCTATGCATGTAATTTCTTTACTGGAAGTAATTTGTTTATTGAGTTCTTTACTTTGAGTCCTCAGGACTGATAAATGGGCAGAGACTGAATTGGGAACTAAATGGGGAGACAAGTGGGAAGAGAAGTTCTTTGCCGGTATAGGTTCACGCCAGGGGGAAACTTGGCATGTTTCTCCGAGTGGTGAACGTATGTGGTTTCCATTGCTTATGTTTTTTGTGATACATAAACTTCTCAATTGGCATGTTCTTGATGAGATATGATATTAAACTGGATTCAGTTTCTATGATTATTCTATCAGATTTCTTTGAATAAGGTATAATATTCAGCTACTTGCTTATATTATTGTTTAGCTTTTTATAAACTTTGGCAGTTTTATTTTCCTGAGATTGATTTTCTATATGTCTAGGTTGGTCACGGACTTGGGGCGAGGAACATTTCGGAAACGGGTAACTTTAACGGAACTTGCTTTGATATTCACATCTGTAACATCTTGGAATTAATATGCGCTCCCATTTTTCACCAGGAAAGTTCACAAGTATGGAAAGAGTACAACAACTGAAAGCTGGGACATAGTTGTGGACGAGGAGACCTACTATGAGTAAGTGATACATTCACCAACTGATAGAAACATATATTTGTTGGTGTTTATGGAAACACAGTTTTGATTTGCTCAAATTTGTTGATATGTGTTTGTGATGAAGGGCTGAACCTCATTACGGATGGGCTGATGTTGTGGGTGATTCAAGCCAGTTGCTGTCAATAAAACCTCGAGAAAGGCCGCCTGGTGTCTTCCCAAATCTCGACTTTGGATCGTCTACACCGCCGCCGACTGATGACTCTCCAGATTTGCCTACAACTCAACAATGAAAGCTGATACCTAATGTATTTGGTTCTTGCTCGTTCATATCTGGTACAAAATCCAATCTTATTGTCATGGAATTTGTAATTGCATACAATGAATTGCCTTGCATTTATTCATTTTTTGGATGCAGAATGAATGCCTGCATCCATTTCGGTCTCTGTTTATATGTTCAATATTCTTCTAGTTTGTGAGAACCTTTCTGGCAGTTGATTTACCAGTAAATGATCAAAGAAAAGCCTCGCAGGCTAGATTTGCTTAATGTCAGGAGTCTGCAGTTTGCATGAACTGAAAAGTGTCAAGAGCTTTAGAACTTGAAGTCCATGACCATCTATCATGTGTGTTTCCAGGTAAACGTGTATCTAACTTCCAATAACCGTGGAACCTTACAACATGGTCGGTGAGGAAAGTGTCTACAACTTCTTCGAGATTAAAGATTGACTGATTAAGGAATATATAGTTTTAGTAAGCTGCCAACTTTCTCGTATATGGTAGTTGGAGGAGAGTTTTTATAGTTTTAGTAAGCTGCCAACTTTCAAAGTATTTATAGTATCGTGTTCTGTTGGTTGTTAACTAATAATTGATTCGGTGACCCCAAGGTTTGGTTGTATCCTCAACTCCTGGATCTTGGTTGGGTCCTTATCCAAAAAATCAATCTTTAAAAATCAAATTGACTTATAAAAAAATTGAGTTAATTAATTTTTTTATTTAATTTATTAATTTTATTATTAAAATTGATTAGTTTATTAATTGTTATCAGTTTTTATAAACTAAAATAAATTAACTAATTTTTATTTAAATTGCGTAATTAAATTTAAAATTTTTGGTAAATAGTTTTTAGTTTTTTAATTTTTACTTAATTTTATAACCCTTCAATATTGATTTGACTTTTTACATTTTAAAATTTATTTTCTTACCTATTTAACTTTTAATGTGACTTATTCTTCAAGTTCTAGCATTATTTGGTTACTTAAACAAATAAAGGAATTACTAATTCGAAGATAAGGATCGTATGTATAAATACTCAGAACTCCAGATGGTTCAATTTTGACTAAGTTCGCTTTAATTGAATTGGAATTAAATATTATTATGTTATAATTAGTTTTAATTATCTTTTCTCACTTATTGTAATTCTTACTTTAAAAAAATTAAAAATTTATCTTTAAATAGATTTATTCAAATTTGACATATTTTTGACAAAAATCAAATAAAATTCAACAAACATGTTTAGACTTACATTTTTTTGAATATATTCAAGACATAATTTAGTTTAAGCCTGGGTTCAGCTTGAAAACTCGAGAATTAGGTAGGGTTAATCTATAAACTCTATTAGTTAATGATTAAAAAATTCAATTGGTTTAACTGGTTTAATCGTAAAAGTCTTGAATTATTTAACTTTTTTATTTGATTTTTAATTTTTTAGTTTAATTATTAAAATAAACTTATATTAAAAGCTGATGAGTTTATTAATTAACTAGTTAATTTTTGTAAATTAACACGTTTTTATAAACTAAAATAAATCATTTAATTTTTATTTAATAATTTTTTAATTAAAAATAGATTTATTTAAATTATATTTATTTATGACAAAATCAAACTTAAATACAACAAAGATGCTTAGACTTTCACATTTTTGGGATATATCCAAGACTTAAAATGGCTCGAGCTTTTATCTCAACTTGAAAACTTGAGAATTGTATAGAGTTAGTATATAAACTTTATTAATCAATGATTAAAAGATTCAATTTGTTCATCATAAAAATTTTGAATTGTTCAATTTGTCGATTCGGTTTTAAACTTTTCGATTTGATTATTAAAGTAACCCTCGTTAAAAACAAATGAGTTTATTAATTAATCGATAAATTTTTGTAAATTAATAAATTTCTATAAATAAAAATAAATAAATTAATTTTTATTTAATATCTCCTTTTTTATTAAATTTCAAAAATTTTAATAATAACAATATTTTTATCAATTTTATTTTAAAAGTTTATTTTTATTCTAATTTTTCCGATTTTATAATAATTCTAATACCACTGGAATATTTACTCTTTTCTTAGTCATAACAAAAATGGCGGAAGCAGCTCGTGTATCGATTCGCTCACTATCTCTTCCAAGCCGTCTCTCCAAGCCATCGACCATTTCTCACCACGTTAGATCCGTCAGCCTCCCTCGCAGATCACATTCTTCGATCTCGCAACTCAGAGATGAGATCAACGAGCTCAAAGTTTGGTGTTCAATGCCTGAAAACCTGACAAACTAGGGTTTGTGATGCTCTGAACCCCCTTCGAGATTTCAGTGGCTCTTTGCACTCTAACCCAGCTTCCTCGAACCCAAAAATCCTTACGCTACCATCGCAATATACTTCTCGAGAATTATCTCCGGTTTGTTGATGTTTATGGAGTTTTTCAGAGTCTGGTTTTGGGGTTCAAAGTAGAGCAAGTCGGTACTGTAAAGACGAGAGCCAAGTTCAGGTTTGGTTTGTAAGTTAAAGCTCCAAGAAAATGGCTAAACAGATGGATAAGCTTGTGTGCAGAGTTCGAAGGACGACTCTCTGAATTCTTGGTTCAAGATTCGGAGTCTGTGCCTGTTAAAGACATTGAACAGGTTTTTCTTTTCGAAGATTTTAGTGAAGTGACTGTGTTGGTGTCTGTTGCGGTTTTCCGACGAATCTCCGTGTCGTGTTTCCCGAGAAAAGGTCCGTGTATGCCACTCAAGTCAAAGAAACTTGAACTTAAATATGGATTCACGAATTTGAAGAATGTGGAGTGAAGGATTTGTGCGGATTGAAGAAGAAAGAAGCTAATGAAATCACCAGTACCGAGAAAATCCAAGATTTGGAGTGGTGCATTGAAGCTGGCGGTGACAAGGTTTTCAGGAGCTTGATTTGTTGGAAAATATATCAACATCAAATCTAAGCGCAGCGGAATGAATTTAAAATTTTTTCACATAATCAACTTTAACAGAATTAAAATTGAAACATAAAATAAGAAATTGAAAAAATTAAACTAACCTTTTCTTGATTTCCTGATACAATATCTAGCTTCTACGTAATTGTCAAATCCACAAGCCGTTCAATCGTCCGGCCTTTAACGGTATCCACAGATCTTTTCGGAGAAAAACTCAAATCAAATTTGAGAGGAAAAACTTGTTAGAAGTGCTAGCTC